>JAZKJV010011865.1:0-600000 GCA_037367405.1 Ottelia alismoides
TTCAACTTCTCTCATGTATAGCCTAGCCTTTGACATCCGTGTTTTTGCCTCGTTTCTCCCAATTTTGGGGCTTGCACCTTTCATCCTTTAGCGTCGACTTCTTCTTGGATTTTCCTCCTGGTACATCTAGCTTCCACGCATGCCCATCTCCTTGGGCAGTGCGACGTCGAGCAGCCCGTGATCTTCCCTTGAATATCACGCCCTCGTCACTTGTACAAAAAAAACCTACGAGCTTCCCATTCCTCTTTGAACCCATTTGTCCTACCTTAGGCCCGCCTCTCTTGCTCTAGATCGGCTCCTGTGATAGGGGGTCTCCAGCAATGCCTTGCGAGCTCCGATGAAGCTTTTGGTGGCTTCCACCATCTCTGGTGGTTGACACCGCCGTGAGGTCCAATCTTCCTGACCTCCTGGCCGGTGAGGACTTTTTTCTTATGTTTTTCTTTGCATTTTCGCTTAGACATATCCTTAGGGTTAGATTCCCCGCATTTCCTTTCAATTCTTAGCCGTAGACCGCCTCGCTCATAGTTCGCCAGCGGACCTTCATTTCACATCCCCCCATGCCATTTCCACCCTCTCTCGCCCATTGGAGGGTCATGGCAGTTTGCCTGCGACCCTCTTAACCCTTTTTGCAGGTCTTGCACCTTCACGCATGCCTGAAGGCGATTTTGAAGACCCGCTAGAGACACCTGGAGCTTCAAGCTCCTCCGTCCTCCTGGGGGAACTCATGTCACATCCGGAGCATTTTATCGTCGCCGGTGCATAGAGGACCACCGCAGGAGTCCGTCCAGCCGTTTTGGAGCTTCTTAGGTCACCGGAGGAGAGCATCTTGTCGAACCAAAAACTTGTCGGAGACTTGTTCGTGAGTTCATTCAAGTCCCTCCGCAGCCACTGATCTGACCATGATTTCCAGTGCTATAGCATTCGTCAGATTTCACCCGCCTGCAGCCATCGGATCGTCATCGACTATCTAATCTCCACCTTTGGCTGGCAAAGCGGCATCGCATGCTAGTGAGCCGACGCGTGGCAAGTGACTCTAGACACATCGTCCGATCGAGCCTCTTGCGTGGGTATTTTGCCTTCTTTTGCCCGCAATTTTTGTATTTAAATATTAGTTTAAAAACTTTCATCGGTTATTATATATTTTGTGTAATATTTACAGACTGGTCCTGGCCGTCACCTCACATGACGGTTCACGTGAGGGCATTTTTTGCAACTAGGCCCTCAAACTTTTGGTTATTGTGCTTTATTCCGAAACTTTTTTATAATGTTATAATATTTTGGAAAAATTGTAATTCAGCCCCTGAGTTTTGATAATTACAAATAGGTCCTCGCTAGCGTGGATCACGTGTGCAAACACGTGATTGTGTATTTTGTGCGAAGGCCCTAGTGGCTTTACGTATTTTTATTGGTCCATTAACTTTTTGTTGATAAAGTTTTGTGAAAATTGCACTTTGACCCTATGTTTTCTGATATTTACAAAAATACCCCTACTAGTGTTGCATTTTCTCTTTGTTTCTTGTATTTATTTCATATATCAATTTAACTCGAAAAAATACCAAAAATATACATAGTGTGCATTGCTCTTATTTTACAATTTTGAGGCTTTGTTTATTTTATGAAAAATAAAAACATGCCTTTTGTCCTTATTTGTAAAAGCAAATGCATAAAATTATAAAATCTTTTTAAAAAATTCTCAAAAAAAATAAGTTTTTTGTATTTTCGTATCTTTAACTTTCATATCAAAATCACTAAAAATATAAAAGAAACTCAAAAAATAGAAAAAACTCCAAAACCTCTATAAAAAATATAAAATTCTAAAAAACCATAAATAGCATTTTCTGTTCTTGAATTTTTCTTTATTTTATTATATTTATTTTAAAATTAATTTCGAGAATTTTTGACTTTGATTGGTACTTTTAATCTCCATTCTAATTTCAGGTAATTTATTATTCCATGTTTTGAGATATTTTTTACTTTAAAAATATATAAAAAATTAGCAAAAATCTTAAAAAATTACAAAAAAGTAAAAAATATTTAAATCCAAAAATATTTTATTTTCTTATATTTGAACATTTTTTTAATTTTTATATTAACCTAGCTTATATTATATATATATATATCTTATATATAACTTTATATAATTGAAAAGAAAAAGAAGATGTAAAAATAAAGAAAAAGAAAAGAAAATACAAAATCAGAAAATTAAAAATCAAAATATAAAAATAAAAAATAAAAAATAAAAAATAAAATAAATATAAAATAAAAAACCCATAAAAAGAGCTCATATATAGACAAATACATGACATTCAATTTTTTGAGCATTCACTACATCGATCTATCCTACTTGTTCTCTATGTTTGACACTCTACACATACCTACACCTATACACATCTTTGTTGTAGAGTTATAATAAATTTTAACTCCGCAATTGCTTTTCACTATTTGATTTATTTATTGTGGGTTAATTGTTGATTAATTAGGGTTCCGTGAGCGGTCGCTTCAGCGATATTGTGATCCCACCTTGTGTGGACTATTTTAGACCCTCGTAAAATCCATGATTATCAAATGGCGCCGTTGCCGGGGAACACAAAAGCATAGATTGGGATTTACTTGTGTTTGTGATTATTTGTCCATTTTTGTGCTTTATTATTTCCTTTTATTTGACATAATTGCTTGACTTGTCTAATCACCCTCTCTTGTTGACTTTGTACGAGGAACCGTGGATCGAGGGAGGTGCTTCATCCAAGGCACATGCGCACTCACGTGAAGGCGGTGTGAGATTTCTAACCTAGCATCAAAGGAGGCTTGGAGGACTTGAGAAGACAATCACTTTTTATAGCATATTTTGTGCATTTAGTTATTTATGTAATTTCAAAGTGAGAGAGAGACATTAATTTGTAGTAATACAGGTACTCTGAACTTTGGACACTCGACCCAATTTCCAAGTGTTTGTTCACTTGGGGGCTCACTGCGGTTTTATCAGTTTTTCTCGCATTGTTTAATTTATCTCTCAGTTTTGTTTTGTTTCTTTTGTGTGATTGAGCCCTTAGTTTTAGGATTTCTTGACGATAGAGTAGGTCCAAACACTTAATTATCCTTGAATACACCTATAGTGACGTTTGGCTTAGTCAAATCAAACTGCTTCTCACTTAGTCTCGGAACCCCCACACCGCGAGAGGTCCTCTATACAATGCTTGTAGGACCCACTGTGGTGGGCACCAAGGAGACTCCAAGATCGGATACTTAGGTTCCATTCTAAGTCATTAGTATTGGTTCTTCATGATAATAGCAATTTCTGAACTTAGGGCAATTCATCGGCTTACATTTGCACATAGGATAGGTTTCAATTCTGATAAGCATCCTTGCATGTAGAATGTCGGAGGCAAGGTGAGCATTTACACTTTAGCATTCATCATCGTTTTTGCTGCTTGCATTGCTTTTCCAACTCTCCCTCTGATTTCGCCAACCTAGGTGCTAAGTAAAATTGATTCTTCGTTAGGTGCTTGCATTTCTCACTAAAAAAATCCAAAAAAAGTGATAATCAAATAAAATTAGAACTGCTAACATTACTTGACCCTAAAATCAACCAAAAAAGAAAAATATTGTCTTGAGGCGAGTAATCCCTCATTGTCTTCGCTTTTACTTGCTCACGTACAAACTAAGGATTAGTGCCCAAATCCTATCAAGCCTCCTAAGTGTTTGCGAAGTTTTTGACTTCTCACCTAACTCTAAAACAAACAAGATAAAAAAGATCGTATTTTTGCGATCTTCACCGAGTTGAGTAGGTGAATTAAGGGGTGTGTTTGATTTGTGTGAGTCTGTTTGTGATTGTTTGTGTGAATTCTAGATCTACTCCGCGCATTTGCGCCTTCTGTCTCAATTTTTGACTTGATTATCGTGCTCTCCCGACTATACTTTCTTTTTGTTTTCGAGATGGACCCCTGGAGCAATTTTTATCCGGACTTTGCGGATCCCTCGTACCCTCCAGCCGATCCACGTCCCTTTTATCAGGAGGATACTCCTCCCATTTTTTATTTTTGTACATACCCACCTCAGCCACAGTGTCATACCTCGGAGTTCTATCCATGCCCACCTCCACCTTCGTATTTTTTCACCTTCCACATCCACCCGAGACTGACCTGTTGGAGTCACCTCTCATGATTTCCGCACTTGAGACCTTGACCCAGTTCATAGAGCATATGAAACGAGGATTGATGACCTCACTTGCCTAAATAAGAGCCATATTTATGCTTCACGATCTTACGATATGGAATCATTTGAGGATTTTCATGAGAGCTTGCAATCACCTAAAATACAAAAAATAAGAAAGTTTTAGAAACACAAAAATAATTCGGGAGACCCGTGGTTGATTCAGACATTTAGGAGAGTGCTCATCTGCCAGACCCTTCACCTACACACTTACTCACATTTTATACCATCCCTGACCCTGAGATGGCCATTGTACATACTGCTCTTGACATTCCTCGTGTATAATGAATGATTCTAATCTCCTTCCTTGTATGAAGGAGATCCAAAATTCAAAAAAAAGTTGTCTGAACCTGAAGTGATTGGATGTTATTCATGAAATCATTGGTGCCCCACTTTGTCAAGCTTGACCCATTTATCTGCTCCTCATCATAAGAAGAGAAAGCGGAGGAGCAAATCAGAGCGTCACATTCTGACCATGGCCACTTCCCACACCATTTCCCATTGTCCATCTTCTATGAAAAGGAACAGTGTCGCACCTCTTATGAGTTGCACCATCTCTGACCATTTATGTGCACATCTCCTTGACAGCGGTGCATCGATCAATATAATACCCTTCTCGTTGGTACATTATATTCATCTTGGGCCTCTCAAGAAAACCCGGATGATAGTACAATTTGCTGATGGATCAATAAAGAGGTCGAAGGGTTTTCTTGAGAATGTTGTCATTTTGATTCAGGGCATGAGCTCACGACAGACTTTGTTTGTCTTGCCCATGGAGACTTCCACCTCTGTGGAGTGTCCTCGAATCATCCTGGGACGAGCATTCTCGCATATGCGAGAGCCGTTATTGACTACGGATCAGGAGAGATTCGCTTCCATTCTGATATCGGGAGCGATGTAATGACCACCACACCTACAACCGACCGAGACCCGCATCCCATGAGAGTGTGCCTGTGTTAGCCGACCTCAAGGTCTATGATCTATATGCTGATATCAGAGAGACTTTCTTTATGACCGATGATGAGACCCGAGAATTCCTCTCAAAGGAGGGAGGACTCGGAAAGCGTACCTTGAAGTTTCCTCTTCTTGTGATTGGAGATGCGTTGATGACATCCGTGGGATCTACACGATCGATACCCTAGAGCGGAGGGCAGATTTAGAGACCAGACATGAAGGACATGAGTTGACTTCTTGCACTGATGAGTCCGTCCTGTTCACTTAGATATTGATGAGACCAAGGTCGAATTTGATCTTGTTGCTTTCATTCAGGGAATTCGGGCCTTTTGATGTAGATGATGATCCGGTTGATAATGTAGAGGACGATCGTGATTCGACTACTTCCACTGATGAGTTCGTTCAATTTGATTTTGACCTAGATGAGACCTCGCAGGACGACTTTGACTCCATATCTTTCGATGATAATGAGTTAGTTCCTTTTTCACTTCGATATCAGCGAGACACCCAAGACCGAACCTAGTCGTACTTCTTCCACTCACCCGTCTGTGCCTTCTCACCCTAGGACCACTGAGGACCTTCACCATGTCGACCCTGATCGGTTTGTGTCATCTGTGGACCCCGATGTCGACCTATACTATATCAGATCTATTCCTCAGCGGTCTCGCAAGAAGGTTCTCTTCGACCTTCTTGATGCTCTGTACATCCACTCTGTTGTATATTCGCTCTCGTTTATCTCCGACCATCTTCTGTATTGCTCATCCACTTCCATTCTCTGTGTGCCTTGCTTAGGACGTTCTTTGTTCTAAGTATGGGGGTGGATGAGCCAAGTGTTCATTCGTCGTTCCATTTAATTACTCATGTTGTTGCATATACTTAGGGCTTCTTTTACCCTAAGTATAGGGCGAGTGATGCGTCATCCTTTTTCTCTCTCCTTCCATCTTCTGGTCTCTTTTCTTCTTTTCTTCTTTTCTTCTTTTCCTTTTCTATTTTATTTTTCTACCGAAAAGGTGTCGCCCCTAGTTGTCAGTCTTCTATACTTATGATGTACTTTGTCCTAAGTATAGGGGGTGTACATCTCAAGTTCTTTCATTTTTTTCGATCCTCTCCACCGCATCCCTTTCTTGTCTATACTTAGGGATATCTTACCCTAAGTATAGGGGAAGACAATCTGAGTACAATCCGTTCATTCCCACCCCTTGAACCTCCCTGCTTTATGTACATTTTGTTATACTTAGGATTATTTGATCCTAAATATAGGGGGACGGTCAACTTCCTATTCGTTCATTCACTCCTTAATTCATTTATTTTTTAGACTTTCCTCTATCATTTATTCTTTAGACTTTCCTCTACTCAGTACAAGTTATTTCTTCTCTTTCTCTCTGATCTATGAGGACATAGCTCAAGCTAAGTATAGGGGAGTCGTATATACTTTGTATATACTTTAGCTATAACTCTTACTTTCATATTTTTATTAATAAATATGGCTAAAATTCTATTAAATTCATTAAAATCACCTAAAAAATGATGTTTGTTATTCCTTAAATTATTTTGTTTGAAAAATAGTTTGAAAATCCTTTTGAAAAATCTTTTGAAAACTATTTGAAAACGTTTTGTTCAATATTTTCAACCTTTGTGAAAACATTTTGTTTTGAAAATTTTATTGTGTGAAATAAAAATGTTTGAAAAACTATTTTCAAATGTTTGGAAAATGGTTGCAAAAATAGTTTGAAAAATCGATATATACTGTTTGAAAAATCTTTGCAAAATGATTTTCAAATTTGTGTACTTGTTTGCAAAAGTCTTTGTAAAAAATATTTTGGACTATAGTTTGCAAAATTATTTGTAAAATAACTTTCAAATAAGTTTGAGGAATATATACATCACACAAAATTCTTTATTATACATACCTATAAAATTGGAGCACTTACCCCTTATAAATTCTTAAACCCTAATTCTTGTAAAATAAGATGCATCCCCGTGCAAATATTTTTACCTATTTTCAACAAAAAAATATTTTGTTTTCAAAAATCACAAAAACATTTACAAAAACAAAAATCCAAAAACATTTGCAAAATCTTTTTGAAAAATACCGAAAAAATGCCTATGCATCATCTTCAAAATCCATAAAAAGTTCAAAATCTTTGAAAATTACATCACAAAAATATTTCTGTATTTTACATAGCATTTGTATGGCATTCACATTTTTTTCAGATTGAGTTTGATAATTGAACACGTCTAAATAAAATCCTAAGATTGGAGTTGGGTTGGACCTTAATCTACCTAATAACATGTACCTTATAGGAGATGGAATTGAGGTACTTCAGGTCTAGTGACTTAATTCTTTGAGAATTGTGAGACGATTCAATGGATTCTTGACTGCCTAAGTAGAGTATTTCAGAGCACACGCACGACTCTTGTTAATAATGACCTAACTTGGACACATGCACCTTTCACTTGGCTCAACTCAGTTGGAGTGGTGAGGGGATTGGATTTGTCGGTATGAAACGCACATAAGTGGAAACATTTGTCCTCCTCTAGGGAGGGAAGTACATCCCAACCCATCCAGTGATGATGAATTTTGAGGATAGGAGAGTGTGGGTTGCAATAAAGCTTCAAAAGAGGGATAGTCTACTGGCTCAAGAGGAAAAACTCCCTATGTAAATGATGTTGCATATAGTATTTCAAAAAACTCCAAAAAAATGGACAGGCCTAATTGAAAATAAAATGCCCGCCGGGAAGGTTTTAAAAACCAAACCGAACCGACCGGTTGAACCGATTAAACCATGAACCGGAGGAAAAATGGTCCAACCACCCGATTTTTATTCAGAAATAAAAAGCAGTCAAAACCTAGTTGGACCGCTTAAACCAGTTAAACCAATTGAACCAAACCATCGGTTCAACCATCCATTTTTGACAAAAAATAATTTCCAATAAATTAACAAAATACAAATTTTTCAGAAATATTCATAATCTTGTCTCATTCTAACCCATAATATAGTACCCTTTATCTCTTCTCTTTCACATGTGCCAATGACTCATTATCGCTTGTCCCTTCCTACCATATGAACATTATCTTTTCTCTTTCCCACATTGTGTATGAGGTTGTCAATTTATAACAATAATAAACGAAGAAGATGTTGTCCTAGTCATACTATGAGAAGTAATAAATACACACTGACATTAATTAGAGTTTAAATAGTTTTAAAATTATATTTTTTACATCACATATATACATTTATATAAATTTTACGAAATAAGATTATTATGCACTTTTGAGCTTTTTAAGAACATTTATTCCCCTAACTTTTAAGCAATTTCACTTGTGCTCCTATATTTTCTTAAAAACTTCACAATATCATCCTTATGTTAGTATAAAATGAGAGCACAAGTGTACTAATAAAAGGCCACTACTATTGATTTTGTAAAAATATAGGGGACACATGCAATTGTATTAAAAATAGGGGTATAATGTTATTGAAAAAATTGGAAGGACAAGAGTAAACAAATCCTCGAAAGATACGATATAGCATTTTTCGTATTTATTTGTATGATATATCGACCTAACTCGGTTCGACCCAGTTGAACCATACGAACCAAACCAACAATACAACGGTTCGGTCTTTTTCGGTTTTCTTTGAACTGTTGACGTCATCACCGGTTCGATCGGTCGGTCCCATTGGTCCGACCATAAAAACCAAAAACCGATACATACCTGGTTTAATGTCCGGTTCGGTTTTTAAACCTTGCTTGCCGGAATGTATATATATTGAAAAGAAAATAAGCAAGCTTGAGATTCAAAGTCAATCATGTGAGCCTGCAGCTGGATGACATTGACTACATTGGTCTTGCATCCTAGGATAGGTAGCTACACTAGCTATCATCCCATTCTTCTCTTCACCCCCTCCTCTTGAGCTGGTTGTCACTTGAACTTAGAAGGGAATACCCCGCTCCTCAAAGAAGGAATTACTGGATTGGGGAATCACTAGGTTGTCATGCTGGAGAAGTCGGTATCTTTGTCATTTCAGTTGGGGGAGCCACTGTCACTTACACTGTACAAGTCAGATTCATAGTTGTAAGGGTTTGCATATGAGTTGAAGTATTCTGACCTGGCTATTGAGGAGACTTGAGCAGAGTTTGGGATTCTCGAAGGTTGTTGGATTTCAAATCCGATTCTCATTAAAGATTTCTCCCTCAATAAAATTCCAAAGATTCGACTTAAGCTCCAAACTTTGATTTTGTGAAGACAAGTTTGATAATTAAATTTAATCCATCTTCTTTCTTTTTCTTTTCTTTGATTTTCTTTTCTGCACTTATTGCATAAGTGTTTGCTAGGGACTAGCAAAGGCAAGTATAGGAGGGTGATGAATATCTATTTCATCACCTTTATTCTATTATTTTGTCCTTAAAACCTCAGTAAATGCGTGGAAATACCCTTAATTCATGCATTTTATCATCCATGCATTGTTGTGTAAATAATGTATAAATAATGTTTTAATACCAAAATTATAGAATAAAAAAAAGAAAAGAAAAAGAATAAGAATAAAATATTGAAAATATCTTTATGACCCGAAACCCTGAGACCTAGGCATCTTGATGACTAGGTCGACAAGGAATAAGTAGGAGGAGATAAGGGCCAAAAGACAATAAAACACCCTTTTATTCTATTCATTTTTATCCATTTTTGAGACCTATTTTTAGTTTCACTTTTTATACTTCAAATAAAGAAACTTTTGTACACGAAAGTTGTAGATAATAAAATATAGAAAAATATAAAATTTATTTCATACAAAAATAATACACAGATAAAAAGTTATGGTCTGAATAAAATTTCAAAACCCCAACTTCCCAAACCCATAAAATTCAAAATATATTAAAATCACCTTTAATTGTATATACTTTTAATAAGCTTTTAATGAAGGTGGTTTCATATTTTTTGGAGTTATATGTGAAAGTTAGATTTTGGACCCCTATTGTATAGTTATACCGATTAAACTATTCATTTTATTTATTATTCATTATTTTATAATTATATAATCTTGTAAACATTATTTATAATATATGTATATATTAAAATATGAATAAAAACATAAAGAATATGTAAAAATAAAATATGTATAGAAAATACATAGGTAAAACACCAATAAGTATACATATACAATTAATACTCCTAATTATTTAACTGTATATAATACTTTAGAAAAATAACTAAAAATATATTTCAGTGTATAAAATTAAGTTATAAATATATAAATAATAAACCAAGTTAATAAAATATAAAATAGAAAATAAAAATAAAATATTAAAATATATAGATGAATATACTATATATAGCCCCTAAAAAGTAAATTGTAATTTTAAAACCCAAAAAAAATAAAAATCATAATAAAATACTTTAAAATTATAAATATTTTCATTTATAACCTAAAATTAATTAAAATTGTTTATTATTTATTAATTATTTTCTAAACTTTTTTAGGCATGATTTTTCCTAGTTGGTACACGTGGACCAACCAAGGGGTGCCAGGAGTTGACCTCGGTTAACTTCTCTCATGTACAACCTAGCCTCTAACATCTGTGTTTTTGCCTCGTTTCTACCCATTTTTAGGGCTCGCACTTTTCATCTTTTAGCGTCGACTTCTTCTTGGATTTTCCTCCCGGTACATCTAGCTTCTACACCTGCCCTCTCCTTGTGCAGTGCGACGTTGAGCGGCCCGTGATCCTCCCTTGAATATCACGCCCTCGTCACTTGTACAAAAACACCTCTGAGCCTCACATTCCTCTTTGAACCCCATTTATTCTTGCCTAGGCCCACCTCTCTTGCTCTGGATCGACTCCTGTGACAGGGGAATCTCCAACAACGTCTTGCGAGCTCCAGTGAAGCTTTGGTGGCTTCTACCATCTCCGTGGTTGACGCCGCCATGAGATCCTATCTTCCTGGCCTCCTGGCCTCCTGGCCGGTAAGGACTTTTTCCTTATGTTTTTCTTTATGTTTTTCCTTGCATTTTCGCTTAGACATAACCTTAGGGTTAGATTCCCCGCATTTCCTTTCGATTCTTAGCCTTAGTCCACCTCGCTCATAGTTCGCCGAAGCTCGCTCCAGTGAACCTTCATTTCACATCCCCCGCGTCATTTTTGCCATCTCTCACCCACTGGAGGGTCGCGACAGTTTGCCCACGACCCTCTTAACCCTTTTTGCAGGTCTTGCACCTTCACGCGCGTCTGGAGGCGATTTGAAGACCCGTCGGAGACACCTGCATCTTCAAGCTCCTCCGTCCTCCTGGGGGAACTCCGGTCACATAAGGAGCATTTTGCCACCGCCATCACATAGAGGACCACCGCAGGAGTCCATCCGGCCATTTTGGAGCTTCATAGGTCGCCGAAGGAGAGCATCTTGCTGAACCAAAACTTGTCGGGGACCTGTTCTCCGCGAGTTCATTCAAGTCCCTCTGCAACCGTTGATCTGGTTGTGATCTTCTTGTGCTACAGCATCCGTCAGATTTTTCCTGCCTGCAGCCATTGGATCGTCATCGACATTCTAATCTCCACCGTTGACTGGCGAAGCGGCATCACGCGTTAGTGAGCCGACACGTGGCAAGTGACTCTAGACCCACCGTCCGATCGAGCCCCGTGCGTGGGTATTTTGTTTCTTTTGCCATGCGGTTTTTTATTTAATAATAGTTTAAAAACTTTCATCGGCTATTATATATTTCGTGTAATATTTGCAAACTAGCCACCTATCTTTCCATATTTACAGACCGGTCCTGGCCACGTCACCTCACGTGACGCTTCACGTGAGGGGGTCTTTTTGTAGATAGGCCCTCAGACTTTTGGTTATTTTCTTTAGTCCAGAAACATTTTTATAACGTTGTAATATTTTAGAAAACTTGTAAATCAGTCCCTGAGTTTTTAATAATTATAAATAGGTCCTCACCAGCGTGGGTCACATGTGTGAACACGTGAGTTGTGCATTTTGCACGAAGGCCCTCGCGGCTTTGCGTATTTCTTATTGGTCCATTAACTTTTTTCCAACGTTATAAAGTTTTGTGAAAATTGCACTTTGGCCCCTGTATTTTTTATATTTACCAAAATACCCCTAACAGTGTTGCATTTTCTCTTCGTTTCTTATATTTATTTCATATATTAATTTAACTCAAAAAAATCCCAAAAAATACACATTGCTTTCTGATGCATTACTCTTTCATATCATATTTTTATTTTGTAATTTTGAACTTTTTATTCTTTATAAAAAAAATAAAAAATGTGCCTTTTTATCCATGTTTGCAAAAGAAAATATATAAAAATTATAAAATCTTTTTGAAAAATTCTTAAAAAAAATATATTCATGTATTTTTGTACCTTTAACTTCTAGACCAAAAATCACTAAAAAAATATAAAAGAAAACTCAAAAAATAGAAAAACTCTAAAACCTCTATAAAATATATAAAATTCCAAAAATCCAAAAATAGCATTTTCTGTTCCTAAATTTTTCTTATTTTATTGTCTTTATTTTAAAATTAATTTGGAGAATTTTTTACTTTGTTTGATATTTTAATCTCCATTTTAATTTTAGGTATTTATTATTCCCTGTTTTGGATATTTTGACTTTAAAAATATATAGAAATCAGCAAAAATTTCTTAAAAATTAGAAAAATAGTAAAAAATATTAAAAGCCCAAAATATTTTATTTTATTATTTTTGAACATTTTTGTTGATTTTTATATTAACGCTAGCTTATATTTTATGTATCTTATATATAGCTTTATATAATTTAAAAGAAAAAAGAAAATACATAAAAAAAGAAAAGAAAGAAAAGAAAAAGAAAATACAAACTCTGAAAATTAAAAATCAATATATAAAAATATAAATTAAAAATAAAATAAAAAACAAAAAACAAAAACAAAAAATAAAAACCCATAAAAGAGCACATATATAGACAAATACATCATATTCGATTTTTGAGAATCCACTGCCTCGATCTATCCTGCTTGTTCCTGTGTTCGACAGTCTACACATACTTGCACCTATACACATCTTTGTTGTAGAGTTATAATAAATTTTAATTCTGCAATTGTTTTTTTATTATTTGATTTATTTATTGTGGGTTAATTGTTGATTAATTAGGGTTTCATGAGCGGTCGCTTCAGTGACATCATGGTCCCACCTTGTGTGGAATACTTTGGACACTTGCAAAATCCGTGATTACGCCAGAAGGGGTTGTGCTCTGACGCAGGTCCTCGAGCTCTACCAGCCTTCAGATGGTGCTTTGATGGGACGTGGATGTGGTCCCTCGGTGATGGTTGAAAGTTCCAGTCGGTGAAGCGTCATTGTTGAATGGATTTTTCACGGGTCTAAAACATGTCTCACACAAGACGGAGACACGGTCGTGTGGCGACCTGCAAGAAACCCTATCCAAACACATTTATCCGCAACGATGTTCGAGCAATGAAAATAAATATGGAGTTAAAATTTATTATAACTCTACAAAAGATTTGTATAGCGTGCAAGTATGTATAGTGTCGAACACATTGGTAAACTATATAGATCGGGCAATTTAATGCACAAAAAATGACCGTGAGCTTCTTTGTCTATATTTCTTTTTGTGAGTTTTTAATTTTTATATTTTTCAATTTTCTTTTTATATTTTTATTATTTCTTTTTCTTTTAAATATATAATATAGGGATATATAGAGTATATATACAATATAAGCTAGGATAGATATAAATAATAATAAGAGTCAAAATGAAGCAAATAAAACATTTTTGGGTTTTCAAATATTTTTTACTATTTCTGTGTTTTTTAGATAATTTTTTCTAATTTTTATATATTTTAAAGTCAAAATTACCCTAAATCATGGTTTAATTAATTAGTTTGAATTAAAATGAAGATAAAAAATAGCAAACAGAATCAATATTTCTCCAAGATAACTTTTTATATGTAAATAATAATATAAAGAAAATTTAAAAATAGAAAATAGTTTTTTTGGGATTTTAAAGAATTTTATAAATGTTTATAAAGGTTTTTGGGATTTTTCAAATTTTAAGAGTTTTCTTTTGTAATTTTGTGTATTTTTGGCCTGGAGTTGTAAAATAATTAAATAAATATAAAAACTATTTTTTGGAATTTTTCAAAAACTTTTTATATTTTTTCGAGGTTTTATACTATAAACAATGAATAAAAGGCTCTTTTTTTCATTTTTATAAAATAATAAAATCCCTAAAATTGCAAAATAAATTAATGCGTGAAAGTAGAATGCAACATGGACTTAATCCTTTTTTATGGATTTTTCGAGCAAAATAGCTATATTAAATAAATAGATAAAATAAAAGGAAACTACATTACTGGCAAGAGCATTTTTGTATAAAATAAAGCATAGGAGCCACACTGCAATTTTTACAAAAAGTTATAACTGAACTAAAAAAAGTTTATAAATTAAATGCAAATACAAGGACCTGCAGGTGTACGTCCGCAAAATGTTCCCTTACATCGGGGCATCACGTGAGGTGGTGGGCGTGGAATAAATATCAAATACAGAAGGTAGGGGACCGAACTGAAAATATTACAAAAATAATTCAACGACAGAGGAATGTTCATGTACTATTTAATAAATAAAAAAAGTGTTGGGTAGAAACTGCAAAATACCTAATACAAGGGGAGAGACGACGACTGCAATCTGTCACTTAAGCCACACGTCGACACCCGGTGGCCCTATGACGCTTCGCCGTGAATGGCAGAGATTAGATCGCCGAGGTTGATCTGATGGCTGTGGCGAGGCGTGATCAGACGGCAGTTGTACGCCACCAAGAATACAGCCAAATCAACGACGGAGGAGGGCTGAGGATGAACAAGGAAGTGCCTCCAACGAGGCGAGCTTCTCCGAGCCTGATCTCCCTCCTCTGATTCTCTTGAAGCTCCAAAGTTCCCAGAAGTGTTCATGCAGGGATCCTCTAGCTGCTGGGGGCTCAAAAGATGGACGACGACCGTCAGAGTTTGCTAGCAAAGGAGGAGAAGCGGAGAAGCTCCATGTATCTCCGGCGGGGGTCCAGATGGCACCTAGTTGTGTCGTTGAGCTCCCAACCTGCACAAGAAACGAAGATGAGTTGAGGGAAAACTACCTCGACTCCTTAGCACGTGGAATGGGCGAGAGTGGAGTGAAGCAGTGGATCTCCGACGAGGTAGGGGAGTTGAGATCTTATAGCCAGATTGAGGGGGCAATTTGGATGTATGATCAGTGGGACACGATGGAGATATGTAGGGGAAGAAAAGGAGGTGGCTTGCGAAGTCCAAAAACACATGAGGGACAGGTGATGTGGTTCGCCGGAGCTCAGCTCCGACGAACTACGTTTTGGGATTTTAAGGCTAATCCACGTAATCAAAAGATGAAATAACTGCAGGTAATTAACATAGAATTAAATCTAAACTAGAAAATGCAAGAAAACAAAGTACCTCACCCGGCTAGAAGCTAGGAGATCGGACCTCACAACAGAGCTCGTCGGAGGTGATGTAGATCACCTCAAAACCCGCTCCTCGATCCAACCAAGAGCACGACGAGGAAGCTGTCACCTTCCTAGAGCCATTGGGCGCAAAAGGAGGGAGAAAAGCTGGCCAAAGGAGACTCAAAGAATCTAAGAAGTTGACGAGAAGGCTTATGTACATGCAGTGAAGGAGCAAGATTCGAGGGAAGATTGTATGCGCAAGAAAGGGATCTAGGGGAAGAGATACGCTCCGTGTGGATCATGGTGGTATAGAGAACAAGTTTCACGAAGAGTCCCATCCTTCTCGAGCAATGTATCAAGCATGAAAAAATCGAGAAGGATGGTCCAAAATGAGGTGTTAGAGTCTAGAGGCAGTAGGTTAGACAGTTGATCTGCGGTCAACCATCCAGGGGTTCTGGTTGGTCCACATGGACCAACCAGGATAACCTAGTCCAAAAAGAATTGGAAATTCATTATTGATTATAAAATGATTTTATTAATTTTAGATTATAAAATAAAAATGTTTATTATTTTATAAAGTATTGTATTATGATTTTTATTTATTTTTAGAGGTATATAATTACAAGTTACTTTTTAGGGTTCCATTCATAGGTATAATTACATGTATTTTAAAGTATTTTTATTTTGTATTTTTGATTTTATTATTTTAGTTTCTTATTTTCAAAACATATAACCTATTGTAATATACTTAAATATATATTTATTATATTTTTATGATATATATACACTTAAATAAATAGGTGTATTTAATATATATGTATATTTATTGTATTTTTCATCTATGTATTCCATATAAGTATTTTTTTTAATATCTTATTTATTGTTTTATTTTAGTTTTAATATGTACATATATTATAAATAATATTTACAAAATTATAAAAATATAAAATTATAGTAAATAATAAATAAAATGAATATTTTAATCAGATATACTATACGATGGGGGTCCAAAACCTAACTTTCACATCTTAACTCTAAAAAATATAAAACCACCTTCATTAAATATCTTATTAAAAGTTATATACAATTAAAGTGATTTTGATATATTTTGAGTTTTTATTTGAGAGATATGGGTCTAGGAAGTTGGGATTTTGGAATTTTATTTTGAGTGTAATTTTTATTCTATATATTATTTTTATGTATTTTTCTATATTTTATTGTCTGCAACTTTAATGTACAAGGTTTCTTTGTTTGAGGTATAAAAATTGGAAAATAAAATGGGTCCTAAAAATGAATAAATAAACATA
The DNA here is from genome assembly GCA_037367405.1 of Ottelia alismoides. Lineage (NCBI taxonomy): Eukaryota > Viridiplantae > Streptophyta > Magnoliopsida > Alismatales > Hydrocharitaceae > Ottelia > Ottelia alismoides. The sequence continues at coordinate 16,908 of JAZKJV010011865.1, forward strand.
AATAAAAGAGATTGGAATTATTGGCCCTTATCTCCCCTATTTTATTCCTTGTCGCCCTAGTCATCGAGATGCCTAGGTCTCATGGTTTAGGGTCATAAAATATCTTCGATATTTTATTCTTTTTATTTTCTTTATTCTATAATTTTGGTATTAAAAATAGTTTTTATACACCATTTGTACAACAATGCATGGATGTTAATTTATGCAAATTAGAGGCTTTTACATGCATTTACTAGGGTTTTTAAGGTCAAAATGATATAATAACGGTGATGAAATGGAGATTCATCAGTCATTGGAGACGAGGTCAGAGATCGGAGCAGGAGCTCGAAGTCCGGTCATTGAAGGAACCTACAGGAGTTAGACATCTAACCGAAGTGTGTGTGAGTGAGGTGAGTGAAATGGGGAATCCGTATGGGCGAGGGATGGGGAATACGATCTTCTTCTCCGGTGAAATGGAGAGGAAGGGAAGCAGAAGTGGAGGAGGTCGTGGATAAGGGGAAAAGGTGATCGGGATAGGCCACGAAGATGGGGGTGGTAAGGCGGAGCTCAGTAGATGGTTTAGCGAAGATGAGGATGGTTATAGGCAGTGGAAAAATGAAGAGAAAATAAGAATAAAGAGTAGGAAGCAGACATGGAGGATTGGAGGAGAACGATATGGCGGCTGATGTGATCTGGGCTAAGGCTCGAACTAGATCCTTCGGTTATCGCTCAACCTGGCCGACTGGTCTAAGGGGATTTTTGGTGCCTAAGGCAACCAATACATGGCCGAAGGACCATGGATCGCACCGGGGATTGGGTAGTCGTCGTTGCCTCAACAACCACCCTCCGCTGTCATTGAAGGCCGGAGGAAGTTGGGCTTCAACCCATCGAGTGGTGGATGACTAGAGTCGGAGGCGGAGAAGGGGCGGTTACCGGTGCTGGTGATGATGAGTGTAATGGTAGTTTGGGGCAATGAAGGCATGGGATGAGTGATTTTAATGGATATGCTGGATGAAGGAAGATAGGGCTATGAACATGTAGTATTAGGGAGATGAGAGGTGAGAGGAGGGTGGTGCTAAAAATGGAAGGGGGAGAAGGGGGCGTGAGGTGTAACGGAAGAGGGGACGGGGATGACTGGAGGAGGAAGAGGACTCATGGATCATTGCATCTCATGATCCAACAGTCAGAAAGAGGGTGCATGTCAGTGGCAGCGATGAGATCATGATATCTCATCTGTGGTTATAAAGCAAGCGAAAATGGAGGGTTCCGATGCAGGTGGGAGTGATCCAATGGTGGAGATGAGAGAGGGAGACATGAAGCATGATTAGCCATGAGATGGGGGCTGATCTGATAGCTGAGGTTAGGGTGCTATGGAGTGGTGGAGATTTGATCTGTGGATTCGTCCAATGGTCAGGAGGGGAGCGATGACGTGGAAGATTGACAGTCATTAGATGCAACTGGATCAGGTGACTGAGAAGAAGGTGGAAGAGGGTGGATAAGATATGATCTGGGATCTGATCTGATGGTTGTGAGTGAAGAGGAGAGGAACGACCATGATAATGGTGGAGGATGAAGATCCAAGGGCGGAGAACGAGATGGGTAGCAGGGAAAGGTGCAACCACGTGGGTAGCCCAGAGGGCGCTACGTGGTTGTGATGAATCCCTGATTCTCACTCTTTGTTCTTGTGTTTCAGCTATTTATCTTGGCAAAGCATCATGTAAATAGGTGTAAATACAATAAGTTAGCATTCTGCATGCATATGTTAACATTGTATATTTAGCATCTATTTGTGCAAAAAATAAAAGAATAAAGGAAAAGAAAAAGGAGAGATGTATTTAGAATAAATAGAGAGTGACCCGAAGCCCAAGAGAAGGTCAAGCGTGGACCTGATCGCCAAACAAAATAAGTAAGAGAGATAGGGCCTACTCTATATTGTACATATTACTTATATCTGTAAATAATTATTTTGGATAAAATAAAAATAAAATATTCTTTCTACCTCCTTGTATATAGTCTTAAAAATAAAACAAAAATAAAAGAAAATTTAGAGAAAAAATAAAATAAAATCCTCTCTCATTTGTACAAAATACACGTATATACGTCTCACTCCCTATTTATTATATACCTGTAAATAAATAGTAAAAACAAAATAAAAAATATTTTATACTCCAAAAATAATGGTGTAAATAAATAAAATAAAAAATTGTGGTATTCATGTAAAAATAATTAAACAAAAATACTTGTATAAAATACATATGTATATTATACATGTATATAATACTTTATATGTATATAAATTAATTTATTTTTCATAAAAATAATTAAAAATCACAGAAAAATAATTTGAAAAATAATAAATATTTTTTTTACACTTTTTATTTTGAAGTCATTTACTATTTTTTATTGGTTTTTTAAATAATTTGTAAATTCCTTTTTTTCTTATTGGCCGGGACCATATGTTGACCTTGGGTCAACGCCCTCTTCTAGGCTTGAGCGGACCCGACCCTGCTCGTCGGACCTTTTTCTTCCCTTTTTCCCAGTCGGATCAAACCTCCTCTCGATCTGATCTTTCATCTGAGCCATCTCCTTGGATCCATGACCCTCGCGGATCCCTAGGAAGGCATGAATCTTCCTAGGATTGCGCACTTTTACCCGATCATCTCACACTCCTGGGAAGCCTATATAACATCTCCTTCGACCTCCTGGCGTCGCAGCTCGTTCCTCGCCCTTTCCTTCACCCTTGGACATCCCTAGCCAAGTGACAGCAGCTAGGAGATGCCTCTGGAGAGGAGTTTGGTGGCTTGAATCAGTAGCTCAGCAACGTGACCGGCGAGCGCCGCAGCGTTTAGCCTCCCTGACTTTCGCAGCGAGGTCGATGCCACTACCCCGACGACCATCTTCGCTTGAATCTCAGGAACTTGTTCCAACCCTCAGGCAGCACATATTTCGACTTCATTTCCTATTTCCATATAATCTTTCCACTTCGCTCCACCGCATGTTCACTCGCTCCGACCAGATGGTCGAAGCCTCGATAGCCACACCCAACAATTCTGACTGAATCGCCCTCTCGCCCATCATCTTGCACTGCAGCCTGATCATCCTTAGGCTCGACCATCCAGTTGAGATTGAAGCTTAGATCTCCCTCTACCCCCTTCGCCGGAGATCGGATCCCAACCACTATCACTTCTTTCCCTTCTTGCTTCAATAATCTTGACCGGAGCACAATCCCGAGTCCCAACTTTCTATTGCATGTATCCCCGTGCAACATGAACCTTTGTCGGACCTCCAGTTACTCGACGGAGCGGCTCCTGGTGGAGCTCCCTTGTCCCGACCATCTGACCATCATCCAACTGATCCGCCTCTGGAATTCGACGCGGAGCACCCCACCGGAGGTGCTGGACCATTTGGAGGCTCGATCAGCCCAAAGGATGTGCACCCATCCTTGATCGAAGTTCGCCTTTCACCCGTTCATGCACCATCTTCAGCCACTGTTGGATGAGGAGTGAAGCACCAGTTTGGATCTGAGGCGCTCGTTGCTGCAGCTTTTAGATCGTTAATCTGGCACGCCCTGACACATCTGCGCCACACATAGCCTACATTCCCTGGAGCGTCAGATTTGGCACCACAGGCGATCTGCACTGCACGTTCCAGCCTCCTTCAGAGCTCTCCACGTGCCACCCCATGCCCTCCTCGCGTGCTTTGGGGTACTTTGCATCTTTTATCCTGCATTTTTATGTTTTATTAGTTAGTCCAGTAAATAATTTTGTAAGCATAGACACTTTGCAGTTGGACCCTTGCTATTTCTCGTATTTACATTCTAGTCCAGTTTGTCTGAACTCACGTGTAGTCCCATGTGCTTTGCTGGCTTATTTGCATGCTATGCCCTATACTTCATGGACATTATGCTTTGAGTAAACTTTTTCTGATAATTACAAGTATACCCATGTGCATGGTTATTTTGAGCATGTATGTGATTGTTCTGGACAAATTACAATCAAGACCCTGAGCTTTTTATACACGTTATTTCTTGGTCTAGAAACTTCCTTAAAAATGTGTTTATGCCCCTATCTGTTGTGTGCTTCATTTTTAATCAAATAATTACTTAATTACTTCCAAAAATCCCACAAAAATTACTGTTAGCTCATGCTAACAAGTCATATTTATGGTGACTTTTGTGAATTAAATTCGTTTTATTTGGTATTTTCTAAAAATCAAATACCCTTAAAAAGTGTCCAGTCTGTTTTATAAAATACAAAAAAAATATAAAAATTGCTTTAAAAAGTACAAAAAAATCGCATGTGCTTATTTTGGTGTGTTTTCATTTCAGTACCATTTTTGTTGCAATACCTTTTATAAAAACCCTAAAAATTACAAAAGACTCAAAACCTTATAAAAATCATTAAAAAATCCATAAAAATAAAAAAAAATCAGGTCTTCAGTTGTTGTAGTTAGATCTTTTTATTTTCTTTTTCATAAAATTCACCACCAGGGTGTCAAGGCATTTTTGATATTTTAAACTTGCCTTTTAGTCCAGGTTGTACATTGTTTCACTGTTTTGTTCTTATTCCATTTTTATAGTATCATATAAAATCAGAAAAATACCATAAAATCACCAAAAACATCTACATATTTGAAATACATAAAAATATATTTATTCTTGATTTTTAGTTATGTTTAATCTTAATAAAAAGTCCAAAGGCTTGATTGTGCTTTGATTTACTGATTTACTTGACTTCCTTTTCTTGATTTAAAAATTATAAAATTAAAATAGATAAAAATATGAATTTTATTCCTGATCTCGACTACTTCGTACATTTGTGTGCTCCTTTAGTTCGACCCTGGTTACTATACCAGGTTAAATAAATAGCGGAGACCGCTAACATTAGATTTTTGTGCTTGCTTGTTTTATTTGTGTGGTCTTATTTTTTATTGTTGACTACTCCTTTGATTCGGGTCACAACGACCTTTGACATTACTTAACCCGAGTTGCGTGGTCGGTCATCAGAATGGCGTCGTTGCTGGGGAGCACGTCTTAGTAGTCTTTTCATATTTCTTTTTATCTTTGTTTTTATCTCTATTTTATCTAACTATTTTTCTGACATTCTCCTTGCTTTGATTTCTGTGCGAGGAACCGCCCGAGGATGTTTCAGCTTTCGACAAGCGTAACCGCATTGGAGGAAGAGCAGGAGGATAGGAGGAAAGGGGTTACTAGGATAGAGTAGTCTTTACTTTTCATCACTTTACTATTATTGTAATAATACAGGACCTTGGACACTTGGACTTGATCATTCATCGGGGTCTGTTTCGTCGAGCACCGGTGTGCTCGGGAGACCTCACCGCGGTTTTTCACCGGTTTTTGTTTTATTAACATTTTTCTTCCCTTTGATTCTCGAAGAATTTGGCCCTTAAATTTAGGAATTTATTTGATTGCGACGTAAATAATTAAGGCTCTATCCCTAATATCTTGCATGCACCTATAGTTCGTAACTGGACCTAATAAAAATCATAATAAAAAGTTAACCTGATTAATTAAGAGGTCATGTGCCGCTAGAGGCTGTATACAATGCGTGCAGGATCCGTTGTGGCGGACACCAATCGGCATCAGAGATTGGACCTCGACCTCTCTCTAGTCAGTTAACTATTATTCTTCGCGATTAGAAATTGCTCATCTAAGGTCGTTTTCTTCTTACATCGTTTAGATTAGTTTCTGTCTTTAAATTTATGTGTGGATCACCCTGCATGTAGATTGCTAGAGTCAGGTACGTCTTTCTTACTTTGCATGCATCATAAGTTTTGATCACGCATCGGCTTTTTCAACTTATCCCACCGTTTTTGAACTTAAAATAATCAGGAGCTCGAAAATTTCATTAGGCGCTTGTTTGATTATTGAAAAAGGCCTAAAAAGAGATAACCATAAAATTGGAATTGCTAAACAAACTTGATCCTAAAAGACATCTCACTTAAAAAGCTATCTTGGGAGAGTCATCCCCTCAATGTTTGGTTTGCTTGCGTGAGAGAGTTACACACACACTAGGCTAGAGCCACACCTGAACCCTCATCAGACTACTGACTTTAGGGCTAGTCATTCTCCGGTAATCGGTAAAGCAGACCATGACGTCCTTAACAGATCGGGTTGATCAGGTAGCCGGTAAATGGTCCGCAACTTGTACAGGCTGGGAAAGATCTAGCCTTGGGGTCAGACCAGTCTTTTGAGGGCATCGGGTTCCTACCAGCTCGCTTAGTCGCCCTGCTAGACTGAATTATCACCTAAATAAATTTGACAAGATAAACGACCGAACCTTCATGGTCATCAGCTCAGCATTGTGTAGGTGAAATTGGGGGTTTGATTGCTGATCTTGTTTGCTTCCAGATCCCATTCGTACTTCTTCCAGATCTCGATGATGGGCCAGATCTTTTAGGCAGCATTTGGCTGCACCGCTCTCGAGCACTCCACCCCATTCATCTAGGCAGGTTCCGGGGAGTTTTGATCCACTCTCCGAACCCGAGTTTGATTCCGCCATGTTGCCCCTTGACCACCCTTCTTCCAAATCCGTGGTGTCTGAGCAGAGACCAGCACAGATATTTGTTCATTTGACGGCACCTGAGTTGGGGTCTTTTAGCTTTGCAGAGACCCAAGAGATGGCCAGCAGTGAAGAGCGCACCGTTGGACAACCTCAGAGTACCACATATGTTCTAGATCAGGGTGCCATCAACAACACACTTTTAGCCTCCCTGAAACGATGCAGAGGTCGATTAGAGACCAGGGAGCCTCCATGACAGAGATGCGCAGAGAGATGGCACCGATGCGAGCTGACATAGGATAGCCAAATCGAGCAGGCAGTGGAGAGATTCCATATTTTGGAGGAGGAGATGGAGGATAGCCAGACGAGCCACAAGAGCCCGTCCGACAACTAGGCCAATGAGGGAGTTGCACAATCCTAGTGCAACTCTTACACACCGTTGGATCCATCTTCCAACGATTCTGTGAGATTTCAATCTCCCTCCTCAGACTATTCAGCTTTTGCCCAAGTTCCATGGGCTTGCCACCGAAGAGCCACATCTGCACCTACAGGAATTCAAGATGATCTGCAGCACTGTCCATGACAGATACGTGGATGAGGACACCATCAAAATAATGGCATTTCCATTCTCCTTAGTAGACAGAGCAGCCTACTAGCTGAAGCATTTAAGGAGATATGTGACTTCATGGGAACAACTCCGGACCGAGTACTTGAACAAGTACTATCCACTCGGTCGGATGAACGCAGCGTGAGCTCTGATCAACAACTTCTCTATGATCCCCAATGAGCAGTTCCATGAGGCATGGGATCGTTTCCATGAGCTCATCGACCGGTGTCCACATCACGACATCTCCAAGCCCAACTTAGTACAAAGTTTCTTTTGTGGGCTGACACCGGAGCTGCATGGGCTAGTGAATGCTTCTTGTGGGGGCTCTTATTTTGCCAAAGATGAAGACCAGGTATGGGCCATCTATGAGGAGATGGTCGAGAACTATACAGTGATGTCTTAGACCCGACTATACACTCAGGGGAAGTCCTCACCCCTGACCATGTCCTATCATAGGATATCACGGGTTGATGCAGGTCCATCCAAATCTTCTTCTTCAGCAACTACAGCACATGCAAAGTCGTCGGCCGCTGATATGGGCATTATCAGCAAGAAACTGGACCGCATCGAGATAATCGAGAAGAAGCAATGCTAGTGTATGACCCAGATAGACTAGTTGGTACAGACCCTGAGTGCCTGATGACCCAGATCATGTGTCTCTAGGAGGCACAGACGGCTCCTCAACCCCATCTCAGGTCACGGGCTGATCCTAGTAGCAGTAGCTCATCCCAGCTCTCCGCCCAGTACCGACAGGTTCACACATCCACGCGGTGTTGTTCCAGCAGCTGCAGCACCAGTACCCTCAATCACCGCCATCTCAGGACACTCAGTGTTGGACATACGATCCCACGACGAGCCATTATGCAATAAATGTTATTGTGAATATCATTCCCTCATTTGAAATGAAGAATAGATAATTTGCATAATAGGTCCCTTATTACAATTAGGGTTATGTACCATGACCATCTTAATGATCATACAACTGTTGATTCAATTATTGAATCAAAGAGGTTGGTGCTTGGATGAATATCTAAAGAGTTAGATTGAGGACTCATCAAGCACCGTCAAATGATTGTTGAGAGATGATCTCCAACCTGAGTAGGAGATGGCAATCCTTTCTCATTTAGGCTGATATCTGACCGACCTCTTGATGCATGTCCTCTGCATAGGAATAGAGATTTGGAGGTGTCAGATTAGTTAAGTCAAAGAGTTGACTTAACGAGATCGAGATAACCAAAGTCCTATGTCGTATGCTGTCACGATATAGGCACGCATTCTCTGACCGGAGACAGATGTGTTACTATATGTTTGAGTATGTACATTTGGCAGACCAATAGGTTGATGACCTAATCAAGGTCTATGCACCGGTACGTTGGTGTGCATATAATGGCATATGAGTAATACGATCTCTCAAAGGGATCATACCGGTTCATTACTGAACTAGAAGACATGAGCTCACTCATGAGATATTGGGGAGAATCAAATTCCGTGCATGGTCGTCTCGCTTTGGAAGGTTGACTGAATTTGTAGGTTTGATATATACTTTTGGAAAGTATATGATCAACACCTAGGTATGATATATGCTTTTGGAAAGTATATGATCGATACCAACTCCCAATAGTCAAATGAAATACTTAATGATAAATCCCTGAAGTAGACAGTGTAAAATTGATCTTATACTTCGGATTGATTCTAGGTCTTCCAGAATGCAGGATGTACAGGTATTGGGAATACCTGAGGGTGATGTGATCATAAATGATTGTATAACCATGACGCTTCCATTCCTAGGGAGTGATGAAACGAGCATGGATTTTAGTGACTCCTCTCAGTAGAGAAGTGATCTGATCTTGGTACAAATGTTGGACATTGATCTGAATGTGATTCAGATGCAATGAGAAGATTAGATTTACGATCTTGATTTAATCAAGCATCTATGGGAGGCCCGAGATCTGGATTTGAGATGTAATCTCAATATCCAAGCCACTATACGTGGAACAATACAATCGCCCTGTCCTTATCTCCAAGTATACACGGAGAAAGCACATTAATCTTAAAAGAGTTCAGGATAATTTCATTGTTGATATAAGTATCTGAGCATTGAGAAAATAGATAATTAAATGTGATTTAATATGAATTCTATTCATATTATAAAGAGAGTTATCTTAGATAATTAAATGTGATTTGATTATCAAAGCTGTAAATAATATGAACTTGATTCACATTATTTGGGCACATGAGAATAGAGATCCAAGATGATTAAATGTGATTTAATTATCATGGATATGAATAATGTGGATAATACTATCCATGTTAATCATATATATTATAAATGTGATTTATAATATATAAGAGAGAGAGCAATTTATAATTTACATTTGTTAATTAAATGTTGATGTGAATTGGATTTACATTAGACAATTAATTGAAAATGTAATTCACTTTTTATTTTGGGTTGTGAATGTGATTCACAATTTTCCAATGGCAAGATTGAAATATTCACAAAATAACTATGAATTATTTTTGTTGAATAATTTACAACAAGTGTTATTGTAAATCTTGGAGATTTCCATAGAATAATGTAATCTCATGAGATATCATGAGATTACATGAGTTTGCCACCAAATCCCATATTATAGAAGGAGGCAATCTTCAATCCAATAATCTCCATGTTTGCTTGATTTAATTTGGGATTGATTTATATTAATTTATCAATATAGATTTAATCTAAATTAAATTAATGGTTGTCGATTTTTACCAACACAAATCTTAGCCATTAAAAGAAACACAAATCAATGAGAGCCATTGGATTTGTGTTGCCCATATATTGAGATCCATGGATCCCAAAATATTATAAAAAGGAGAGGCACCCCTTTGCTCTTCTTTACACAATGAGAACATAAGTCTCTCTCTCTCTCTCTTTCTATCTCTACACGCCTCTCTTCTTCTCTCATGTGGTCGTCCACTGATTTAGCCGGAAATAGGTGGTCTTAAGTTCAACACAAAGCATGAACTTAGTCGGTGTGGTGACCACACTAAATCCGGACTAAAGTCAACAATTAACCCACACTAAGATCAACGAATTAGAACTAATGCGGAGTTAAAATTTATTTTTAACTCTACATAAAAGATGTATAGGTGCAAGTATGTAGAGAGTTCGAACACAGGGAACAAGCAGGATAGTTCAAGCAAATGAATGCACAAGTGTGTGTGTGATGTGTGGAGTGTCTACACTAAGCAAGCAAACAAGGCAATTTTTGTGGGTTTTAATTTTTAATTTTTTTTTATTTTAATTTTTTTTAATTTTTTTGTATTTTGATTTTTAATTTTTCTGATTTTTAGATTTTATATTTTATATTTTTTTATTTCTTTTTCAATATTGGAGAATAAAGACAATATAGTGAAAGGCAAGCTAAAATATTTATAAAAATGTGCAAAAATATTCAAAAATTCAGAAATAAAATGTTTTTGGTATTTTTATAAATTTTTACTGTTTTTGTGATTTTTGGGAGTTTTTCAAGGTATTTTTGATATTTTTAAATACTGAAATAAGGCAGAACAATGCAAATAAAGCTAGCTGAGACTAAAATGAGATTTAAAAATAGCAACCAGTAGCTCAAAATTTTCACACTATTTTTCTAATGAAAAGGACAAAATAAGGGACAAACAGAACCTGAGTTTATAATTTTTGGATTTTTCTACTATTTTATATATTTTTTTGAAGATTTTGAGTGTTTTTAAATTTTTAGGGCTTTTCTTTTGAGATTTTTAATGATTTTTGGACTGACACTAAAAGAGGATAAAATAGACACTATGTAATTTTTTTGGAATTTTTGGAGGTGTTTTAATATTTTTTTGGTATTTTCTAAACTAGACAGTGCACAAATAGCAAGTTTTTGATTTTTAATAAATAGGGAAATAAAGTAAAATCAAAAACTAAAATGGTGGCGTCAAACTACACATATCCAGATGCTTAAATCTATTTTTGTGAAATTTTTGGGCTCGAAATGATCATTCAAATAAATACAACAAGCATCCAAACATTAAACAGGCCTGGCAGGGGTATATGTGCAATATTTAAAACATCCAGGGGCATACATGCAAATATCCGCAAAATGTTGAACTTAATAATCAATTTCTGGAACCAAAATGCAATTACAAAAGCTGCCTGGGCACGCTCACAATTTTCCCACCAGGGCGTGTGACTTGCACGCGCCTGGGAAGGACTGAAATGTAATTTTTCGAAACCCTGGGGGTCTACTTGCAAAATACCCAAAAATATTACACTGGATACGAAATTTTTAGGGCTAAAACAAAATACACAAAAGCCCGAGGGTTCCTCTGCAAAATGCCCACACCTCACGTGTACAGGTCACGTGAGGTGACGTGGCTGAGGACCTAGATGCAAATAAACAAAGTTCGGGGGCGTTTGTGCGAATTTTACAAAACTTTTACACTACAGACAAAAGTTTAAAGACTAAAAAGTAAATACAAAAGGTGCGAGGGTGTAGATGCAAAATACCCTCGACGCGTGGATCCAACGGCTATCGGTCTTCACTTATACACGTGGCGTGAATCCACGGGTCGACGACGCTTCGCTCGGACGGCTGAGATTAGATCATCAGGGGACGATCGGACGGTGAAGTCGGGGCGCGATCCAACGGCGTCTGCTCGACCTGGGGCGGGATCCTCGATCCAACGGCTTGGGGGCGATGAGGAAGAACAGCGAAGAACGCCGGCGAGGCGGACTTCGCCGCTCCAGATCTTCGTCCTCCGGCAAACTTAGGGCTCCAAAATGGCCGTGAAGCTTCCCCTGGTCCTTCTCTATCGACTGGTGGTGGCAAAAAGCCCCGGCGATGGCCGAGGGGCTCGCTGAAGGGCGGCGGAGCTATAGAGCTCCGCTAGCTCCGGCGAAGCTTCAGATTCGCCTCCAGGCTTCCATGAGTGAACTTGGACCTGCAAAAAGCATTAGGAGGTCCAGGGCAAAGTGCCTGGACCTGGAATGGGTCTAATCGATGCGCGAGGCGAGGTGACGATTTGGCGAAGGAGTGAATGTAACTCGAAATTTCTTGAGGGCTTTTAAAGCTACGAGTAATAGGAAGCTAATGGGCTAAATAGAAAGGCGGGGCGATGCCCTCGATGGCCGGAGCCAGAGGAGAACGAGTACCTCGACGCCGGCGGTTGGCGGAGGTGATGGAGGCTCCCTCGACTTCGCGCGCCTTGGCTGGAGGGCTGGCGGTGGAGCTGTCACCTCCACGGAGCTCAGGAGCACGGAGATGGCGCTGAAGGGTGGACCAAGGGGACTCAATTCGAAATGGAAGAGGGGGAGTTGGTTTTAAGTGGTTTGACCCAAGGTGACAGGGGTCCAAAGACCAAGGAATAACTTGCAAATCTTGGGTCCGACGACCAAGATTAAGCTTGGGCGAGTGAGATAGATGGTTGGTGAGCAATGTTGCAGAAGGATGCAACACGAAAATGTGAAAGAATCGGCCTAGAAAAAACCAAAAATATGGCTCAAAAACCAAGCCTGACATGGGCTACAGGGGTAGGTCAGACTGTTGACCTAGGTCAACAGTCATGGCCTCCTGGTTGGTCCACGTGGACCAACCAGGAAAAACCTTGGAAAAACACTTTATTAATTAAATTAAAAATAATAAATGGCCGAATTAATTAAAAGTTATAAAATAAAAAATGCTTAGAATTTTATGTAATATTTTATTTTGATTTTTAATTATTTTTAGGAGTTATATTTTTGCAAGTCACCTTTTTAACCCTATATAGGTATAATACCTATGTATTTGAGTATTTTATTTTTGTTTTATGTATTTTATTTTTATTATTTTTATTTATGATTTTATAAAATTATAAAATACTTTTATGTACACAAATATATTTTTATTTTTATTTTTCTGATATGTTTTGTATATTTAATAAAATACAAGTATGTTTTGTACAGGTATACATATAGGTAATGTACCAATGTGTTGACTATATACAAATATTTTTATTTGTATTTTATTTATGTTTTTCTTCTGATTTAAATACACGTAATTATTATAAGTATTATTTACAACATTATAAAAATATAAAATTATAAAAATAATAAATAATAAATTGAATATTTTAATATATACAAGTATACAATGAGGGTCCAAAACTCAACTTTCAAACCGTAGCTCCGCCAAATGCGAAACCACCACCATTGGATAGATTATTTTATTCTATATACAATTAAAGGTGAGTTTGATGCATTTGGAGTTGTCGTTTGTGAGATACGGGTCTGGGAAGTTGGGATTTTGGATTCTTATTCAGATCATAACTTTTTGTCTGTACATGATTTTTCTGTGAAATCAATTTTGTATTTTTCTTTATAAAATTATCTACAACTTTCATGTACAAAGTTTCTTTATTTGATGTACAAAAAGTGGGACCAAAAATAGGTCCCAAAATGAATAAAGGAATGAAAGGAATGAATAGGTATTTTCTCTGTATTTCTGACCTTATCTCCCCCTACTTTATTCCTTGTCGACCTATTCATCAAGATGCCTAGGTCTCGGGGGTTTTGGGTCATAAAATATTTACAATATTTTATTCTTTTTCTTTTCTTTATTTATTCTATAATTTTGGCCTTAATTACAGTAATTTATACATTGTTTGGATGCACATGCATGAATGCTAAGATGCTCTATTTAAGGGTATTTACAGGTATTTGCTAGGGTTTTTGGTGCCAAAATGATAGAATAAAGATGATGAAATGTGGATTCATCATCCCCCTATACTTTACCTTTGCTAGTCCCTAGCAAACACTTATGCAATAAGTGCAAAAAGAAAAACAAAGAAAAGAAAAAGAAGAAGGTGGATTAAGTGCAATTATCAAACTTGTCTTCACAAAATCAAAGTTTGGAGCTTAAGTAGGACCTTTGGAATTTTAGTGCGGGCGGAACCTTAGTGAGAACCGTGTTTGAAATCCAACAGCCCTTGAGGATCCCAAAACTCTGTCCAAGTCTCCTCAATAGCCAGGTCAGAAATATCTCAATTCATACGCAAACTCTTACGACTATGAATCTGACTTGTACAGTGTAAGTGATGGTGGCTCTCCCCAACTAGAATGACAAAGAAACTGACTTCTCCAGTACGACAACCCAATGATTCCCCAATCCAGCAACTCCATCCTCGAGGAGCGGGGTATTCCCTTCTAAGTTCAAGTGGCAACCAGCTCAAGAGGAGGGGGTGAAGAGAAGAATGGACGGTAGCCAGTGTAGCTACCTATCCTTGGATGCAAGACCAGTGTAGTCAAGTCATCCTGCTGCAGGCTCACATGATATGACTTTGGAACTCAGGCTTGCTTATTGACTTTGTACATACTTGCAGGCTTTTTATTTTTGTACATGCCTGAACACACATTTTTTTTTGAATACTATATACAGCAGCATTTACATAAGGAGTTTTTCCTCTTGAGCCAGTAGACTATCCCTCTTTTGAAGCTTTATCGCAACCCACAGCCTCCTGTCTTTAGACTTCCTAATCACTGGACGGGTTGGGGTGCACTTCCCTCCCTAGAGGAGGACAAGTGTTTTCACTTGTGTGCGTCTCATACCGGCAAATCCCATCCCCTCACCACTCCAACTGAGTTGAGCCATGTGAAAGGTGCAGGTGTCCAAGTTAGGTCATTATCAACAAGAGTCGTGCGTGTGCTCCGAAATACTCTACTTAGGCAGTCAAGAATCCATTGAACCAAGTCCCGTGATCCTCAAAGAATTAAGTCAACTAGACCTGAAGTACCTCAAACCTGGTTCCTATAAGGTTCCTGTTATTAGGTAGATTATAAGGTCCAATCAAGCTCCAATCTCCGGATTTTATTCAGACTCGTTCAACTATCAAACTCAATCCGAAAAATGCTCATGCTATGCAATGCTATGCAGAAAATATTTTTGTGATGCAATTTTCAAAGATTTTGAACTTTTTATGGATTTTTGAAAATATGATGCATGCATGTGCAGATGCAATTTTTTTGTATTTTTCAAAAAGATTTTTCAAATGTTTTTTTTTTGCAAATGTTTTTTGGGAATTTTTGAAAACAAAAAGCTTTTGGCTAAAAACAAGGTTAAAACTATGTACACGGGAGTGCTTCTTCTTATATACAAGAAGTGGATTTTAAGAATTTACAGGGTAAGTGGTCAATTTTATACATATATATATAGTGGATTTTGGTGTGATGTGAATATTCCTCAAACTTATTTGAAAATAATTTACACACAATTTTTGAAAACTATAGTCCAAAATAATTTTTACAAACATTTTACACACATTTGAAAACATTTTGCAAAGGCTTTCAAAACAGTATATATAGGTTTTTCAAATCATTTTTGCAACCATTTTTCAAACCATTTTGCAAATCATTTTTCAAACATTTTTATTTCACACAAAGAAAAGAAGTTTTACAAAACACACATTTTTCACACAGGTTGAAAACATGAAACAAAATATTTTCAAAATAGTTTTCAATAGATGTTCACAAAGTTTTTCAAACTATTTTTCAAACATTTTGCAAAAAACATTTTCACCTGATTTATTAATAAGTAAATACAAAAAGAATTTGAGGAATAATCACATCTTTTTATTAAGAATCTTTAATGAATTTTAAAGAATTATTGGCCATATTTATTAGGAAAATACGAAAGTACGAGTTATGGCTAAAGTATATACATAGTATATACGACCCCCCTATACTTAGCTTGAGCTATGTCCTCATAGATCGGAGAGAAAAGAGAAGACATAACTCGTACTAAGTATAGGCAAGTCTAAAGAATAAAGGAATAAATGAATGAATCAATGAATGAGAAGTTGACCGTCCCCCCTATACTTAGGATCAAATAATCCTAAGTATAGCAAACTGTACACAACGCAGGGAGGGTCAAGGGTGGGAATGAACAGATCGTACTCAAACTGTCTCCCCCTATACTTAGGGTAAGATATCCCTAAGTATAGACAAGAAGAGGAGACAATGGAGAGGATCGAAAGGAATAGAAGAAACTCGGGGTGCCAACCCCCCTATACTTAGGACAAAGTACGTCCTAAGTATGGAAAACTGTCAACAAGGGCGACACCTTTTTGATAGATAAAGAAGATAGAAAAAGAAAAGAGGAAAAGAAGAAAATAAGAAAATAAATTGACAGACAACAGAATGATATAAACAGATGGATCTGTACAACGGGGAATAGAGTTGATCACCATGTATGAAATGCAGATGATGAGAGTCAAGGGACACATCTCATACCAGAAGAATGGGGGCAACGTCAATGGTCGGCGGATCATGATCAAGATATAGTTTCAAGCGTTGACCATTGACGCGGAAGGTAGAGGAAGATGACGGTTCATATATGTCGATGCTGCCATTGTCATGTACCTTCCTGACCACATACGGTCCTTTCCACTTGCTCTGTAACTTCCCCGGAAATAACTTTAGCCTTGAATCAAACAACCATACTCTCTGATCTGGCTCAAACTGTTTATGGCTGATATGCGAATCGTGCCATGTCTTCACTTTCTCTTTGTACTGTAGGCTGTTGGAGAAGGCTGTATCTCTCAATTCCTCCAGGGCTGCCAATTCTGCTCTTCTCTGGTCTCCTATACTCTCGGGATCTAAAAGCAACTCAGTAACTGCCCAAAAAGATTTATGCTTGATCTCCACTGGCAAATGGCACGGCTTGCCATAGACGAGATGAAAGGGAGATGTTCCCAATGGATTCTTGAAAGAAGTCTGGTAAGCCCATAAGACCGAGTCCAAAAGTTGTGACCAATCCTTTCGGTCTGGGCGGACAACTTTCTGCAAGATAGTCTTTATCTCCCTGTTCGATACTTCGGCAAGACCATTAGTCTGAGGGTGATACGGAGTGGCAACCCGATGGTCAATGCCGAACTCGTCTGCAAGGGCCCTGACTTTGTCATTGATGAAGTGAGACCCCCCGTCTGAAATCAAGACTCTAGGTACCCCGAACCGTGAAATGATATTTTTCCTCAAAAATTTGCAAACGGTCTTAGCATCTGCGGCTCGGGCGGGGATGGCCTCAACCCATCGGCTGACATAATCTACAGCGAGCAAAATATGCTCGAATCCCTGACTCTTAGGAAATGGGCCCATGAAATCAATCCCCCATGCATCAAAAACCTCACAGAAGTGAATGGGTTGCATGGGCATCATGTCTCTCTGTCCGCAGGTTCCCATTTTCTGACAGTCAGTACATCTCTTCACGAACTCATCAGAATCCTTGAAGAGAGTAGGCCACCATAGATCGGATTGAAGCACCTTCTGTGCTGTCCTTTTTCCAGAATGATGTCCTCCTGCCTCAAGCTTGTGGCAGTATGTGAGGACTCTATGCTGCTCTTCTTGAGGAATGCACCTCCTCCAGATACTATCCCCTCCTTCATGATAAAGGACGGGATCCTCCCAATGGTAAAACTTGGCCTTAGCTAGGAAGGTCTCAAGTTTCTGCCTGGACCAACCCTGAGGGACTGTCTTGGCAACAAGATAGTTTACAAAGTCAGCATACCACGGGAGTGAGGTGACAGCCAAGATCGCCTCATCTGGGAATGTCTCTGTGATAGGTGCGCTGGGCTCAGATTCCTCGAGATTCTCCAATCTGGAGAGATGATCCGCCACCACATTCTTAACTCCAGGCTTATCCTTAATTTCAATATCAAATTCCTGGAGTAGAAGGATCCATCTGGTGAGACGTGCTTTGGCATCCTTCTTAGCCATTAAGTACCGGATGGCGGTATGATCAGTGTAGATTGTCACTCTAGATCCGAGAATATACGATCGATACTTATCAAGGGCAAAGACTACGACCAGCATCTCTTTCTCAGTTACAGTGTAATTCCGCTGCGCGACATCCAAACTCTGGCTGGCGTAGTGAATGGCAAACGGTAAACCATCCCTCCTCTGTCCAAGCACAGCCCCAACGGCAAAATCTGAAGCATCCGTCATGATCTCGAATGGAAGAGACCAATCGGGTGGCTGAAGGACAGGAGCCGAGACAACCATATTCTTGAGAGTCTCAAATGATTCAAGACACTTATCATTAACAATAAACTCAGTGTCTTTGGTGAGCAAGTCAGTGAGCGGTCGGGCAATTCGACTGAAGTCCTGAATAAACCGTCGGTAGAAACCGACATGCCCCAGAAAAGACCGTAACTGACGCAAGTTGGACGGCGGATTGAGTTTTCTGATGATATCCACCTTAGCCGGGTCGACCTCCATTCCCCTGTTGGAGACGATATGACCAAGGACCGTCCCTTGAGTCATCATGAAATGACTCTTCTCCCAGGATAAAACAAGATTGACCTCAATGCAGCGCTTCAGCACACGGTCTAGGCAGTCAAGACAAGCGTCGAACCCGTCGCCATAGACCGAGAAGTCATCCATGAAGACCTCTAAACAGTCACCCACCATGTCCGAGAAGATGGACAACATGCACCTTTGGAATGTCGCCGGAGCGTTACATAGACCAAAGGGCATCCGTCTGAAAGCATACGTCCCAAACGGACAGGTGAATGTCGTTTTCTCCTGGTCTTCGGGCGCAATGGCCACTTGATTATATCCAGAGTACCCATCAAGAAAGCAGTAATGACTCTTCCCGGCTAACCGCTCGATAATCTGATCAATGAAGGGAAGCGGGAAGTGATCCTTCTTGGTGGCCTCATTCAATCGTCTGTAGTCCACACAGACCCTCCAAGAAGTTGGTACTCTGGTAGAGATCTCCTCTCCAGACTCATTAACAACTGTAGTGATACCCGTCTTCCTGGGTATCACATGTAGCGGACTTACCCATTTGGAGTCGGAGATGGGATAGATAAAATCGGCGCTCCACCACCTGGAAATTTCTTTCATGACTACATCTCGAAGATTCGGGTTCAGCCGTCGTTGGAACTCACGCGACGGCTTAGCGTTATCTTCAAGATAGATGTGGTGAGAGCAAAGATTTGGGCTCAGCCCCTGGAGATCAGCTATACTCCAACCGATTGCCTTGCGGTTTCTTTCAAGAACCTCCATCAGACGAGATTCTTGCTCTCCAGTCAAATCTGCTGAGATAATGACTGGGTGCATTTCTGGTTCTCCAGCAAGGAATCTGTACTTCATCGACTGCGGCAGAGGTTTTCGTTCTGGACAACTGGGAGGTGGCAGATCTGGCTTCTGATATGTCTGTGTAAATGCTACCAGGTCTGCATGTGAGAACTCTCGCACTGCATGAATTTCTGACGAAAGGCGGCCTGATGGATCATCAATAAACTGCACTGGCTCGCACTCTGTCATGGTTGCTGGCTCAGAAGGAATCAGACAAGGCAAATAATCATCAAAGTCGTCCCAGTCAATGTCTGAATCCGAGGGATCAGAAGACGATGAGCAAGATTGAAATTCCTCAGCACCACTCATCACAACACTGTCAGCCTCAGAAATATCCTTATCCAGGGATGTGCTCTCCCGGCTCTCGACTGCCAGGAGCTTGAGATACAGTGAATCTGTCGGCAAGGCGAGGGTCGGTGCTACGGGATCTTTCCAGTTGGATTCATCATCAGTCATCTCAAAATCACAAACCTGGTGGATGTCTAGCTCCTCCTCTGTCATCTGCTCGGTTTCGCTGGACTGTTCTGAGCATTCTGCCTCTCTGGCTCTGATCTCTTCGATCGTCTCTATTTGTATGGTTTCGCCCTCTACGCGAAAGCATACCTTCCCGCTATCATGGTCGGTCACTGCCTTGGCTGTGGCCAAGAATGGACGTCCGAGAATGATGGGGGCATCAGTTACCGACTCAGGGATCTCCATGTCCAACACAACGAAGTCCACGGGGAATTTCAGGCCCTGAATGGTAACGACAACGTCTTTCAATAACCCCTTCGGCCTCTTAATCGACCTATCAGCAAACTGAAGGACGGTTCTGCTTCGAAGAAGAGGGCCAAACTCGAACTGCTTGAGTAAGGCTGCCGGAAGGAGGTTAATTGAAGAGCCGCTATCTAATAGAGTATGATCAAACTGCTGCTCCTGAATCTCGCATCTGACATAGGGAGCTCCTGCGTCTGGTCGCTTGGCTGGCAATGTTTTCTGAATGGCGCAGCAAGTGTCATGAGTGAGCATATGGATTTGATCTCTGTGCCTCTTCTTCCTTCTGACAGTAGTTGTTTCTTTCAAATTCTTCTTGAAGAAGGGGATATGCTCAAATGCTTCTCGTAGAGTCAGCTGAATATGAAATCTGTCAATCATCTCGTTGCCGAACTCTACCTGTTGGCTCTTTTTTGGATTTTCTTTTTTACTCCCCTTCGCTCGGCGGAGTGCCTCAGGGAAGGGGATGGTAGGGGCCTCCTCAGATGGAGGACTAGGAATCGGTCTCTGTGCCTGTGAAGACGGAGAATCCATACAATAATCATCATTCACCACATATGGATCCGTAATTTGAACAGAAACCTTTCCTTTATTCATATTTTTGTTTTTGTTTTTGTTCCCACAGTCTCTAGATACAAAATGTGGTAACATCACAGTTGGCTCAACAAAAGTGGATGTGGTGGCCTCAGTACCACCACTAGCACCGGACTTCGCGGCATCAGCACCGCGCTCTGGTTCAGCATCCAAAATGGTGGCAGCAGCACCACCGTCTGCATCTGGTATCACAACGGCATCAGCACCGTTGTCCTGGACTCCATCATTGGTGGCATCAGCACCACCGTCTTCAACATCATCTGTAGCGGCATCAGCACCGCTCCTCTGCTCCTCTGGCGCTCCTGATTCTGCATCTGGCTGTCGCTCAGAAGAGGCGCCGCCGGCTGGCATCCTACCGCTCCTAGTAGTAACAAAATCAGCATCATAATAGGAATAAGACATGTCACTCAGATAATCACTAGGAGAGGTATCCTCTGTGAACTCTACCTGCTCAGATTTTCTTTTTAAGTTATTAGGATTAGGTTCGATCTGAGCGGGTATGGCGACCTTGCCTTTGATGATTTCCCGCATCTCCTGCCGGAACTCATCCATTTCTTGCCTGAAATATGCTCGTTGTTCAGATAGCAAGCGGGCAAGATCATCAAGAGCAGGGTTCTCGAAGGCTGGACCCTGAGAACCGGACGTCTGTCCCTGCTGGAAATGGGGCTGCTGCTGCTGGTGTTGTTGCTGAAACTGGGGGGAAGGCTGGTGATAAGAATGCTGAGGCGGCTGACGCTGCCTCCAATGTTGTCCCTGATAGGCGGGACGAGGACCACTCTGGTATTGTTGTGGCTGGGCATACTGGGGCTGTTGCTGCTGATGTGGCTGGCTGCTCTGCTGTCCTTGAGCAGGGGGATGCTGTTGGGATGAGGAACCACCATTACCCCAACGGAATCCGGGATGATCCCTACGAATTGCGGGCTGAGGGTATCGGTCATACCAAATCCCGTTGACTTCCATCAACGGTTCCTGCTCGAAGGAAGGTGGAGGAAGAACTGCCAGTGGCTGCTCCGGCTGATACACCACCATCTGCGTCTCCTGAGATGGCGGTTGCTCTGGATGGTACTGCAACAATGGAACCGGCTCCGCCTGGATATGGTTCACCTGGCGGTATGAGGTGGAGGCCTGGTTGGGATTGTTGCTGCTGGAAGCAACCTGTGACCTGGGAGGCTGTTGTGAATGGGCCTGTGCCTCCTGAATACAGAGAATTTGAGTTTTCAGGTCACTCATTGTCTTGGTGAGAAGGTCCATCTGGGCTAGACCTTGGTTCTGCTTCTTTTCGAGGATCTCCATGCGGTCCAGCTTTTCACTGATAATGCCCATGTCGGCTGCTGCTGATTCGGCTTGTGCTGCGGCTACCGACGTTGTGCTGGGACCGGCATCGATGCGAGCGATCCTCTGAAATGATCCCGCTCCTTGCGGGGGCTTTTGCTGTGTGTAGACTCTGGCCTGGGTCATCACTGTAGAGTTTTCTGCCATACCTTCGTAGATGGCCCATACATCGTCTTCACCTTTAGAGAAATATGATCCACCGCAAGAGGCGTTCACAAGCCCCTGCAGCTCCGGTGTCAGCCCACAGAAGAAACTCTACACCAGGTGGGGCTTGGAGATATCGTGATGTGGACACCGGTCTATGAGCTCTCTAAATCGATCCCATGCTTCATGGAACTGTTCATTTGGGATCATGACGAAGTTGCTGATCATGGCTCGAGCTGCGTTGGTCCGGCCGAGGGGATAGTATTTCTTCAAATATACGGATCGGAGATCTGCCCAAGTATCGACGAATCGCCCTAGATGCTTGAGCCAATATGCGGCTCGATCAACCAATGAGAACGGGAAGGCGATCATCCTGATAGTGTCCTCGGTCAACAACCGATCATGGATGGTGCTGCATATCATTTCAAATTCTTGGAGATGGAGGTGCGGCTCTTCGGTCGGCAACCCATGGAACTTGGGTAGCAACTGAATCGTGTGGTGCCGAAGCTCGAAGTCTCCGTGGATTGGCGGGAGTCTGATCCACCGGTGAGTGAGGGACGAAGCTGGGTTGTGCAGTTCCCTCATGATGGTCTGTGGCGGTCGCTCACCGTCTGGATCGCCTCCTCCTGCATCAGGTCCTCCTCCTCCTCCACCGCCCCCAGGTCGGTTTTCTCTCAGCTGCGCTATCTCTCTCATCAGATCACCCATGAATGTTCCCTGGTCACGGATCTGTCTCTGCATATTTTCCAGGGACGCTAGTAATGAATTGTTGATGGCCGCCTGATCGATTATGAATGGAGGGTGATCGTGGTCATCTGGGTGCTCGCCTCTGTCTGCCATTGCTTGATTCTCTGAAAATGCAAAAGAGGCCATTTCAGGTGCTGTAGAATGAGCTGAGCTCTGCGATGCACTGAATTCTGACATAATTGGACTGAGGGAAGGAGAATGGGAAGGGTGGTCGAGGGGGAACAGGGTGGATGTGAACTCAGGCTCGGAGAGCGGGCTCTCCGAGGCATTCCTAGATGAGTAGGGAGGAGTGCTGGATAGCGGTGCCGACAAGGTCGGCCTAAGAGATCTCCGTCCCATCATCTTGATTATTCGGAAAGAACATGGAGAATGCAAGAGAAGAAGGAGAAGATGATATGCAACAAAATTGCGCACAATTGTGCTGTGTTTTTGATCTTGACCTTAACAAATCTAGAAATCAAACACAAAGCAAGGGTGAGTTCACCAACTCAACTCGTGAAGCCGTGAAGGTTCGGCTTTTATCTTGTCAGTTTTAGCTTGTTTTTCAGGTATTTATCTTTTCACGAGTCCTTAGAGCGCTACGCCTATAGGAGCGAGAGTACTGCCAGGAAAGTGTCCCCGTACTTGTCCTCCTCCTGTGTAACCTGTAACTTGCGCTTTTTGAGGTCCTTGTAACCCTTCCTGGATCCCTACTCAGCCAAAGAAATAGAGGGAGGAAGCCGATAGGCGAAACCGATACTTCGGACCTCGCTCGCAATGGAATCACCCGTGAGCGTACAAGGTCCTACTCGGACGCAGCCGGTGAGACAGACACACCCGTGAAGGCGTGGCCTAGGCTCGGTACTTCGGACAAGGTCGGCGCTCACACAATAGTGAGTCACCAATGGCGACCAAGTCCTACTCGACTACGTACGATAGTAGCGCCAATACTTCGGAAATCCAGGCGATACACAAGGCAGCCACAAGTTGGGTTTTGGGCTCTAATCCTTACGAAGCGCTCACCTCACTTGGAAGGAGACCTTCCCATGCAACCTGAAAACAAGTGAGGGTGTTACTCTCCCCAAGCAATGAATCCAATTACCGATTTTATTTTTGGTCAAGTTTTCTTTAGCAGTCCCTTTTTTAATTTTTTTGGTGTTATCGCTTCTTTTGAGTCAATTCAAACAAGCGCCTAACGATTTTTGTATTTTTCCTTTATCCTACTTTGTTCCAAAAACAGAGGGAGAATAGAGTCGGAAAAGCCGTGCAAGTCGACACCAAGGTGGAAATCTCACCTTTGTGCCTAGATGATGCGTGCAAAGTAAGAGGACTTACAGCGAATCCCAGCTCTCTCCATGCGGGATGCAAAGCAGAATTTTTAAACCTATGCTATATGGCGAAATGCAAGCGGAAATCGTCCTAGAACAGGCAACTGCTAGCGTGAAGAACCACAAGCTAGCTAGCAACTCCTAATCCGAGTGTCCGGTCTAGGCTCACCCCTCCTCTGCCCAACACATTTGGGGTAGGAGAAAGCGCTTGTTCGGGTGTGAGCTCGCGGCGCGTGGATTTGGAAGCTACTAACTAACTGTTTAATTAGTCTAAGTCCAAATACGTATCTATAGGAGCATGCAAATATAATTAAGTGTTTGGACCTATTCTAATCGAGTCAAGCAGACCTAGAACTAAGAGCTCAATCCATAAAAGAAAGTGAAAAATGAAAACAAAACCGAAAAATGACTGCGATGAAAACGCGATAAAATCCGCGGTGAGCCCCCGGGTGAACAAACACCCGGAAATTAGGCCCGAATGTCTAAGTGTCCAAGTCCAAGTGTACCTGTATTATTACAAATTAAATGAATCACTCTCTCACAAAATAAATGAACACTAATCTAATCACTCTCTCTCTCACTCCTTGCTCTCTCCTGCCGGCTTGGCTAGAGAACAGCCGGCTCCGCTTCCCAAGGATGCGTCGGGTCACCTAGGCGATCTGCCTCGCTCCGCGGTCCCTCGCAAGAAGACAAAGAAGAGTGGTCAGATAGCTCAACAAGATATATATCAAAATGTAAGAGAAGGAAAATGCTATGGTAAACAATCACACAATCAAACAAAAATGTGAACTACTCGCTGTTGCTCCCCGGCAACGGCGCCATTTGATTTAGCCGGAAATAGGTGGTCTTAAGTTCAACACAAAGCGTGAACTTAGTCGGTGTGGTGACCACACTAAATCCGGACTAAAGTCAACAATTAACCCACACTAAGATCAACGAATTAGAACTAATGCGGAGTTAAAATTTATTTTTAACTCTACATGAAAGATGTATAGGTGCAAGTATGTAGAGAGTTCGAACACAGGGAACAAGCAGGATAGTTCAAGCAAATGAATGCACAAGTGTGTGTGTGATGTGTGGAGTGTCTACACTAAGCAAGCAAACAAGGCAATTTTTGTGGGTTTTTAATTTTTAATTTTTTTATTTTAATTTTTTTAATTTTTTTGTATTTTGATTTTTAATTTTTCTGATTTTTAGATTTTATATTTTATATTTTTTTATTTCTTTTTCAATATTGGAGAATAAAGACAATATAGTGAAAGGCAAGCTAAAATATTTATAAAAATGTGCAAAAATATTCAAAAATTCAGAAATAAAATGTTTTTGGTATTTTTATAAATTTTTACTGTTTTTGTGATTTTTGGGAGTTTTTCAAGGTATTTTTGATATTTTTAAATACTGAAATAAGGCAGAACAGTGCAAATAAAGCTAACTGAGACTAAAATGAGATTTAAAAATAGCAACTAGTAGCTCAAAATTTTCACACTATTTTTCTAATGAAAAGGACAAAATAAGGGACAAACAGAACCTGAGTTTATAATTTTTGGATTTTTCTACTATTTTATATATTTTTTTGAAGATTTTGAGTGTTTTTAAATTTTTAGGGTTTTTCTTTTGAGATTTTTAATGATTTTTGGACTGACACTAAAAGAGGATAAAATAGACACTATGTAATTTTTTTGGAATTTTTGGAGTTGTTTTAATATTTTTTTGGTATTTTCTAAACTAGACGGTGCACAAATAGCAAGTTTTTGATTTTTAATAAATAGGGAAATAAAGTAAAATCAAAAACTAAAATGGTGGCGTCAAACTACACATATCCAGATGCTTAAATCTATTTTTGTGAAATTTTTGGGCTCGAAATGATCATTCAAATAAATACAACAAGCATCCAAACATTAAACAGGCCTGGCAGGGGTATATGTGCAATATTTAAAACATCCAGGGGCATACATGCAAATATCCGCAAAATGTTGAACTTAATAATCAATTTCTGGAACCAAAATGCAATTACAAAAGCCGCCTGGGCACGCTCACAATTTTCCCACCAGGGCGCGTGACTTGCACGCGCCTGGGAAGGACTGAAATGTAATTTTTCGAAACCCCGGGGGTCTACTTGCAAAATAGCCAAAAATATTACACTGGATACGAAATTTTTAGGGCTAAAACAAAATACACAAAAGCCCGAGGGTTCCTCTGCAAAATGCCCACACCTCACGTGTACAGGTCACGTGAGGTGACGTGGCTGAGGACCTAGATGCAAATAAACAAAGTTCGGGGGCGTTTGTGCGAATTTTACAAAACTTTTACACTACAGACAAAAGTTTAAAGACTAAAAAGTAAATACAAAAGGTGCGAGGGTGTAGATGCAAAATACCCTCGACGCGTGGATCCAACGGCTATCGGTCTTCACTTATACACGTGGCGTGAATCCACGGGTCGACGACGCTTCGCTCGGACGGCTGAGATTAGATCATCAGGGGACGATCGGACGGTGAAGTCGGGGCGCGATCCAACGGCGTCTGCTCGACCTGGGGCGGGCTCCTCGATCCAACGGCTTGGGGGCGATGAGGAAGAACAGCGAAGAACGCCGGCGAGGCGGACTTCGCCGCTCCAGATCTTCGTCCTCCGGCGAAGTTAGGGCTCCAAAATGGCCGTGAAGCTTCCCCTGGTCCTTCTCTATCGACTGGTGGCGGCAAAAAGCCCCGGCGATGGCCGAGGGGCTCGCTGAAGGGCGGCGGAGCTATAGAGCTCCGCTAGCTCCGGCGAAGCTTCAGATTCGCCTCCAGGCTTCCATGAGTGAACTTGGACCTGCAAAAAGCATTAGGAGGTCCAGGGCAAAGTGCCTGGACCTGGAATGGGTCTAATCGATGCGCGAGGCGAGGTGACGATGGGTGGCCGGAGGTGCGCTCCGGCGAGGATGGTCGATTTGGCGAAGGAGTGAATGTAACTCGAAATTTCTTGAGGGCTTTTAAAGCTACGGGTAACAGGAAGCTAATGGGCTAAATAGAAAGGCGGGGCGATGCCCTCGATGGCCGGAGCCAGAGGAGAACGAGTACCTCGACGCCGGCGGTTGGCGGAGGTGATGGAGGCTCCCTCGACTTCGCGCGCCTTGGCTGAAGGGCTGGCGGTGGAGCTGTCACCTCCACGGAGCTCAGGAGCACGGAGATGGCGCTGAAGGGTGGACCAAGGGGACTCAATTCGAAATGGAAGAGGGGGAGTTGGTTTTAAGTGGTTTGACCCAAGGTGACAGGGGTCCAAAGACCAAGGAATATCTTGCAAATCTTGGGTCCGACGACCAAGATTAAGCTTGGGCGAGTGAGATAGATGGTTGGTGAGCAATGTTGCAGAAGGATGCAACACGAAAATGTGAAAGAATCGGCCTAGAAAAAACCAAAAATATGGCTCAAAAACCAAGCCTGACATGGGCTACAGGGGTAGGTCAGACTGTTGACCTAGGTCAACAGTCCTGGCCTCCTGGTTGGTCCACGTGGACCAAGCAGGAAAAACCTTGGAAAAACACTTTATTAATTAAATTAAAAATAATAAATGGCCGAATTAATTAAAAGTTATAAAATAAAAAATGCTTAGAATTTTATGTAATATTTTATTTTGATTTTTAATTATTTTTAGGAGTTATATTTTTACAAGTCACCTTTTTAACCCTATATAGGTATAATACCTATGTATTTGAGTATTTTATTTTTGTTTTGTGTATTTTATTTTTATTATTTTTATTTATGATTTTATAAAATTATAAAATACTTTTATGTACACAAATATATTTTTATTTTTATTTTTCTGATATGTTTTGTATATTTAATAAAATACAAGTATGTTTTGTACAGGTATACATATAGGTAATGTACCAATGTGTTGACTATATACAAATATTTTTATTTGTATTTTATTTATGTTTTTCTTCTGATTTAAATACACGTAATTATTATAAGTATTATTTACAACATTATAAAAATATAAAATTATAAAAATAATAAATAATAAATTGAATATTTTAATATATACAAGTATACAATGAGGGTCCAAAACTCAACTTTCAAACCGTAGCTCCGCCAAATGCGAAACCACCACCATTGGATAGATTATTTTATTCTATATACAATTAAAGGTGAGTTTGATGCATTTGGAGTTGTCGTTTGTGAGATACGGGTCTGGGAAGTTGGGATTTTGGATTCTTATTCAGATCATAACTTTTTGTCTGTACATGATTTTTCTGTGAAATCAATTTTGTATTTTTCTTTATAAAATTATCTACAACTTTCATGTACAAAGTTTCTTTATTTGATGTACAAAAAGTGGGACCAAAAATAGGTCCCAAAATGAATAAAGGAATGAAAGGAATGAATAGGTATTTTCTCTGTATTTCTGACCTTATCTCCCCCTACTTTATTCCTTGTCGACCTATTCATCAAGATGCCTAGGTATCGGGGGTTTTGGGTCATAAAATATTTACAATATTTTATTCTTTTTCTTTTCTTTATTTATTCTATAATTTTGGCCTTAATTACAGTAATTTATACACTGTTTGGATGCACATGCATGAATGCTAAGATGCTCTATTTAAGGGTATTTACAGGTATTTGCTAGGGTTTTTGGTGCCAAAATGATAGAATAAAGATGATGAAATGTGGATTCATCATCCACCATGGGTGCCCTAGAGAGATTTTCCATCGCCGCAGCATCATTGTTATGCTGCCCGATCGTTTGCTCGTGGATCTTCGTCTTTTTCAGTGCGCCTTGCTCGTGAAGAAGACGTCGGATCTCGTGTGTCGAGATCAGGAGATTCTCCACTTAGATCATCAACAAGGATTGCGAGGAGCACGTGTTTCATCAACACGCTCGCAAGCGTCTCCTCCGTCGGATCGGACTTGAGACAGGAGGTCTCTTCGTTTAGAGACTTAATTGCAACCACGCTTCAAGAGGTAATCTTATTACTTGTTTGTGGTTTAGACGAAATGATCCGAGAAGTGTTCTTGGATCATGTGGTTTCGTCGCATGAAAAAAATTTTAAATTCCGCTGCATAGAACAACTAGTGCGACTTGTCGTTCCTCGTCATATTCGATACGACGCTCACGCTTCCGTGATGCGCTTGAGGATCTCTTCATATCCTTCAAGTGGTATCAGAGCCATAGATCGAAGGTTTTGGATACGATCCGTAAACTTAGGACGAATTGGGTTTGTTAGGATTGTGAAAGTTTTTGTCGCATTTCATTTCCGCATCTCTGTTTAGTGATTATTTTCGGCCCTGTTTAAGTTGTTTAAACACGGAGATAAAACTTGGATTTTGTTTCCCATTAAATAAGGAAACCAAAGGATCTGAGTTTACGTAATGTGGATTTCGTTTGCTCGAGATATGGTCATTTTAATGAACATGTATTCATTGTTGCGGGAACTATGAATCTTAACATGATTGATGAGTTAATTACTGTTTTGATCCGCCTATAAATGCATGAAATATCACTTAAGTTCTGTCATAAGGCAAATTAGCAATTCTTAGAAACTGATTTTGTCTAATTTGGATTTAAATTGATTGAGATATGTTAATTTTAGTAAGTAGGGGACACTACTGAAATTACATTCCTAATCAAGAACCATGTGATTGTCAATTAGTGAAATTAATTGTTAATTTCATGAAATAATTATGGAAAATATTTGAGAAATATTTAATGATGACTATTTCCTTAATTGACTTGGCCTCAACCAATAAATTGATTAGATTTGATCTAGATCATGATTAGAAATATAATCAACAAACAACTTGCTTGAATAGGATTGGGAATTTATCTAGCAAATTTCCTTATAACTAAAATTGTTTTGATTAATATTATATGGTATAATTTCGGTTGAAGAATCGTTGATCATCTCAAGTACACATTGATCTGTTTGGCATTATCCTTTCCTAAGGTGGATATGGTGTCTAGTCAGGGAGCGTTGGGGTAGCGGGTCGCACCGGTTGCGGTCCGTCCCACTCCCGCCGGTACTGGACATGACAGCGGGTAGGGACTCGATAATGCCGGAGAAATCAATGTGTATTTTTCTAATTATTAAAATTCGAATTAATACGTACTTTGAGATAATACCATATATATATTGATTTAGCCAAAAACATGTGGTCTTAAGTTCAACACAAAGCGTGAACTCAGTCGGTGTGGTGACCACACTAAATTAGGACTAAAGTCAACAATTAACCCACACTAAAGATCAACAAATTAGAACTAATGTGGAGTTAAAATTTATTTTTAACTCTGCACAAATGGTGTAAAGGGCAAGTATGCAGAGAGTTCGAACACAGGGAGCAACAAGGTAGCTCAAGCAAAAATGTGCTCAAGTGTGTATGTGTGATGTGTCTACACTAAGCAAGCAAGGAAAGGAATTTTTGTGGGTTTTTAATTTTTAATTTTTTTTATTTTATTTTAATTTTTAATTTTGATTTTAATTTTCTAATTTTTATAATTTATAATTTATATTTTTTTATTTCTTTTTCAATATTGGAGAATAAAGACAATATAATAAAAGGCAAGCTAAAATATTTATAAAATGGTGCAAAAGTAACCAAAAATTCAGGAATAAAATATTTTTGATATTTTTATGGTTTTCTACTGTTTTTGTGATTTTTTGGGATTTTTCAAGGTATTTTTGGTATTTTTAATTACTGAATTAAGGCAAAACAGTGGAAATAGGGCTGGTTGTGACTAAAATGCAAGTTAAAATTAACAAACAGCAACCAAAACTTTTCACACTATTTTTCAAATAAAAATGACAAAATAAGTGACACACAGAACCTGAGTTTGCTATTTTTGGATTTTTCTACTATTTTATATATTTTTTTGAAGTTTTTGAGTGTTTTTAAATTTTTAGTGTTTTTCTTTTGAGATTTTTAATGATTTTTGGACTGACACTAAAATAGAATAAAATAGACACTAGGTAATTTTTTTGGAATTTTTGGAGGTGTTTTAATATTTTTTTGGTATTTTCTAAACTAGACAGTGCACAAATAGCAAATTTTTGATTTTTAATAAATATGAAAATAAAGTAAAATCAAAAACTAAAATGGTGGCGTCTAAGTACACATTTCCAGGAGCTTAAGTTCTAAATTTGAGAAATTTTGGAGTTAAAATGATAAGTTAAATAATTAGAGCAAACATCCAATCAATACAAGGCCTAGCAGGGGCATAAATGTAATTTACAAAATGCCCAGGGGCATACAAGCAATTTTCCACAAAATATTGAACTGAATATTTAATTTCTAGCACCAAAATGCAATTACAAAAGCCGCCTGGGCTTCTTAGAAATTTTCCCACCAGGGCGCGTGACCTGCACGCGCCTGGCGAGGACTGAAATGTAATTTCTCAAACCCTGGGGGCCTACTTGCAAAATATCCAAAAAGTTTACACTTGATATGAAAGTTTTAGGACTAAAATACAATACACAAAAGACCGAGGGTGTCCTTGCAAAATGCCCACCCCCTCACGTGTACAGGTCACGTGAGGTGACGTGGCGAAGGACCTAGATGCAAATAAACAAAGTTCGGGGGTCTCTATGCAAATATTACAAAATTTTTACACTACCGACAAAAGTTTAAGTACTAAATAATAAATACAAAACGTGCGAGGGTTGGGATGCAAAATACCCTCGCTGGGACGATCCGACGATGACGCGTGGCGCGAATCCAACGGCTGGCGGCGATGCGCGATCCAGCGGCGGGGAGCGAGCCACTTATCCACGTGGCAGCTTGGGAACGCCCGATGATGGTTCGCGTCGACGTCTGAGATTAGATCTCAAAAAGAGATCCAACGGTGGCTGGGCGTGGAGGATCGGACGGTCGATGCGCGATCTGGAGCTGCGGCTCGATCAGACGGTGGGGAAGCGAGGAGGAAGAACAGGGACGAAGGCCGGCGGAGGCGCACTTCCCCGACTCCGATCTCGCTCCTCAGGCGATGGATGGGCCCCAAAATGGAGCTGCAGACTCCTGGAAGGTCCCTCTGTGGACTGGATGGCTCGGATTCGCCGGAGAAGCGTCGAAGTGCTGACGCGAAGGCGGCGGAGCTTTACGCTCCAGGTATCTCCGGCGAGGAATCAAAATGGCTCTCCAGGTTCGTTCAGGGGTCTTTGACCTGCAAAAAGTGGTGAAAAAGCCCAGGGCAAATTGCCTGGGCCTCGCGGAGGCGTGGGGATGTGTGCAACGAGGTGGCGACGAAGGGCCGGAGGTGCGCTCCGGCCAAAGTGGGTGATCGAGCGAATCAGATGATGGAGCTTCGATTTTTTTGGGGGATATTGATCCTAAGGCTAACAGGAGTTGAATGCAAGAAAGAAATGAGCGGGGGGAACTGCCCTCGATGGCCGAAGCCAGAGGAAGAAACTACCTCGACGCCGGCTGTTGGCGGAGGTGGTGGAGGCACCCTCGACTTCGAACGCCTTGGCTGAGGAGCTGGCGATGGAGCTGTCACCTCCAGGAAGCTCTGGAGCACGAGGGTGGCACTGAAGGGTGGACCGAGGGGACTCGATTTGAATTCAAAGTAGGGGGGTTGGTTTTATGCGGTTTGACCTAAGGTGACAGGGGTCCAAAGATCAATGAATATCTTGCAAATCTTGGGTCCAAAGACCAAGATTAAGCTTGGGCGAGTGAGATAGATGGTTGGTGAACAATGTTGCAGAAGGATGCAACACGAAAACATGAAAGAATTGGCTGGGAAAAAGCCACAAAGATGGCTCAAAAACCGAGCCTGACACGGGCTACAGGGGGTAGGTCAGACTGTTGACCTAGGTCAACAGTCCTGGCCTCCTGGTTGGTCCACGTGGACCAACCAGGAAAAACCCTGGAAAAATATTTTATTAATTCTATTTAAAATACTAAATGGCCGAATTAAATAAAAGTTATAAAATAAAAAATACTTAAAATTTTATGTAGTATTTTATTTTGATTTTTAATTATTTTTAGGAGTTATATTTTTACAAGTTACCTTTTTAACCCTATATAGGTATAATACCTATGTATTTTAGTATTCTGTTTTTATTTGGTGTATTTTAATTTCTTTAATTTTGTTTATAATTTTAGAAAGTTACAAAATACTTTTATACACATAAATATATTTTTATTTTATTTTATTGATGTATTTTGTATATTTAATAAAATCTAAGAGTATTTTATACAGGTATAGGTATATGCAGTATACCTATGTAGTCTTTATACAAGTATTTTTATTTTTATTTTTCTTGGCATTTTATTTTAATTTGAATGCACATATATATTATAAGTAATATTTACAAAATTATAAAAATATAAAAATGAATAAATAATGAATAAAGAATAAATTGAATATTTTATTCAGTACAAGTATACAATAGGGGTCCAAAACTCAACTTTCAAACCGTAGCTCCGCCAAATGCGAAACCACCGCCATTGAGTAGATTATTTTATTCTATATACAATTAAAGGTGAGTACACTGCATTTGGAGTTGTCAGTTGTGAGATACGGGTCTGGGAAGTTGGGATTTTGGATTTTTATTCAGACCATAACTTTTCATCTGTACATTCTTTTTCTGTGAAATCAATTTTGTATTTTTCTTTATTAAATTATCTACAACTTTCATGTACAAAGTTTCTTTATTTGATGTATAAAAAGTGAAACCAAAAATAGGTCCCAAAATAAATAAAGAATGAATAAAATATAAAGGTATTTTCTCTGTATTTCTGACCTTATCTCCCCCTACTTTATTCCTTGTCGACCTATTCATCAAGATGCCTAGGTCTCGGGGGTTTTGGGTCATAAAATATTTACAATATTTTATTCTTTTTCTTTTCTTTATTTATTCTATAATTTTGGCCTTAATTACAGTAATTTATACACTGTTTAGATGCACATGCATGAATGCTAAGATGATGATTTTAATGCTATTTACAGGTATTTGCTAGGGTTTTTGGTGCCAAAATGATAGAATAAAGATGATGAAATGTGGATTCATCATATATTCAAGTAAAACCAATCAAGTTTGTTGATTGAATTGGATTCATAATTGATTTAATGAGATTGAATTAATTATATCCAATTAAAACACTCTATTATGAATAGATGTGTGTTTCCCTTGAAAGAATTAATTATATGAATATGATTCATGATAATAAATTAAAATTTGAATATGAGGTGGAGGATCACATAAGTGACATCCATGTTCTCCGGTTAAGGCGAAGGGTTTCCGTCACCAGGGATTGCATATAGGAGACGCCTGTCCGAAGTGACAGCTCCTGTATGCAAGCGCATCTGGATCAGGCTCTTTTCTTCTCTAAAGAGTAAGGACGTATGCATACCGACCCCAATATCGGATCCTCATATTATTGGGGCGATATTGGATTGCGCATAGCAAGTACTATTCATGTTGACGGTTGGTTCAATTAACGACAAGTCAACATCACCTTAGGGGGGTGGGCCCGGGTGTTAAAGACCGAATTAGGAATGCAAGTTGGACTTGCAAGGTGGAATATGTTCTCGCTTCTTTTTATCGGAGTTGCAGATTCTCATATTATTGGGATGTAACAAAGATAAGGAAGGAGATCCCAGATCTTGCTTGAGATATATGGTAACTATATCTCTTACATTGAAAGTGATTAAGGGAATGAACTTTCAGTGTTGATAAGGAAAGACAACTTTGATATAAAAATTCCTAAATCAAAGTAAAATATGTGTGTATATATATATATATATTTATATATATTTATATATATATATATTTATATATATATTTATTTATGCAAATTTCTTATTTCAGATAAATCTTCATTAAACCCACTCAATACTATACTCAATAATAAGCAGTAAAATATCTTGGATTGGATCCATAATCAAGATATTGTACTTGCAGTTGGACACATAATGTATGTGGTTGCAATGTGCAATTTTCCTCTTAATAATGAGGAATGACAATTAAATAGACAATAGGACTACAACCCTAAGGTTTGTATGTCTATATAATCTTGATGTCTCATTGAATGTACTTTGGAAGTGACATATCGATGATGATCGTAATTGTCAAATAATCCTTATAAAAATTCTAAGAAGATGTTCTGACATTATATGTACTCTCGACATTTAATCATGAATGACATGGTTCTCTGTATCACACAGAATGGTGGCTCTATAAGAGATGTTGTATTCAAATTGTTTGAGTACCTACCTGAACCAATGTTTTAAGAGTTTAGATGGATGTAGATACGATGAGTGTCATTATTCTACTGTCTATACTCTGGTCATTCATGATGCTTCATATTATTCATATTGTATGAATTGAATGAAGCATGTATAAATGTTGAAATGCTCTTATATTTCAACATAAGAGATCCTTTGTCTTGAGTAATAGTTTTTATAGATGAAGGGAGCACAGTGGAAGCATGGGCCTGACCCATGTGTGAATGAAAGTCAAAGAGTTGACCGTACTTCTGTGACTTCCATATGACATCCAAAGAGTTGGATGAATGCCAACACTGCAATAAGTTGATGTGTTAATAGTATGACTATCAAATCTATCTAGAATCCTTAGAGAAGGAATTGGATAGTACATCAGAATAATATGCATATAATCATTGAAATTGGCTTACTTATTTGATAAGCTAAAGTCTAATAATTGTATCTCAATCTTCTAATGACACTTGCTAGTTGCATATGTATTAGAAGATTAGAAACTTGATCTTATAGGTTTAATAGTCATCCACATGGATATTGATGCAATTGTTGAAACAATCTCTATTAGATTGATAGACTTCATAATTTCAATGGGAGAGCCCTTAGTCTTGGAGAATGTCTCTATGACCTAGATATTAGAATACACTCATTGTTTATTTCTAAATGTTGGAAATAAATGTGAATTCTATAATACACCTATCATAAGGAGTTATGATGGAGATATTTCGGATAGTAATCTAAAATCTTGTGGACTCTACTAAATTAGAAAAATTAATGAATTGTTCATTAACATTTCTAATACTGAAATTAAACCTTAAAAGATCAATAGGAGAATGGAGATCATTTAATGATGATCTGGCAGCAAGCCTTGGACATTTGTCTGTTGACATGATCAATAGATTAGTGAGAGATGAAACTTTAGATTGACTAAAAGGTTCAAACCTTACATACTTGTGAATATTGTATTCAAAAGTAAAAATGTCCAATACATCCTTCCTAAGAATGGTGTAAGATGTCAAGGTATTCAAGATCTCATGCATATTGATGTATGTGAATCATCTATATCAGAATAAACATTATGGATATGTGATATCTATTAATGATTATTTGTGATATGAGATTTCTTCTCTTCACTTAGAAAACTTTGAAATGTTCAAAGATTTCACAATTTTGGTTTAGAACCAAAGATTGAAGGAAGATTAAATGAATTTTTGATCTAATCTAGGTAGTCAGTACCTATTAGATAATTCATGGAATACCTTATAGAGATATAAATGTCATTTCTATCTCAATCCTCCTAATGTACCTAAACTCAAGAGAGTTGTGGGGAGATACAATTGGATCATGTATGACATGATTTGATCAATGATGAATTTTAGCATAATTACCTATTAGTTTCCAGGTATATATGTATTAGAGACTACAATATATCCCTAATAAGATTCCATGCAAGTAAGCTAGAACTTAGCACTTGAGAGTGCTACTTCATTAGGAAAATAAAGGATGGTATTGGATACCTACTTTATGACCTTGAGATTCTTAAAAGATTTCATATCTGAGAATGTGATTCTTAGATGATGAGACTCTTGAGAATCAAGATGAAAATGAAGTAAAGGAACTCATTTAGTCTTGAGAAGATAATGAGGCTCCTAAAATTGGAAACTAAAAGGACAATTAAAGATGAAACACTAATACCTATTCAAATAAGTTTGAAGATGGATTCCATGTGTCAGTTGAATCTGACAATGATCTGACTTCATGTGATGAAACTTCTGAAGATCATAGCACGGAAAGATGGGTGTTAGAAATAAAGTCTAAAGTAGACTTCATATACAAGTGTTGTATATGGACCCTCGATGATCCACCTATATGGGTAAGACCCTTTAAGGTGTAAATGGATCTTCAGGAGAAAGAGGAAACCTGATGAAAAGGTAGAGACCTTCAAAGCTCGGTTCGTGGCCATGAGCTGCACACCGAAGAGAAGACATCGCTTGCGATGAGACTTACTCTCCAGTGACCTTGCTTTAACCCATCAGAATATTGCTAACCATAGCTACACAACTTGACTATGACATCTTCATAATGTGAGTTAAGATTGCATTCCTCTATGAATACCTCTCTGAGGATATTCACATGATGTAGCCCCAGGGCTTCATGGTTGAGGAAAGAAAGGTGTGCAAGATAGAGAACTCCATCTATGGACAAAAATATGCTTCTTGTAGTTGGAATATTGGATTTGATGAAATCATAAACGTTATGGTTTCAGATAGAATATTGATAAATCATGTGAAGCTTAGTGGGAGTGCCATTGTGTTCATCGTGCTAAATGTAGATATCCTAATCATTTGAAATGATCTAAGGATGATAATAATAAGTGTTTTATAATATGGTTGTTCCATACCTTGAGATATGATCTCAAGTATACCTCTTAGATCTTAGTTCTGAAGTTGTTCAGAAGCAAAGAAAAGAGGGTATTGGGACCGCCACATTAA
The DNA here is from genome assembly GCA_037367405.1 of Ottelia alismoides. Classification (NCBI taxonomy): domain Eukaryota; kingdom Viridiplantae; phylum Streptophyta; class Magnoliopsida; order Alismatales; family Hydrocharitaceae; genus Ottelia; species Ottelia alismoides. Next base: position 54,701 of record JAZKJV010011865.1, read on the forward strand.
TGGTATACCTTGGACATTTCCATGAAAAATTCCAAGAAAGGATTTTTTCCCTCAAGATATGATACTGACCTATCTAAAGGAATAGCACCTCAAAGAGTTGAGGATGTGAATGCTAAAATTGCTTGCCCTTGTGCATCAGTTTCAAGAATCTGGGTGTATGCTAGATGCGTACAAAAGTCAGATATCTGCCATGCAGTGGGAGTAGTAAACGGTTACTGATCCTACTATGATGATTAAACACTTGATTGCAGTAATAACAATATCTTCAAAGATGATGAAACTTAGAGATAGTGATCTCAAAGTCTTATCTTCGAAAGTTTAAGACCTTGTAGATAGTGATCTATAAGGGTCTTAACTGTAGATACCTTAGGAGATAGAGATCTCTAGGAATAAAGGTATTCTGATAAGGATTATGAGCATACTGGTTATAATAATTATCGAGCTATGGTGTCAAGGACACTATAACAAAATTGAGTATTGGTTGCATAAGATGCAACATTCGCATTGGATGCGAGCACTGTTACTAGGGGATATGCAAGTGTCGTAAAAGGACTTGACATAATCTCTTGGGAACAGAGTGACTGATCAACTTACCTAGCTATTTTCTAAATAGCCTTATGATTGTCACATGAGTGTGGGTTTAAATGATTAAGCCCATTAATGGCTCTTTGGGCTAGTGGGAGATTGTTGGATATGCGAGCCCACGACCAGCCATTATGTAATAAATGTTATTGCGAATATCATTCCCTGATCTGAAATGAAGAATAAATAATTTTCATAATAGGTCTCTTAGTACAATTAGGGTTATGTACCATGGCCATCTTAATGATCATACAGATGTTGATTCAATTATTGAATCATAGAGGCCGGTGCTTGGATGAATATCTAAAGAGTTAGATTGAGGACTCATCAAGCACCTTCAAATGATTGTTGAGAGATTATCTCCAGCCTTAGTAGGAGATGGCAATCCTTTCTCATTTAGGCTGATATCTGACCGACCTCTTGATGCAGGTCCTCTGCATAGGAATAGAGATTTGGAGGTGTCAGATTAGTTAGGTCAAAGAGTTGACTTAACGAGATCGAGATAACCAAAGTCCTATGTCGTATGTTGTCACGATATAGGCACGCAACCTCTGACCGGAGACAGATGTGTTACTATATGTCTAAGTATGTACATTTGACAGACCAATAGGTTGATGACCTAATCAAGGTCTATACACCGACGCGCTGGTGTGCATATAAGGGCATATGAGTAATACGATCTCTCAAAGGGATCATACATGTTCATTACTGGACCGGAAGACATGAGCTCACTCATGAGAAATAGGGAAGAATCAAATTCCGTGCACGGTCGTCTCGCTTAGGAAGCTTGATTGAATTTGTAGGTTTGATATATACTTTTGGAAAATATATGATCAAACCTGGGTATGATATATGCTTTCGGAAAGTATATGATCGATACCAACTCCCAATAGTCAAATGAGAAACTTAATGATAAATCCCTGAAGTAGACAGTGTAAAATTAATCTTATACTTCGGATTGATTCTAGGTCTTCCAATATGCAGAATGTACAGGTATTGGGAATACCTGAGGGTGATGTGATCATAAACGATTGTATAACCATGACGCTTCCATTCCTAGGGAGTGATGAAACGGGTCTGGATTTTAGTGATTCCTCTCAGTAGAGAAGTGATCTGATCTTGGTCCAAATGTTGTACATTAATCTGAATGTGATTCAGATGCAATGAGAAGATTAGATTTACGGTCTTGATTTAATCAGGCATCTATGGGAGCCCCAAGATCTGGATTTGAGATGCAATCTCAATATCCAAGTCACTATACGTGGAACAATACAATCACCTTGTCCTTATCTCCAAATATTCACGGAGAAAGCACATTATCCTTAAAAGAGTTCAGGATAATTTCATTGTTGATACAAGTATCCGAGCATTGAGAAAATGGATAATTAAATGTGATTTAAAATAAATTCGATTCATATTATAAAGAGAGTTATCTTAGATAATTAAATGTGATTTGATTATTAAATATGTAAATAATATGAACTTGATTCACATTATTTGGGCACATGAGAATAGAGATCCAAGATGATTAAATGTGATTTAATTATTATGGATATGAATAATGTGGATATCACTATCCATATTAATCATATATATTATAAATGTGATTTATAATATATAAGAGAGAGAGAGAGAAATTTGTAATTTACATTTGTTAATTAAATGTTGATGTGAATTGGATTCACATTAGACAATTAATTGAAAATGTAATTCACTTTTTATTTTGGGTTGTCAATGTGATTCACAATTTTCCAATAGCAAGATTGCAATATTCATAAAATAATTATGAATTATTTTTGTTGAATAATTTACAACAAGTGTTGTTGTAAATCTTGGAGATTTCCATGGAATAATGTAATCTCATAAGATATCATGAGATTACATGAGATTGCCACCAAATCCCATATTATGGAAGGAGGCAATCTTCAATCCAATAATCTCCATGTTTGCTTGATTTAATTTAGGATTAACTTATATTGATTTATCAATATAGATTTAATCTAAAATAAGTTAATAGTTGTTGGTTTTTACCAACACAAATCTTAGCCACTAAAAGAAACACAAATCAATGAGAGCCATTGGATTTCTGTTGCCCATGGATTGAGATCCATGGATCCCAAAATATTATAAAAGGAGAGGCACCCCTTTGCTCTTCTTACACAATGAGAACATAAGTCTCTCTCTCTCTCTCTTTCTCTCTCTACACGCCCTCTCTTCTTCTCTCATGTGGTCCTCCACCATGGGTGCCCTAGAGAGGTTCTCCATCACCGCAACGTCGTCGTTATACTACCCGATCATTTGCTCATGGATCTCCATCTTCTTTAGTGCGTCTCGCTCGTGAAGAAGACGTCGGATATCGTGTGTCGAGATCAAGAGATTCTCTGCTTGGATCATCAACAAGGATTGCAAGGAGCACGTGTTTCATCAACACGTTCGCAAGCGTCTCCTCCGTCAGATCGGACTTGAGACTGGAGGTCTCTTCGTTTAGAGACTCGATCGCAACCACGCTTCAAGAGGTAATCCTATTACTTGTTTGTGGTTTAGACGAAATGATCCGAGAAGTGTTCCAGGATCACGTGGTTTCGTCGCATGAAAAAAATTTTAAATTCCGCTGCAAAGAATAACTAGTGCGACTAGTCGTTCCTCATCGTATTCGATACAACGCTTACGCTTCCGTGATGCGCTTGAGGATCTCTTCATATCCTTCACTCAGATAGTGGTGTATCACTAGGATCAGCCAGTGGCAGTTCTCCCTCCATCCTCCTATGAGCAGGAGCCGTTGATGGAAGTCAACGGGATTTGGTATGACTGACAGTAGCCTGAGATCCGTCGAGATCATCTTGGATTCAGGTGGTCGACCGGAGGTGCCTCGTCCCAGTAGCATCCTCCAGCTCAGGGTAGGCAGTTCGGCCAGCCACAGCAGCAGCCCTAGTTCCCTCACCAGCAACAGCATGAGCACTATCAGTCAGGTTCTCGTCCCTACCAACAGGGACAACAGTGGAGACAGCAGCAGCAATAGCCTCAACAGTATTCTCAGCCTTCCCCTCCTCAGTTCCAGCAGTCGTCTCCCTTTCAGTAATGCAACCCGTCTGGTTCTCATGAGCCAGCCTATGAGAACCCAGCCCTTGATGATCTAGCCTGCCTACTTTCAGACCAGCAGGTCACCTTTTAGGCGGGAGATGGACGAGTTCCGCCAGGAGATGAGGGTGATCATCAAAGGAAAGGTCGCCATACCCGCTCAGATCGAGCCCAACCTGAATAAGCTAAAAAGAAAATCTGAGCAGGTACAGTCTATAGAGACCACCACTCCTATTGATTTATTGGGTGGCATTGCTTCATATACATTTGATGCTGACTTTGTTACACTTAGGAGCGGCAGGATGCCAGCAGGAGATGCCTCGTCTGAGAGATGACACCATGAGGGTTCATGAGCACCAGACGAGAAGGATAGTGGTGCTGATGCCGCTGATGATGTTAATGACGGTGGTGCTGACGCCACCAAGGATGACATTGATCCAGCTGACGGTACTGAGGCCGTCGCTTCTCCAGATCTAGCCGGTGGTACTGACGCCACCAGATTTCTAGATGCTGAGCCAAAGTGTGGTGCTGATGTCATAACTTCTGATGCCGTGGGTGGTACTGAGGCCATCCCTTCTATTCTAGTTATGTCACCTCCAGTTTCTATATCTCAGGACTATTTGAAAAAGAACAAAAAATTAATAAAGGAAAGGTTTCTTCATCTTCAAGTCCATATGTGATGCATAATGATATTTGTATGGATTCCATGAATTATCGGCAGTAGGAGCCTCTTCTTGACCCTCTATCTGAGGAGGTCCCAACCATCCCCTTTCCTCAAGCACTCCGCTTGGCAAAGGTGAATAAAAAAAGAAAATCCAAAAAAGATCAGCAGCTAGAGTTCAGCCAGCAGATGATTGACAAATTCCATATCCAGCTGACTCTACAGGAGGCACTTGAGCACATCACCCCTCTTCCAGAAGAACTTGAGAGAGAAGACCACTATCCTCAGGAAAAAGAGGAACCATCAGGCAGGAATCCATGTGATGACCCGCGCCACCTGCTTCGTTATTCAGAACCGTTTGCCAGCCAAGAGGCCAGATGCAGGAACTCCCTATGTCAAATTCCACATTAATGAGTAGAGATTCGATCAAACTCTATTAGACAACGACTCTTCCATCAACCTCCTTCCGGCAGCCTTACTCGACCGATTCAAGTTTGGCCCTCTTTGACATAACAAGACAGTCCTTCAGTTTGTTGATAGATTTGTCAAGAGGCCGGAGGGGTTGTTGAAGAACGTAGTCGTCACAATTCATGGCCTGAAATTCTCCGTGGACTTCGTTGTGTTGGACATGGAGATCCTTGAATCTGTGACCGATACCCCCATCATTGTAGGACGCCCATTCTTGGCCACAGCCAAGGCGGTGTTCGACCATGATAGTGAGAGGGTATACTTTCGCATCGAGGGTGAGAGTATACAAATAGAGATGATTGATGAGACTAGAGCGTGAGATTCAGCTTGCTCAGAGCAGTGCAGCGACACAGAGCAGATGACAGAGGCAAAGCGAGACGTCTGCCAGGAGTGCGACTCTGTGATCACTGATGATGAAGTCGCTTGGTCCGATCTTGTTTCATGAGACCTTCTCTCACCTTCAGATGTTGCAGATCCACAGTTTCCAGTAGAGGAGAGTTCGAGAGCACACTCTTGGCCGAGGATAGTTTTGAGGCTGATAATCACGTTCAGGACAGCGAAGCAGATTTTATATCAAGCAATTCCGATTCAGATCCCTCGGATTCAGATATAGACTGGGAAGAGTTTGATGATTTATTACCTTGTCTGATGTCCACAGAGCCAGCAGCTAGGGTGGAGACCATGCCAACATCGACTGCAGATACACCAGTAGGGCAGTCTTCACCAATTTCATATGATTAGCGAGAGTTCTCTCATTCATATCTGGTTGCATTCAATCAGACTTTTCTGCCAGATTTGCCAGCTCTCAGTTGTCCTGAATTAAAGCCTTTACCGCAATCGCTGAAGTATAGATTCCTTGCGGGTGAGCATGAGATGTACCTAGTCATTATCTCAGCAGATTTGACTGGGGAGCAAGAATCTCGATTGATGGAGGTTCTTGAAAAGAACCGTAAGGAAAGAGGATGGAGTGTATCTGATCTCCAGGGGATAATCCGGTCCTGTTCTCCCACCATATCTATCTCGAAGAAGACACTAAGCCATCGCATGAGTTCCAGCGACAACTGAACCCGAATCTTCGAGAGGTGGTCATGAAGGAAATAGCGAAATGGTGGAGCGTTGATTTTATCTACCTTATATCTGACTCCAAATGGGTTAGTCCATTACATGTGATGCCCAAGAAGACGAGCATCACTACAGTCGTGAGCGAGTCTGGAGAGGAGATAGCTACTCGGGTACCCACTTCTTGGAGGGTATGTGTGGACTATAGACGATTGAATCATGCCACCAAGAAGGATCATTTCCCACTGCCTTTTATTGATCATATCATAAAGAGGCTAACTGTGAAGAGTCACTTCTGTTTGCTTGACAGGTACTCCAGCTACAATCAGGTGTCCATAGCGCCCGAAGACCAGGACAAAACGACATTCACCTGTCTGTTTGGGACTTATGCTTTCAGGCGGATGTCCTTTGGTCTGTGTAACGCCTCGGCGACATTCCAAAGGTGCATGTTGTCCATATTCTCGGACATGATGGTGATTGTTTAGAGGTCTTCATGGATGACTTTTCGATCTACTTTGGCAGGTTCGATGCTTATCTTGACTGCCTAGATCGTGTTCATCAGCATTGTATAGAGATTCATCTTGTCTTGTCTTAGGAGAAGAGTCACTTCATGGTGACTCAGGGGACGGTGCTTGGTCATATCATCTCCAACAGGGGCATGGAGGTTGATCCAGCCAAGATGGATATCATCAAGAAACTCAATCCACCGTCCAACCTGCGACAATTACTGTCTTTTCTAGGGCATGTCGGTTTCTACCGACGTTTCATTCACGACTTCAGCAGGATTGCCTGACCGTTGACTGATTTGCTGACAAAAGACACCGAGTTCATTGTAGATGATAAGTGTCTTGTGTCATTTGAGACTCTCAAGAACCTAGTTGTTGAGGCTCATGTCCTTCAACCGTTTGATTGGTCTCTCCCATTCGAGATAATGACGGATGCTTCCGACTTTGCTGTAGGAGCTGTGCTAGGATAGAGGAGGGATGGAGTGTCATTTGCTATTCACTACACTAGACGTACATTGGATGCCACGCAACAGAACTATACTGTCACGGAGAAAGAGATGCTAGCCGTAGTTTTTGCCTTGGACAAATTTCGATCATATATTCTTGGATCCAAGTGACTATCTTTACTGATCATACCACCATCAGATACCTCATGGCAAAGAAGGATGTCAAAGCGAGACTGACTAGATGGATCCCTCTACTCTAGAAGTTTGATATTGAGATTAAGGATAAACCTGGGGTCAAGAATGTGGTGGCGGATCATCTCTCCCATTTGGAAAATCTTAAGGAATCTGAGCAGACTGATCCTATTACAGAGACCTTCCCAGATGAGGCGATCCTTGATATCGCCTCACTCCCATGGTACGCTGACATTACGAACTATCATGTTGCTAAGAAAGTTCCACAAGGTTGGCCCAGGCATCGACTTGAGACCTTCCTTGTGAAGGCCAAGTCCTACCATTGGGAGGATCCCATCCTTTATCATAAAGGAGGGGATAGCATATGGCGTCGGTGCATTCCTCGGAAGGAGCACCACAATGTCCTCACATACTGCCACAAGCTTGAGGCAGGAGGACATCCTTATGGTAGGAGAACAACACAGAAAGTGCTCCAATCCAGCCTATGGTGGCCTACCCTCTTCAAGGATTCTGATGAATTCATGAAAAGATGTACTGATTGTCAGATGATGGGCACTTGTGGACAATGTGATATGATGCTGATGCAGCCCATTCACTTCTGTGAGGTTTTTGACGCTTGGGGCATCGATTTCATGGGTCCATTCCCTAAGAGTCTGGGATTTGAGTACATTCTGTTGGTTGTTGATTATGTGAGTCGTTGGGTTGAGGCCATTCCTGCCCGAACCGCTGATGCTAAGACTGTTTACGAATTTTTGAGGAAGAATATCATTTCACGGTTCGGGGTGCCTAGAGTATTGATATCTAACAGGGGTCTCACTTTATCAACGATAAGGCAAAGGTCCTTGCTAACGAGTTCAGCATAGACCATCGAGTAGCCACTCCATATCATCCTCAGACCAATGGCCTTGCTGAAGTATCGAACAGGGAGATCAAGACGGTATTACAGAAGGTAGTCCGTCCAGACCGAAAGGATTGGTCACAGCTTTTGGACTCGATCTTGTGGGCATATCGGACTTCCTTCGAGACTCCTTTAGGTACGTCTCCCTTTCGTCTCATTTATGGCAAGCCCTGCCATTTACCTGTTGAGATTAAGCATAAGTCACTATGGGTTGTCACTGATATATTATTGGATCCAGAGAGTATAGGTGATCAAAGGAAGGCAGAATTGGCAGCCCTGGAGGATCTTAGAGACACAGTCTTTTCAAATAGCCTACAGTATAAGGAGCGAGTGAAGATATGGCATGATTCTCATATTAGCCATAAACAGTTTGAGCCAGATCAGAGAGTATGGTTGTTTGATGTCAGACTTAGATTATTTCCAAGGAAGTTACAGAGTAAGTGGAAAGGACCATACCTGGTCTGAAAGGTGCATGACAATGGAAGTATCGACATATCTGAGATGTTAGATGAGTCCACCTTTCACGTTAACAGTCAGCGCCTCAAGCCTTATCTAGAATATGATCCATTGATCGTTGACGCCCCGATTCATTTTGCATGAGATGTGGTCATTGACTCACATCAGTTGCATCTCGTGCTTGATTATCACTGTCTTCTGCCTTGTATAGATCCAGGTGTCCATATCATCTCATTATTTAGTCTAACACCCCATTTGCATCTTTGCGATTATGCTATACTTAGGGTGTATTTTACCTTGAGTATGGGGGTGTCAGACTTTTTATTATTCTTTTGATTCTTTTTACCTCTATTTTGCTGCCTATACTTAGGGATATCTTATCCTAAGTATAGGGGAGGTAGACCCTGTACATTCTATCACTCGATTTTCCCTTTGTGTACAGTCTGCTATACTTAGGATTACTTGATCCTGGGTATAGGGGGAATCACCAAGCTCTCTTCATTCAATTCTTTTATTCGTCGTTGTAGTACAGCCTTTCGTTTCACTTCCCTATACTAAGCACAAGTTATTTCTGCTTCATCCCTCTTTGATCACTCTGAGGACATCGTTCGAGCTAAGTATAGGGGGGTGTCGTATATATTACATATATAATTTATCCATAACTCATACTTTGTGTGACCGTGTTAATAAATAAAATGGCTAAAAATCATTTATTAAAAATAACAAAAATTTCAAATTTTTTCTTGTACATAAAATTCTTTCTTGCGCATACATAGCTATTTATAAAAACTATTTGTGTACAAATGTTTGTAAAAATGTTTTTTTGTAAAGAGTTTGTAAATATTTTTGTATCAAAATTATGTATGTAGCACAAAAATTTTGTAAAATGTTTGAAAAATAAAAGTATGCAAAAATCCGTGTGTAAATATTTGTAAATAGTTTGCAAAACTTATGCATTCATGCATGCATTCAAACATTTTCAAAAATTTTACACATTTTAAAAAAATTTGCATAAAATATTTTTTGTAAATATTTGTGTATTCTTCTGAATCATAGTTGACATTTAAACTAGTCTGGAATTAAATTGAAAAATGGAGCTTGGTTAAGACCTTAATCCACCCAATTATCAGAGGAACCTTATAGGATTTAGGATTAGGACTTTTCAGGTCCACTAATGACTTAATTCTTTGAGTCCAATAGGCTATGTTCACATGTCATCTTGATGAGCCTAAGTAGAACACTTAACAATGCACACATGACTCTCACAGACAATGGTTTTACTTGGACCAACACTTTACACTCAGCTCTACACAGATGAGGTGGTGAGGAGGCAGTTTCCTTTGGCTTGGGGTATCATACGAGGGTAGTACTTCTAGGCAGGGGCGGAACCAGGAATTTCATCAAGGAGGGGTCGAGTATACAACTATTATGTATGCTCAAAAATAGAAAAATCTATGTATATTTGAACGTTATTTTTAAATAGAATTAATATTTTTAAAATGAACCTCTTTCAATCTTGATAAATGTACAATTTAAATCTATTATTAATGTTAGAATTTCAAATAGATTGGTATTTTCCATGACTATTTTTAAATATATATATACACACATACACTAATTTAAGCCTCTCTAAATCCATCCTAAAAAGGCTAATTATCAAGTGAAATTTTGAAATAAAAAAGTTCATGGTTGAAAGGAAACAATAAAATTTATTTTATTTATAAAGAGTAAAAAATGGAAGGGATAAATAAACTCGAATATAATTTTATATCAAATTATTTTAATACTTTGGAAGTGATTGGATAAACCATATAAAAGAAAGTAAAATTGGCGGAGATAAGACTCGAACCCTGATCTCCAAAATATTAGCCTTACCACTCTACCACTTAACCACTTAACAATTCTACAATATTTTTCTAACATCATTATTTATAATACAATTAAGGAGAGGTCATATTAAAAAATTAATGCATTTTATAAGTGGCGTACAATAATCATGGGGGTTATAATGTATACTAGTTCCGTCCCTCACTCGATACAATTTTCTATCAAATTATTTTAATACTTTAGAAGTTATTGGATAATTCATATAAACGAAAGTAAAATTGATGGAGATAAGATTCGAACACTGGTCTCTAAAATAACAACCTTGTAACTCTACCATTTATCCATTTAATGAGTCTGCAATATTTCTCTAACAACATTAATTATAATACAATGAAGGAGGGGTTGTATTAAAAACTTAATACATTATATAAGTGACGTGTAATAATCATGGGGGGCCATGGCTCCTCCATAATGTATACTAGTTCCGCCCCTGCTTCTAGGCGGAGCCTCTCGTCTTTCTTTGGGGAGGAAAGTACATCTCAACTTGGTCTGGCGGTGTTGAGGTCTAAAGACATGAGTTGTGGGTTGCAATAATGCTTCAAAAGAGGGATAGTCTATTGGCTCAAGAAGAAAAAGTCCTCATGTATATATGTTGTACCATGTAGATATGTTGTACACATGTACATTAAAAAAATGTGCAAAAGAAAGAAAAACTCCAAAAAAGTGGCGATCCTGATAGAAAATGAAATGCCTACCAGAGTGTATATAGTCAAATAGAGCAAAGTTTATGTTACATCTTCTCATCTCATGAAGCCTGCAGCGGGAGACTTAGCTATACTGGTTGGGCTCCCAAGAATACGTGGCTACACTAGCCACGGTCCATTCTCTTCTTTCCCCCTCTTCTTGAGCCGGTTGAACTTGAACTTAGAAGGGAATACCCCGCTCCTCGAGGAAAGAGCTGCTGGACTTGGGACTGTCAGGAAAGCTCGATCTCGATGAGCACAACTCGGGATCGGCTCGTTAAGGGCTCACGAGCCGGACTCAAAATCTTAACGAGCTCGAGCTCGAGTTGGGTTTTATGGCTCGTTAGCTTATCGAGTCGAGTCTGAGTTGGGCGTTGTTCAACTCAGAAACTTGACTCGATAACTCATTTCCCCTCTTAATAAAAAGTTGAAAACATATATACCGAAACTTCCATATTGAGTTGATAAAAATAGAAGTTAACATTTTGCTTGCCCAAAACGCTACAGAAAAGAGTATAAAAAATCAAAGTTACAAATGGTATTTGCATAATTTAATGTATAAAATGAAACAATGACTCGTTAAGAGGTTCATGAGCCTGCTCATTTCGAGGCTCGTGAGCCATCTCAAAAACTCATGACTCGATAAGAGGCTCGTGAGCCAGCTCATTTTGAGGCTCGTGAGCCAGCTCAGAAACTCGTGGCTCGATAAGAGGCTCGTGAGTCAGCTCGAACTTGACGAGTTTGAGTTCGAGTTGGTGATCTAGGGCTCGACCCTTATCGAACCCGAGTTTGAGCCTTAGGTTTCTTATCGAGTTCGAGTCTGAATTGAGGCCAACTCGGCTCGTTGAACTCGATAGACACCCCTAGCTGGATTAGGACATTAGAGTTACCTTATTGAGGGAGGTTGTTGCCTTGTCATTTCTGAGGCGGGGAGCTACATATCACTTACACAGTACAAGGAAAGATTCATGGTCATTAGAGTTTGTGCATGTAGACTTGTTTTGATCTGGATTATCGAGGAGTCTTGACCATAGATTGGTGGAATTTAGAGGATGTTGAGTTTTAAACCTAGGTCCAAATAAGGTTCCGATAAATTAATAATCCAAAGGTCTGACTGAGCTCCATACTTTAATTTAATGAAGACAACTTTAATAATCAACCTTGATTCTCCTTCTTTTTTTCTCTCTTTTTCACTTCTTTTTCAAATAAGTGTTTGCTAAGGGACTGGCAAAAGTAAAGTATAGGGGGTGATTCATCACTGATTCTCACTCTTTATTCTTTTATTTTAGCTATTTATCTTGGCAAAGCATCATGTAAATAGGTGTAAATACAATAAGTTACCATTATGCATGCATATATTAACATTGTATATTCAGCATGTATTTGTGCAAAAATAAGAATAAAGGGAAAGAAAAAGGAGGGAGGTATTTAGAATAAATACAGAGTAACCCAAACCCCAAGAGAAGGTCAAGCCTTGACCTGATCGCCAAACAAAATAAGTAAGAGAGATAGGGCCTATTATATATTGTACATATTACTTATATCGGTAAATAATTATTTTGGATAAAATAAAAATAAAATATTCTTTCTACTTTTTGTATATAGTCCTAAAAACAAAAGAAAAATAAAAGAAAAATTAGAAAAAAAAACAAAATAAAACCCTCTCTCACTTGTACAAAATACATGTATATATGTCTCACTCCCTATTTATTATATACATGTAAATAAATAGTAAAAATAAAATAAAAAATTTTTATACTCCAAACATTATGTTGTAAATAAATAAAATACAAAATTGGGGTATTCGTGTAAAAATAATAAAAAAGTACTTGTATAAAATACATAGGTATATTATACGAGGAAAATGGGGCTGCCCCTAGGGGAGCTAACTTAGCTCCCCCCGCCCTATTTTCTTCAATTTTTTTATTTTTTTTTTGAAATTTTTTCAGTGAATATTCATCACTATATCCCTATATTATGTCATAAAAAATTCATGTGAAACAGAGACTCCTACGGCCTCCATCCAGACAGTCATTTTTTTAACTGTCTCAGGAATTTTTAAATCGACCCCGTCTGGATGGAGGTCATAGGAGTCTCTATTTTGCATGAAATTTGAATGACATGATATAGAGATATAATAATGAATTTACATAATTTTTATTTCAAAAAAATACAAAAAACACACGAAAAATAGGACGGGGGGAGCTAAGTTAGCTCCTCCTAGGGGGCATATACATTTTACCCATATTATACATGTATATAATACTTTATAATATATATAGATTAATTTATTTTTCATAAAAATAATTTAAATCACAATAAAAATAGTTTGAAAATAATAAATATTTTTTTTTATTTTTTACACTTTTTATTTTGAAGTCATTTACTAATTTTTATTAATTTTATAAATAATTTGTAAATTCCTTTTTTTCTGATTGGCCGGGACCAGATGTTGACCTCGGGTCAACACCCTCTTCCAGGCTTGACCCGACCCGACCCTGTTCGCCAGACCTTTTTCTCCCCTTTTCCCAGTCGGATCAAACCTCCGATCTTTCATCCGAGCCATCTCCTTGGATCCACAACCCTCGTGGATCCCTAGGAAGGTACAGATCTTCCTAGGGTTGCGCGCTTTTGCCCGATCATCTCACACCCATGGGAAGCCTATATAACATATCCTTCGACCTCCTGGCATCACAGCTCGTTCCTCGCCCCTTGCTTCACCCTTGGACATCCCTAGCTGAGTGTCAACAGCTGGGAGACGCCTCTAGAGAGGAGTTTGTGGCCTGAATCAGTAACTCAGCAACGCGGCCGGCGAGTGTTGCCGCGTTTAGCCTCCTCGCCTTTCGCAGCGAGGTCGAGGCCATTACCCTGGCGACCCTCTTCGCATGAAGCTCATGAACTTGTTCCAACACTCAGGTAGCACGTATTTCGACTTCATTTCCTATTTTATCGAATATTTCAACTTTGCTCCGCCGCACCTTCACTCGCTTTGACCAACTGGCCGGAGCCTCGATAGCCACACCCAGCCATTTTAATCGAACCGCCCTCTCGCCCATCATCTTGCACCGCATCTTGATCATCCTTAGGCTCGACCATCTGGTTGAGATTAAGGCTTAGATCTCCCTCTACCCCCTTCACCGGAGATCGGATCCCAACCACTATATCTTCTTTCCCTTCTTGCTTCAATAACCCTGACCGGAGCACAACCCCAAGTCCCATCTTTCGATTGCAGGTACCCCTGCGCAACAGGAACCTTTGTCGGACCTCCAGCTGCTTGGCGGAGCGGCTCCAGGTGGAGCTCCCTTGTCTCGAACATCCGACCATCATCCAGCTGATCTGCCTCCGGAATTCAACGTAGAGCACCCCACCGGAGGTGCTGGACCATTCAGAGGCTCGATCAGCCCAAAGGATGTGCACCCATCCTTGATCGAAGTTCGCATTTCACCTGTTCATCCACTATCTTCCGCCATTGATGGATGAGGAGCAAATCACTATTTTGGATCTGAGCCGCTCGTTGCTACAGTTTTTTGACCGTTGATCTCTCATGCCCTGACACATCTGCGCCACACATAGCCGACATTCCTAGAGCGTCAGATCTGGCACCGCAGTCCGCAGGCGATCTGCACCGCACGTTCCCGCCTCCTTCAAAGCTCGCCACGTGCCACCCCACGCCCTCCTCACGTACTTCAGGGTACTTTGCACCTTTATCCCATATTTTTTATGCTTTATTAATTAGTCCAGTAAATAATTTTGTAAGCACAAACACTTTGCAGTTGGACCCTTGCTATTTCTCGTATTTACATTCTAGTCCAGTTTGTCTGAACTCACGTGTAGTCACACGTGCTTTGCTGGCTTATTTGCATGCTATGCCATGTACTTCATAGATATTATGCTTTGAGTAAACTTTTTCTGATAATTGTAAGCATACCCCTGTGCGTGGTTATTTTGAGCATGTGTGTGATTGTTCTGGACATATTACAATCAAGACCCTGAGCTTTTTATACATGTTATTTCTTGGTCTGGAAACTTACTTAAAATTGTGTTTAGGTTCATGTCTATTGTGTGCTTCATTTTTAATCAAATAATTACTTAATTACTTCCAAAAATTCCATAAAAATTGCATTAGCTCATGCTAACAAGTAATATTTGTGGTGACTTTTATGAATTAATTTCATTTTATTTAATATTTTATAAAAATAAAAAACCCTTAAAAAGTGATCTGTTTGTTTTATGAAATACAAAAAAATATAAAAATTGTTTTAAAAATTACAAAAAAAAATTCGGATGTATTAGTTTTGGCGTGTTTTCATTCCAGTACCATTTTTGTTGCAATATCTATTTATAAAAAACCCTAAAAATTACAAAAGACTCAAAACCTTATAAAAATCATTAAAAATTTCATAAAAATAAAGAAAATCAGGATTTCAGTTGATGTAGTTAGATCTTTTTATTTTCTTTTTCATAAAATTCACCACCAGGACGTCAAAGCATTTTTTATATTTTAAACCTCCTTTTTAGTCCAAGTTGTACATTATTTCATTGTTTTATTCTTTTTCTATTTTTATAAAATCATATAAATATCAGAAAATATCATAAAATCACCAAAAACATCGGCATATTTGAAAACCTAAACATATTTTTATTCTTGATTTTTGGTTATTTTTTTATCTTAATAAAAATTCCAAAGGCTTGATTGTGCTTTGATTTGCTTATTTACTTGATTTCCTTTTTCTTGATTTAAAAATTATAAAAATGTGCAAAAATTAAAATAGACAAAAATATAAATTTTATTTCCTTATCTCGACTACTTCATACATTTCTGTGCTCCTTGAGTTCGACCCCGGTTGCTATACCATATTAAATAAATAGCGGAGACCGCTAACATTGAATTTTTGTACTTGCTTGTTTTATTTGTGTTGACTTATTTTTTCTTATTGACTACGCATAGTGATTCGGGTTGCAACTACCTTTGACATTACCTAACCTGAGTTTCCTGGCCGGTCATCAGGCTGCACTAGAAAATTCAAAAATAATAAAAACAAAGAAAAATCTAAAAAGAAATAGTAGGAGGCTTAATTAAAAAAAATCAAAACATGAAAGTTATAGATCTCATTGAGAACTATAAGTTTTATGTTGGATAAAAAGTTAATTGAGGTCATTTGCACAAAGGAGTATTTTTGGGAGCATTTTTACTAGGCAAAAACACTGATTTTGTGGTTTTGAGATTTTTTATATTTTTAATTTATTTTTAAAGCTATAATAAATATATACAATGTTTAATCTAATTTTCAAAGGTTTTTAATAAATTAGAAATTAAATAAAAAGTTTAATAATTTAATATAATAAATTAGGGTTATAATATAGATTAATTAAACATGGAATATGTACAATATAATGCAAGTTAAGATTAGTGATTTAATAGTGATTTTTATTGACTTGCTTAAGAAAGGAGAATAATAAATGGATTTTATCATGATGTATTTGAGATTCATCATACCCCTATACTTAAACTATGTCCGTCCTCGAGCATCTAAAGAATGAAGGAGTCAGATTAATTCCTGACAGTACATGTGAAATTTCATGGCTCAATTTGTCGAAGATCCTTAATTTAAGTGATCCTAAATTTCTGAGCTCAACCATGCTCTAGTCAAAAGGAATCCAACTTCTCTAATTATTATACTCTCTGTTTGTACATAAAATATAATGATATGAAAATTAGTGTACTGCAATCATGAGAGTCGAGTCGAGACATCACCCAAAGTTCCAGTCTAGGAGTCTCTCCTCTAGACCTAATCCTCAACTCTAAGGAATAAGTTGGTTCTTGCTTCAATCAACCGTCTCATTAGTTTGTCAGTCTTGAAAGTATATATGGACGACAAGGTGATGGAGGGCATAGGATTATGTCAATTTTTCTCTCCCTCACATTGGAACAAGGGATCTCGAGTGCCTTATTACTCAATACTTGTATATTTTTGTTGTTGATCATTGTGTCCGTCAAGAGAATTCGGAGTAGTCTGCACATATTTTTCTGGGAGTACACCGGGGTGTGTCTCTTTTGAATATCTAAGATACCTTCAACACCCAGACTTGTATCACTATACGATATAGAGTCCTTTTTGGTGCTAGCCCGACTCCTTGGTCCTAATAGCATTTGGTCCAAGTGGACATTTTGAAAATGGTTGGGAGAGCTCGCCTTTAGTGGAAGCTCATTTCAATTTGACTTTATAATGATAGAACTTTTCTTTGAATATTTCTTTCTTTTTGTGTTTTCTTTGTGGCTAGCTCCACTGCTTTTACCAAGAGTTGGCGTACACTGATCAATAATTATTTAGTTTCATCACACCCTGGCACATAGGTCAATATCAAGAGATAGCATGCGAACTTGTTCACATATTGGCTAGGGTTTTGCTGACACTCAGGTTTCTTGAAGCCTTCATTAACTTTATCCCATCCTCGAGTGTCATTGAATCATGTCTAGACTCAAATCTCCAGTAATAGTTCCTCAAGTGATAACTCAACTCATGTCATTAATCATGCAGTCGTTAAAGTGATGTGTTGATCATATTCTTTAGAAAGTAGAGATGAAGAGTGCAATATAACACTCGGATCTTTCAAACTAGGGAAGTGTGGATTATTAAGTTCAAAACCCTAATGACTAAGGATGGCTAACTCAGACTCTCAAGATCTCGGAAATCAAGTTTCATCAAAATGCTTAAGCCTTGAGTGCTAGTGAATGCGTCAGGAACACAACAACTCCTTGGTTAGTGATTTTTGTGATTTTTATCTTTTGCAAATTTTTGTGAATTATAATTTTTTTCATTTTTTATCCTTCAGAGAGATAATTACTGGCCCAAGCTCATATGAATAGTTGCATCTACTTCGGCAAGTATGGATGTAAGTACGAACCGTTAGACAGCTACTCGTGTTACTTGAGGACGGAGTTATAGACAGTGTCCTCTAAACTACCCACTCTGATAAAGGAGACCGAAGTTTCCTCACTAAAGAGTAGCTACTCATCTTTAAGCCTAGTAGTCAGAGCCTCTACAAAAGGAAATTTTTGATTTTTTTAGATTTTTATGGAGTTTTTAAGAAAGGCTAATTTTATTTACAAAAAGTTAACCCCTCAATTTTTCAAACAGATTTTTACAACAATTACAAAAATCGGTTTACCACTCAACTTAAATCAATCCCAAAAAGTTTTCAAAAAATTTAAAACACGAGCTATGGCTAAAGTATATAAACAATAATATATGGTATACATCCCTATACTTAATGTTTGCCATGCCCTTATAGCACAAGTGATATGAATCCATAGCTCCAGTTAAATACAATAAGATATAGCGGAACTGAGTAGGAGGGCCACCCTATACTTAGGTCAAAAATGACCTAAGTATAAGAAGACAAATAGAGCGAAGAATGATTAATCGTGTCCCCCCTATACTTAGGTTGAAAATAGCCTAAGTAAAGGATCTGGAATTTGGACTGGGGGGCCCGAGGCTGTTAGGGTTAGGGGTGAATTTTATACATATGTAAAGTCGATAGGAGATGAGGGGTGGTGAATTTTATAGATGAAGATGTGGGAGGGGAGTGTTTATACATTGTGATGGATGTGCAGGGGAGGGGGGTGTGTGTGAATATACATAGATGGTGGGGGTGTGGATATACATATATGGATGTGTACGTGTGTGTGTGAGGGGGGTGGTGATCGGGTAGATCATCTAGTGATATACTTTTTCCCTCTTTTTTTCTTTTTGAAACACACACAAGTCCTCGAACGAGGACCACTAGAAATGCACATGATATATTTTTTACAACAAAATACGTGAAAGAATTGCTGGCTAAAATTCCTTGAATATTTCTTGATTTTCTTTTGCAGCTCCTCGCAGCGGAAGCTCCCAACTTCATGCCTCCATGGATCTTAAGCATCCTCGATTTCCATGGGCACTGCCACAAAAGAATTATGTTAGAAAAATATCAAAAAAAATTATCGACAAATGATGCAAAAATAACACGATGAAAAAGACCTAAAATTATTGAAAATATTCACATAAAAATAATTCAACAAAATTCTACAAATAAATAAAGGTGAGTTGTGTCCTCGACAACAACACCATTTGATGAACCATAAATTTGCCTCTTTAATAATAAGGAATTATCGTAGTATAGGAGTTAAATTTGGATCATGCAAAAACCACACCTTCGAATTTCGTGGAAGTTATTTTACTTGGTAAGTATACCAAGATCGAACACAGGGACATGAGCCTCTTAGTCTATTTATCGAAAATTATTTATTAATTAATGAATGAGTATTTTCACAGGCCTAGGTCTTCATGCAGATGTAATATGCAATGCATATGAAATAATGCAAGGAATGATGCATCAAAAAGATTTTTAAATGCGATTAAAAGTGAGATACCATGCATGCAATGTGAATGATGTGCAAGCTCAGATGTTATATACAAAAATGCCCTGAAAATATCAAATAAATGAGCAACAGATTATAGTTCAATTTCAGAGTCAAAGTGTGCAACAAATATGATTAATGGTATTCAATATAAAGAGCAGGGTACATTGTAGATCATCGAAAATCCTCATATTTAATTTAATCTCAAATCTTAAAATAAATGGTATCATTAAAAAAGACGATGAAATAATCTTCAAAACGACACTGAAATCAAGTAAAACAGAGTCCATATGCTCAAGATATACTGAAAACAATGCAGGGGCATAAATGTAATAAAAATACAGAGAAATAAAAGATAAATAATCACAAATAGGCCTCTAGAGGGACCTATATGCTATTTGGTGAAATCGATGGGACCCTTATGTAAATTCTTCATAAAGCATGGGGGTATAAATGTAATTATTTAAATTTGATGGGGCCTTCTTGCAAAATGTCTAGGCATGCATGTGAAGCATGCATTCCTGGATCTAGATGTAATTCTGAAAACCTCGAGGTGGTTTCTGCAAATATCCCAACCCCTCACGTACATGGCATGCGAGGGGGCTAGGCTCGGAGGCGTCTTGGGCTCGGATGGCACGTGGCGCTTTCTGGTGCTTCGTGATATGGCTCGCTGCCTCCTGAGCATGGTGGCTTGGTCAACCTAAGCCTACAAGGTAGGTGTGAGGCTCGGGCCTTCATCATGGCCATCCGATCCAGATGATTGGACAGTTGCTGCTCGTCGTGCTCTTCCCATCACTGCCAGAAGGGGTTGTGCTCCGACGAAGGTCCTTAAGCTCCTCCAACCTCCAGATGGTGCTATAAAGGTCGTGCGGCCTTCAGACAAGCCTAGCGAAAACGGCGAAGGTGATGTGGTCCCTCAACGACGGCAAAAAGTTCCATTCGATGAAGCGTCGTCGGAGACGAGGTCCGAGATTAGAGCAGAAGCTCGAAGTCCGACCATTGAAGGAACCTGTAGGTGTTATATGTCTAGTTGAAGCATGTGTGAGTGAGGTGAGTGAAATGGGGATTCCGTATGGGCGGAGGGATAGGAAATATGATCTTCTTCTGCGATGAAGTAGAGAGGAAGGGAAGCAGAAGTGGAGGAAGTCGTGGAGAAGGGGAAAAGGTGATCAGAGGATAGGTCGCGAAGATGGGGGTGGTAAGGTGGAGCTCGGTAGATGGTTAGGTGAAGATGTGGATGGTTATAGGCGATGGAAAAATGAAGAAATCAAGAAGAAAAAGTAGGAAGCAAACCTGGAGGATTGGAGGAGAACGAGATGGCGACTGATGTGGTCTCGGCTGAGGCTTGAATTGGAGCCTCTAGTCGTCACTCAACTTGGTCGACCGATCTAGGGGGCTTGTTGGCAACTAGGGCAGCCAATACATGGCCGGAGGATGATGAAGGCTCATTCATCACTCTTTATTCTTTTATTTTAGCTAATTATTTTGGAAAAGCATCATGTAAATAGATGTAAATACAACAAATCAGCAATAAGCATGCATTTGTTAATATTCCATAATTATCATGTATTTGTGTAAAAATAAAAGAATAAAGAATAAAAGAAAAAAAGGAAATATTTAGATTAAATATTGAGTGACCTAAACCCAAGAGAGGGGATCGGGCTCTTTATAACCTATTAATATGTGTGAGAAAAAGCGACAAGCATTGGCCTGATCTCCAAATAAAATAAGTAGAGAGAGATAGGGCCACTCTAACCCTGTACATATACACCCTCTATGTATATATTTTCTTTTATTTTTACAAAAATCAAAATAAAAAGGTATTTTTATCTCCTTGTATATAATTAGACAAATAAAATAAAAATAAAAGTTCTTTCTCTCTCTCACTTATATCTAGCACATGTATATATGTACCTTTCCATATTTATTTGCTACTTGTAAATAAATGATAAAAATAAAATAAAAATTATTTTATACTCCAAATATTACGTTGTAAATAAATAAAATATAAATTTGGGGTATTTGTGCAGAAATAAGAAAATAAAAATAACTGTACAAAATACATAGGTATTTCATACCTATATATAACACATTATACTGTATATACCATAAATTATTTTTCATAAAAATAAATAAAAAATCATAGAAAAATAGTTTGGAAAATAACAAATATTTTTCATTTTGTACACTTTTGATTTAAAATCATTTACTATTTTTAATTGATTTTGTAAATATTTTGAGATATCTATTTTTCTAATTGGTCCAGGAGGAAAGTTGACCCCGGTCAACTACCCCTCCCGGACTCCCCCCTCGCGCGGATCCGGTTCTTGCGGCCTTTCACCGAATTTTACAGACCTGATCCAACCACATCCTACTCCATTCCAAGGCTCTGATTATCGAGGGGAGATCCATGACCCTCGCCCGTTGATTCCTCTAGGGAGCCGCCCCTCGGTTCATGTGCTTGGATCTGAATCTTCCGACCACCTGGGACATCCTATAAATCCTTCACTCGCCTCCCCAACTCACTAGCTCGCGCTGCACCCTTCTCTGATACCCTAGATACCTTCGCCTTGGTGACAGCGACCGGAGGCCACTCTTGGCGCTCAGAGAGGATCTGTGTAGACGACGCTCAACTGTCGTGGCCGGAGCACCGCCGTGAGGAGCCTCCTCCACCAGCCGCAATGTAGTCGAGGCAAAGACCCCACCGTCCAACTCCCCTAGAGCTCAGGATTACGTTAAGACCTTCAGGTAACCATTCTGTAGTTCCTAGATCCTTTGTTTATTCAATCTTTCGTTTATCATCACCCGTCGCTCCGCCAGCTCTGACTAGCCGGTCAGAGCTCCGTCCCCCTCATCTATCCATTCAGATCGATGTAGCCGCTCACACTCCATCTTCCCACGCAGTCTGATCACCCTGACCTTGGCTCAAATTGCCAAGATTAGGAGATAGGTCTCCCCTATCGCCTTCGCCGGAGACCCACCCTCAATCCACCGTCGCTTCTCTCTATTTCAGACCCAATAACCTCGACTGGAGCATTGCTCTGAGTCTGAGCTATCTTGTGCAGGCCTTGATGCGCGTGAAGACCATCCAGATCACCTTCGTCCACCTTCGCCGGAGTGCCTCCAGGTCTCAGTCGATGCCACCTCCATCCGACCATCAACCACTCCATCGGAGCCGACCACCCGACGCGGAAGGGCCCTCCTGTCCTTTTGGCGCATCCAGATCCTTCATCGGAGCCACCGATCACCCCCGGTGCTCCGACAAAGTTCGCCCCGGCTCATTTCATCCAGAGGATCTCACCGCCATTGGATTGCCCGCATCTTCCAGACGTCATCGCAGCCATCCATTATCTGGAGATGTCAGGCCGTTAGATTTCGGATCTAACGGCCCCGTACCAGCCACGTAGCCGACATCTGACAACCGTCAGATCTGACCTCTAACGTGCCAGAGTCGCACGATCGCGCCTCCCCAGCAGCCGCCACGCGTCCTCGTCACGCGCCTCATGGGTATATTGCTCATTTTACCTGCGTTTATTTTCGTTTTTATTTTAGTCTGTAAAATAAAGTATACAGTTAGACCATTTTGCACTTTGGTACCTGTACTTTTCCATATTTGTACTTCACTCCTGCCTGTGTGGACCCACGTGCTTCATCATGTGTTTTCTGGGATATTGCATTGTTTACCTTAGACTTATCTATTATTGTGAATTGAAGTTTTACTTTTTGTATTTGCAATTAGGCCCCTGTGAGTGGAGATTTGTGACATGTGCAAATACTAGTGGAAAAATTACAGATCGAACCCTAGAACTTTATTGCATGTTAATTTTACGTCCCAGGACTTATTTTAATTGCATTTTGGTCCATGTATGTTGTGTGTTTTGTCTTTGATTAAATAAATAGCAAAATTTGTCCAAAAATTACGAAATTTTGACATGTGGCTCCTGCCAACAGTGTACGAATTTTGGTGAATTTTTGGTTCTGTTTTGATTTCATTTGTTATTTTTAAAAATTCAAAAACCTTAAAAGGTGGCGCTGTCTATTTTTAAAAATCAACTAAAAATATTAAAATATCTTGAAAAAAATATAAAAAAATTCTAATTGTGTGTTTTGTGTTGTTTGAGTTTCTATCCAATTTTCATTCCATTCCCATTTATAAAACTCATAAAAATTAAAAAAGAGTAAAAACCTTAGTAAAATCATTAAAAATTCATAAAAATTCAAAAAAAATGTTCTCTTCCTCTGTAGTTAGATTTTGCTTTGTAGTTTCTCACAAAATTGCCGTTAGGATTTTATTGGTACTTTAATTAATTTTAACTTGCCTTTAGATCCCAGTTGTACATTGGTCACTGTTTTTGACTTTCTTTGATTTTTAGAAAATTTAAAAGTCAGAAAAATCCCAGAAAATCCACAAAAAACATCTTAATAATTTAAAAACACAAAAACATTTTTGTCGTGAATTTTTTAGTATTTTTGGATAACTTTGATACTTCATTTATTTTTCTTTTCTTTTCTTTATTATTTTAATTTGAATTCAAATACATATATTTATGCAGTATTTACATATGAATAAACACTTGTTAACTCGTACAAATTAGTTGCATTCACATGTGTTTTGATAAGGATTTAAATGTAAAATCGAATAATAAAGGTAGATGAATGGCTATTCATCACATACCTAGAATCTTTGTTACTTGATTTTTATGCACCTAGGTAAATCTTCAAATATTTGCTTATTTGAGTTCGATCATGGATTGTTTTTGTAAAATAATCATCACATCTGCCCCTACCACATGTTCATTTACTTTTTTTGAGTGGGAAGTTCTTAATACTACACCGATTGTTAAGTGCTTGTTCTTACCATTTTAGGGATTTCTTGTGCAACAACACCGCCTCATGCCAAACTGGATTTGACCCAAAAGTTCTTGTGTGGTGAGTTAATATATATATATATATATCGTTTCTCTTAGTGAAGATCGGTCATCCAATGACGAGTGTAATTGACACCATGTCACTAGTTACAATTACTCGTAATATGATGTTATGTATATAAAACATGAAACAAAAATAAGTTACAATAAAATCTTACATGACACTAACAACAAAATTCAACAGCTCTTATCACAACATGAAATTTCCTTTCTCATGTATAGCAACATTCTTTAAGCTAGATTACAAATTTTGAGTCAGCTAAAGCTAGCCCAATAAAGCAAATATATGAGCAATATCAAGGCGAGTTGTGTTAGAGGCGAGCAAGTCAGAAGGTTGTTTCTGAAATTTATTAACAACTCACATAATCATAAGTCTACTAGGTGTGTTTTTAATTCATTTTCGGTTTCAATTGTCCACTTATAAGTAAGCATGATATAGTGATATGTATGCATGCATCGCACGAAATAATCTTACATCATTTATCACATAAGACAATCATTTAACAACAAGAATATTTAGCGTAAGCTATAATTACAAAGTAGTATATTACCAAGAGTTTAACAACAAAGCATACAAGTATAGCTAACAAGTATGTAGCATAAAGGCAATTTGTTATACTTAATTTCTTTCTTTATTCTATAGTTATTAATCATACTTTACTTCTTCTAACAAAGAAGATGAATAAAACCACGCTATTTGAGCGACCACAAACCTAATCACATTCTTCTCTTATTTACTACGTGTGATTGAGTGGCTACTCATGTATGGTTCCATACAAAGGCTACACAAGTATGGTTCCAAGCTGTTGCTAGTCACTTACACAGATTGACTAAGTAAGCAACTCTTGTCACACAAAAGACAACACAAATATGATGTATATATGTATCCTTAGGCCCCTCTAGTGCGACATAATCTCCTTTGCTTCCTCCATCACAGTTCGATTTGAGCCACACCTTAATCTATCAAAGCCCCTCAGATTCATGACTCCCTTGGGTTTACCTTATATTAGTCTAGGTGCTTAAGTGAAACATCACAACTTCATTGCAATGTCACTTAGTCATTGGTTACCTTATTTAAAATACAGTGGAAGATTAGCCCATAAGTTGAAGATCCTACGTTCTAAGTGGAATAACTTCGAGTTACATAAATAACCCAGGGATAGTGATCCTACATGCATAAGTATCCTAATACATATAAGTTCTTGCCTCTACTTATCACATTCATTTGATTGACTACATTAATTGAAGATATTGCCATGATATCCACTGATTTATAAGAGTAAGGCATTTTAGAGGATTACAAAAGCATCTCCAACATTTCACGAAGCCTCTCAAATCATGTTGTCTAGCAAGCACCAAGGCAACGCATATCATAGGAGTTCATAACCATATTAATAATTTGTCATCACGGAACAACGATCAGAAGCAAGCTACCATGCTTCAAAATGCTCAAGGAAATTACAAAGTCAAATTCATGAATGAGTCCTCAAAAAAGTAGTAATTAAACCACCACAAACAATTGTATTCGATTCACAATTACATATACATTGAGGATCACAACATTCACTATAGTAGTATTTTTCAGATACACAATATTTCAATTCACCATAAATGAAAAATATTTAAATAACCCAACTTCATCCATATCCTAAGCCTCTTAAAATTGACCTCTTTAAAAATCCATCTATAACCGAAAGGCAATCTTATATCTCTATTACTCTGAATACGATTTTCAAAGGTAATGGTATCATTAAAGCATACAAAAAGATTTTCAACAATGTCTATCACATCACAAGGTGTGAATAAGATGAACCATCTACATTGTTTCACGTGAAACATGCATTTACAGAGATGAAAATGGTTGGATACGGATACGAATACATGTATAATCATATCCTTATCCATTTTAAAATACGAATATGAATGCGGATATAAATATTGACGGATGTGAAAAATGTGTTACCATATCCTTAAAAACGAATACGAATGTAAAACGAATACGAATCGGATACAAATAATAACAGAAATGTTTGATAGATTAACTAAAATATACATGCTTATGATGGTTTACACATAAAATAGATATAACATATATAGTAAGTTCATAACAATTATATCAACATTGGTGAATGCAATCATAAAATGTTGTTTTGCATAGTTATAAATAAATTTATTACTATACTTATGTACAAAAACGAATATACGAATGCGAATGCGGATATTAGCGAATGTCAAAGTGATATCAATATTCACATCCATTTATAACGAATACGAATAGGAATGTCAAAATATGTATAAAACAAATACGATAAAGGATCGGATACGAATATATTCACGTTCGTTTTCATCCCTATGCATTTAACATGAGTTGAGTAAAAAAGGATAATCTAAGGATTACCTTGGGAAAATATATATTTTTTGTGGGATGGAGAGAGGGCGATGAAATTTCTAATTTTGAAAAATATTATCTCCATCTCTTCTTACATAGAAACCATAGTGGTGATGAAATTCTAATGGGAATTGTTATCGCTTCCAACCAACTCCACCATTGTCTCAAACTTTTCTCCTTTTTTTTTGAAAAATAAACCATTATCTCCATCACGATAGTTGTCAATCAAAAATCAAATTAGAATTCAACTTTATTTTATTTTTTATCGATCGCATCGGTTATCATTTCGAATGGGAAAATTATGGAACTCGATAACAATTGTTTATTAGTAGTACCAATTAGTTTTATCTAGTCATTTTTAACTTAATTATCCGCAACATCTAATTTTAATTCGGATTGATATTCTTTTAGTTGATTATCCAAATAATTCCTAACCAAATGGATTCACAGTTTCTCTAATCAGTTCCATCTAATTGGTTTTTATAGCGGGTAATTAGATCCGCTAACATTTCTGAAATGTTGTTTCTCATATCATATTCCAACCATATGGGTCTTCACGTTAAAATCATTTTGCATACTGTGATTTGCATTTTTCTACTTTTTTTTTCTATTGTGGATATTGATATTTTCATTTGCAATTATTATTTGGAATATTATATATTGCACAATTTACCCCCTCCACCCATCTTGTAGATCGAACTCATATCAGGTTCTATTGATATCAATCACAATGGCAAATACACCAAGAAATTAAGATGCAACATTCCACATGTCATCAAACTCTCATGTTATACCACATGATAGCTTTTGTTATTGTTTGTGTGCCTTTGAAGTAAATTATATTAGACAAGTATAAGCGATTTTTTTTACATTTCTTTAACCTAGAAAATAAGGAAGATATTTTTTAAAGGGTTTTTATCAGTTGCGCCCTCTGAGATATTGCAATATCAGTTATGCCCCTTCCTTTTTTAGAATATCAGTTGTGCCCCTACCTTATTATAAAATTCACAGTTCTGCCCTTCTGTTAAGGTAAAATAGGGGCATAAGTGATATTATAAAAGGGCAGAACTGTGAATTTCGCAAGAAAGTAGGGGCACAACTGATATTCCAAAAAAGAAAGGAGCATAGCTGATATTGCAATATCCTAGAGGGGCACAACTGATAAAAACCCTTTTTTAAATGACTGGAGTTTTAAAAAAACATGTCTCAGTAGTGTTTTCTTTAATGGTATTATTATATTGGAGTAGAAATGGATCATATTAAACAATAAACATGCCATCTTAACAATTATAAAAGTATGATTGAGACAGTTAATGATACAACCGCGAATCTGATGGATAAATTAATATATTACAAAAGATCTAAGTATGATTGTGACAAGAGGTAGGTAAAGATAGATTCTAGTAATGTGTAATATTCTAGCTTATCATTGAGAAATATATGTTATTTAGTAGGGTAATGAATCATATATAACTACAAACTGAGACAAATCACTATTTATTTTATGATCATGGCAAGTTCATGATGCTAATTAAACAAAATACACTAAAACCCAGGTTCTCAATTCGACACAATAATACTGTTTTTTCATGGTCATCAGTATGTCCAATCGATGATCATCATCAACTGAGGGTAGGGTTTATTATCGGGTCGGGCGGATCGGCCTGGGTCTCGGCTCGAATCTGGGCCTATTTATTTTTCCTAGTTTCGGGTCCAGCCGCGGTCCGAAAAAATCTGAATGGGCTAGCTCGAACCTGAACCCAACAAGAAGTTAAACGGGCTGGGTTCGGGCCAGACCGACCCGGTAACTTTTTTCCCTTTAAAAAACTTTTGTTTTTTTGAAAATACTTAATCCAACAGGTGATATGGAAATGTCTTTTTATTTTTTAGTATTTTTAAACCCTATGATAAATCTAATAATCTTGATATCCTTATGATATTTTGATAAAAAAAACTTTGAGGGGGTTGGGTTGGGGCAGACTACGGGTCGTGACTCGTGAGGGAGTAGGGTTAAAGTAATTTATTATATATATTATATAGGTTTAGATTCGGGATTTCGAGTCGGGGTTCGGGTTGGGCTCTACTCAGCTCGAACCCGACCCATTTTAAAAATAGGTTTTTTGGGCTCGAGCTTGGCCTGAATTTAAACGGGTTTGGTTCGGACATGGTTTAGTGGGTCGGGTTGGGGGTCGGATCGGACTAGCCCGACCCAATGCTCAACCCTAGCTGAGGGTGAAGGTAAATAGTGATATCGATGCAAGGAATGCTAGCCAAATTGGGTCGTCAAATACGTGCTAGTTGCATTCACCTTTGAATGCATATTCTATACCATACTTTCATGCATATATTGTGTTTTGTCCAAATTCCTTTCTATCTTTACTAGTCGATACAATAGTAAGGGTAAATTATAAAAAAGGGTTCCAACTATACAACAATTCACAATCAGGAACCTCATTTTTCAATTATAACAAATAGGGTCCCAAACTTTCAACTTAAAGGTTTAACACTGATATATACGGATTGCTGAAGCTTATGGAGGTCTGTATTTGAGACAAAAACACAAGATCATACCCCTCTTTGTTACAATTGAAAAATGAGACCCTTAATTAAGAATTGAGGCATAATTGATGTCTCTATTTGTAATTTACCCAAATAATAATATTACTTGGGCATGACTCAAGTACTTGAAGAAGAGTACCAAGAAATTGCATCCCAAAACACCAAAAACTGCCACCTCTCCCGCGGACATTTGTCCCCACATCTCCCCTATCCGCTTCTCTCCTCCATGGAGGCTCTCGCGACCTCTTCCTTCACCTTCCGCCCACCGCCCTCCCGCGGACGGCGCCGGGAGAGGGACGCCCCCGCCGCCGCCTCCCCGCCGAAGCCGTGGAGGAGGCGGGGGAGTGCGGCGGCTGTGGTGGTTTGGACACGCCGGGGGCTCGATAGTCTCAGGTGCTACGCTTCCGGCGGGGACGAAGGCGAGGAGAAGGGGTCGGGCGGCGCGACGTCCACGTCCACCGAGGAGAAGGAGAGGACAGAGGCGGAGGAGCTCAGGAAGCTCGACCAATCGCCTTCATCGTTCCCCAGAAAGGTGCGCCTTTTCCCATCAGAATTCGCTGTTTGTTGCAAACAAGTAAGAGAGAACAATATCGCGAGGAAACAAAGGGATAATCTATGACGAATACTACGTTTTCGTGGGAGACAATGGAATCAGAGTACAAGTCTTTACTCAATTGCAGTAGAAATGGTGTGTTATCAATCCGTTCTACTGACTTGGGGCATTGAGGTTGTTGTACCTTATGCAGATACGATGTGGTAATCAGGTTGATATTTATTGCCGATAACCTTATCTTCCATAAGAGAATAAAACATGCGGGGATTGATGTCACGACATCCGTGATCTGATCTAGAAAGAACTTCGGACTCCACATGTGCCACTCACTAATCAACTTCCATATATCCCCACCAACTTCTATCACGGATCCAATTTGATCGCTACGATTAGCATGCATGATATTTTTTTCTCCAATTTGAGGGGAAGCGCTGAGATAACTCATAGTCAGATTGTTTATTTTTTACTCTTTTATCGTCTCTTTTATGTTTATGAGTCCTTGTACATTTTTGCCACCAGCCCTCCATGTAAGAAGGGATAGGCCTCTAAAAATAAATAAGTATTTCATTTTTCCCAACATATAGATATGACCCATGGATCAGGAAAGTCGTATGCGTATGTGTTCGAACATGTCATCGAATACTGAATAAGCGGTACACATGGGCATATACAGGGCATATGCGGTTCTGTGCAATTTTCTAATTTTAAATTTGAAAAAATAAATATGTATAAATAATTACTAACGAATTTATGTAATAAAATGGAGTTAAATAAGATCTAAGTAAAATCAATTCACATCAGTTGGTTGAGTAGATGCCATTAATTGCCTAACATTTAATTACAAGAATATTTAATCGCATAAACTTTACATCGTATATGAAAATATTAAACAATATATTGCATATATTCATGAAAACAATACACGAGCAAAACACGAAACATTGCTTATACATAATGGCATAATGCATTGCAATTGTATACAAAAGCATTGCATATTCTTACAGTTGAGTGGAGGAAGAGGCTGAGCTACGGAGGTAAGCACCTGAATGAGACGATTAAAGAGTTGGAGCTACTGGAGGCGGAGCCATCAAGCTGCTGGAGCAATATGCGGGATATGCGGGGCTCTTCGAGCACTTAATGCATCAAGGTTGCAGAAGTCGGCAGTCGGCAGTCGATACTCGGTCGGCAGGGTCACTGACTAAGGATTAATCGGCAGTCGGGAGAGTAATCGGATTTAGTCGGGTATTAGTTGGTTTTGAATTTTTTAATTATTTTAAATATATAAATCAAGTTTTATAACATATACTCTAATTTATATTCATATATTTAGTAGTTTTAATATTTTTGAGAGCTTAAAAAATTATAGCAACAGAAGGAAAAACGAAGCAAGTTAAGAACAAAATGTTTGGTTCATAGCACAGACAAAATGTTAAGAACAAAATGTTTGGTACATAGCACGAGTTGAAGTTAGAAATAAATTAATACAAAGCTAATAAACAACCACAAAAGGTAAATAACCTAAGTTACCTAACTATCATGCAAATCAACAAGAAGTATCTAAGTTAACGAACATTTAGGCGTAATAAACACAATTCTAATCTTATATAAGTTAACCAACGTGAAATTAAATCACAAAGTTTTAAGTATAATTATCCAGGATAGTATATTAATTAGTTGATATTTTATATCTAGATGAAAAACTATAATTTAAAGTACAGAAGTATACATAATTTTCTTATAATTTTTATTTAACATTTTTAGTGTTTTTTGTTTTTATATTTTAAATTTATTGGTGAGTTATACTTATTAGCATGTAACCTTAAGTATCTCATCTTATTGTCTAACAACAAGCCCTAAATCTCATCTAATTCTAAACGAGTAATCGAGTTTACAGTTTGCGCCGAAACATATATCCGAAATCTCTATGCAAAAGTCAGCCGAGAAATCTCTATGCAAAAGTCGGCCGACTAGTCGGCCGACTAGGCCGACTAATCGGGCGATTAATCGGGTATGACCGACTATTGGCCGATTTGGCCTAGTCGAGTCGGGTACCCCCCCGACTCGACTAGTCGGACCGACTAGTCGGCCTAGTCGGCCGACTTTTACAACAGTGTAATGCATCGATTCATAAATTTGGCGCGGTCTGCATGCTGCACATGTATATGCATCTGCATATGCGTCCCATGTGACTGATTTTATGAAAACTGACGTGACCTACTTGCAATTCGTCGAGTCATTTGTTCGGAAGGGATTCTTCTTCCTTCAATGGTGCAAGATGCTACACTGAAATCGATACATGATACTGATATGTTTAGATGTCTTCTTTCTTTTTATGATAGAATGTGTAATGCCCGTGCCGTGAATTTGGAATACCCGTTTCACAACACTCATAGTATTATGTTCGCTAGAGATCGCATTAGGTTTCTGAAATTTAGGGATTTTTTTTTGCGTTTTCGAATGACATTAACATTTAACTAACAAGCCACGAAATCAACAATTTATCAGCAGTTGCATTAGTTTCCATATTAATTAACATGTAACAAAAGAAATTGCATCATATACATGTATCCCAAACTATAGAAGAAGAGAAAGAAAATCATTTATAATATTCTAAACAAAAATTATAACATGCGTACCTGACAATAGTAACTGCGGAAGCTGAAGTTAAGATCTCCCAATACCACAATGCATGTGTTTTCCCTGCAATCCATGCAATAAGGAGAAAAGAACGTCAACCAATGTTGAGCACATCTAGTCAATTTAAAATAACAGGAATTTTAGTGCCTCCAAAAGAAAGTAAGTAGGGATTGACAATTAAATTTAATGAGCTACTTGCATTGAAACATATTTTCAAGTTGTTTGATATGTGAATCCCCTGACTTACTCACCCTACCTTAATTATCCATACTTATCATTTTTATACATAGATTATATGATCCATATTTAAGTTATCACTTTATTTTTTTATTAATTATAATTCATATTTGATGGAGCTTGGTAATATGGATGATGAGTCTCTGATCTGATCTTTGTCTTTATCTAATCTCTTAGATTTAGTGGATAATCTATGATCTTGATCTGGGCATGACCTCACATTGTAACTCTAATGTATGTCTCCAATATAAAATCGTATATGATTTCCGTTCTTCCCCCATCTTATTTCAAACTCTTTGATTTATTCAATGCTTATCATGATTGAGGAGATTCAGATCTCTTGATTTATGATGCTTATTATGATCGAGGTGATCCAGATCCCTTTCCGATGTTTATGAGTCATGTGGATATACCATAGAAAGTGTAGATAACGTGTCTCATGTTCGGATTCTTTTCTTGTTACATTGTTCAAGCTCAATGGATAGTTTGTAGTCTTGGTCTAGGTAAGACCTCACACTATGATTCTAAGGCAGTGTGGAAGCCTTAGGGTTGGAGTGCCTCCGTAGGCATGCGGTAGAATAAAATGCATCCTAACTAAGTCCCAACACGTCCACTAGCTTCTCTGACGTCCATGGTAGTATCTCTTGATTTGATAAGTATGATTTTCATAATATGATCTTTTCTCTTCACCAGGACCTACTGGCGGAACTATAACCAATTCAACCGTAACCAAACACAACTGTTACCAAGCTCAACACTGTAACCAACTCAATTGTAATCAAGCTCCACTGTATTCAACTTAACTGTAATCAAGCTCCACTGTAACCAACTCAACTGTAACTAACTTAACTATAATCGATCTCAATCCGTAATCAACTCAATTATTACCAAGCTCAATCTGTAACCAACTCAACTGTAGCCATCATCAAAGGCGGAACGGTAACCAAAGCTCATGCGGTGAGGAAGTCTTCTAAGAGACCCTTCCGTCTTACCCTCTAAGTGGAAGTGTGGTCCAGCAGAGGGATATGTTTACTCCAAAACTACGCCACTGAGACAGGTGGGAGAGACTTTCCGAACAAGTCACTCCAGAAAAACCGGCTCGACCGATACGGGCAAACGAGCTCGAAAAACAAAAATCGAGGGCCCTCCAGCCTAGGAACCCTAAAGAACAAGGGTCAACGGAGCTGGTCTTAAAAGAAAACCTGTGGATCCTAGAGAGGCGTAAAACTGCGAGCACTTGCGAAAAAATCCTGAGAAAAGACTGTGATCCTAGACCCACACACTAAGCGGTCATTGCCCATCAATGAATCACCATTGCTGACTTGATTTCTCATCCTCTCTCGATATCTGTTGTGGTTAACTTTACAGATCTAGGCTTCTTGTCGACAATCTTATTGAATAGTAATCCATAATTAGTGATTCATACCTAAATGGTTGATCATGAAGATTTTCTGTCATTGATCGTCATTGATCATAGATTATCTCATAATTTTCATAGATTATTCATAATTTGATGGCCTGCTTATTGATCTTGATTTTATGAGTCACTTGTATGAAAATACCTTAATGATCTCATTGTTCAAATCCTCAGATTAGAAGTTATTTAATAGATCTGATTCCAGAACTAATAGACGACCATAAATTTGAGTTGATTTCATGCCAAGACCACTAACTTATTCATTTTAATTTCAATGCTATCAGATCTTTAAATTTTTAAATTATGAACTTGGTAGCTAAATAAGTGATCCTAAATTAGGTCTAAATTGCATGTTGATCATCCCCAACTCTCTTAATTCGAGCATGATATCTGTAGCTATTTGTGGTTTACAAATCTCTTCTCTATCTTTTAAATTTTCAATTTGTATTTGTTACTTTGAAAATATATATTATACCAATATATAAATAAATATATACAATTGTATGATACATATTACACAATCTCCTTTCAAAAATATTATAATCCCTTTATGTACCAAATTCATGCTTTGAGAGTATTTGTACTTTACTGCCCCTCTTCTTACATTGTTTCTGTATATATAAAAATACTTATGGCTCGCTATTCGATATATCAAGTGTGGAAAATAATGAAAAGATGAAAGAGCATAATCTATTCAAGAGGTCTAGGGGTCCTTAAATAGGACAAAACCCTAGAGAGCTCAAAGGAGAAAATATATAGAATATTCCTAGCACAAAGAATATTCTCCTATAGATCCTAACACATAGAATATTCTCCTATAGAATATTCCTAGCACATAGAATATTCTCCTAACAAATATACTCTTAGCACATAAAAATCTCCTAGCACTCCCCCTCAAGTTGGAGCATATTTATCAGTCATGTCCAACTTAGAAACAATCCAGGAAAGTCGCTTCTTTGATAGTGCCTTTGTGAATATACCTGCAAGCTGAAGGTCAGTGTTGATGTGAATAGTAATTTTTCCAATCCTGACAGCATCACGAACAAAATGGCAGTCAACCTCTTTATGCTTGGTACGCTCATGTAACATTGCATTCGTGGCAATATATGTAGCAGATTTGTTGTCACGGTAGAGTGGAATAGGAATAGTGACAACAATACCAAGTTCTTGCAGAAAAGTTAATAGCCACATGATCTCGTAAGTAGCCTGAGCCATCGCCCTGTACTCTGCTTCTGCACTGGATCTAGATATAACAGTCTTCTTCTTGCTTCTCCAAGTAACAAGATTTCCTCCAACCATCATAGCATAACATGTGGTGGAGCGCCGATCCTCTAGTGAGTTTGCATAATCGGCATCAACATATGCAATAACATTGGTGTACCCATTTGCTCCCATAGAAAAGGCCACACCCTGGTGATTTCTTCACGTATCGTATAATCTGAAGAACATCCTGCCAATGACTGTAATAAGGTTGCTCCATGTGTTGACTAGCTCTACTGACTGCATAGGAAATATCTGATCTGGTGACAGTAAGGTAAAGAAGTTTGCCAACCAGGCTTCTATATCGAGTAACATCTTCGAAGATAGGATCAGAGGATGTGAAGTGTTTTTTAGGATCTGCAGGATGCCAGTGGGCTTGCATCCAAGTAATCCGACTTCCGTAAGAATGTTCAGACAGTATTTCCTCTGTAAGAGATGAAGACCCTCTGTAGTGCGTAGTACTTATATGCTCAATAAATATCGCAGTGGACCAAAATCCTTGGTAACAAATACCTTCTGGAGGAAGGCCTTGGTCTCCAGTATCCCTTTATCATCATCACCTGTGATAACCATATCATCCACATAGATTGCAGGAATCACAGTACCAGTTGTTCGTCTTCTGACAAACACAGAGTAATCAGAGGTTGTTCTCTGGAAGCCAAGAGTGCTGATATCTGCAGTAAGTCTGTCGAACCATGCCCTTGGGCTCTGCTTTAGGCCGTATATTGTTTTGCGAAGTCGACATACATACTCCCCCTCGATTTCGTAACCTGGAGGCTGCATCATGTACACTTCCTCATCAAGATCTCCATATAGGAACACATTTTTCACATCTAACTGAAAGATAGGCCATGCCCTATTAGTTGCCACAGAAAGGATAGTCCTCATTGACCCCATACGCGCAACCAGTGAGAATGTCTCAAAGTAATCCACTTCATATGTCTGTGTGAAGCCTTTAGCCACAAGACGAGCTTTCAACATGTCAATTGACCCATCTGGTGATTGTTAGGTCGTGAAGACCCATTTACATGCCACAGGTCTAGTCCCTTTGGGATATTGCACTAGATCCCATGTTCCCCTGGTAATAAGAGCATCCATTTCTTCATCCATGGTCTTTCGCCATCCTGAATCCTGCAAAGCACTATGGTGGTCTCTCGGAATATAAATAATCATGAGAGCATCTGCATATCGTCTGTCAGTGCAAGATAAACCAGCGGTAGAGGTGAAATGAGACATGGGATGAGAAGTACATTGCCTCTTAGTCCTGCACAGAGCAATTGAAGATCTTGGGGATCATCTGGGACAACATTGGAGGGGACACTTGTAGAAGGCATATCATCCTGAAAAAGAGAAACAAGCAAAGAAACATCTGGTGGTGAAGGTATTTGTCCGCGTTTATAGACAATGAGTGGATGTGGGAGATCCAGAGGGATATCGTAACATATTGAGTGAAGAAACTTGTTTGCTCAAAAAAGGTTACATCTGTTGAGATACAATAGCGATGTTCAATTGGATCATAACACCTATAACCTTTTTGAGTACGAGAGTAACCGGTGAAGACACATTTGATTGCACGAGGAGAACATTTGTCTGTAGAGTGAAAAATATGAACAAAGGACACGCATCCTAAGGTTCTTAACGGAAGAGGAAAGGGTGACTCAGTTGGGTAAAGTAGAGAGAATGAGGTTGATTCATTTAGGTTTGGAGATGAAATTCTGTTGATAAGATGAACAACGATCAAAATGGCATCACCCCAATAGGTTTTGGGAACCTTCATCTGAGTAAGAAGAGAGCGGGCAATATTTAGGAGATGTCCGAGTTTTCTTTCTGCTATCCTGGTTTGTTGGGATGTATATGAACAAGAGGCTTGATGTATGATATCGTGGGAGGCAAAGACATCTGTTAGGTCATGTTGTGTAAATTCCAGGTCATTATCAGAACGGAAAATATTTATACCAGAGGAGAAGATATTCTTGACATAATGAAAGAAGTTTTTGACAATTTTATTAATCTTCGAACGCTCTTTTAGAAGATAGACCCAGGACGACCTACTATAATCTTGAACAAAAACAGCAAAACACCTATGTCCACTCAGAGTACGGATCGGACAAGGTCCCCAAATATCACAATGGACGAGGGAGAGGAACTTCACGACGAGGCTCGATATGAGCAGGGAACGACGATCGATGATGTTTTCTGAATTGACATGCTTCGCATTCAAAAGGCTTGAGCATAGGGAGTTCATGGAACATTACAGAGAGAGCTTTGGCAGACAGATGACCGAGACGAAGATGCCAGAGAAGAGGATCAACAGAGATGGACGAAGCGTCGGCAAAACTGGAGTCATAAGGAATATCAAGATAATAAAGACCGTTCTTCTCATGTCCCCCACCAAAGATCTGTCTCGTCCGGATGTCCTAAAAGTAACAGCAAAACATCAAATATAACTCGACAGTTAAGCTCAATGCACATCTTGTGAACAAATAATAGACTAAGAGGAAAGTCAGGAGCGCAGTGAATGCCAATAAGCCGGAGTTTGGAGGAAAATTCCATGGCGCCCACATTAGTAATAGGAGAATGGGCACCATTAGCAACCCGAACAGTCTTCACAACGGAAGACGACCGTGAGGAGGTGAGAAGACTACCTTCTCCTGTCAGATGAGTTGATGCACCCGAGTTGATGATCCATGCAGGAGCAGATGTAGAGGCAGAGCTGGCAGTTGTACCTGATGTAATGGCCAGGCTAGCAGTAGGAGTAAAGGCAGGAGTATCACTGGCAGAGTTCTGTAACAGTTGTCGAAGGCGAGCATACTCAGAAGCAGTAAAGGAGGGGTGACTGTCATTGGAAGATTGGACATGAGAGATGTCCATAGTATCATAGGTTCCATCGTAAAAGAGTCTCAAGGCATTGTTGGCATTGGGAGACATGCCAAACTTCGCCCAACAACGTTCTGACGGATGATTCATGCGTCCGCAATGAGTGCATGGTGGATAGCGGGCAGTAGTAGGATCTCGCCCACGTCCGCGACCTGAGTCACGTCCCCATCCACACTCACGACCTCTACCTCGACCAAAGTCACGGCCACATCCTCCTTGGTAGGTCGAGCGTCCTCTAGCAAAATGTGTTGTAGTCTCAACAGACAGAGGAGGTGGAGGAGACTCTAGTTCCTGTAGTCGGCCAAAGATGGTCTCAAGAGAGGGTAGAGCTGTAGCAATCAGAAATTAATCCTTCACTAGCTTGTACCGTAGATGTAAATATGATAAGAAACGATACACTCGCCATTCTGCGCGTTCTCCTATTTGTTTGTCACAACAAGCATGTTGGAAGATAAGGAGCTCCTCAAACAGACCGGTGAGCAGTCGATAGTACTCGATCAAGGATGTATCTCCTTGATTTGCAGACCAAATCCGTGTATAGATATCTGAGAGTCTGGACTTGGTTGTCTTATGGGAGTAAGTGTTCTCAAGGCTCTCACACATTGCCTTTGCAGTTTCCTTATAGAGAAGATTAGAGGCTATATTCGTATCGATATTGTTGGTCATCCAAGTAATCACCTGGCAGTTGTCGACGTACCATGTATCGTAGTCCTTTTCTGTTTCCTTGGGTGGATCCTTAGTAAGGACATAGTTCTTTCGCTGATCACCAATAAAAACTTCAAAGGATCGAGACCATAGTACATAGTTCTCGGAACCTTTGAGTTTGATAGGGGCGGTGCGGGACCGCGTGGAGAGGGCGGCGCAAGGCCGCTAGAGGCGGCACAGGGCTACGTGGGGAAGCGACGCAGGGTAGCAGGAGGGATGGCGGTGGCGCGGGGCTGGTGGTGGCGGTAGGATTAGGTCAGAACACCGGTCTAGGACCGCTGCTCTGATACCATGTGGAAAATAATGAAAAGATGAAAGAGCATAATCTATTCAAGAGGTCTAGGGGTCCTTAAATAGGACAAAACCCTAGAGAGCTCAAAGGAGAAAATATATAGAATATTCCTAGCACATAAATGCCCCTAAGAATATTCTTCTATAGATCCTAGCACGTAGAATATTCTCCTATAATATTCCTAGCACATAGAATATTCTCCTAACAAATATACTCTTAGCACATAATATTCTCCTAACATCAAGTATGAGTTTTTTTTAGATATCAGAGATAGAGTTAAAATAGATATATAAATAAACACCATAACACTTCTGACCACTGCACAAAATGAATATATAATTCCTTTGCATTTGCATACGCAAAAAAAGTTTTTATCATTGCAAGAATAAATTTTTAATTACTCGAATCATTTTCTGAATATGAGATCTGTTGAAAGGGTCTTCTTTACTCTTCATCAGCTGATTAAGATAGAGTTCAGCCATGTGTCTGTTGGTTACATTAGGAGGTTATGGAATAAGTATAAAAATAAATATAAATACGAAACTACTTAGTTAGGAAACAAAGGCGCATATAGTTTCCTCATACATATTGTAATTGTAGACAAGCAAAGGCATGGATGCGTCCGCACACAAACCATCGTTGCTTAAACTCTTCGTCTTAATGTGAAATGCATGTAACTTACTCATTTAGATTATTTTTTTTATAAAAGAGAGGATGAAATGCAGAGCTGGGACGCATCACAAATTTTATATCAAATCAAGATTTTTTTCATTAGAATTCTCAAGTGTCCCCAAAATCTTTGATGAGGGCATCTGTCTTTGGAATGGGAAAAAGAAGCAATTGATCGTGATTTCCTTTAAAATACAAGGATTTCTCTTTAAATAAGAAGTACAGCAGCTGGTTTCCTATCCTTGAGTGCATCAATTCATTGCAAGAATATTTTTTTTAAATCATACATGGAAACCAATAAGAGGAGGGGAAGATTGTACCTCTATTGATCTCAAAATTAGAGGAGATCATGTATGCATCAATGATTATGAGCTCCAAGAGCAAGGAGCAGTTGCTGCTCTTTGCAGCTCTTCCAGTTACTGGAAACAACAGAAAATGACTTCTGTAGAGCAGTTTTGGCTCCAGCAGGAGAATTCTAGCAGGAGAAAGGAGCACCAGATCTTCAGCTGCTATGAGAAGCCTCTTGTCTCAACCATGGGGAGCAGCTCCGTCTGATATTTGGAGGAGAAAGGCGGACTGGAAATGGCTCTATCGGCTATTGATTGGAGAGAATAGAGAGAACAAGGGAAAGAGAGGTTGGTGTTGTTTATACAACCAAGGAAGACCCTTGGAGTTTGACAAGTGAATGCAAAGGAGCCAAGTGGAGAGCAGAGCTGCTCACTGCTGGAGTCTGCTGTACAACATAATTATTTCTTTTAAAAATCAATTTTCTCTCTTTTATTTGAGAAATCAAAGTCCGCCGTACTTGCACCTCGATTCTTCGATTTTGATGAATAATGACTCGTTTTGACCGTCTCAGAACGACTATCAATATGAATATAATATTCATACACTTCAGATTGGGTATGGATACCCAAAATTCTCGAGATACGATTTTGATTTATGGCTAAATTTTACGGTTTTAAAATATCAAACGACCTCTGATCGACGAAAGGTCGATTCCGTTGGTCTTATTTCATTGAATCGGATTTTTGGGTGGTCTCAATTTATTATGCAGTTTCCGATTTGCGTCATAGCTTTTCCATGGCACACATTACGAGGTGCTCGGCTTTTTGTCGATTGCGACCGAACGACTTTTGATTTATGATCAATTGAGTGATTTAGATTATCTACTATTGTTTGATAATTTTATTGAATCAAATGAACTTTAATCGGGTCAGATTCGGGTTTAATCGGATCTGGATGTTACAGTATAGAATGATGGCTAATCCTTTTAGTCATCATATGGCTCCTAAAAAGGAGTATCTGCTATAGTTCTCTTTATATAGTAAGAGAACTGAAATAAATGTAAATTACAATCTGACCCTTAAATATAAAATAAAAAGGAGTATTAACTTTAAATTGACAATTTGAAAGAGAGAAATGTCTCAACTAAGTAGATTGGATCCCATTTGATTGATTGAATTAATTAAGCCAAAACTAGTCAGCCTACAAGGTAACCATATAGCGAGTGGAAAGAGGCTATCTTTGAAGCCCACTTAAGCATTATACATTCTTACCTTGGGTTCATCTGGACCCAGACCCTACAGAGAACATATTGTTCTGGGCCTTCTGGCGTGTATTCTCAAATAGACCTGGCTTTAGCCTTTGGTTGCCGTCATTTTGGCATCTATAGTATAGAAAATTAGAAATCAAACAGTTTTCTTTAAAGATTTAGGAGAATAAGAATCATAAAAAGTATGCCTTTTGTTGCATTTAATTGGTGAGTTGCTTCTGGCCTCTGCAATACATGCAAATGTTCATTGCAGTGCGCTGAAGGTAAACTCAATTTGTTGTCATAAAAACCAATTTAATGTTTTAAACTGAATGCAGAGATTTGGATCATGGATGTAAAACTGCATGAATATTTTAACATTTAACCTCTTGGTTATATGAGTATTTTGAGGCAAAGGAGGGTGTGCATCCAGAAAGTGCAGCCCCAAAGCTTTTATTGGATTAAAAAGCAAATTATAGTCCATGACTCAAGGAGCGAAGCTTTGCAATGCGCTTACACGCGCTCACCATGAAACACCGCACCATTCCTGGCAGGCAAGATAGACCAAATCCAAGCCAGGGGCTTCAACAGATCATCGGGCAAATCCCTGACGAAGAGAAACTTGGAATCCAAAGATGAGGTGTCCACCCAAGGGCAGGACGCCTCACCCCAGAACATGCGTGCATGATCGCAGATGAGAAAGATATGCTCTAGCTCTTACGGATGACTTCCACAAAAAGGGCAACGTTCATCAGCCCCTGATGTGAACGAGGCCCTCCACTTGTATTTTATGAGTTTTACCACTCATTGGCTCCCAGCACATGGTTATGAGTTTCACCCATCTTCTTTCAAATTTCCTCCTATCCTTTTTAATTCGATAAGAAAAAGGTACAAGGGATACATGCCAATTTATTTGGACTACGTCACTATCAACCTTTAGTGGGGGTTGCTTTAGGTTGTCGACAACCAGCGTAAAAAATAGTCGAATCTTTCAACATGGATTTGAGCAAGAATCCATGTAGCCGGCCCTACTTATAGTGGAAGAAGGCTTCACCATTTTTTTACTATCCACCTTTTGCAGCACGAGTTAGCTGATGTCTTTTTTTCATTTATTACTTAGCTTGACAATTTGTTATAATTTTAAAATGTATTTTTATATGGTAATTGTAAGGAAAGAATCCCGGCCTGTTAGGATGGGAGCGTCTTGCTCAATCATCTGGCCATCTAAGATGGATGCTATCCTGAGACAAAATGGCAGCACACAGTACTGACCTAATAAATTCAGACATTTCATTTTTTTGTAATTGTTGGATCTTGTGTTAGATGGGGCATTATCACAACTGAGCACATATTGATTAGTTATTTGATTTTGCTGCTTGAGTCACCAGAAACTAGTTCTTGAAATATGATGTGAAATGGATGAGTTATACTTTGATGCATCACATGATACAATGAATAATTCAGGGTTTGGGGCTATCTTTCGTATTATCTTTCTGTTCGTATCATTGATCTGTGAATTACACATGCAGAAATCAGAACTTGGTTTGCTTTCCAGAAAAATAATGACGTTTGTTTTTTTTAATCTTAGAATGATGTACAAGATGGATAATGTTATATTATTCGCAGACACAATATGATCATTTTCCCATTTTCCTGTTCCGGGGTTTCCGTAAGTTGGACTTAATGGACAGTACAAGAAGTTTAGTTTAGTTTCTTCCCACATTTTGTGAATTAAAATGTTTCTAGCTTGGATGGGCCTCTATTGGAGGTTCATCCCATCATGCCCAAGCATCCGTCAATACTTGTCGATCTAAATTTCTTCTTTTTTTACCAGGCATCTGGCATGCCATTAGAGGGACCCTTGTATGGTAACTTCCAGGTTGATTCCATCAAGTTGATGGAGCTTCTAGGTCCTGAAAGGTTGATCCTTTAGATGTAAAGATGATCAAAGAAAAGCTCTTTGGATATACAACTTTTTGGGTTACAAAGAAGAGCCATTTGGAGATCTTGGTGAGGGAGTCCTTTTCCTTGGAATTTGCGAGGTAAG
This sequence comes from Ottelia alismoides, assembly GCA_037367405.1. NCBI lineage: Eukaryota > Viridiplantae > Streptophyta > Magnoliopsida > Alismatales > Hydrocharitaceae > Ottelia > Ottelia alismoides. The sequence goes on from JAZKJV010011865.1 coordinate 98,125, forward strand.
AGAGAGGATATTTTTGGAAACTACAGAGACAACTTGTTGAAGTCACTGGCAACAAGTACAATTTGTTTATGGTAGAGGAGCCTAATTCAGAAGGATCCGATCCTCGTGGAGGACCACGTGTTAGTTTTGGATTGCTGCGAAAAGAAGTTTCTGAACCTGGACCGACTAGTCTTTGGCAATATGTTATTGCTCTTCTTCTATTTGTTCTCACAGTAGGCTCCTGTGTGGAGTTAGGTATTGCATCTCAGGTGCGTAGCATCTATCATTTTGTAATTTGTGCCACCGAGATATTATAACTTTTCCAGTGTGCTTTTTACAAGCTTTTCTATCGTGAACAGATCAATCGTCTTCCTCCAGATGTGATGAAATATTTCACTGGTCCAAATGCAACAGAACCACCTGATATGCAGTTATTATTCCCATACGTGGAATCTGCACTGCCATTAGCATATGGTGTTCTGGGTGTTCAGCTATTTCATGTAAGCATCCTTTCTGCTATCGGCCACTACTTTTCATTTGAGCATGAGAGTTGCTGCATGCAAACGGTAGTTGGTTTTCAACATTTTGTGGTCTCATTTTTTCTTGCAGTTATAACCGATATTTATTTCTGTCATATGTGCATGTTAAATAGCCTATGGTAGCTCGATGAGGAAAATGACTTGAGTACTGAGGAATGCTGATTCTTTTTTCCTTTAGTTACGAGGTGCTGGGATATATAGACGAGTCCTTCTTGAAGTTCATAAACATGAACCAACTGTTTAATATTATGGGTAAAAACTAGTTGCATGAATCACCGATTTGTTTCGAGTCTTTTGAGTTTCAAATATGGGATCAGTTTTTGAGTTCTTAATGATTGATAAGCTGAAGCTGCATAAATACTTTTGGGAGATAACAAAAACGCACCTGCACATTTGTATGGACTACAATACCCTAACAAACTTAAAGTTGGTGTGGATCAAGGCGGGGCACACCCAAAGCAACTTTGTCAAAAACAATCAAAGATTGTCACTATTAATAGTGCTAGTATAACCTTGTTTGAAAAAAAATGTTTTTTTCCACAATTGTCCATCCTTTTATTCCCTATTCCTGCATTTCCGTCTTCTACCTTCTCTCCCTTCTCCCCCTACCATAGATTTCATGGTTGTAACTTGTAAGTCTGACGAGGACGAAGAGAAGACAAGGACGTCCCTGTTTGCAAGTGAAGGGGAAGGAGGAGCTCTGGTGAGTGCAAGGGCAAGATGAAGAATCAGCACAATTCATGCTCGAAGTTGAGGAGTTATATGCAACTTTCAGGCTCAGCGATAAAAATGAAAACTGTCCAAGAGTACCCTATGTCATTATACATCTATCCAAGGGCTTCCATGTATTTTTTGTCCTTTTTTTAGAGCTTACAGTTTGGAAAGGGCAACACACCTTCTATGGTGCAGCCCATGCAGTACCATGCTTTCTTTTTGTATGTTAATCGGCAGCACTGCTATAAAAGCGGGCAGCCTGGGAAGGATTGGGGTAGATCAGGAGAAACCCAAAGAAACCTTACGGGTCTACCACCTCTCCCCCACCCTTCTCCTCTCCCTTTCCTTTCTCTTCTCCCAGTTATAGACACCTCCTTTCTCATCCCAGCTCTTCCTCTTCCCTTCCCAGCAGCTCTCCTTCCTTCACCAGTAGCTCCAGCAGTGTCCTCCTCTCGCCTTCCAGCTCAACCCCTCCTCCCTTCTCCCGACTCCCCCCTCCCTCTCCTCTCCCAACTCTCCAACCTCCCCCCCATCTTCTCCAGCTCCTTTTCCTTCCCCAATGAATACCCACCACCGACCCGCATCAACAATCCCACCACCTCCTCTTCTTTTCCTACCTTTGAACCTTGCTCCATAAAACCCCTACCTTCCCAAGACCTACTGCTGATCACCTACATCAAGTCATGCACCACCGTCTCGAGTGAGCTCTTCCCTTTTTCCTACCGTCCCCTTTAAGTCCTGGGTTGTTTATTTTCTTTTGGGTGTTTATATGCTTATTTTTCTTTTGGGTATTTATTTCCTCTTTAGTTCCTGCTTGTGTCAAAGTCTGAGTGATCTGAGTTGTATGTTGCTTTGTTGCTTTGTCTGTTGCTTACAGTTAATGAATACGTTGTCCATTAATTTCATGTTCTGAGTTATTTAAATGACTCTCTGATTCATTTACTCAGTATCTCCAGAACTCCCATTAACTCCCATAAGTTATTAACGTCATACTTGTGCTTTTCAAAGCACTAACGTACTTTGCGTGTAAAAGAGTGATCTGATTACTACCATGTTTGGGCATTAATTAAAAGAAAAAACAATATAATAACCATTCATAATCACTTAGTGAGCTGACTCTCCATTATCGTGCATAGATTTGATTTCTATTCGACACAATCAATTGAATTAGGAGGCTGGGGTATTTTGAGGATTGCATCAAGAATGTTTTGATTGACCACGGGCTTTGGGTGGGGAGTTGGGCAATGGGCACAACTTCATGATATTCTGTATAACCGAATGAGCCCTAGGTCTGTCTAAGGGCAAACCTGACTATTGATTGGAATTTGTTCTCTTACTCTTTTCCGAGAGTCGTCGATTATCTCGAAATCCAGGAACCAGAGCCGAATCGATGTAATAACTGCACCTTAGACTACCACAATTATATATCAGGGGCATACCTATACACACTCTCTCTAGCTTGTGGTGCGCTCAATGAGAATGAGACCTTCCCAGGTTCATTGAGGGTGCAGTCGGAACTATTTGAATTAGAAACCTTCCGATAATTATTCCATCATGTAAACCGACACCTAACCCTTGCTGTCATTGTGCCCATCACTACAAGGACCACACGGCGTTTAGTGCCATAAATGACACATGCATTGGTAGTTCCTGGGCTCCTACAGAGCCCCATTCCATCCCGCATTAGATCTTCAACAAGCCTTAGACCTCAGGGAAACGATGACCCCTTGAATCTCCTTATAAGATCCTCGAGCCTCCCATGGTCCCGCCCTCTACCCTAGATCTTCATTGCACTCCCCTCTTCGGTGTGTCCAAACCTTCGCAACATCGCTCTACTCCTCGTTACCTTTATTATAATTCCCTTTTCCTCTTGTAATGTTCCATCTCTGTCAACTTATCTTTCTCTCTCATTACACCCACCATCTCCTCCCCAACAGATGATCTCTCCTCTCCTACTTGCGATCCAAATATGTCCCCTACTCTTGCGCTCTCCGAAGTACCTCCTTCCCCTTTGCTCATTGACACATGCAAGGCAACGACATGGGTAGGAGGTGGGGATGATCCTCCTTCCTCCTTATTGGATTTCCTATAAGAAGAGCTCCAAGGAAGAAGGGAGGAAGAGGGATATGGCTCTAGGAACTTAGTTGAAGGAGGAAGAGGCGATGAGGAGAAATAAGGAATATGGATGATACGAATGCAAGGATAGGGGAAATGACATGACATTTATGGTTTTTATTCAAAGTCACAATTAAATTTAGTAACAACCATCTAACGACGAGTCAGTTTTGCAGAATGAAGAACTTTGAAAGGGTATATTTTTGTTAATACAAAATTTGTAGGGACATTTGCGTTATTTCTGAAATTTTTAGCAGTACATGAAAACCATTATTATTATGGCGAAACTGTTACTTGCATCACTTGCATCAGATACAAATTTGTAGGGATTGTCACTTTAGAGTTTGAACATGTTCCATGTCTTCAATAGTTAAATAAACTTGTGCCTTTTGAAAAAATAATTAAAAAACTCTATTTATATCATAACTATTAAAATTAGATAAGAGCAAATTAAATTATTTTGAGCGGGGTATTGGGTCTCTTATATATGAGAAAACAATAATGCCAAAAACTGAAAGTTTTAGAAGCTTATATGTGATTCTTAAACTTTTTGGCGAGATCTTGGGTTTGAGGATCAACATGGATAAATCAACATTTGTGCCTTTTGGTTTAAGCTCGGAGGAGATTTTACGTGCGAGTCTTGGATGAGGACCTATCTCACCATACTTTGCCTTATCTTGTGTTGCCTTTTACTTCTCGATGACTATGTCATGTTGAATGGCTCCCTTTGGTTGACAAATTGGAGAAAAAAGCTAGCAAGGTGGTAGTCTTCGTATTTATCTATGTGCTTCTCAAGTTCAGAACGCGGTATGCGGTATTCGTTCGGTCATGCGGTCTAAGCGAGTAAGCGGATATGTGGAGGAGTATACGGATGTTTATGCGGTTTATAATATTTTAATTTAAAATATTATAAAATAAATAATAAAATGTGATTATATAAAAAAATTGATGATCTAACGAAATCCAAAATCAAAAATTTCAAATAAGATAATATAATCAATAAGATTTATAAGCATGATATTATAAATTGATTATTTTTTAGTGTGTATTTTGAATTTAATGCATATATATACATATACAAATTTGGATTCAACAGGGGACATATGAATTCTATAAGAAAACCTTTAATGTATATATAGACCCTATAGATAACAAAAGCTAAAGAATAATCATTGGTATACAAATCATACACCCAAAATTATACACATATATGCATCTCCAAGGAACAAAATATGTTGACACAAAATATGGGGAAGATTGTATTTGCATATAAAATTTATTAGAAGCACAAAAATGTAAAGTGTCAGACTGTTACTCGATTATTTCATGTTTTAGTTGAAGAATTGGAATGAATTTCATTAGATAGAAAATTCAAAAAGCGGTAAACAGTTCATTAACAAGTGTTGAGAACAATGAGAAAAAATGGTTATGAGAAAAAATATCCTAGATTATATCCCAAATGCAATATATACGGGAATAATGAAAAGATGCATCAATGTAGATGATGATATAAGAGTTGCTCGGAAAAAAATCGAGTTAATGTGTCATCAACATGCCATGGATTAACATGAATCCTATTAGATATGCGACCGCATATGCGGCCGCATATGTCGCATATGCGGACCGCATATGCGTTTTGATCGCATATGGCATATGCACTTCGGTCAAGTGACCGAATACGCATATGCGGCCGCATATGCGGCCGCATGGACCGCATTTCCGAACACTGGTGCTTCTCAAGTCCGTGCTCTTGGTTCTTTTTTCTTTCTTCTATATTTGTTCCGACGACCATCCATAAAAGACCGGAATCCCTCATGAGTTGGTTTTTTCGATCCTCTTCAGGCGAGTCCATTGGTGGGAAATATTTACCCTTGGTTGGGAGATAGTTACCCTTGGAAGGAGGATGGTGGTCTTGATGTCCTTAGTCTTAAGGAGATGAAGGCCCTTCTAGGCAAATGGTGTTGTCACATCTGAGTTGATGGCAATGATTTGCTTTGCTTGCGTGGGAAATTTATCGGGTTGCTGCATGCCTTCTTGTTCCCATTCCCCCTAACTTTTTAAAGGGGTATCTGTACGACAGTTCATGCTTTTTTGCCTTATCTGCGGCCAATTTTGGGAGACAGTCATGACTTTCGATTTTGGCGCCACAATTAGACAGAGGATGGAACCCTATGTAGGCATTTCCCATACCTTTTCTCCTTGGTTGTTGATACCAATATCGTGGTTGCAAATACATGGGATGATGATTCTTGCTTCTCGAATTTTAGGTCGTGCCTCTCTAAGCGAAGACTAGTAGAACTCTTTTCTTTGATGTGTGAATTGGCACTTGGCATAATGCAAAAGTCCATCCGATGGGTGTGGTCATTAGTTGTGGTATGATGGTTGCTTCTCCAATAGGAAAGCCGACCAATATTTGCATGGTGGGGTTACCTTTAACCCTGGAGGTTGCGTGGGAGATTGCAAGCGACTCTGGTCCTAGAAGGTGCTTGTTCAGGTTAAGGTGGTTAAGATTTTTCTCTAGACAAATTGACTAGCCACATTCAAGATGCGATACCTTGATGTACTTTATTCGCTGATGAGATTGTGTTGATTGAGGAGACTAGAGATGGGAGTAAATGAGAAGCTTAAGGTGTGAAGACATGCTTTAGAGACTAAAGGATTTCATATAAGTAAGGCTAGGACTGAATATATGGAGTGCTCTTTTTATGGATGTAATGGTGAAGGTCGCAGTGAAGATTGGTGGTAACATTAAGAAGAAAGATTCTTTTAGATACATTGGATCTATTTTGCAACATGATGGGGAAATTGATGGAGATGTTACTCATATAATAAATACATGTTGGCTAAAGTGGAGAGGAGCCTCTACTGTTCTATGTGATAAGAACGTTCCTTTGAAAATCAAAGGAAAGTTTTATAAAGAAGGCATGAGATCTGCTATGCTTTGTAGATCTGAATGTTGACCTGTGAACCATAGATATGTGTAGAGAATGACAGTAGCAGAAATGAGAATGCTAAGGTAGAAGTGTGGACATACACGCAAAAATCGGATTCAGAATGATGCAATCAGAAGGAAAGTTGATGTAGCTTCGATGAATGATAAGATGCAAGAAAACCGTTTAAGGTGGTTTGACCATTTGTAAATGAGGCTGGCTAATGCACTAGTTAGGAGATGCGAGTTTGGAGATGTTGAGATGGCTAAGAGAGGGCGAGGAAGGCTAAAGACGTGTTGGAATGAGACTATCCGAATGGATCTTAGTTTTTTGGATCTAAGCCCGAGAATGACCCAAGATAGATCTGAATGGATGTAAATAATCCATGTAATTGACCCTACTTAATGTGGAAAAAGGCTTTGTTGTTGTGGTGGTGGTGGGACTTGGGAGATTGATGATCGTTGATAGATTCTCCTATCTTTTTTAGAGTAATAATGCGTCTTGTACCGCTGCAATATGAGAGATGAAGATACATATCATTTTTCTTTGATTGTGTGAAGTCCATGGATGTGTGGGTCGGACTTGGCATCCCGGAGGTGGTAATTGGTAGCTCATTTTACTTCTAGATTTCTGTTTTGTGCAAATTGCGAATTGCAGGGTTTTGAATGTCCTCGATCTTTAGTTATTGTAGCTATATGGTCCCTACTCCCGAGGAATGGGCTCCTTTTTAGGAGGGGGAAATTTTATATTTAATAGAATCACCTAAATTCTTCTCAAGTTCATGGTATGTGAAACCATTCCTTTGGCTAATGTGTATGATAACCTTGTACTAGAAGGTGGGTTACCTTCGATCCTGGAGGTTGCTTGGGAAATTGTAAGAGGCTCTGGTCCTGGAAGGTGCTTGTTCAGGTCAAGGTTGTTAAGATTTTTCTCTGGCCGGTGAGACATGTGAGATGGAAGATCGGGGATAGTAGTAACAATGCTTTTTGTGCCATTGCAATATGAGAGCTGGTGATATGTATCGTTTTTCTTTGTTTGTGTGAAGTCCAGGGATGTGTGGGTGGGGCCTGACATCCCGAGGGTGGTAACGACTTCTAGGATTCTGTTTTGTGTGAATTGCAGGGGTCTTGATTTAGTTAGTCGGTTAGAGTCAAATTAGGATAATTAGTTTGAATTTGAATTTGAGTTTCTATTTTTGTAACCTCATCCCTCCTATATAAAGGGATGATAGACTACTTATGTGGACAGTTCGGTGATAATTAAATTTGAGATTTATCTCTCTCTTCATCTCTCTCTTCTCCCCCACACGATCTTCGCGATTCTTCCTCTCCAAAACCTCTCGTTTTTCCGACGACCCCTGTCGCCAACCTCTTCTCCTGCTCCCCCAACACCCACGTCAAGCCCATACCCGCCACCACCCCCCTCCGCCACCCCCGCACTCCCAGGAAAAACACCGGCTTCATCAACCCCTCATGCAGCCCCCGAAACCCCTCCAGTACCCCTTGCTGCCCCACCCCTACCGCCAGCCCGCAGGCGCCACCACCCCCACCCGCTATCCACACCCCGACTGTCCTCAGCCCCTGCACCTCTCATGCTCCCGCCGCAACCCACTCCCACCCCCCAAAACCCATCGCCACCGTTTCCGTTACAATACTATCGCCCCCGCCAGCCCTATTCCGGCCCCCCTATTGCCCTGTGTCACCCCCGCGTGCGCCTCATGCACCACCGCCACTCGCACCGGCTACCCCGCAGTCACCATCGCCCCTTGCTCCCATCTTGCGTCCACCGCCGCCACTGCCAGGGAAGGGAACACCGAACCCTAACGAGGGGCCCTATAACTATGGGATTCGAATCCCATGAAGTTTGGGATAAGAAATTGATTTGGAATCTTTGCAGGGAGACCCCTCCTCCTAAAAGTTTTTTGGAGGATAGATTATGCTATGGATTTTATTTAAGAGAAGGGGTACGAAAATTACAGAGATGCCCTTCAAGTGGAAAGAACTACACACGTAACGTTGAAAAGGATCTAATTGAAGGAAGTGCAAGCTACAATTTCAAGGACGAATTCTCCAATGACGCATCTAGATCAAGCAATTCGTCGGGAGACGAATTATTCAAGTGGAGGAGAGTTGATGTAGCGTGAGATGGATAAATAGGGCCGCATTTTTCTACTTTTTATCCGTTAATTTTATTTACGTTTATTTTGAATCATCGTAATTTTAGTCAAATAAAAGAGATCGCATGTGATCTCGAAAGTAGTTAGTTTAATTTGAATTTCAAAATTAGTTAGTTAGTCGGTTAGAGTCAAATTAGGATAATTAGTTTGAATTTGAATTTGAGTTTCTATTTTTGTAACCTCATCCCTCCTATATAAAGGGATGATAGGCTATTGTGTTAAGCAGTTCAGTTCAGTTGTTATTAAAAAAATTGAGATTTATTCTCTATCTCCCTCTCTCGTCTCTCTCTTCTCCCATGCGATCTACGCGCATCTCTTCTCCAACATCCCTCGTTTTCCCGACGAGCTTTCTCTCCTTCTCCTCTCCAATTTATTCTTCCACTGTTCAAATTTATTTTCACCGTCGCCTATTTCCAATCCACATCAGGTCTGAATGTCCTCGGTCCTTGGTTATTGTAGCTATATGGTCCCTAATCCCGAGAAATGGGTTCCTCTTCAGGAGGGGGATATTTTATGTGTATTAGAATCACCTAAATTCTTCTCAAGTTCACGGTATGTGAAATCATTCCTTTGGCTACTGTGTATGATAGTTTGTACTTGGAAAACTTGCGGATATATGAAGTTTTTGGGTTAGCACCTTGTCGGTGAATGCCTTATCCTTTCAAAAAGAAAGAAAGAAAGCATACACCATGTATAATCATATATAAAAAGGAAAAGCTATAAACGACAACTAAGACAATTCTAAAAATAACATTATTAAAAATAATGTCAACAGGTTAACGTTACCAAAGTTAACATCAACATAGTTGGAGCATGTTTATTGATCATGCCGAACTTGGAAGTTAACAGTGAAATATGATTCTTCGGAAGCACTTTGGTGAAGATATTTGTAAGTTGGCGCTCTATTGAGATTGTCGAGCTGTAATCTTTCCTTGTACAACATCCTCAACACTCGATAGAGTTGCTTGAATAAAACATCCTTGATAAAGTAACAACTAACTCTTGATGTGCTTTGTAAAGTCATGGAAGGAAGCAATATATGTAACTGATTTATTGTCACAGTAGAGAGGAACATGAATTTTGACATTAAGTCCAAGCTCCTATAGAAAGATGGATAACAAACTAATATTAATAGTCACAAGTGACTTCAGCTAGTGCTTTGTATTCTGCTTTTGCACTGGATCTGGAGACAACAACATGGTTCTTGCTGCATCAAGTAACCAAGTTACCAACAATGAATGCAACAAAACCGTTGGTAGATCTCCCATCCTCATAACAGCTAGCATAATCAGCATATAGGATGAGATATCTGCGTGTCCATTTGTAGCATAGAAGATACATTTCCCTGGAGACATTTTTAAGTATCTGAGGATAAAGTATCTGAGGATAGGAAGAGCATCATGCCGATAGATATACCTTCGAATCCCCATGTACCAACTAACTCTTCTCATAACATATAAAATATCTGGTTCAATGATTGACATGATATAAGAGTTTGCCTACTAAGCTTTTATATCGCTTAGTATCTTTAACCAAGGTATCTGCAGTGGTAGAATGACATCTGGACTTTGTTGGATTGAACGATGGTTTGCCACCAAGTAAGCCAAAAAACCAAAATGTCAAGACAATATTTCCTCTAAGTACGAAGAATTCCTCCAGAGGGACGCGTCTTCAATGCCAAAATAATACTGTAGGGGCAACCAATATTTTTGGTAATAAAAACTTTTTGCGGAAAACATGTCTCTATAAATGTATTGTCATTGCCAATGATAATCATATCATTAACTTAAACAACAAGAATAGTGGTACCACCAGAGTGACTATGCTTGATAAAGAATGAATGAGCAGATGAAGTCATGTGAAAGCAAATAGGATTAATCTCACTTGAGATTTTATCAAACCAGATCTTAAGACTTTGTTTTAGGCCATAAATGGCCTGCAAAGGTGGCATACATACTCCGAGGGTGTATCCCGATGGTTGTGACATATAAACTTCCTTCTAAATCACCATAAAGAAAGATGTTTTTGACATCTAGGTGGTAATCGACCATTTTTGTTTATTGCAACAGATTGGATAGTTTAAATTGAATTTTGTCAACAGGAGAAAAAGTCTCCAAGTAATCAACTCCATAGATTTGTGCAAAATCCTTTTCCACTAATCCTTTGTTGAGCCTATTAAGGGACCCATTAGGAGCATGCTTTAATGTCGATCTTGGGGACATGATGCGAGATCCCAATCGGCTCTGGAAACAAGAGCATCCATTTCTTCATCCATACCATATTTCCACATTGTATTTTGTAAGGTTGCATGGTGATCTTTGGAAAGAGGGATAACTATAAGAGCACCTGTAAAATCTTATCACAAGTAGACAAACCATCATCAACAATGTAATGTGATATAGACATAAGGTGCACTTACTGGTAGGTTTCTGCAAAACTATGTGAAGCTCAGTAGAGGAAGGACCTTGTTGAGTTGTAGTAGGGGATAATTAGAGGGGCTGTTAGCATTTTGCAAATCCGAAGGGACATGAGGAATGTTCTCAGATATTTTATGGTGCCTTCTTTGATAGACTTGGTGTAGAAGAGGGAACTCCAAGGGGATATCACTAATAGGCTTAGTAAAGAAACTAATATGCTCAAAGAAGATAACATCCACAGAAACATAGCATCGCAGACTAAAGGGATCATAACATTTATGCTTCTTTGGGTAAGGGAGTAATCCAAACAAGCACTTTTGATTACTTGAGCAGACAATTCATCATGAGTGTGAAAGTGTGAACGAAGGCATTCATCATGAGTGTGAAATTGTGAACGAAGGCAATGCAACCGAAAATGGGTAGAGGCAAAGGAAAATGTTCCTTACCAGAGTAAAGGAGAAAGATTTTACTCCACGTACAATATAGGATGCCACCCGATTGATCAGATAAGTAGCAGTGAGAATGGCATCTCCCCAGAAGCTTTTGGAAATCTTCATTTGTGCAAGAAGAATACGAGCAACATTTGAGAGGCAACAAATCTTCCTTTCTGCTACCACTTTCTGCTGTCAGGTGTATGGACATGAAGTTTGATGTAGAGTACCTTAAGAGGAAAAGAAACTAGGCAATCCATTTTGAATAAACTCAAGAACATTATTAGATTTAAAAATTCTAATACCAACGGAATATGTTTTTTGTTAGAGTTATTACATTTACATTTATGTTCGTAACCCTTCGGGTTCCGTAACTGTTGACGCATATGCTTTATTTATATCATTTTGTTATTTTATTTTCTTGCCATTCTCTTTATGTAATTTACCCATAGGCTACTCTCCTATATAAGAGAGCCTAGGGCTATGGAATAGAGCATCTTTTTCACGTTTCCCAACATGGTATCAGAGCGACGGTCCTAGACCGGAGTTCCTGAAACCCTAACCCTAACCCTACCCGCCGGCCCTCTCTCTCTCCTCCTCTCTCCGCAGATCGGCGCCGCCTCTCCTCTCCGCAGATCATCTCCAGCGCTTCCTCAGGCGCACCAAGGCGTATCTGCGGCAGGATCTCCAGCGCCTTCTCCGATCCAGGCGCATCGGCGCATCAGCGCGCATCAACGCACATCAGCGCGCATCGCCGCACATCAGCGCACATAGGCGCACATCTGCGCACATCGGCGCATATCAGCGCACATAGGCGCACAATCCAGCAGGCGTTCTGTGCGTCATTGGCGCACATTCCAGGCGCACATCCAGCCGTGCATTGACGCACATCCAGTGCATCAAGTCCAGTAACTATCGTGCATATACACGGTTTTCAACCCTAAGCCGCAGATCATCAACATGGGTTTAGTTGCGTGAGGTCTACACGTGCAACTAAACCCACTTATGTCGTTGTAGACAAATCACAGTATCTGTCAATCGTCCCAGTCTTCTGTTCAATATGTCAGAGAGCAAGGCAGATCTTCCATCTATTGGCGCATTCCGTGGTCCAGCGCCTATTGTCAAGATGGACGGTACCAATTATGAACTGTGGGCAATGCAGTTCATGAGCATGATGAAGTCTACTGGTAAGAAGCATATTCTTACCGAACCAGAGCCTGCTGAGAAGACTGGAATATATGCCTCCTGGGAGGCTGATGATGCTTATGCCAAGGTGTGGCTATCTGGCACATTGGCTATTGAGATCGCCAATGACATTCTACATCAACCCACAGCCAAAGACATGTGGGATATCCTAGCAGCGACATATTCTCAGGCGAAGAATGAGACCAAGATCCTGCAACTACAACATGATATATTCACAATTAAGCAGAATGGCCGCCCATTACATTCTCTCTACACATCTTTGAGAGGAATGTTTGAGAAGCTCCATAGCTTCATACCTCTTACCGCCACACCAGAACAGCAGAAGACATACAGGAATGCGACGATGGTGGGTGTGTTTCTTGCTGCACTCGATCCAGAGTATGAGGCAGCACGTTCACAGATTTTGGCGGACTCGACTATTCCTCCCATGGAGGAAGCTTTTCACAGATTGAGCAGGATTACTGTACCTTCCGCAGCTACTAGTCAGAATCCCTCAGCCATGGCAGCCAACAGAGGCCGTGGGTCTCAATACCAGGGCCGTGGACGTTTTCCCCGTGGAAGGGGTGGCCGCACTAGGCCAACATGCTCATATTGTCACAGAGTCGGCCATACTGAAGACACATGCTACTCAAAGCATGGATTTCCTGCATCTGCACGAGCTGCTGAGCAGATAGAGCCCCCGTCTGCATCTACACTGGATCAACGATTTGATGATCTGGTTGCCCGTCTTAGGGGCATTATACCACCATCTGGCCCAGCACCGCCGACAGAGAATCATACTGATGCTGCTGCTTCTGCTTCTGCCTCTACGAGTACTTCAGGTAGTACACTTGCTCTTCACAGTAGTAGATCAGATACATTGCCGTGGATCATGGACTCGGGCGCTACACATCACCTATGTGGCGACCAGAGCCTACTTACAGGATATACTCAGATTCCTCCAGGACGGACAGTAGTGATTGCCAATGGCACTCATTCCCCTATCACGGGTCAGGGGGAGATTAGATTGACATCCTCGATGCAGCTCAAGAATGTTTTGCATGCACCGCACTTTTCCATGAATCTGTTGTCGATTAGTCAGATTACGAAGGATCTCCATTGTCGAGCTATTTTTGATTCATCTTCTTTGATTTTTCAGGACATCCGTACGGGCAACGTGATTGGTCATGGCTATGAGCAAGGAGGCCTTTATCGTCTGAACCAGACCTCGTTTGCCGGAATCACAGCCTCTCCCGCAGAACAAGTATCTCCTCTCCTGTGGCATCTGCGCTTCGGTCATTTACCGCTTCAGAAGTTGCGTCTAGTCCTACCCTATAGTCTGTCTCACACAACTGTCCAGTGTGAAGCGTGTCAGTTGGGAAAACATCACAGGTCTTCTTTTCCCAGTAGTCAAGGTCGGAGTAGTAACTCCAAGTTTGAGTTGTTTCATGTCGACGTCTGGGGTCCGAGTCGTGTTCCCGATCATCAGGGGCACAGGTTCTATATTGTTTTTGTGGATGATTTTTCTAGAGCATCATGGGTATTTCTAATGAAAAATAAGTCTGAAGCTGGAGATATTATTATTCACTTTCTAAATGAGATTCAGAATGTCTTTTCCACAACGGTCAAAATTATGAGAACTGACAATGCCTTAGAGTTGTGCACCAACAATCTAGCCAAATACTACTCCTCAAAAGGGATTGTTCACCAAACATCTTGTGCTCATACGTCTCAACAAAATGGGGTTGCAGAAAGAAAACACCGTCATCTTCTTGATGTTACAAGGTCTCTTCTCATTCAGAGTCATGTCCCGTATACCTACTGGGGTGATGCAGTCCTTACTGCATGTTATCTTATAAATCGTATGCCCTCGTCTGTATTGAATGAACAGGTTCCTTTCTCACTTATATATCCTGACAAGGAGCTGTTTATTCTTACCCCTCGTGTCTTTGGGTCTGTTGCATTTGTCCATCAGTTGTCGCCCGGTTCTGACAAGCTCTCTCCTAGGGCTGTCAAGTGCGTCTTTGTGGGGTACTCCAGAACTCAAAAGGGGTACAAGTGTTTTGACCCTGTACGTCGGCGGTATATGATCAGTGCAGATGTTACATTCTTTGAATCTATCATGTATTTTTCAGAATCCGGGAACATGCAGCCACCACCATTGTCTCCTGATACCGTATTCATGGCACCACCAACATCACAGCCGTCGCCTTCAGTACCACCACCACCGCCGCCACCACCGCCACCAATAATATCCCCCTTACCATTCCATTACACCCGACGGCCGAATCAAGCTCATGGCCCTGACCAGTCAACTAGCTCGCCTATGGTATGTAATGAAAATATTAATGTTGATGAATCTGACGACATTTCTCAGCAGGATGCAGTACAGGAGCAGGGTACTACTACAGAGGATCTAGATGTCCCAATCGCTCTACGAAAGCAGAAGAGAAGCTGTGCCAAGTATCCAGTATCAGCTGTGGTTTCGTTTGAGAGGCTATCTGGACCATTCAGGACGTTTGCATTGGCACTCTCAGCTACAGATATTCCACGGAACCATCATGAGGCTTTGCAGGACTCTAGATGGCGGCTAGCAATGGAGGAAGAGATGGCGACTCTTCAGTCTCGAGGTACATGGAGCCTGGTTACCATACCTCCAGATGTCACCCCAGTGAGTTGCAGATGGGTGTTTACAGTGAAACATAATGCAGATGGCTCTATTGACAGGTACAAGGCACGCTTAGTTGCAAGAGGCTTCACACAGACATATGGGGTGGATTACCTTGACACGTTCTCCCCTGTAGCTCGTCATTCCACTCTGCGGATACTCTTATCAGTTGCAGTTACTAGAGACTGGCCGCTCTATCAACTGGATGTGAAGAATGCTTTTCTGTATGGTGATCTGCAGGAGGAAGTCTATATGCAACAGCCACCAGGTTTTGCTGTTGAGGGGGAGTGTTCCAAGGTTTGCAGATTACATAAGGCCATCTACGGCCTTAAGCAGAGCCCCAGAGCATGGTTCCAGAAGTTGTCAGACCTCTTTGAGAAACAAGGATATAAACGCTCCAATGCTGATCATTCCTTGTTCGTGCAGAAGACGGCGAGAGGTATTACTGTAATCATGGTTTATGTTGATGATATCTTGATTACAGGTGATGATGACCAAGGCATTAAGCAGGCAAAGGAAAAGCTGGGGACTGAGTTTGTCACCAAGGACTTGGGAGTCCTTAGATATTTTCTGGGGCTGGAATTTGCTAGAAATCCATATGGGTTAGTCATGACACAGAGGAAGTATGTCACAGATCTACTGAATGAGACAGGTATGCTAGGATGTCGGCCTGCTACGACACCAATGGATCCTAGCATGAAGTTGTATGATGATGACACAGAAGAGGTCGACAAGCGAAGGTACAGAGAACTGGTAGGCAAACTACTATATGTCACGATCACTAGACCTGATATATCGTTTGCAGTGAGTCGTGTGAGCCAGTTCATGGAGCAACCACGTCAGGTCCATATGGATGCAATACACATGATTTTGAGATATTTAAAATCATCTCCAGGTGCAGGCTTGCTATTTAAGAAAGGAAAGGAGATTTCTGTCACAGCATGTGCGGATGCAGACTACGCAGGATGCCCCAAGGACAGGAAGTCAACATCAGGGTTTGCAGTCTATGTTGGAGATGCTATAGTTTCGTGGAAGAGCAAGAAGCAGACAGTAGTAGCCAGATCCAGTGCTGAATCAGAATATAGGGCTATGGCCCAGGCCAGCACAAAAATGATGTGGGTGAAATCCTTACTTGCAGATCTATGCCTTGAGATACCTCTTCCTATGATGTTGGAATGTGACAATCAGGCCGCCTTATTCATTGCAAATAACCCAGCGTTTCATGAAAGGACCAAGCATATTGAGGTCGACTGTCATTACATACGTGACATGATTCAGAAGGGGTTTATTACTACATCTCACGTCACATCAGAGAATCAGACTGTTGATATCTTCACCAAGGCACTACTTAGAGGCCCATTCCAGAAGTGCGCGTCCAAGCTGAGCATGATTGATATCTATGCTCCATCTTGAGGGGGAGTGTTGACGCATATGCTTTATTTATATCATTTTGTTATTTTATTTTCTTGCCATTCTCTTTATGTAATTTACCCATAGGCTACTCTCCTATATAAGAGAGCCTAGGGCTATGGAATAGAGCATCTTTTTCACGTTTCCCAACAGTAACCCTTCGAGATATTTATGTATTTTTCCTCTTATACTCTCTAGGGTTTTTTCTCTATATAAGAGACCCTGGCCCTATGGAATAAACATCTCATTCGTTTCTCTTCTCCACATGGTATCAGAGCGACGATCTTAGACCGGAGGATAATACCCAAAATCTACGGCCACCACCAACCCTCTCTCTTTGCGCGGACCCTTCTCTCATCAAGGGGTACCGCACAAGGCAGTACGAGCCCCCAGTAGCACTAGCCGCCACCTCCAGCGGCACTTAATGCGTTGCCCGAGGCTCCAACAGCTCCAGCCGCGCCTCCTATGCTGACGGTACCGCCCGACACCGCCTGGACCCCACTCCAGCAACCCTTGTTGTACCTCCAACATTGCTCGTACCACCCACCAGCCCTCCCGGACTTCTGACCTACTGCGCACAACTCCCTGTATACCATCTTTGGTGTCAGAAGAGCCCCGAAAACCCCCTGATCTGCAGTGAAAGCAATTTTTCAGACCACTATCACGTCCAAAAGTGAGCTCTAGAGCACTTTTCAGCTCTTGTATGCATCCTTAAGTCAAGCACACAATTTCCTTTCTTTTCTAAGACCACCATGGCATCTTTTTCTACCGAGACAAAGCCCTTGGCCTCGAATGTCGTGGCACAAGGCACTACTATCGAACTCAAGGGCACCGAAAATTGCATGCTCTGGTCTCGATCTCTTATGGTGTTCATTGGTAGTCAAAGAAAACTCTACATTCTGACTAAAGATCCTTTAGATGAAAAAGACAAAGAGTACAACAACTGGCAGACAAACAACTACTTGATTATCAACTGGATGACCAACAGTATCGAGGCTTACATTGCCTCAAATCTCCTTTACAAAAATATGATCAAGGAAATGTGTGAGGATCTCAAAGAAACATACTCCCATAAGAAGAAGAAGAAGTCATGCCATGCAGACATTTACATGCAAATCTAGTCGGCATCTCAGGGTTATTCCACCCTCATTGAGCCATACATGCATCTCTCCATCCTGTATGAGGAGCTTGCAATATTCCATCCCTCATGTTGCACCAAACAGATACACGAGCGTTCTGAATGGCATATATACCGTTTTCTTGCTGGCCTGCATTCTAGATACCGGGTAGCGAAAGAGCAATTTCTTATATCAGACACACTGCCAACGATAAGGCTATCTTTGGCTGACTTGAGGAACTCGAGACATCTGCTGCTTGGCCTCCCGTTTTACCTTCAGTAGAGAACTTTGCACACATCGCCTCATCTGGGTGAGGATGCAAATACGACTTTCGAGGAGGATGTAATCGTGATCCAAGTCGTGGCCGTGGATGAGAATCTGGACGAGGCTGCGACTAACTTTGATCGTAGACGAGACTCTACTGCCCCATGCACTTACTGTGGTCGGTGGAACCACCCGTCTGAATGATGTTGGCAGAAGTTTGGCGTACCTTCTTATCACATCAACAATGCCTATGAGGATGCTTATGATGCAGAAGAGGCATCGCCTTATACAACCTCCAGCGGTAAGATTGTTCATTTTAATGATGCAGATTACTCCCTCTTAATTTAAATCCTTCAGGCTCCAGGGCCTACTACAGGCAACCTCCACTAGTAAGACTACTACTGTTGCTCTGGCTACTCCTCAGGTACAATAACCAACTCTCATGTCACTCCTACTCTGCCTTGGATTATTGATTCTGGTACCTCTATCCATCTGACTGGAGAAGGTAGTCTACTCACCTCCTCCGTACCATCTACCTCCGTGAAGTCAGTTCGAGTCGTTGATGGGACTCAATCATCGATCACTACTGTCGGAACTATGGAATTCTCTTCCAAGCTCCGACTTTTCGGGGTTCATCGTGCTTTTGATTTTCCTCTTACCTTGTTGTCAGTTATAAGCTTTGTGTTGAGCTTCATTGCCGTGTGATATTTGATGAGTCTTGTTGCTATTTCCAGGATATATGGATGAGGCAGATTTTTGGTGGGGGTCAGGAGAAGAACAACCTATATTACCTTGACATACCCTCGGACTCGAAGTTTGTTAGTGTTGCGTCCATTTCGAAAACCCACTCCTATGGCATATGCGCCTTAGACATTCGCTGCCAAGGCCATCTCCATGATGTTTCCTAAACTCTCTACTCTGAAGCCCTTTCAGTGTGAGACATGTGAGTTCAGGAAACACTATCGAGCTTCGTTTCCTATTCGTATCGAGTCTCGTAGTACTACTGCTTTTCATCTTGTTCATTGTGATGTTGGGGATCTCGTTCGGTCCACACATTTAGTGGTCATCGATATTTTATAGTTTTCGTTGATGATTATAGTCGATCTTCTTGGGTATATCTAATAAAGGAGCGTTTGGAGATGAATCAAGTTGTCAGAAATTTCTTTCAATATGTTAAAACTTTCTTTTCTAGCATTGTTAAGATCATTCGTACTGACAACGCTCTTGAATTAACCCAATATGACTTGATCTCTTTCTTTGCATCCCAGGGAACTATTCACCAAACATCCTGTCCATATACCTCACAACAGAATGGTATAACTGAGAGGAAACTCCGACACTTGCTAAATGTTTGTAGATCTCTTCTTAGTCAAATGAGTGTCCCTAAACACTATTGGGGGATGCTATTCTTACTGCACTTTATCTCATCAACCATGTTCCTTCATCTGTTCTCGGAGGAAAACTCCATTTTCCTTACTTTACTCTATTGAATCTTCTTTTCCCATACCTTTACGGATTTTTGGTTGTATTACCTTTTTTCATAACTTTATGAAGTTGACAAATTATCCTCTCGTGCCATCAAATATGTCTTTCTTGGGTACTCTCGTACCCATAATGGCTATTGCTGCTATGATCTTGTTGAACGTCAATACTATGTATCTGTTGATGTCACTTTCTTTGAGCAGACAAGTTATTTCACACAAACTGTGAGTGACATTCCTCTGGACCTTCCTCCTCCACCAATCGTTTATACTCGCCAGCATACCTCTATACCTTCTACACCAGTGTTGTCCCTTTACCCGTCCCTTTTATGCAGGATGATATGACCACTTCGAGTGCTCCCACCACTGTTGCCCCTGATGTACCTGAGGAGCTTCATATAGCTCTACGTAAGCAAAAAAGGCAATGCACATATCATCCCATGTCACATTTTACTTCTACTGATGGTTTATCTAATGTGACAAGAGATTTGCAGATGCTTTGAATGCTATCGTGGTTGGTGACATGTCATGGATAAGGAGATAGATGCACCTACCTCTCACGGCACGTGGGATCTTGTGAGTGCCCCCCCGGGAGTTCGTCCTGTGGCTTGCCGATAGGTCTTCACGACCAAACAATCGCCTGATGGTTCTATTGACAGGTTGAAAGTCAGACTAGTTGCCAAAGGTTTCACACAAAACTTTGGGGTTGTTATTTTGAGACCTTCTCACCCGTTGCCAGAATGGGATCGATACATATAATTCTCTCTATTTTTACCAACAAGGCTTGGCCCATTTACCAACTTGATGTGAAGAACACCTTTCTTTATGGTGACCTTGAGGAAGAGGTCTACATGATGCAACCGCCGAGGTATGTAGTCGAGGGGGGGCATGTATGTTGACTACTCAAGGCCATTTATGGCTTGAAGCAGATCCCCGAGCATGGTTTGGCATGCTAACTACGGAGATCAACATACTTGGCTTTCGGAGGACAACATCTGACTACTTTGTCTTTGTTAGACGACGATCTACTGGCACGGTCATTCTTGTTGTCTATGTTGATGATATGATTGTCACAAGAGATGATGTAGAGGGTATTTAGGAGACCAAGACCTTCCTCTAGAAGATCTTTGTCACGAAAGACCTCATCCAACTTCGTTTTTTCTTGACATTGAGGTAATACACACTATAGAGGGGCTCCATCTTTCATAGAGGAAGTATTGTCTCGTTATTCTGTTTGAGGCATGACCACTTAGATGCAAGCCATCTGGCATCCCTGCATAAGTGAGAAAATATTCCGTATTTACTGATCCAACTTTTGAGGATGCAACACTGTATAGAAGTTTAGTGGGAAAATTCCTCTATCTCATTGTTACTAGGCTAGATATATCATATGTTATGAGCAGAGACAACCAACATATGGAGAAACCTCTTTACAGTCACTGGCAGGATGTTCTTTTGATCCTTCGTTATTTGAAGGAATCTCCCAGACGATGGGGTGAATGAGCACACTATTATCTTCGCTTATACAGATTCTGACTATACTAGCTCTCCTGAGGACCGCCGATCCACTACATGATACACCATGTTTGTTGGGGACAACCTTTTCACTTGGTGAAGCAAGAAGTAGAAAATGATTTTAGTTCCAGTGTGGAAGCAGAATATAGGGCAATGACTCAAGTCACCTGTGAGATCACATAGCTTGTCTCTTTCCTAACATAACTTGGCATGTCGGTCGCCACTCATGTACCCTTATACTGCGACAACAAGTCTGCCACATACATTGCCATCAATCCAGTTTTCCATGAGCTGACAAAACACATTGAAGTTGATTGCCATTTCATTCGTGATGCAGCAGTACAAGGAGGACGAATCGACACTTCACAGATCTCCAATGAACTTCAACTTGCATACATCCTCACAAAGGCTCTTCCAACGAAGCACCTCATGTACTTGGTATCCAAGTTGGGCATGATTGACAGATTTACTCCAACTTAAGGGGGAGTGTTAGAGTTATTATATTTACATTTATGTTCGTAACCCTTCGGGCTCCGTAACCCTTCGGGGGTATTTATGTATTTTTCCTTTTGTACTCTCTAGGAGTTTCTCTTTCTATAGGAGACCCTAGCACTGTGGAATGCACATCTCATTTGTTTTTCTTCTCGCATTATTGATGCGAAGAAACTAGAAAGACCTGGTAATTTTATAAACTTTAGCAAGATAAACCCAGGTGAATCTGTTAAAATCATCAATAAAGTACTAAATATTCATGACCAGTCAAACTACGGACCCGACATGATTGTAGAGGCAGATTGCAAGCACGTTTAGTCCTGATCCATTCCATTTTAGATTAAGATGTTTCTATGGATCTTGCGGGGCTAAGTATTGCAACTCCTGTAGATAAAGATTGTTTCATGGGGTGGATTGCCCAATGAAGATATGGAACACCTCTTTTTCTAGTGCGAGGCTCTATTGCTATTTGGTCATTGTGGATCTTTAAACTTCTGATTCCCCGGTTTTTGGAGTTTTCTGATATCGGTTGGGGGATATGTTAGGGACACATGTTTGGCAGTTGCTACTGTGCGAGTGCTTTGATTGGCCAAAATAGTGTGGTGTTTTCTAATAGGAGATGCTCTAAATAGAAAATGTTCCGGAGCATGCTAAGGTTCTTGTTGGGTTATAATTACTGTCATTACTTTTTTTTTGTATAAATGAACTTGGATGAGTGGTCATTACTTTGGATGCCCACCCTTTTCCTAAAAAAACTAGGCTGGCCTAGAGTTGCTGGAAGCACTCGAAGATCACACCGAGAGAGAAACCATGTTATAGGTAAGAAATTGACCTTTGCAGTTTGGTAGTTGGGACCAAGACCAGTCAGGAACATGTAAGCTTGTTACTTAGCATGCTTAGTTTTATGCTTGGTACAAGTTGACTCGAAGACTACAAGCTCCTCATAGTAGTCATGTGATCTGTTAATAGTTTGAATAAGGGAGGAGTCTCCCTGAAAGATTGACCAAATTCGCATATAGATGTCTGTGAGATGGGATCTGATCGTTTGCTGCAAGATGGTTTGGTCTAATTCCTCTCATTTCCTTGATCCTTTCCATGTAGTAAAGATTAACTTTGGTTGGTTGTTTGGGAAATTTTTTGTAGTACTTCGGTTGCAATGGGTGGAGTTGCAAGCTTTTGGGAGTCCATTGTTGCTGACTGGCATGGTATTGAGGAGGAAAGATCGAGATGTGTGGCTGTGATATGGGCTTTATGGCTAGCCAGAAATGCGGCGATCTTTCGTCAAGATCGCTTTTATGGTGAACATGTAATCGCACATGCTAAGGCACCGGCTGAGAGTTGGGTCCTGTAAAATTTTCCTTTATTTTAGCTTGTAATGGCCTTATACCTTAATTTTGTGTATTAGTAGTGGAGTTTTTGGGCACACACCTATACAGTGGAGGATCCTTTTCCTTTCAAAAAAAGATTAAATGCAGTATACTTATCTACAATGTTTGTCAACCAGTTTATCACCCAATAATTATTCTGTAACCATGACTCGTAATCTTTCTCTATTTCCTTGAGAGGGTTCTTACTCTTAGTATTGACATAGAGTTCCTTTTGACCATTGATGAACACTTTGAAGGCTTGAGACCTAAGGGTGTAGTTCTCTGAACCCTTCGAGTTTTATAGAAGTCCTTTGTACCACTATAGACAAGGTAGAGACAAGAGGCTTAGAGGAGTTGCGGCCATGGCGATCAGATACAAAACACAAGAAAAATGACATAAAGTGGTCTACTCAAGCATAAGGAGAGTCCATAAAGGTAGACAGAACCTCACGATCCTCTCGCATGTCGGAAAAAATAATGCTCAAGTGGCTCGTATAGGTGCTTGCGTATGGATTATGGAACTTCAAGACCCAAGGTTGGGTCACCAAAAAATCGGGTCGGAGCGCCACATGTTGCAATTGTGAGATCGGTGGCGGCGCTTGCCTGGATCGGCTATGCATGTTGCGTGAGGCTGAGAGCCTGGAGGTAGTGTACATGCACGAGGTAGACTTGGGCATCCCTCTTTCTCACATGAGAGAGAGGGATTGTGGCAGAGGGCTAGTGCTTCGATCAAAAGAGGTTTAGCGCTCCCGTGTCACTGCTCTTATACCATTTTAATGTGATAATCAAATTGAATTATTCCAGTAGGACGTAGGGTCTATTATATAGCAGAAGACCCGGCAGAAATAGAAATTATATGCCACATTATATTCAGAAAAGCTATAACACTAAAGATAATGTCAACAGGTTAACTTTACAAAATATAAAGTCAACAATAGCCATTTCATGGAATTATGTTTCTTGATCTGTGTAATATTATATCTTTTGATTGCTAATGTGTCCGAACACAACAGCTACCATTGACATATAACCTTATTGGTTCGTAGGAAGTTGGACACTTCTTAGCAGCATTTCCTAAGAAGGTGAAGCTGGGCATCCCTTATTTCATCCCCAACATCACGCTTGGCAGTTTTGGTGCTATCACTCAGGTAATAAAAAATGTTTTGTGATTAATTAGCACACGTTTTTAGGATTTTAAGGTTCGCGTCCTTCTGATTTTTCCAATAACAGTTATGCCCTAACTTTTCTCCATTAAACTTGTGCCCTTGAGCTCTTACAAAATTCACAGTAGTGCCATTCCATTATTACACGTGTGCCTCTATATTTCACTAAAGGAAGGAGAAAAATACTGTGAATTTTGTAAGAATAGAGGGCACAAGTGTGATTGCAAAAAAGTTAGGGCCACAAGTATTATTGGGAAAACTCACAAGGACTAGTTTTTTTTTTATTTCCATCATTTTTAATGAATTTCGAATTACATCCCGTTTTGGATAGTCATACTCTCTGTCAAGAAAACCAGCATTTTATACATCTTCACTGCGTGCTATATGCATAAAATTAATTAGGGCCTATGCTCATTCTTTGCCTCTTTCAATTCATCTTCGGTCATATGCAGGCTTCACTTGAATAATCGATGGACACGATTCATGTTCTGTAAAGAAATAAAATTTTACGCGTCATTGCAACCAAATTGCGTGAATCAAACTTTAAATTTTATAATATCGTATATAAAATAAGTATACGGGCCGAACTTTGGGGAGGCTATTTTTCACCCTACATTTTGAGTTATTTTTGTGTTCTCTCTCTCTCTTTAAATTTGTCATTTTATATCTTTTTGTAATATTTTTTTTAAATAGATGTATGATCTATTGGCAATAAGATATCTTTTGGGGTTTGTTATACATATACATATATACATAGTGTATTTTTTCAGTTTTTTCTTCTTTGATCTTTTAAGCGTTTTTAGGGTTTTGCATATTTTTACAGAGTTTTTGTTGATTGGCGCTAATTCAAATTTTCTTAATGATTGTAACATAAATTGGTTAACTTTCAAAAAATGTTGATACTTGTAATACCTGATCTAGCACATTTATCCATATTATAGGTATTTTACAAAAACAAATTGTGAGTGTTTTAGTGTTTGAGAATATCTAAACTACATCATAATTTTCTGGGATTATGATACAGAAACAAACTTCGATGCTTTGACCTTAATTTGCGAATTAAATGTTGTGTTAGTACTTCTAATTCATTGAACATTATGATTTATCGATTGAGCTGAATTTGTTATAGTTAATAAGTTATTAAAAAGCATCACTAGGAATACTCTAGCAACACATTTAAGATCTGAAGACCTAATTGAAGAGTACAGCTGGTTGTTTGTGAGTTCTTTTGTTTTACACAAAATTGTTATATTTGTCCATGGATGTAGACCTTGAACTTGTGATGTTCCGTAATTGAGATGAACAACCTACCATCTCGTGTTTTCGCTATTACTATTCTTTCCTTCACACTTTTATTTATTCATCCTGCTCCACAACAACAACAACAAAGCCTTTTCCCACAATTAAGTAAGGTCGGCTACGAGTTTCAAAAAAAAGTAAGGTCGGCTACATGGATTCTTCGCCTCCATTCAGATCTATCTTGGATCAGTCTTAGGCTTATATCCAAAAAATTAAGAT
The DNA here is from genome assembly GCA_037367405.1 of Ottelia alismoides. Lineage (NCBI taxonomy): Eukaryota > Viridiplantae > Streptophyta > Magnoliopsida > Alismatales > Hydrocharitaceae > Ottelia > Ottelia alismoides. The sequence continues at coordinate 123,607 of JAZKJV010011865.1, forward strand.
CCCTTCGTATAGTCTCTTTCCAACACTTCTTGGGCCGTTCTCGCCCTCTCTTAGCCGGCTCAACATCCCAACATTCGCATCTCCTAACTGGTGCATCCGCTGATCTTCTTTGCAAATGACCAAACCATCTTAAGCCGTTTTCTCGCATCTTATCCTCAATTAGAGCTACACTAACTTTCTTTCTAATTGCATCATTCTGAATCCGATCATTACGTGTGTGTCCACACATCCACCTTAGCATTTTCATTTCTGCTACAACCATTCTCTGCATATGTCTATGGTTCACAGGCCAACATTCAGATCCATAGAGCATAGCAGGTCTCACGGCTGCTTTGTAAAACTTTCCTTTAATTTTTATGGGAATTTTCTTATCACAGAGAACAACAGAGGCTCCTCTCCACTTTTGCCAACCTGCATTTATTCTATTAGTAACATCTCCATCAATTTTCCCATCCTGTTGCAAAATAGATCCTAGATATCTAAAAGAATCTCTCTTCCGAATGTTATTGTCACCAATCTTTACCTCAATTCCTTCACCATTGCTTCCATCAAAGATGCACTCCATATATTCCGTCTTAGCCCTACTTGTACGAAATCCTTTAGTCTCCAATGCATGTCTCCAGACCTCAAGTTTCTCATTTACTCCATCTCTAGTCTCGCCGATCAACACAATATCATCTGCAAATAACATACACCAAGGCAACTCATCCTGAATGTGACTTGTCAACTCGTCCATAATCAAAGTAAAAAGAATTTGACTCAAAGCTGAACCTTGATGTAAACCAATGTTGATGTCAAAATAGTCAGTCTTCCCAGACGGGGTCCTTACACAAGATAAAGCCCTATCATACATGTCCTTTATGAGGTTAATGTATAGGACACGTACTTGTCTCTTCTCCAAAACTCTCCACAATATCTCTCGTGGGACAGAATCATAAGCCTTCTCCAAATCAGTAAAGATCATATGGAGGTTCTTCTTTTTAGCTCTATAAATCTCCTTTGTTCTCCTCAACAAATGGATGGCTTCAATAGTTGATCGACCTGGTATGAATCCGAATTTGTTTCCTTTTACGTTAGAAACTTGCCTCAGCCTTCTTTCGATCACACATTCCTAATTTTTCACAGTGTGACTCATCAACTTGATACCTCTATAATTTGAACAATTTTGAATGTCTCCTTTATTCTTATAAAGATGCACCATGATACTCCTCCAATATTCAGGCATTTTCTTGCTTCGTCAAATAACATTGAGTAGATTCGTAAGCCAAGTCAAACCACGCTCACCTAACTCCATACTTCTACAGGGATGTCATCCGATCCTACACCTTTTCCAGGTCTCATAACCTTCAAAGCCTCATCTACTTCCTTTCTTTGTATTCGTATATAGCTTGCATGATTCAAGTAACTTTCACTACTAACTATATCACCCAAAGTGATCTCCCTATTTCCTTCCCTGATGAAAAGTTTATGGAAGTATTGCTCCCATCTAGTCTCTATGTCCTTCCGAGTAACAAGCACGTGACCTTCCTCGTCCTTAATGCATCTCACTTGAGAAAGGTCTTTGGTCTTTCTTGCTCTTGCTTTGTCCAACCTGAATATATCCTTCTGGCCCTCCTTAGAGTCGAGATTTTTATAAAAAACTTCATAAGCTTTTGACTTAGCTTCGCTTACAACCTTCTTTACTTCCTTCTTCGCTATTTTGTAGTTTGTGACAGTTTCCGTTGTTCTATCCTTAGACATAGCTTTAAAGCAAGCTCCTTTAATTTTTAGCTTCTCTTGTGCCCCTTCACTCCATCACCAAGCCTCCTTTTGACCTGGAGCTCCCCCCTTTGACTCACCTAGTATCTCTTTTGCTACCTTTTGGATACAAGATGCTACTGCCTCCCACATCTCGTTTGCATTTCCGCTACAATCTCAAGATAAGTCTTCTAAAACCTTCTTCCGAAGCTCGATTGCTTCAGTGGAAGATTCCACCATCTAGTTCTAGTGATCTTAAGAACCCTCCTTTTCTTTACCAGCCCTTTTATATGCACATCCAAGACTAACAAGCGATGTTGGGTTGTCAAACTCTCTCCTGGGATTACTTTGTAGTCTTTACAACACAACCGATTTCTTCTCCTCAATGCAAAGTAATCTATCCGTGTTCTAGTTGGCCCACTCTTTTAAGTAATTAAATGCTCCTCTCTCTTCTTGAAGAAAGTGTTTGCTATGAAAAGATCATATGCCATTACAAAATCCAGAATGACTTTTTCCTCTTCATTTCTATCCCCAAAACCATGTCCTCCATGAACACTAGCAAACCCTGAAGCATCTTTTCCTATGTGTCCATTAAGATCTCCACTTATGTAAATCATCTCTCTTTGTGGATTCCTTGTAAAATCTTATCAAGATCCTCTCAAAAAGCTTGTTTAGTCCTTTCTGTAGAGATATTTCTAGTATTTATGTATGCATGTGTCATGGTTATTTTCTTTGTTCCATCTTATGTAATTTACTCATAGGCTTCCTCTATATAAGAGAGCCTAGGGTTCCCTAGAATAAACAAGTACTCTCTTTCATTTCCACTAACATGGTATCAGAGCCTTCACCCTAAACCCTAGCCGCCCCTCTCATACCCGCCGCCCACCCCCTCACCGCCACCCACCCACTCATCGTCCACCCTCTCACCGCCCATCCCCGTCGCCCCTCCTCCCCGCAGGCGCCGTGGCCCCTACCCGCAACCCCCCCTCCGTGCGCGGACCATAAGCACGCCCGCCACCGACCCCTTCCGTCACCACTCATCCCGCCGTCCCTTTCCCCCACTCGGCACCGACTCCATCTCCTTCTCTTCACGGGTTTGAGTGCATAGGTCTACATATGCACTCATATCCCTACATGTTTATGTAGACAATTCTTCATTCATGAGTCTCATGAAGTCTAACGGTAAGAAGCACATTATTACCGAAGATGAGCCGGCGGAGAAGACGGGGATTTACGGCTCATGGGAGGCTGATGATTCATATGCCAAGGTCTGGCTTTCTAGCACTCTGACAATGGAGATTGCCAATGATGTCCTACATCAGCCCACGGCTAAGGCCATGTGGGATGTTCTTGCCGCGGCGTACTCGTAGATGAGGAACGAGACCAAGATCCTCCAACTTCAGCATGGCATCTTCACGGTCAAGCAGAATGGTCGGCCGTTGCATTCGTTGTATACATCCCTATGAGGGATGTTTGAGAAGCTTTATAGTATCATTCCCCTGACTGTGACGCCCGAGCAACATAAGACGTTCCAGAATGCTACAATAGTGGGGGTCTTACTAGCAACACTAGTCCCGGAGTATGATGCGGTTCGCTCGCAGATACTGGCAGATGCTACTATTCCTCTAGTGGAAGAAGTATATTGACGACTCAGCCGAATCTCGGTTCCTTCTCCAGCGTCTACGCCACCTCCTTCAGCGATGGCTGCTTCCCGAGGCAGAGGTGCCTCTTCCTCTTTTCGTGTTCGTGGACCTCGTGGTCGAGGTGGTCGATTCTGTCAGCCGTGCACCTTCTGTCATCGTCCGAGTCATGCGGAAGATACATGTTATTCTAAGCATGGTTTTCCTGCATCTGCCCGTGTGGCCGAGCATGTTGTGCCTACACCGCCATCCACTTCAGACCAGCGGTTTGAGGTTCTTGTCGCCAGACTATGGGATATCATGCCTCCTGCCACTACTGACTCGCTAGGAGATCACTCAGACATCGCAGCTTCAGCCTCTGCCAACACGTCAGCCACGGCAAGCACATCAGGTAGCGTTTATGCCTTTACATCATGTCACAGTTCTGATGTTTCGGAATGGATCATGGACTCCGGTGTAACACATCATCTCTCTCGAGACAGAGATAAGTTTACATCCTACAGGGAGGTTTCTTCAGGAAGATCGGTAGTAATAGCAGATGGAACTCATTCCCCCATCATTGGACAGGGGGGAGGTCAGTTTGACACCCTCCATTCGCCTGCTGAATGTTTTGCATGCTCCGGATTTCTCGATGAACTTACTTACTATTAATCAGCTTACAAAGGTTTTGCATTGTTGAGCTATCTTTGACCTATCATCTCTTATTTTTCAGGACATTCTAACGGGCAGGGTGATTGGTTGTGGCTGTGAGCAGGATGGTTTTTATCGGTTGGTTCGCACCTCCTATGCTGGTGTTTCATCTCACTACAGTGAATATGCTTCTCCCTTTACCTGGCATCTGCGTTTTGGTCATCTTCCTCTTCAGAAGTTGCGTCATATCTTGCCCCAGATTTCACCAAAGTCTTCTTTTCAGTGTGAAGTCTGTCAGTTGGGAAAGCATCACAGGTCTACTTTCCCTAGTCGTGAGTCTAGGAGCAGTCGCTCCCCTTTTGAGTTATTGCATGTTGATATTTGGGGTCCGAGTTGTGTACCTGATCACCAGGGACACATATTTTACCTAGTGGTCGTAGATGATTTCTCTAGATTATCCTGGATCTTTTTATTGAAAAATAAATCTGAAGCGGGGGATGTAATCAAAAATCTTATCAACGAAGTTCGGAATGTTTTTTCTTCTAATGTGAAGATTGTGCGCACAGATAACGCATTAGAATTTTGCACTCGTGCTCTTTCCCATTTCTTCTTGTCTCGTGGCATTATTCATCAAACAACTTGTGCCTACACATCTCAACAGAACGGTGTTGCAGAGAGAAAACATCGTCATCTTCTTGATATGGCTCGGACTTTACTCACTCATAGTTGTGTTCCTCTGTCTTTTTGGGGTGATGTTGTTCTTATGGCAGGTTATCTGATCAATCGTATGCCATCTTCTGTATTGGGTGAGAAAGTTCCTCTTTCTGTTGTCTTTCCTGACAGGGAATTGTTCTCACTAACTCCTCGTGTTTTTGGTTCATTTGCTTTTGTCCATCAACTCACTCCAGGGATTGACAAGCTCTCACCTAGGGTTGTCAAGTGTGTGTTTCTGGGGTACTCTCATATTCAAAAGGGCTACCGATGCTATGATCCTGTGAATAACAGATATTATGTCAGTGCTGATGTCACCTTCTTTGAGAATGTCATGTATTTCTCGCCTACAGGTGACAGGATGACTCCTTCCACTACTGATGATGACATTTATATGCCACCTCCTCCTGTACGTCAGTCTGATCACATACCTACTCCTGATGTGCCACCCCGTCACCACCATCACCACCACCACCACCACCTCCACAACCACCAGTTTTATCGAAATTCTATACTCATCGTCCGAGTCCTGCTCATGGAGGTCGTCATTCATCCACCACGCTCCAGGTATGTCCAGGTGATATTAGTAATGATGGGACTGACAATGCACAAGTGCAGGATAATGATGTACAGGTGGACACTGCTGATGATTTGGATGTACCTATTGCCTTGAGGAAGTCCAAGCGGACGTGTGCGTCTTATCCACTTGCTTCACAAGTTTCATTCCATCGCCTCACTGGTGATTTCCAGAGATTTGCTATTGCCCTATCTACCGTGGAGATACCACAGAACTATCAGGATGCCTTGAAAGACAGCAGCTGGCGGTTAGCCATGGAAGAGGAAATGGATGCCTTGCGATCCCGTGGTACATGGAGCTTGGTTGCTGCTCCCCCAGGAGCTTCTGTGGTCAGTTGTAAATGGGTCTATACTGTCAAATATAATGCGGATGGCTGCCTTGATCGCTACAAAGCAAGACTAGTGGCCTCTGGATTCACTCAGACCTATGGCGTGGATTATATGGACACTTTTTCCCCGGTGGCCCATCATTCAACTCTACGTGTTCTTCTGTCAGTCGCAGTGGTACTTGATTGGCCCTTGTTCCAGTTTGATGTTAAAAATGCCTTTTTATATGGAGATCTGCAGGAAGAAGTCTACATGCAGCAGCCTCCGGGGTTTGCTGCTGAGGGGGAGTGTCATATGGTGTGTAGACTTCACAAGGTTATATATGGTCTTAAACAAAGTCCGCGGCATGGTTTCGGAAGCTTTCAGATCTCATCCAGAAGCACGGGTTCATAAGATCAAATGTTGACCACTCTTTGTTTGTCCAGAAGACTCCCAGAGGTACTGTTGTTATTATGGTATATGTTGGTGATATACATGTTACGGGAGATGACATGTAGGGGATAAAGATGGCAAAAGCATTTTTAGGCCATCAGTTTGTGACTAAGGATCTTGGTACTCTACGATACTTCCTGGGATTGGAGTTTGCGAGGAATGCGCAGGGTCTTGTGATGACCCAAAGAAAATATATTACAGATATGCTTGTTCAGACAAGTATGATCGGGTGTCGACCCTCCACTACTCCCATGGATCCTAGTATGAAGCTATATGGAGATGATACAGGGGAAGTTGACAAAAGAAGATATAGAGAAATTGTGGGAAAACTTCTCTATATTACAATGTGACAATCAAGCAGCATTATTTATTGCTAATAATCCTGTGTTTCATGAAAGGACGAAGCATATTGAGGTAGACTACCACTATACCAGGGATATGATTCAGAAGGGGTTGATTTCTACTTTCCATGTTAGTTCAGGAGAGCAGACTGCAGATATTTTTACTAAATCGTTGCTGAGAGGGCCGTTTCAGAAATGTTCTTCCAAGCTGAGCATGATTGACATCTATGCTCCATCGTGAGGGGGAGTGTAGAGATATTTCTAGTATTTATGTACTCGTGTGTCATGTTTATTTTCTTTGTTCCATCTTGTGTAATTTACCCATAGGCTTCCTCTATATAAGAGAGCGTAGGGTTCCCTGGAATAAACAAGTTCTCTCTTTCATTTCCACTAACACTTTCATCTAAACCAATTTGCGGTGCATAAACTGAGAAGATATATAGAATTTCTTCTTTAAGCACCAATTTTAGCAAAATAATCCGATCCTCGAATCTTTAAACCCCAACCACACAATCCTTCAAATTCTTATGAACAACCACTCCAACACTATTTCTACCCTTATCTTTACTTGAATACCAAAGTTTAAAGCATGTCTTCTCGATCTCCCTTGCCTTCTCTCCAATCCATTTAGTCTCTTGAAGACATAGTATATGAATCTTCCTTGTTTCCATCGTATCCACTATCTCCATCAATTTTCCAATTAAAGTACCAACATTCCAACTATCAATCCGCAACTTCCTTTGCAATTTCTTTTAGACTATACTTATTTATTCATCCTGCTCCACTCCTGTAAAATCACAATTTGGCCGTTAAGATTCATCTTCATTAACCATTGAGATAACTATATTGCAATTTGCCATCTACTTTTGTTCCACTTCTGTTGATTACAGCCTTTGGCCTTGCCATCATGCCTCCGAGAATTGCTTCTTTCTAACTATCATCATTTCATTAATTTCAACTGTTGAAAGAAACAATAGCATTATATTAGGTTGGAGGAACTGGAAATGAATAGCTTAATAGTAAAGCTAGTCATCCAAACTACTGGTCTCCTACATGGATTCTTTATAGCCATTTTCTTCTCTCTTTCAAGTATTGACATTTTTTACTTTTACTAGTTAACATCACACTAGATCTTGTATTCTACTTCTCATTGCATCATCAGGTTATGTTCGAGGTCCCTCGCACCCCAATATCCAGTCTTAGCAGGTAGTAAATGGACTTTGAATGGTGTCATTAGCTATCTGATATGTTCTTATGAAATCAGATGTCCACCTTATCATCTTCATTTTTTATCACAACTGCTCATTTACGATATTCCTATACTCAAAAAATATCAGTCTCCTTGCTACTGTTACGTAACATTTTCCTTTCTGTGGGAAAGAAAAGCTATTTTCGTGTAGTATCTCACCCTCGTACCCTTTTGCATTCGAACTGGCATGCATTGGTTCCACCCATTTGCTCTATAGTGACCCCAATTCTTTTTGATGTATTGCTCCATTAGCATTGTTTCGATATTTTGACACATTTCCTAATACCACATTCAACATGAAATTGCATTCTATATTTATATTCAAAATTTTATTTTGCCAGCTTTAAACCAGTATAGTCTAAAAAAAATCAGAAGTCGAAAGCCTTATCTTTGATAGTGTTTGCTTTCTTGGTCGACAACAACAATGATGTTTGCATCCATTTTTATCTTAGTGCTTGATAAAATTTTCAGCATTTTCTAAACCATTTTATGGCTCCTGTTCCACTTTTTTTCTCTTCATCTGGTGAGCCGACAAAAATTATTTTGGATTAGTTTTAGGCTCAGAGTGGGCTTGTTTTCTTTGTACTATTTGAAATCTTATTATACTTGGAGATATTAGAGGAATCTAGAGATGAGAGTGCTTTCTACTTTTTAGATTGACTTTATAAGATGTAAGTATGACCGAGCAGTAGCTTGTCCGAGAACAATGACCAAGCAGTATTTTGTGTAAGTATGGAACCAGGTGGATAGGTCATTTTCATATCAACTATAGTCTGCACCAAGGCTTAATCTTGAATTCTCGCTTTTTTATTCTTGGTTCTGGATGAACTATTAAAGCATATGCAAGGTGGTAATTTTTGTATATGCTGTTTACAAATAACATTGTTATAGACAAGACAAAAGATGGAGTCAATAGAAAGCTTGAATGGAGGAAGATTATTTCTGACAATAAGTGAACACATTTATAGGGGGCATGGTGTTGATGATGTTGAGCACATCTTCCTCGACAACCCTTTTGCAAGAGAGGTTTGAGGAAGTTTGGACCGATCCTGGCTTGATCTCACTTTGTAGTCAGCTCTTTAAGGTCTTTTAGGGAGGGCAGAAGAAATGTGAACCATGTTGTTTAGGTTTGAAGGTGTGATCGATTTATTTCACTTGCCGTGATTTGGCAATTTGTCTACAAGGAATGATGTTATCTTTCGGTCTACAAGACCTTATTATGTGGAGTATGTGATCCATTCGATTTCTCGTTGTTGAAGTATTTGGCAAAGGGAAGTGTAATTCTTTGTAACAATGTCATCCTGATTCTTTTTTAGTACAATGAAAATTTGTTATGACCAATAACCTGTAATCTTCGTCATTTGTCTTCAAAAAAATTATATGGGACATGGTCTCAAGTGAAGTATATGGGTCCATCTAATAGAGTTGCATTAAACTTGCAATATTTTACTGCAGCGAGTGCTGGAATCGATTATAAACATGTTCAAAAAATGATTATAACTGAGATGAAAAATACTTTGGTCGATATTTGGTCACAAAGAAGGATCTGATTCGCAATGATACCATCTGACAAAAGGTTGGTGTGTCACTGATTGGTTTGGAAATGCACAAAGGATAAATGACACTATGGTTCGATGACGAGAAGTTAGAGGGAAAGACTTGCAAAGGAGTTAGCAAAGCCAAATAATTTGTGGATGGAAATTAGCAAGAATGATGCGTAGTTTTTGGATCAATGCTGGGGTGTTATCAACATTAGATCTATTTTAAAGCAAATATTATGTATCAACCTCACTTTGAAGCGGGAAAAGGCTTAACTGTTGCCGTGGTCTTATATGAAGATTATTCTTTTTCAGTCTTTTCCACTTAGTTCAAATAATGCGCTCAATATCTCATTACACATTTTTTTTACCATATATTCAATAGAAAAACCTGTACCCACTTAATGGTCTAGTGGTAGTAAAGTGTGTCTACCACACAAAAGACCAGGGTTCAAATCCCACTCCTGCAGGGGTTGCGTTAGGTAGTCGACGGCCAGCGTAAAAAATAGTCGAATCTTTCAACATGGATTTGAGAAAGAATCCATGTAGCCGACCCTACTTATAGTGGGAGAAGGCTTAGCACATTTTTTTATATTCAATAGAAAAACCTGCTTTGGACTCAAAGTTGATATATATTTTGCCCGGGAGATGTCTGCTACTTTTTGGGTGTCATGATACTCTTTAGCTACGATTGTGGCAAATGGGACTCAAGGAATGATCTTGGCTAAAAAAATGAAATTATGCTCGTAAGGATTGTCATCAAATAGTCGTGAAACCGCCGTAAATTCCATGATTTCCATGGCCGTGGAGCAACAAGGATGATTGATTTAAAGATGGTCTGACTGATTATCAAAGTTTGAGTTGTCAGTCTGCATATTTCTCGGTTCAAGATTATGTTCCCATTTTACCTTTACTTATGAATTTGGCCCACAACTAATCCTCCAAAAGCAATCAATAAATCTTGCATATTGCGGGCCTTTATTTGGATGATAATTCAATTGTTACCCTATTATATAGATGGATGGTAATGCATTTTCAGTACAATAGAAAATATTAAGATGAAAGTAACACATTTCCTAAAAAAATATTTTGAAATTAGCTATCGAGCATTTATCTAGATAATACATTTTAAAATAAAATTTTAAAAATGGATGGCAGAGGGAAGGGATGTTAAATAACGATCAAAATCCATATTGTTGATATATTAATCCTTCCCGTATTGGATTATGTCCAAATGTTCCACAATAAGATGGGATATCATTTACATCAAATTTTGTTCCTTTCAGTAATCAATGGCAATAATTTCCTTTGGAAGTTCTACATGGCTAGGGTTTCCAAGATAGAATATATGCTTTGTTTGAGTCCTGCGAAGAACTAATATACTTGGTTTGTGGTGAATCGGTCTACATTTTTCATCAGTTACATGCTTCATTCGTATCATGTTACACGATGTCAACTCATGTATGCTGTATTGAATTCCATTCTTCATAATCCTGGCAGTCTGTTATTTGTGGAAATTTCTTTGCATGAGCTCTTATTGTCGCAGTTTGTTTTTAATAAGGCTAATAATTGAATGAGGTCATAATTTTGGTTAGTACATCTTTTGCAGTTTAAATCTATTCTTCCAGACAGAAAGACAAAGCTTGACATTGCAGTTGCTGGTCCTTTTGCTGGTGCTGCTCTTTCTTTTTCGATGTTTCTGGTTGGCCTTCTGTTGTCATCAAATCCAGATGCTGCAGCAGATCTAGTACAGGTTCCTACTATGTTATTTCAGGGTTCACTTCTTCTTGGACTCATCAGCAGGTTATCTCTTGGCTACACGTATGTTCTTGCATCCTATGTGGTATAGAATTTCAGTTCTTTCAAGATGTCTTTTCCCAGTCTCTTCTGTACAATCAGTCTAGGGTCTTTTGAAGAGGGATGGCATTTTTTTATATTATCACCAACAATATAACCTTTTTTAGAGCAATTCCATCTTTTTTTTCTTGTGCTATGGGGTCATTTTGTAAGGTCTTTGTTCATGTAAACTCTTCCTATATTGTTTATGTAAATCCTTACGTGATAACTGTCATTGTGTAGAGCTATGCATGCCGCTACAGTTCCAATTCACCCTCTCCTGATCGCAGGCTGGTGAAGTAATCTTTATTTTTGTTGACCATTCTGTGTATCTTGAGGTTTCTTGTTTACTAATATTTCTTTATCTATTTCAGGTGTGGTTTAACGACTTCAGCATTGAACATGCTTCCTGTGGGCTGTCTTGACGGTGGGAGAGCAGTGCAGGTATTGGGTTTCTTCTTTGTCATCTATAATTTCTGTCAAATAGAATAGAAATGAACAAGACTAATAAATTATGCAATATATCTGTTAATTAAAAATCTGTTATTTAAAAATTTACTCAAAAAAATCTGTTAATTAAAAAGGTCTCCATTTTTATTTGTCAGTGAAATGGAGTTTATGAATATGTTATGTGGATATGGAGAATATCCGCCGGGGGAATGGGAAGGGTTGTTGGATGTTAGTCATTAACGCTTCTGTGTTCACTCACAACTCTAGTTCACGGAATTCAGTCATGGTAGTGTGTCACTATTTCATTATTCGATATGGAGCATATCTACCAGGGGAATTCTCAGGCATCAGGGTCATAATCCTTAACGTAACATACTACCTCTATCTTCTACAGTGAATTAAAAGCTTTCAAATAGGGTTCAAGTCCAAGGAACTAGCAAGGTAAATCATGATCCAGTTGATTCTAGATCCCAGCAGTCTGTGTATACAAGGGAACAGAATTGACTTTCGGTTGAAACTGGAGTTCGACAGCAGGATATTGCCCGTCCTTATTAAACAGTCAGATCATATCCTCCAAGCTTCTGAAGTTACTCTTTGTATTTAAATAAAAGAGGGTTTAATTTTGCCGTGGTCAATGAGGGGTTTTAATTTGGTTCAATGCTCCATATAAGTATGCATCTTTGTTTGATATCTTCTAATCTTGCCTGTTCACGAGTGTACACCTCTTCTTTGATGTTCGAGTATGATGTCCTCCTGCATGCTTAAACAGGGAGCATTTGGTAAAGAAGCGTTGATTGGATTCGGCCTGGCAACATACTTATTACTTGGACTAGGAGTGGTAATTTCCTCCACACGAATCTAGCAGAATACAGAACTGTGTTTATTTAGCACTCTAGAATTACAAATAGTTGATTTTTCTCCTTTTATCATATCCACCACATGCACCTATTTTAGCTTCAATCAGAAAGTTTCTCATATATTTTACATTTACGCTTTTATGCGGTTTCAGTTTTTATCTAGACTTGTAACAACATTATTGTGTACATAACTTCTTTTTTTAGGAATAATTTTCATATAAATGACCAGTCATACACAGTAACTGATGATGTAAAGCACACTCATAGGATGGACACTAACTTGAGGCTCAAATGATCACTAATATAGCCACTCCATTTGCCGAAGAAAACTAATCATGTCTCCCTCAAAGATTGTCAAATTACATGAACAGTTGCCGATGGTGGATACTGAATAGTGTTATCCAATATATTAGCTTTAAGCCCACTTCTCCCCTTTCTTGAACTGGCGAGAAAATCATATCTAGCCCCTTAACATAGACTTAGGTATCATGTATTCTCTCTAGTCAATCAACCAATTAAGGTGTAAAGCAGGTCTTTTAGCACAATCAATAAACTCGGCTACATATATTGCTTGCCACCATTATAATTGATTTCGGTCTACCCCAACCCAACTCCAAATAACCAGTTTTATAATCCTTATTGCTTCCTTTTTGGGTCTCTTGTCAGGTGTTACATCCTAGTTCCGACACCTGTTAATCGGACATAAAACAACCTCAAGGTCATCACCCTTTTCATTGTTGGTCTCTGATAAACCGACATCAGCGTCAAAAATTGTTGGTTTGTATGTTTTACAGTTTTTTAGTTCTCAAGTTATTTTCCTTTAATAAGGATTAGCCCATTTTATGCATTTCAACCACCCAACGTTGCTTTCTTATGTGAGAACTGTCGGACATAATTCTCATGCTGTATGCTTGCACCAAGGTTCATCATGGACATGCTTCAGTAGCTTATCCATACATGTCGTGCTCATTTCAGAAATCAAATCTGCTGCTCATTTACCCATAAAAGACTTTTTGATAGAAATTTAAATATAAAGTATAAAATTTTCTGCTCCTTGGTTGAGAAAACAAAAAAGGGAGATCGGAACTCTGTTAGGTAAAACTGAACGGAGTTCCCTTTCCTTATTTGAGGAAAAGAAATGCATAGGGTATTTTGCACTGCATTAGTATCTTTTTTCGCATTTTGATGGAATGAAAGACAATTCTCCTTGAACCTTCAGCCTGCTCTTGAGTCCCTTTCTCGACCAAATCCTTGTAAAGTGCACTACATGGAAATAACTGTTTTAAGACCCAAGGGCTAAAAATCCATATCTTCTTCTTTCGCACATTGTCGTTCGTATATATAGTGGATCCCACATAAAGCGAGTAAAGGCTTCGATTGGTTGGTATATTTGTCATCTTGAATGGTACTTGTTATCAGTAGTTTTTCCGACTTACAGCGTGATAACATCTAACATGTATCTGCTTCATCTTCAGCTAGGGGGGCCGCTCTCGCTCCCTTGGGGATTATATGTTCTCATATGTCAGGTAAAATTCATTTTCCATAAAACGATAAGGAGTTTACAATGCCATTGGTTTGCTGATACTCTTCGTTGGTATGTCCTTGTTCTATTCTCATCATTAGCGATCACCTGAGAAGCCGTGCCTGAACGACGTGTCCGAGGTTGGTACGTGGAGGAAGGTTGCCCTTTCAATAGCCATCGTCCTCGTCATTTTGACGCTACTCCCTCTGTGGGATGATCTCGCCGAGGAGCTCGGCATAGGGCTCGTAACTTCATTTTGAATATTCTAAATCATGTGGCGGGCGTACAGGGGCGTCGCTATTTTTTTTGCTTGATTAGGAGCCGCAGTTAGCATGGTGAATTTAACATATTTGTCATGTTGTGTTGTAATTGTAAATCCAGTTTTGGCTTGAGCTACACAACCGGGAATGGTATATAGCAGTTTGTATGAAGTACATAAAGAAAAGATAACCCTCTCCATCTTCCATGTTCTTGTCTCAGTATGAATGTTATTATTTGGGTTTTTATCAATTGTATGTTTCTTAACTTTTGCAATATTAGTTATGCCATTCTCTTTTTTGTAATTTATTTGTGCCCCTAAGTTCCTAACCTATGAAGTTCACAGTTCTGTCCTTCCGTTAAGGTAAAGTAGGGGCATGATTGATATTACGAAAGGGCAGAAGTGTGAATTTTGTTGGTCAGGGGTATAACTGTTATTACATAAAAGGGACATAACTGATATTGCAGGAAGTTAAGAAGGGCACAACTGATAAAATCTTATTATTTTCTGTATTTGTTTTTGCAGAGTGGCCATTGTGGAGAAATATGCATCATAGAACCCTAATTTTGTTCTTTTGAATTTTGTATTTGAAATCGTCTTCGATGTCTCATTCATTTTGATTGGATCTCTAATTACTATAGAAGAATCCTTGTTCGATAGTTTCAACAGACTGAAGAAGTTTTAGAGACCTATTTATAAATAGTTAGATATAATTCATATAGTATACACTTTAAGACCCAAAATTATTTTTACAGTACTGAAAGAGATGAAAATGACCGAGTTAAGATCTCAAGCAGTTTTTAGAATATTCTTGGACTTTCCATAATATTTATGATTTTATGATATTTTTAAAGAATTTTACAAGCATTAAAACATTCAAAATAGGGTTTCTACAGGTCAAAATGAGCCCCTTGATATTTTTATTCTTTTGAAAACATCAAAAACATTTGAGTAAATTATACAAAGTGCTTGGACTATACACCTGATTTTAATTTTGTAGTTGAACTTGAAAGGCTGATGTGGTACTCGATCTTTAAGATTTGTCTTAATGTGGTCCTCGACTATTGAATTTTAGTTGACCATTTTATCTTTCTAACATTAAATCACAACTCAAAACTACGATGAGACAAATGTTAAAGATCGGATATCGCATTGTACTTTTTAAAGTTCATGTATGACATTAAAATCATGTGTATAGTTCATAGATTTTTATGTAATTTACTCAAAATAATTTATAGAATGCGGCGTGGGATCATGATAGCTTATTATTTTTTTAATGTTTCAAACTATCAAGAACAATGAGCAAACACTTTTTTTTATAATTTTTTATGGTTGAACTGAGTATTTGTACTTTGATCCAACTTTTTATCATCAGAAAATTAGAACATTTGGCACTTTTTACTCTACCATTTAGAGAAAAAATAAAATCTAACAATATGATCTTAAAAAATAAATAATGAACATGTGCATATTAACGCTCAATATTAGTTTATATATTCGTGCTTCGCAGTGGAATGGAAATTTTCGACAGTAGTAGTTACAATTAAAAAGAAAGAAATACAAACTACAAACATAATTCATCTTATAAATTTGTGATTCTTTTTGTTATATACCATCGATAAGTCAGCTCCTAGTGAAGAGGCGGCTCCTTTGTCGTTCTTCTTAAAGTAAATCGACAACAATGGGGGAACACAAAATCTAAGTATCTATAGTAGATTACCAAAAAATTAGGTTTTAATGGGATTGCCCCCGCGTCATTTTTTCACATTTTTTATTTTTTTGTAAAATATCTCAATGATATTCATTTATATATCCCTCCCAATATGCCGTTCGAATTTCATCAGAAACGGAGACTCCTATGCCCTCCATCTAGAACATGTCGATTACATATTCTAGATGGAGAGCATAGGAGTTTCTGTTTCTTACGAAATTCGAATGACATATTGGCGGAATATATAGATGAATATACATGCGATATTTTGTAAAAAAATAAAAAATTTTACGGAAAAATGACGCGGAGGCAGCACCATATTTTTTCCAAAATATTATCACCATATATGGAATAATGTTTTGTAAATGCCATATCCACGTGAATTTCCTTCCAACAGCCATATTTGTCATTGCACTCCTCTCCTTCACCTCCTACGTAGTCCAAGAGATGAGAAGTTTGAGAATTTACCTTCACAACTTGCATTCAAATATCAAAAAGGATGAACATGTTAACGAATTTGTAGAAACGAATCTGTTTGAAAACACAAACAAATTGAATAAATCCAATTCCTTCTCACTAGAAGCAAAATATATAATACGTTTAAGTTGACTTTGAACATCGCAATTCTTACCATATATCAGACGTCCGTAAGAAAAAGAAAATTTTACAATAAAATATGCATTGGAATTTGACATTATACTTGTTGAAAATTTGGAATTTCTCACCGAAGGACCAATAGAGTTGATAACTCATTCTGTTGCGAATCGCGGAAGCAAATGCACACAAACACGATGAAATAAGTAAGACACAAACACACGGATTTACAAGCTTCACCCGTAATCGAGCTACGTCCTTGAGCGACGACGATCGATTTTCACTATGTTGAGAAAGAAGGAATTCTGAGGATACAGAGAAGATACAAAGACGAAACAAGTATGAGGATGAGGATTGGGGATACAGTAAGTGGTGGCCCCAATACCTCTTTTATACTACAACAAATAATACCAATTGTATTCAGCAATCCAGTATAATCACAAGTATATGAGAAGATCATATGCCTTATGATTACTTTTTAAAATTATGGTATATGACTTTGAAATAGATGTATAGTTGATGGACTTTTGTGTAATTTACACCTACAATCCTGAGTAATTTCGTAATTACCCCAGAAATCATGTATAATCATGAATAACACCTAGAACCTTGAATACATACTCCGTTTTTTTTCGCATTGATCTTGTTCTTCTTTATAAGGATCTTCTATTGTAATACAACATGTGTTGTATTACAGCGGACCGTCCGATGGAGATCGGACGACCCTCATAGGGGACCACTATCACCGGTCCCCTATGAGAGCCGTCCGAAGCCCTCTGTGCGCAGGGTTTTGCTAGTGTTGATGGTTTTCACAATCCTATTTTGGAAGAGGATCGTCTGTTATAATCCAGCAGGTGTTGTATTGCAGGGGACCGCCATCGGACAGTCCCCTCTAATATAGGATCTGTTGTATTACAGCAGACAATCCGTCTCCCTCTTGTTTTCCCTTCTCCATGTATAATGAAACTGAACGTAAGATGATGTATAAAAATTCAATGCGAATGATATCTTATTAGTAAGTTATTGGAGTCATTTTGAAGAATCAATGCATACTTATCTGGAGGAAAAAACTGCATATAAAACGCAACACGAAATATTATCAAATATAAAATGCAATCATAAGAAGATAAAAAGATATGAAAAACTCGTAAAGAGTTGAGAACTTGGTAAGAACAATAGACCCATAAATATTATAGAATTTTATTGAAGTGTTCCCAAGAGTTAAGATAATCCTCCCTTCCCAAACCAATGATACAAATATAAAGAATCTAAAAGATCACATTAATCTGTAGTCCCAAGAGGATGGTCGATGTCCTTCTGGTCTTCCCTTGACGAACTCAGGTACGTCCCCTACTGAAAGAGGATCCTCTGCTGTAGAGAGGATTGCGACAGAGGTGTTGTAATCCTCTTTATTTTTTTATGATTTAGATTCCAAAGTCCAACCTTATAGATGGAATCTTAGTTTAATGCTATGCATATCTTCCAAATTTCGTTTGAATCCGAGATTATTTGCTATTTTATCTTAATGGTCAAACATTTGGTCAAGATCTAAACAACTTAAACTCCATTTAAAAAAGATCTGAATCCTCAACAATTAAGATAAAATAGCAAATAATCTCATATTTAAGCGAAATTTGGAGGATATGCAGAGCATTGATCTAAGATTCAATCTATAAGATTGGATTTTGGAATCTAAATTAAAAAAAAAAGAGGATTACGACACCTCTAATGCAGTCCTCTCTACAGCAGGGGATCCTCTTCCCCCAACCCCTCGATCTTTCGATCCTCACTCCCCTTAGTCCTTCCCCGCCTTCTCCCCTCTGTGTTTTATCTCCATGCCTGCCTATCCCGCCACTTCTGCATCCTTCACATCCACGATGTGATGCAAAGGCTACCGAAAGCGCATACCACTCAAGAATCTCCTAGCGTCATGAATCCTCCTCCCCTCCCTCTCGAAAATCGCACATAATATGTGCGATTTGAAAATCATCTCATGTTGGATCAACCTCACTCATCCCTCTTTCAACCCCATCCACAATTGTTAAATTTACACCATTCACCCCCTTTGATCTATGCACTGATGTTGCCTGGGTAAAGGCCAACATCAAACCACTTCCTTTCCCTGCCCATCATGGTTACTCCTCGGATGCTGGCCTTCATTTCACCAAAGACCTTGACAAAGGATCAGTGGAGAGCATCATACTCTAGCTAAAATCCATGGGCACTAACATTAACAATAATATCATCTAGCGTGCGGCCTAGCTTCCATCTAAGCAGGCCAAGAAAAGGATGAAGGCTACCCTCAGCATTGAGTCTGCTCCGACGACCGACCCATCATCCGCTACTCCAGCCACTCCGGTTGGGGGCTAAGGCCTCCACCTATGCAGTGATCAAGCCACATGTGGCAAAGAAGAACAACAAACCATCCTCCTCAGTAGGGCTATGCATGGTTCACGGATTTCACGGTTATCCGATCCATATGGATCAACCTGAAATTAATTGGTATCCAAAGAATCACATTGGATCGGGTATCATAACTCCTCCAACCCGAGCGATGCCTATGGGTCTACCTAGGCCGTATTCATAATTAAGAATGCAAATAGATGAACATGGATATGGGTATATGTGTACCATATCCTTATCCGTTTTTTAATATGACTAGGGATGAAGATACAAATATTGACGGATATGAAATCTATAATAATACCATGTCTTTAAAAAATAGATATGAATGTACATCAGATACTAATGACCTTCCATATGTTATTAGAAATACTCGATAGATACAAAAGAAAAACTTTTGTTGGCTATTTGTCCGTCTCGATATATATATATATATATATATATATATATAGAGAGAGAGAGAGAGAGAGAGAGAGAGAGGATGGGGAGCTTGCACCAAGGTGCATGTAACTTTACATGCACCGGCGCTTATATCTTCCACATTTTTTTACTTTTTTGAAAAATACCACATGTATATTCATCCATATATCCCTACAACATGTCATTCGAATTTCGTCAGAAACAGAGACTCGTATGACCTCCATCCAGAACAGGTAATTTTAATGGTCTTAGAATTGCTGTAATCGACATGTTATGGATGGAGGTCATAGGAGTCTCTGTTTCTGACGAAATTCCGAATGATATATTAGAGGGATATATGGATGAATATACATGGGGTATTTTTCAAAAAAGTAAAAAATGTGGAAGATATAAGCGCCGGTGCATGTAAAGTTACATGCACCTTGGTGCAAGCTCCCCATCCTAATATATATATATATATAGAGAGAGAGAGAGAGAGAGAGGGCTTATCCAGTGAGCCCTGTGCCCATTTGAATTTTGGTGAGCACCAAACGTGGGCACGCCACGTGTATTTCTATTTGAATGGTTGCCTATTTCGAAGGAGCACGGTTTTGAAAGGATATTAATATGTTTGAGCATTTATATTTCCAATTATACCGAGTCCTTAAAAAAGGAAGGCTGTTTTGGAAAGATAAATTCAAATTATTAATTTCATACCGAAGAAATAGTCATTGTATATTTGATTAGTAATGTATATATTGTACTCAAGTAATTATGTGTTACGAGATCAGTAATACTGAAACATTTGTCAGTATTTTATATTTGTAATATTACATTGTACAGAGATCAGTAATTAATTCATGTTACTTAAGTAATACATATTCAGTTCTTAAGTAATTATTGTTGTCAGATCAGTAATTAAGTAGGAAAACTACTAATGTCCATACAATGATTACTGATTACAAATGTTCATTTTACTGAACTCATTTTGATTGTTACTAATGTTATATTTACTAAATCCTTTGAGTGTTACTGATGCACCTCTTATTTACTTGTATAATCTTTTTAGTCAATTATAATTCATATGAAAATTACTGATCATTTATTATGATTTTACTAATTTCATAACAACTACTTACTTGTCCAGTGTATATATATTACTGAATTTTAAACCATATAATAAAATGAACGTAAATTATTGATCGTTGTTTGGGTATTACTAATCTCGTGATAAGCATCTACTGGACTATTGTATATATATTACTGATTCCATTTGTTTGTTTGTTCTTACTTAACTTTATATCATTTTGACTGAATCTGATTTGAAGACAATATTCTGAATATAATTGATTCAGTAAGAATGATAGGAGAACAAGTAACACTTAACAAAATGCATGTAACATGGGCAAATGGCATAAGTAACTTGGTATAAATGAAAATACATGTATGCAAGTAACTTTCACGTTTGTCTCAGTAACTTTCAAGTTTGTCTCAGTAACTTTCACATTTGTCTCTGTAAAAATATACATATGTCTCATGATTCAAATCCAATTGCAGGTCATTCATCATTGTTTCTTCTGATATGATGCTCTCACGATCCAATGTTTTATTTTTTAGTTTTTTTATCCACGAATGATGTTGTGAGTTGTAAAACATCAGAAGTATTCCAGCATCTGACATACCTGAAATAAAAATGAATTAGTAAACCAGTAGTTGAAGTTGTAAGAACTAAAGAGGGAGCAGTAACAATTATGTAGGCGATAGTAAAATTAAAATATCATCTCAATAAACAATGTAATAACATTAGTAACTCAGTATATTTTCAAAGTAAGGCATGAAAACTAACAATTGTGTTAACGATAGTAACATAAAATATCTTATAAGTAAACTAAGTAAATACATTAGTAATTCAGTATAAAAGATTTAGTAAGAATGACAAACTAATAAGTAATACGCAGTATTTTCTTAAGATACATAAGTAACTAGCGAATAAAAATGAACCGGTAAGAATAATATATAGAAAAGTAATTCATGCCATATTGTCAGTAACTTTGATGACGAATACATTAAGTAACTTAATATAATTTTTTAATAATTTGACTCAGTAACATAATGCGATATAAGTAATTTTTAAGGATTCAAAAGTAATAAAATTGAACATGATCCTTCTGAAGAAGAGTTTTCATGATACAAATCCAATTGCAAATCATCCATCGTCGATCCTTCTCATATGATATTCTGACGATCCAAATCTAATAAAGAATCATTTTTTACCATTGCTTCTGAGATATCATGATTCAAATACAATCGCAAATAATCCATCACGTTAAAAACTGAAATCGAAACCTCAATATATTAGCAACAAAATTAAAACTTGAACATAAATATTAAATATTCCCAATACTTTTTATTCGAATACTGCTATCGCCGAAAGAATCAACAACACATTTTTTCCCGTGAGATCGATCGATCGCAGAGCTCCAGAATATATGACAGATCGTTCAAGTGAAGTTACCATACAATATGTTACCAAAACGATACTATTACTAAATATGGAAATCATTAATTTATAAAATTAATCGATGCTAAAAACGTGGGATTGAAAGTTAATATCGGATTGAAAGTTAAGATCGGACGGTCAAAAAGATGGGCTCATGGAAATTCAAATGGGCCCTGTGCGCATTGGATAAATATCCTATATATATATAGAGAGAGAGAGAGATGATGGGGAGCTTGCACCAAGGTGCATGTAACTTTACATGTACCGGCGCTTATATCTTCCACATTTTTTTACTTTTTTGAAAAATACCACCATGTATATTCATCCATATATCCCTCCAATATGTCATTCGAATTTCGTCAGAAACAGAGACTCCTATGACCTCCATCCAGAACATGTCGATTACAGCAATTCTAAGACCGTTAAAATTACCTGTTCTGGATGGAGGTCATAGGAGTCTTTGTTTCTAACGAAATTCGAATGACATATTGGAGGGATATATGAATGAATATACATGATGGTATTTTTCAAAAAAGTAAAAAAAATGTAGAAGATATAAGCGCAGGTGCATGTAAAGTTACATGCACCTTGGTGCAAGCTCTCCATCCTCATATATATATTTATCATAAAATGGATGTAAATCATAAAATATTATAAAATCGGATACCAGTTAGCATTTTATGATATTTGTCCAATTTTTTGTCTGTCTCGATATATACCTTTTAGGTCATACAAAAGAACAAGTTATAAAATATTTCTTGGGTACGTCTAATGTTAAGACAAAAAGGGAAACTAGTATTACTAAATAAATTATCAAATCTTTCGTTAGCCACTTCGAACGTCTCAACTTCTACTCGTAAGAGGAACCTACAACATGACAAACCACATGAGCGACAAAATGCATATAAGAAAAAAATAGCTTAGCATGCTTTCAGAAAGATTAAACTAGAGAAAGATGTGATACAATTAAAAAGAAGTATAACGACACACGATTATATCCATGAACATTTATGAATGTCATATGTTCCTAATAATGATGCATTAGAGTTGCATGCACATGCTTAACTCACTCTTATAATTAAGTTGGTTCATTATTATCCGCCATTGACACTAGTGACTTTACTTGCACATTTGATCATACATTAAACGCATCGTGATGCATCGGCTGAGTCAATGGTTGACTTTTCACATGGTTATATTGAACATGATCCACCCTCGAAAGGTGTTGTTGCCTTTTAACTTTTAAGTCATACATGTCCATATTGAACCCGGTAAGAGACTCTAGAAAATGACTCTAACTGGGTGGTATAGCAATTAGCTCCGCCTATCGTTATCGTGCCATAATTTCGTTATTTGCAATTTCCAAATGTTACACATACTAATTTAATGTGATGGTTCCCTAATTCGATAACAGTGAATATGTACAAAGGAATCATTTTTTCCCTCTTCTTGCGGTTATATACCTCATTACTAATTTTAAACCAATTATCTCATGATACTTTCCATCACGTTTAGTAATTAATGTTGACTAAGGTTAAGCATGGAGTGCATAAAGAGGCTCTCGATGCAAAGGAGGAAAGTTTGGACGAGAATATACCTAAAACCTCCACCTCTAATAATGGTTCTACACTTTGTTCCTCTAGTAGGCTTTATTTTTTAAACCCTCCCATCTCCATGTTTCTTTTCTTTTTCTTATTTTTAACAAATAATTTAAGGGATTTTTATCCCGTGAATCCTATAAAATTTGTAAATTACCTTCTCGACCTTTGAAACAACATAATTCTCCTTTCGACCTCGTAAACTTGCTTACTCTTACCCAATGAACTAGGGTGGATCATTGGGCTCGACCCGGCCCAACCCGGAAAAGCCCGATCCAAGCCATCAATTTTCTGTGGGCCTTGGGTCGGGTCAAGGCCCGCTTTTTCCAAGAGGACCCGGGCCCGGCCCAAGGCCCGCAGGATCGGCTCGGGTTCGGGTCGGGCTCGGCTCGGGCCGGGCTCAACTCGCATTTATTTTCATTCTATGAAGTTGCACTCTGATTTCTATTTATTGTTATGGATATAATTCATCCATTACACATGAATATTGGATGTATTTGTTACGATATAATATTATTATTGATGGATGAAGAAAATATTGATGTATTGTGACTATAAATCAGTGTCCCTAATTTAGTTCTAATATGATATTTTGAAATATGAGGGCCCGGCCCTGGCCCATTTGTACTTCGGGTTCGGACCTGGCCCGATCCGAGCATAATATTTTTGAAAAATGAGGACCGAGGCCCGGCCCATTTGTACATTGGATTTGGGTCAGGGTCGGGTCCTGTCTGGCTCGGCCCAATGCTCCACCCTACCATGAACAATGTGGTTGATCTGTGCAGGGGCGGAGCCAGAAAATTTTTACAGGTGGGGCCAAAACATATATGAGTGATTCATGTCCAAATCATAAAATGAAATTGTCCAATTTGTGTCCGACTCATAAGGCACGTTGTGAGATCAATTATATGATTGAAAAGTTAATTAAAATATAACAAAAATGATAAATATCGTATACCGGTATGCTAGTTAGATATGGAAAAATGTAGTTAGCACACAATCATTAAAAAAATCTTATTATGAAAAAAATACAAATGTTATATATATATATATATATATATATATGAGAAAGGCTGCATCCTTCGGGGAGCTAACTTGGCCTCCCATCTCATTTTTCGTTTTATTTTTTTTGAAAATGAATCCATAGAAATTCATCACTATATCCCTATATTATGTCATTCAAGTTTCATGTAAATCAAAACGATCGTAGAATTGTTAAAAACGATCCCGTCTAGATGGAGGTCGTAGAGTTTCCGTTTCATACGAACTTGAATGACATAATATAGGGATATAGCAATAAAAATCCACGGAAACGTTTTTTAAAAAAATAGGAAAAATAGAGCGGGGGAGCTAAGTTAGCTCCCCTCGGGGGTAGTTCCCATTCACCCTATATATATATCTTTATATATATATATATATATATATATATCAATGATATGTAACCAACCTTAAAATAAATTTAGATAGCATATGATTCGCCGACAGGACCATATTCCATCAATCTTCGAAAAATGATTAAATTTAGATATCTATACCTATTCTCAATCTATCACCTAAAATATTTGTACATTAATATCAAACATAAATATACTTGTAGACTTATTTTTAAGGATATACAATTTTACACCTTCTTTCACCTATTTGGTATAATTACTATGATATAAACAGATTTAATACATTCAGATGATGTGCACCTTTCCAATACATGTATATTTAAGCTAATATATACAATATTTTTAACATTATTCATATGCGATAAATATCCGTCTTACATCCATATCCATCTTTTAATGATATAATAATATAGTTTTCATATTCATCAATATCTGTATCCACATTTGTATTCGTATTTAAAATAGACAATGATATAGTGACACCTATATGTGTATTTGTTTCTTTAAATCTTTAACAGAAATGGTGGACTTTACAGAAATTTGGAAAATATGGAAAGTAATGGTGGTGACACTTTAAGGAAATTTTAAAAATAAGTTGTCATTTATAAAAATTCCAAAAAAATGGGAGAAATACTACTAGAAATGGAAAATGGAATGACTCTTTAATAATTTACCAAATTGGGATGGGGGCCATGGCCCCTACCGGCCCCCCTCTCCCTCCGCCCATGGATCTGTGTGAAGCTCGTGAGGTTCTTGGGGGTAATTTACGAGGTTGATGAGGTAATTATGTTGTGCAAAGGTCGAAGATGTAATTTTAAGTTTCTAAGGTTCGTGGGGTAAAAATTCTCTAATTCAATGCGTGGGTTTGGTATGTATAAATAAGTCCCTAAACTATACCCCTGATTTCAATGTCATAATTGAACTTTAAAAAGTAACAATGTGGTACCTAAACTTTAATATTGATCTCAATGTGATCTTTGATCATTGAAATTTAAAGTCAGAAAGACAAAATAATCAATTAAATTTCAATAGTGAAGAACCACAATGAGACAAATCTTAAAGTTCGGATACCATATTGCTATCTTTTAAAGTTCAGGTATGGCAGTGAAATTGGGTGTATAATTCAAGGAATTTTATGTAATTTACTCTATTTTTTTCTATAAATGTTGAAGTGTTACATTTGTATCCAAACTGATCAGAACGTAACTTATTATATCTTATTGAAGGAGAAACATGACATGTATCTAATGCCGTTGGAAACAACCTCAGAGTAATTATCTACTTGACAATTGTGTCAGCGTTTAAAAAAAATCGGAGCGGGTCGGACTGGTTGGATTGGGAACTGACCCCGATCAGATCTGTTCAATCGTTTTCATGTAACTAATTTTAAAAAAGAATAAAATAAAAAATCAGGTCCCAATGGTGATCGGACCGGGGTGACCCTGACTGACTCAGTTTTGATGGTTTAGTATATTCAAAAAATAAAAGTTTAAATAATTAAATAATAGGATTTTTTATTACTAGTGCCCTTCTTAACATCTGTAATAACAGTTATGCCTCTTTTTTTGGAATATCAGTTGTGTCTCTACCTTCTTAGAGTAATTTTCTAGAAACAACTATATATAAACGATTACAATATTGTATTCACATAATTCGCAAACTTTTCAAGATTTCTACTCGAAATAGATAATCATGTTTTCTATTGAAAGATTTAATGTTTTGAACAATCATTTCATTGATGTATACATACATACTTACGTATATATAATCGATTTTATCGTTTCAAAACCGGTTCAACCGGCCAGACGAGTAAATCAAGCATGATCTAGTTTTTCCAAGTCGATAGGAATGATGACATCATGCTGACATCATACCTATCCAACCGGTTTGGATAGACAGTCCGAATTGATTGGACCAAATCGGAGATTGACCGATTCAACATCCAATTCGATTTTTTAAAACCTTGAACCATGATTCTAACCTCATTTATGCTCATCGATTTTTAAGGAATAAGTCTTTACAAGAAGCAGAGATAAACATCCTTCATGCTCGATAATTGGGAAGAGACGGTATGAGATAAGAACATCAATTTGATTTTTATTGTGATCAATGGTAGAGTAAAAAAAAAAGAGAACCAATTCAAAGAGTTGCATCGACAACATGGATAGGACTTTCGCAGTCATGATTTCACATGTGTAAGAAATATACGGGCCAATGGATGGTTGGAAAAATCGATACAAACAAAGGAATAATACATACCCATCAATGTGTTGTCCTCAATAAACCTATGTGTCGATGACTCGTCTCCTTAGTCGTTGGGATCCCTCCGTCTCTAACCTTATCAGGGTATCCAATCTCTTTATCGTAATATATCTATAACCATAACATAGTTGTGGTTCATGAGGAGTGAGAGTCCACAATTGCAACGGTTCTCTCCCTTTTATTTTTATTTTATTTTATTTTGACTAACTCCAATATATTATTTTCTTATAAAACTATAATGCATTCAAGGAAGAGACATACATGACCTTATTGTTTGATGTAAGTTTTCCATACTGAAAGTTTAAACTTTTGGAAAATAGAATATCTCCATCTTCTCGAAGTAGTTTAAGAATACGTAGTGCCTCTCGAGCCAATCCATACCAAAGTACGCACTAAAACCATGGATGGCAGTATTGCGATATATCGGTATCGACAGGTGACCGATATATCGCCGATATGGCCGATATTGGACTTCCAAGGCCATTTTTTTCACAATATCGGTTTAATATCGACGATATGGCATCGATATATTGACGATATATCATATCGACAGGATATTGATACCGAAACCGTAACCGATATGACCTTCCCTGATTAAAACACTCTAGTTGAACTAGAAGAAGCAACACTGACATCAATATATCTTTAGATGTATATATGCATCTAGAAATATCGAGCTAAATATATCGTTAGATGTATATATGCATCTAGACATATTGAGCTAAAATGGTTGAATCTAAACATGACACAAGTTCTGTTTGATTCATTTCGTCAAATCGGATCCAATAATGATATACAAAACATGATCTGAATAGGTTGAAACTCGTGCATTAGTCTCTTGAACTATTTTGTTCCTCATCATCTATATTTTATTTAATTACATGGATTTTTAGTCGATTAATAAGCCTAGATCTAAGAGAGACCTTCACACATACATCGACACTTAAAATCATAAAAATGAAAAAGAAAGCATATGTTTGGTATAAATAGAGCTCAAAGAGATTGCCAAATCAGGAACTGATCCGATATCTCAATACTTGACTTGATCGATCATCTTTGACACCTAATCGACTAACTTTGACATCTAATCGATCATTTGACAATGGTTTTTATTGTAGGATTGTTCGTCCATCTATTTCTACCCGATAGATAATCTCTCGATCGATCATTTGAGAGTTATGACCCACAATCTTTTGAATCAATTCAGCGTCACTATAACAGTTACCTTTTGATCGATCCACAGATGTTGACATGAGCGACCAATCCTTGCCTCCTCGATCATCCCTTTTTCACTGATCGATCAACTCAATCTTTACCATATTTGATTCCAACGATCATATTTTCAGATGTCTTATCATATCACTTATATAAAGGATTGCATATCCATTGTTGGACAACATAAGAAATCTCCCAAATTATGCTTGGTTGAGTGCATTTTACTTTGCCCAATTTAATGGATACTTGTTAGATTTAAACGTTTTCTAATCTTATAAAATTTTTTAAATTTACTTAGACACATAAAAGAGCAAAGATAAAAACATACATTGGTAGCAACAATGCTCCAAGATCTATCAAAAGTTAAAAAGTTGGCCTTTTTGATGGCATCATTTTTTTCCACAAAGCTGACACAAGTGTCCTAACTTTACAATAAATTCAGGGGCCCACTTGAAATTCCAAAACTTGCACATATCCCCAAAATCATAGGGACTCCACTGCACTATTAAATTGGGATGTTTATACTATGACCCTTGAATCCTACTAGCTCTTACACCACAATCCTTGGAAAGGGGCATATTTTTTTAATAAAGTATGATTATAGGAGCCGTGGTGTATATACATAAGTTTAGGGGTTGTCGTGCAATAGAAGAAGATTCAAGGGTCATGATGTAAAAAATTCATTTAAAAAATTAACATAAATGGCCATTGGTCGATGCAACATATGTCAGATGGACGGAGAGCACGTGCATGGCCTGGGTCCCCACGTGACACCCCAACGTTCATATCTCAGACGCTTCTCTCATCTCCACCGTCCGCCCGCTGGAACATCGCTTGACCAATACCCTCGATCACTAGTTATTTACATCGCAACCAGCGTGATAGAATTTGTAAATAATCAAATATGTGTGACCGATTATTAGAGGGCCAACCGATGCCTTGGATAGTGCACGTGCCAGAGAGAATCCTACGTGGCAAGAGCTGACGTGTGTAACGTTCCCTTCTTCTTCAATAACACCTCGCCTTTAAAAAAAACAACTGATCGCTTCTCCACTGCCACCACACTCTACTTCCGTCCCTCTCCACTGCTCTGAGATCAACAAACACCGATCTTTCACATCGAAATCTCAGCCTTTCGTACAGAAATCTTTGCTGGTAGCTCTGAGACATTGAAAAGTTTCGATCTTGGATCGAAGCATGGCGGAAGGTGGCGGCGGAGGTGGGAGCCGAAAGCTAACGGTGGAGGTCTGCAACGCCAGGAATCTCATGCCGAAGGACGGGCAGGGAACGGCGAGCGCGTACGTTATGGTGGACTTCGACGGGCAGCGGCGGAGGACCAAGACGAAGCTCCGCGACCTCAACCCGCAGTGGGACGAGAAGTTGGAGTTCCTCGTGCATGATCCGGCGGCCATGGCGTCGGATGCCGTGGAGGTCACTGTCTACAACGACAACAAGGGCAGCAAGCGCGCAACGTTCCTCGGAAAGGTCCGGATCTCTGGCGCTAGCTTCGTCGAGGCCGGCGCGGAGACTCTCGTCTACTACCCCCTAGAGAAGCGCAGCGTCTTCTCGCAGGTCAAGGGCGAGATCGGTGTCAAGGTCTGGTTCTCCGACGACAGCCCACCTCCCGAGAAGAAGAGCTCCCGGCCCACGGAAGTCGAGAAGAAGGAGACGACTCAAGTCACAGATAAGCCGAAGCCTTGCGAAGAAGCCAAGAAGGAGGAGAAGAAGCCGGAGGAGAAAGCCCCAGATAAACCGGAGGAGAAGAAGGAGGAGCAGAAGAAGGAGGAGGACAAGAAGAAGGAGGAGGAGAAACCAGTCGTCGTCTCACAGCCGCAAGAACCAGTTCTGATTGCAGCCATCTCATCGCCGGCGAAGCCGGCGACCAGAGTCGCCGGCCGGACTGCCGGCGTCGAACTCGCGGGCTCCGGCGGAGGACACGACCTCGTAGACCGTGTGCCGTACCTGTTCGTGAGGGTGCTGAAGGCGAGGCGCGAGCCGGAGAGGTCTCTATACTGCAAGGTCTCCATCGGGACGCACAGCGCGCGCACGAAGGCCTCGCCGTCGTCGGAATGGGATCAGGTCTTCGCCTTCCACAAGGCGAGCCTCAATTCCACGGCTCTCGACGTGTCGCTGTGGGCCGAGAAGCCGGACAAGAAGAAAACAGAGGAGGGTGCCGGTGCCGCCGAAACCGGTACCGACACCGACACGTGTCTCGGTGCGGTATCCTTCGACCTCCAGGACGTGCCCCGCCGGGCGCCCCCAGACAGCCCCCTTGCCCCTCAGTGGCACGCGCTGGAGGGCGAACAGCCGCCGGCCAACGCCGGCGACGACGTCATGCTCGCTGTGTGGATCGGTACCCAATTGGACGAGTCGTTCACCGACGCGTGGCAGTCGGACTCCGGCGGTCACCACCCGTTCACTCGGTCGAAGGCCTACCTCTCCCCGCGGCTCTGGTACCTCCGGCTCACCGTAATCCAGACCCAGGACCTCCGGTTCGCCCCCATGCCAACCGATGCGAAAAACCGCGAGCTCGCGATCCGTGCGCAGCTCGGTTCACAATTGTTCAAAACCTGTGGACCGGTCCGGGCCGGATCCGGTTCAGTCTGGAATGAGGACCTCGTATTCGTAGCGGCCGAACCGTTCGAACCGTATCTCCTAATAGCCGTCGAGGATGCTGGTCGGGAAGTCGGGCACACGAAGGTGCACGTTTCGGGAATCCACCGCCGGGTCGACGACACCACCGAGCCGCCTTCCCGTTGGTTCAACCTCACGGGCGACGAGAACCGGCCTTACGCGGGTCGGATACACGTACGCATATGCTTAGAAGGCGGGTACCACGTCCTCGAGGAAGCCGTGCATGTCGCGAGCGACGTGCGCGCCGCATCGAGGCAGCTCTCGAAGCCTCCGGTCGGGCTCTTGGAGGTCGGTGTCCGGAGCGCGACGAATTTGCTACCGATGAAGCCCGAGGGGAAGGATGGTTCGATCGGCGGCTCGACCGACGCCTATGTGGTTCTCAAATACGGACCGAAATGGGCCAGGACGCGAACCGTGGTGGACCAGTTTAACCCGGGCTGGAACGAGCAGTACGCGTGGGAGGTCTTCGACCCTTGCACGGTTCTCACGATTGGGGTCTTCGACAATAGCCGTTATTTGCATAAAGACAAGAGGGACAGCCGGATCGGGAAGGTTCGAATCAGGCTCTCCACGCTTGACACGAACCGGGTTTACCTCAACTCGTACCCTCTGACGCTGGTCCACCCGACCGGGTCGAAGAAAATGGGCGAGATCGAGCTGGCAATCCGGTTCACGTGCCCCTCCTGGTTAAGCCTCATCCAGTCCTATGGTTCGCCCATGCTCCCACGCATGCACTACATCCGCCCGCTCGGTCCGGCCCAGCAGGACCTTCTGCGCCACACCGCGATGCGGCTCGTTTCGGCCCGGCTCGCCCGGTCAGAACCGCCGCTTGAACCGGAGGTGGTCCAGTACATGCTGGACACGGATTCGCACGCGTGGAGTATGCGCCGGTGCAAGGCGAACTGGTTCCGCGTCGTCGGGTGCCTCTCGTGGGTCGTTGCCGCGGCGAAGTGGGTGCAGTCGGTGCGCACGTGGCAGCACCCGACTACGACGGTGCTCGTCCACTTCCTCCTGGCCGCCGTCGTGCTCTGCCCCCAGCTGATCATGCCCACATTGTTCATGTACCTCTTCCTCATAGTCACATGGCGCTACAAGGTGCGGCCACGTGGCGCCGCCGTGTCCATGGACGCACGCCTGTCGTGCGTCGATTTGGTGGGACCGGATGAACTGGACGAGGAATTCGACACGTACCCGACCACCCGGCCGGCGGAGGTGGTGCGGATGAGGTACGACCGGATGCGGGCGCTTGCGAGGCGGGCGCAGGCTCTGCTGGGTGATCTGGCGGCGCTGGGCGAGCGGGTGGAGGCGCTGCTGAGCTGGAGGGATCCGAGGGCGACGGGGATATTCGCCGTGTTCTGCCTCGCAGCGGCGACGGTGCTCTATGCAGTGCCGATGAAGGCGGTGGCGCTGGCGGGGGGGATGTATTACTTCCGGCACCCGAGGTTCCGTGGGGACATGCCGCCCGCGGCGATGAACTTCTTCCGCCGCCTGCCGTCGCTCGCCGACCGGATCCTGTAGGATCCGTTTAGTGATCCGATTATTCGCTGTATTTGTAATTTAGATTTGTTTTTTTAGTATTGCTGAATAAATGTTTATTTTGCCGAGTGTGGTTTTTAATGCGGTTATGACCGTTGTGAATTTAAAGTGGAGGGAGAAGGGACCGTTGAGGGCAGCTTGTATTTTTTAAGTAAAAGTAGCGGGAGAATTTGTTTATTTATTAAATACTACTGATTCTATTTCGGAATATATATAATACTTATAAAAGCACATATATTTTTCGCAAAATTAGTACTTAGAAAATTAGCATTTTCGCCACCTCTTAATAATAGAAAATTAAGGATCAATGAGATTCATTCCAATGGAAAAACAATTGCTAACGTTATATTCACCTCATCTGAATGGGCAACGAGTAATTGCGTGAAATATCACTTTTATTGAAGATGAACTTATGTTGGTTTACATAAATTGCATTTTTTTTGTGGAATTTTTTTAAATTAATCGCATATTATTCCTTGTTGTCCCTATGTATGCATTGATCATGGCATATCAGGTATTTTCAAATGGATATTGGTGAGTTTATAGTTAAAATGCACGAATCAAGCTGGATGACCGGAATAAATTTGACACCCGGATTACAAGCACGAGAAAGAGATTTTATTTAATATCATAGATATATGTACATGGGCGGAACTAGCATATATCTTAGGGGGGCATAGCTCCTCCTTAGTTATTACATTTCACTTATATAATGATGTTAATTTTGATATGACCACTCCTTAACTTTGATTTTAACATTGAATGTTGAATGGCTTATTGGTAAAGCGTTGCGACCTTCAAGTAAAGAATTAAGGTTCAAATTTCATTGATTTTAACATTGAATGTTGAATGGCTTATTGGTAAAGCGTTGCGACCTTCAAGTAAAGAATTGATATGAGTCATATGACCACTCCTTAGCTCTATTCACTTTACCTCTCTCCGTCCTTTCTCTTGTTTTAAAAAGATATTCCATCCTCTCATTGTTAAAAAAATTATTTTTACTCATTTTTAATATATTAACATTATAAATATATTTTATATATAATGAGATTGGGGCTCATTTATCTCTCATTATTTCTAATTCTCTTTGTAAATGAAATAAATTTTATTGTTTTCTTTTAAATATGATTTTTTTCACCTAAAACTATTAAAAAACACCATTGAAAAAAATAATCTATACCATATTGAAAAATTCAAATAACATTGAAATGGTAAGTTTATCAAATTTTAAAAATCACGTTTGAAACTGTAACTCTACTTAAAAACATCATTTGAAAATATTTTTTTCATTTTTTACTTTTACAAGATAAATGTATACTTGACCCCCCCCCCCCCCTCCTCCCCTTGATGAAATTCCCGATTCCGCCCCTGTATATGTATACTTTCTTTCCACTAGATATATGTGTTCACGATTATAGTTTGTTGAATAATTACATGCAGTCTAAAAACAAGCATTTTTCAAAGGGTTTTTACACTCTGCCCCTCTGAGATTCTGCAATTTGCCCCTCTCTTTTTACAATAACACTTATGTCCCTTTATTCCTACTAAAGTAAAATGTATCGTCTTTCCGTCAAGGATAAAAAGGAACATAAGTGTAATAACATAAGGGCGGTGTCACGAATTTTCTGTGAATAAGGACCCAAGTGTTATTGCAAAAATGATTAGGGCATAATTGCATAATATCGGAGGGTGCAAGTATAAAAATCCCTTTTCTAAAAAATATGGAATTCAAATCAACTGCTGCATTTGTATCTATACTGTTATTTGCACGAATACCTTTATAAACATCTCTCTTTTAGAAAAAAAAGACTAATCTTTATATTTACGAAAAATACCTCTGACCTTCTCCCTTTCACAAAATACCACTTTTGCTATTAAAATAAATATATTTCAGTAAGGCTAGATCAGCTTAAAGAAGTGTTTTTGTAAATAAGAAGTTTGCATGTATTAATGTATTGGTTTTAATTTTGCTGAAGAGTTTCTTAAAAAAGCGTACTCATATCCCATGACAAAAAAGACTTGGTTTCGTAATAATGATTTCATAGTAATGCTATCGTAGAATAAAGTAGTCACTTCATTATGATTAGCTGGTTTTCATTGGTACAAATCTATGTCCATTTTTTTCAAACCGCCGGTTCAATTGATTATTTCAAACCGGTTAAACCAAGTTCATTTCAAATTGAACCATATTTCAATTTTGAAGGAGTGGAATCCATGGCAGTATGACCTATTGTTGTCTATCACAAACTTCTGATCGATTATTCTATCAAAACTTCTTTTACACATGAGATTTTTACTTTTATAAAAAATATTATTATTCTGTAAGAGCTTTTAGTTTAAATATTATAGGGATATTTACACACATAATCTTATGTTAATTCTGTTCATTAACTCAATCATAGAATTGAGTTAATATAACCAATTCATAATCTAAGGCTGATATTAACCAAAGGTGAAAAGAAAAGAAAACCCACCCCCTCCCCTTTCATCCTCCGGCGCTACTCCCAACCCACTCGTCGACCACCCCTTCTTCCTCCTCCAGCTCCCCCTACCCCTGCCCATGGAAGGCCGTATCGGCGATATATCGGCGATATATCGCCGATATATCGGTATCGAGAGGTTGGGGGTATCGAAATCAGAGTGTATATCTTTTTACAGGGATATCGACGATATATCGCCGATATATCGGCGATATATCGCCATATCGGCCCATATCGGTAAAAAATGAATGGATTCAGTACAAAAAATACAGGATATCGACCGATATCGCCGATATTTCGTCGATATCCCTATATATCAATGTTATTATTCATGCAAGCTTGATTCCACTACCTATCTAGCTACACCTAGTACTAAAACAATCTATGATTTATATACTTTGTTCCGGGTATGGTGCGACAGGAGGGTGTATAGAATGGTTCTTCAACTCGGTGTATATATACAAGTTATTTCATGTTGTAAAACTTGAATGAAATCCATTTCCAATATCTATAAGTCAGTTCTTCAAAAAAATCTATAAGTCAAGAATCAACATTAATATCGATATGTTCGAAATGATCGATATATGCAAAGATTTATAGATGATCGATATGTGTAATCTAAGAGTATATTTGTAAGTTATTTAGTGATCTAAGAACTTGGATAAACTCCATTTTCAATATATATAGGTCAACAACTAACAGTACCGCCGTATCGATATATGCGATATAAGGTTCATAGATGATCGATGAGAGTAAGAGTACATTTGTAAATTATTTAGTGATCAAAGTACTTGGATGAACTCCATTTTCAATATATATAGTATGTCAACAACTAACAAAATCAGCGATATGTTCGATATGAGCGATATATGCGCTATAAGGATCATAGTCCTCATAAATGATCTATATGTATTTTCTAGGTGTATATTTGTAGTGTTTCATGTTATAAGAACTTGAAAGAAATCCATTTCCAATATTTATAAGTCAAGAATCAATATTAATATCGATATGTTCGATATGACCGATATGCGCGATACCGATATGTGGAATATATGGTCTATAAATGACCGATATGTGTGATATAAGTGTTTATTTATAGGTTATTTGTTGGTTTGATATCTTGGATGACGTTAATTTCTGAAACATTGCAAAAAAATTGGCTTTTTTGAATCATTTTGGACATTTCCACCGATATCGTCGATATATCCCGATATATCCTTTTTCGGACGGACCGAAACGATATCGATATCGATACGGCCTTCCATGCCCCTGCCGACCACCTCTCCGTCTCCTTCCTCCTCCAGCTCGCCCTAACCCCGTCTACCACCTCTCCCTTCTTCCTCTTCCACCCCCCCCCCCCCCCCCCCTCCGTCGACCACCTCCCCCTTCTTCCTCCTCCAGCTCACCTCACCCTCGCCGACCACCTCTCCTCCCCTTCTTCCTCTTCCAGCTTGTCCCACCCCTGCCAACCACCTCCCCTTCTTCCTCCTCCAGCTCGCCCCAACCCTACCGACCATCTCTCCCCTTCTTCCTCCTTCAGCTCCCCCCACCTTCGTCGAACCCCCCCCCCCTCCTCCTCCAAGTACTTCAACAATGCCGATCGTGCAGAGGTTCCCTAACTACTGCAAAATCAGAAGTTCTATGCCGCAATGGTTCGTGAATAAGGCCCTCCGATATTGTTGTATGCTATGCTCGAACTAGAATTAAGGAAGGGCTCCGTGTGCAGTTCTTCATTCTTACAATCTCCATGCGTAAGAGGTATGGGTGTTCATGAGGCAGGTACCCGCCCCATTTGATCGCGAACTGTCCCGCCCCGTTGATATTGGGTCACGGGTCGACCCACCCCATTCCAACGGGTCTCCAATTGTAACGGGTATCCGGTTAATGACAATGGATGTTGGCTACTCGCGGGTACCCGCGGGTACCCGTAGGGATAAAGAGAGATACTTCTAGTGCAAGGTGACATATATAAAAATGCAAACGATATGTTCAGCTACGTATATACGTATCTATATCATATTCATGATGATAAATGCCAGATATGAAAATCTGAATGGTACGGAATGCATTCAGATAGGGATAAATAAACATAAATAAATAAATCAAGATATATAAAACTATGTGGATAAGAATACATGCAATTGGAAAGAATACTATCGAATACGGATCCAATAATGACACATTCGCATAGGTTCGTCTTCATAATGAATCAATTACGGATAAACGAGATGTAAATACATATAATCAAAGGACAACATGACAAATGATATATAAGTATATATTCCTATTCGTAAATGGGTATATTAATTGTCATCATAATTGGTTATCGTGATGTGCACATGCACGCTTATGTGTGTGCACGTGTGGACGTGGGCACATGCGCATGCATGTGGGCATGGGCGTTTGCATGGGCGTGGGCACGCATGTGGGTGGGGGGGTGTGTGCGCGTACGTGTACGTGTGTGATACAGTTCGTATTCAATTGTATTCATTATCATCATGTTTGGATACCAGAATGTATGTATATCGATTTGGATCGTATCCAATTCGTTATCGTATATGTTAGTTCAAATTTTGACATCCATATGTATTTCGATTTCAAAATGGATACATGTATTAACCATCCCATACATATAAATTTCATCTTATATATGCAATTTTGATTCTATTAATTTTCCTATCTAATTTGCATCAATTTCATGCTGCTATTCATTTTTAATGATTCGGCAATATGTTTTCCATATTCACCGATATTTATACCCGCATCCATTTCTATATTTTTAAAATAGATAAGAATAATGTAGCATATATATTGGTATTTGTATCTAACCATTTGCACTTTTGTGAATCAATTGATAGTGGAAGCTTCCAACTGGATACCCACGGGCATCCGTCGGGTTTTTTATATAGGGCACGGGTCATGACATTGTGGGTACCCGATCCATCATTTTCAAACGGGTACCCGAGAGTTTAAGGTCAAAATGCACGGGTCAAGCTGGATACCCATTGACCCGGATATTTTGAACAGTCCTAGTAGGAGGTTCTCAGGTCGCTGATGCTTGGATCTCAGATGTGCGATCGAAGTCTCCAAATGATGTGAAACTCGGAGATGGTCCTTAATCTCGGATTCAGGCCTTTCTTATTGATGCGCTCGATGGTGATGAACTCATCATTCCTGATCAGATTTACATGTGTTGCGATGCTTCTCGAGATGGAATGGGACGCCTCCCCACTGTCGAGGCTTCCTGCCTCGTGCGTGTTGTTGTCGATTCAAGGAGGAAGAGGGGGTATTCGGTTGTTTGTTTTAATTAATAGCAGCTTGCCTAAGTTGAGGAAGATGTGAGCATCATGTGGAAATATGATATTATTCAAGGGGTAAAATTGCTACCAATGAAAATGGATGGAACTTAACACATTATTATGTCATGTAAGGGTTAAGTATTATTCAGGATCTTAGATGTAATTCGTGATTATCGAGGGTTCATGGGATAATTACAAAACTACTCAGAGTTATGAGTGTAAATATCCCAATATTATATATGTATGTATACATGTATGGCATTTGATGTTGTATATAGAAAAAATCCAAGTCGACTATGAGATATATATATATATATATATTTCAAGTATATAACTGAATGTTTTTTATAGAGTTCTTTCAACTTATGCCCCTTCGAGAATTAGCAATTGCAATTATGTCTCTACATTTCCTGTAATTATATCTATGCCCCTACATTCTTACAAATTTCACATTTATATCTAGGGATGAGCATGGGCCGGGCTGGGCCGGACCTTGAAGGGCCCAGGCCCAAGCCCGCTTAAAAAATTCGGGTCTAGGACCGGGCTTAGGCCCGCAAAAATTTTTTTTTTGCTCGGCCCAAGCTCAGGCCCGGCCCAATTCCTTTGGGCCGGGCTTGGGCCGGGCCGGCCCATCGCCACCCGTTAGAGACTATTAACTTTGAGTCTTTTGTTTCAAGTTAATCTCAACTCAAGTTACACAAGCTAAATTTGTTTAAAACATGTTCCATTATACTTGTGAAACAAGTAAAATTCGATTCTACCAAATCCGATGATATCTCATTTTTCACGCGTACACTCAATGTCGAATACCATGAATGTCTCACAAGTATATAAACTGAAAGAGTGAAACAAACTTAGCCAGTTAACAATAGGTGCACCAGACCGTACATGTTAAAAATGGGCATAAGACCCATTATGGGTAAAAGTTCAATAATAGAAAATATTCTGATTGAAAAATAAATACTAACAAATCCAAGAATAACCAATGCAATCTAAACTAAAGACTAATTAAGGTAAATTAATACTAAATTGAAATACAATGATCAACAACTCATATGTCACACGCATGACTTTCTTGATTTATAAACATTGTATGAAGACGAGATACAAGAAGGGAGTGTACATGAAATGGGTGAGAGTTTTCATACGTGTATGATATGGGAAATGGTCCGGACCCTATTCGGGTCGGGTCCTTGGACCGGGTCGGGCTGGGCCGAGCCAAGCCCGATCCCGACCCAAAAAAAAATTGGGCCTAAATATTGGGCCCAAGCCCAGCCCGATGTTCATTTGGGCCTGGGTCGGGTCGGGCTTTTTGGGCTGGGCTTCGGGCTGAGCCGGACCGGCCCAGCTCAATGCTCATCCCTATTTATATCCTTACAAAAAAGGGCAAGAGTATGAATTATGTAAGAATACATGGACATAAGTATTATTGCGAATAAGGTATTTAAGGCACAAATATAAAAACCTCTTTTTTATATTTAGTGTTCTATTTTGATTTGATTAACTTGTTCAACAACTTTATCATTACAGGTTTGATTTAATCTGATTTCAATGAACCGATGTATGGCACAATTTAGCCTTTTCGGTGATGTTTCCGCTGAGGTCTGATTTCAAAAACATTGATCATGAGTCGCCATCGACAAAGAATTGTCTCTTTTTTATCTCCTGATCTGAGCTAGTGAACGAGATATCGTGATAAATCGTTGATATATCGGCATCGACATGGTAAAGATATGGTGATATACATGCCTTTTCATGGTCTAGGTTTCACAAATATGTGTCGAAATTGACTATATATCGCATATCATCAAAATAGCATATCAACACCATATCGATATGATGTAGAAATCGATATTTAAGGGCATTCACGAAGAAAGTACCCGGCTCGCTCGTTTGTTGACCCGTCCCGACACATTATTATTGGGTCACTGGTCAACTTGACTCGTTCCAATGGGAACTCTTACCTAATGAGTACCCAATTCAATTGAATGAGTAACAGATACATGCGGATACCTATGGAATGTCTCTTCTAAGAAAAAAATAGTCTCGTAAGTTGTACTGGTCATCCATCTATTTACATAGGAATGAAATACCGTCTAGTTGAGATATATGTATTACTCAACAATTTCATGAATAACGAAGATGCAATGGAGAAACATATGAAAATCAAAAATAAAAATGTACATAAATTGAAATATGTAACTCTCTAGTTAAATGGGTGTCATATGAAAATCAAAAATAAAAATGTACACAAATTAAAATGCAATGGAGACATTACAATACGTGTCATAGGCCGATTCCGCCCATTCCAAATGGGTGCCTCTTCTAATGTGTACCAATTTAATGTCGTTGGGTGAAGGGTAATGGTGGAAATATCATCTCCATTGAGCAGAGATGGATATAATTTTTTTTCATAAGTTAAATTTATCAATCTTGATACTCATGTCATGTTGTTTTTGTCATCTTTCTTTCATGTATTTGTTCATTCTGTTATTAGATTAGTGGGTTAATTTGATATTATCACATAACTATATAACCAATCTAATTATTTTTTTCATTGCATGAGTGTTCAATTAATTTATGTTGGCAATATAATGTTGGCATGTGAATCATAGACACGTGCAGAGAATGACTGTAGTAGAAATGAAAATGCTAAGGTGCATGTGCAGGCACACACGTAAAGATCGGATTCGGAATGATGTAATCGGAAAGAAAGTTGGTGCAGCTCCGATCGAGGATAAGATGCGAGAAAATCGCTCAACTTGATTTGGTCATTTGCAAAGAAGGTCAGTTGATGCACCAGTTAGAAAATGCTAGTGTTGGGATGTTGAGATGGCTAAGAGAGGGCAAGGACGGTCCAAGAAGTGGTGGAAAGAGACTATACGGAGGGATCTTATTTTTTTGGACATAAGCATGATATTGACCCAAGATAGATCTGAATGGAGGCGAAGAATCCATGTAGCCGACCCTGCTTAATTTTGGGAAAAGACTTTATTGTTGTTGTTTATATAAATGTTCAATTAATTATTATTTTATTGCCGAAATGTTCGATTGAAACAATATTTTCACGATTAAATTATTTACGTCTGTGAATGTTCATGCTCGAACGTTCAAATTATTATCCATTTCAAAATGGATACGATGGATACATATATTTTCAGATTTAAGCCACTCAATAAACTTAATTTTAAGATGATTAATTTATATTTTATTAATAATTATGTATGTACAACATTTGAAGTTGTATGTAGAAAAAAATTCTAAGTATATTGTAAGATATATCTATTTCAAGTATGTAATCGAATGTTTTTTATAGGGTTCTTTCAACTTGTGCCCCTTCGAGAATCAATAACTAAAAGTATGTCCCGACATTTCTTGTAATAACATTTGTACCTCTACATTATTACAAATCACATTTCTACCCTTACATAATTATATCCATGGTCCTATTTTACCTTACACAAAGGCATGACTGCGAATTCTGTAAGAATATATGGGCAAAAGTGCTATTGCAAATAAGTAACATTATAACTGTAATCACAAAATCTCAAAAATTTTAAAAAAATAGGTATCGATCGGCACCTGAGGTGCCGATTTGGGCCGTTGGAAATTTGTCAACGGTCCCCTCCTCCCCCATTTCTTATATAACCCCCCCCCCCCCTCATTCCATTCTTCTCACAATTTCCCCCTCTCTCCTTCTTCATCTTCTCCCCTTATTCCTCCTCTCTTATTTCACTCATTCGGTTTTCTGAAGTGGGATTTCTTCTCTCGATCTGCTAATCTTATTCAAGTAAGAATAAGATATTTTTTGTAGCTTTTTTTGTGCATTTTCTGCAAGGTTTTATCAGTGAGGACGTTATATACATCGGATATCGGATTATATTATTATCTTTTGGATACTATTTCTTGTAGAAAACACGCATCTTTCAGGTAATTTTACTCAGGATTTTTTTTAAGTTAACAAGTAATTAGATATGCAAAATTGATACTTAGTTAAAATATTTTAAAATAATTCTTATTTATATTTAATGGTAAATCATTCTATGAAGTAACCTTAAGATGTTGAAAAATAGTAATTGTAAATGTAATATGGATTTTTTTAATGTCAATTACATTAGACATTTTAGTAGGAGATTTTTTACATTAGACATTACATTAGCATTTCATTCATTTAGATTTAAAAGTGCGTATATTCATGTTAAAATTACTGTCATTTAGATTTGGAATCGAGCGTCGAGAGGGTCTCTATACAGCGTTGGCAGGACTCACTGTGGTGAGCACCGATGAGTCCCCAAGACCGGACTTTTGGATTCCATATCTGAGTGATTAGTATATCATTTAAATTATCGATTATTAGAGATAACATCCGACTGAAATGTTAATTAAACTAATTGTTACATCCGATTATTAAGTAATTATTTTGTATAATTAAACTAATTAAATCATTATTTTATTCATATAGATGGCCTCCAACATCGCTCATGTCTTAATATATTGGAGAGGATCGATTGATGTCTCTGATGACCACGTAGAATATATTGGGGGAAAGAAACGGATGGTTACATTACCATGCCAATTAACATACATTGGCTTACTGTCTCGAGTCTCTGAAGTCACTGATCTCCCGCTCAATCAGTATATACTTACATTAACTTGTAAGTGGTTGTATGAGGGATCAACTTTCTTTGCAGTACCGATTGACGATGATGAATCAACATTAGCAATGTTGAGTTCAATCGTCGATATGAGATTTATCCATCTTTTTGTACAAGCTACTCTCTTTCATATGGAAAATATGCCGTCATCTTCGAGGTAAAATTAATCACATTCAAATTATAGAATAATTTCACCATTTATATTTAAAGTGAAAAAGATTTAAATTAATCAGGCCAACAAATGAGACCATGTTTGAGGATATCGAAGGGTCATCACAAGTAAATGTAGAAGATGATTTAGTGACAGAAATATCCGAAGAAAATGAGGAGTCCGAAAATGACGAATCAGAAAATGATACTCAAACATTAGAAGAAAATATTGGTGGTAATACTTGTCATGATTTTGGATATGCTTCGCTAGTTCTAGCCGTAGGTAATGAGGAAAGGGGGAACTCATATTCTGCTAATAACGATGATGCTGAAGAAGAACCGATGGAGGAGTTACCTCACGTTTTTTATCATGAAATTGCAGAAGCAGAAGATGTAGTATTTGTAGAGAGAATCAGAATCCACCGATGATTCCGGACTAAGTTATTGGTTAGGTAGGAGTTATAAGTCGAAAAAGGATCTACAATACGATTTACAGAAATGGAGCATGGAAAATCATGTGCAATACAAAACCAAGGCGTCAAACAAGAATATTTTGATGGTTGTTTGTATTTATGATGATTGTGGATGGCGTTTACATGCATCAGAAAGAAAATCGCGAGGAGAATGCTACGTTTCAGAATAAAGGGGGAAGCACACATGTAGAAATCATGTCCTTTTAGTAAAACATCGTCAATGCACTTCTGTTTTTGTAGCGCAGTATATTTTTTCTTCGTTTAAAGCAAAAGTTAGTATGACCCTAGGAGCAATAATATACAAGATAAAGGACGAGCTGAAAACTGAAATCAACTACATGACTGCTTGGAATGCTAGACGTCGTGCAATGGATATGGTTTATGGAAATGAGGTTGACTCATATCGTGATCTTCGGAGATTCATTCGTGCTTTAGAACGACATAACTCTGGCACATATACGTGGTTCAAGACACTAGAAGGCCAAAACGAGAGCACTATACATTTTCAGAGAGTGTTTGTAGCGTTTGAAGCGTGTCGTAGAGCATTCAGATTTTGTCGACCTGTTTTGTCTATTGACGGAACACATCTATACGGGAGATATGCCGGTCACATATACGTAGCCACAGCAATTGACGCCAATAATGGCCTTTTTCCGCTGGCATTTGCCATTGCTGAAAATAATGAGAATATTTCGGCATAAGGCTGGTTTTTGAATTTATTAAAACAAATTATCGATCGTCGAGACATTTGTTTTATAAGTGATCGATTTCCTGGTCTAAAGAATGTTGTACGTGATTTATTTCCACCGGAAGAGGGATTCACGCATCATCATTGTCTCAGACACATGCGTGCAAACATGCAGAGAGCCGGTCATAGAAATCGTACAGTTCTAAGTCGATTCTACGCTGCTGGACGAGAACCATGTCAGAACAAGTTCAACAGTATGATGCGTGAAATTTTCATTCTAGATAGAAGTGCTTTCGAGTGGATCGCATCTCAGGACAATGGCGATCAGAGATATTGAGCATTAAGTTTACATGATGGACATTGTTATGGACATATGACAACCAATTTATCTGAAAGTTTTAACGGTGCCTTTAGAGGAGCACGTGGTTTACCAATTATTTCTCTCATCCTAACAGTATTCCTTAGAATAAATGGCTATTTCAATGATCATCGTGAGGAGTCAGAAGGAATGACTACATATTTGACTAAGAAATATGAAGAGTTGTTAGAGAAACAAACCAGGGAGGCAAGAGCATGTCACGTTGAAAGATTTTCGTTAACTCAGTTTCAAATCAGTGATCGTGATGGATTTGCATATGAAGTCAATCTAAATGGCCGAGAAAGTGAATGCATGTGCGGGTTTATGCAGATGAAACACTTTGTATGTCCACATGTTATTGCCGCAGCTTCGCATACTCGTACTCACGTAGATAACTACGATTTATGTTCGCAGTACT
The DNA here is from genome assembly GCA_037367405.1 of Ottelia alismoides. Classification (NCBI taxonomy): domain Eukaryota; kingdom Viridiplantae; phylum Streptophyta; class Magnoliopsida; order Alismatales; family Hydrocharitaceae; genus Ottelia; species Ottelia alismoides. The sequence continues at coordinate 168,479 of JAZKJV010011865.1, forward strand.
TCTCCAGCGATTATTACTGTCAGGCAAACAACTTCTACTTTCATCCCATACCTGATAGACGTTATTGGGGAGAAGAAGATGCTACTGTTATGTTACCTCCAAAAATGGGAAAGAGAAATGTCGGAAGACCTGTGCAGGGAAGAATTAGAAATGAAATGGAAGAAATGTGCATACGACTGAAATTATGTAAAATCTGCAAGCAACCAGGACATAATAGATTAAGTTGTCCACACAGAACATAGGCACACTTGGATTTGTAAGGGTAATTTAATTTCATTGTTAATATATCATTTTCTTTACAAATTTATAGTTCTTTTTTCATGACATTTGTAATTATTAATGTAGATGGCACATATGGATAGACTTCCTGGACCAGCAGATACCTCAGTATTGTATATGCAGAATGACCATCGATCATCACAACCCACTAGTTCGGTAAGTACTTTTTATAATTTTTTAGGTACCTATTACACTTACGTGAACTGCAAGAATGTGCTCAATTGGCTTGGGGTGCTGCTGCTTTGGCGCATATGTATTCAGAACTCGATAGGGGTGCAAAGATCGGCACGTCTAGGATATATGGTTTCTTCTCAATTTTACAGGTATGTAGAGTACCCCTACACGTCTCAATTTGGTTTATTTACATCTTCTAATATTTATAATTACAGGTTTGGGCATGGGAGTGATGAATCTCCATTTCATCACCTTTATTCTATCATTTTCGTCTTAAAAATACCAACAAATGCATGTAAATAGCATCAATTTGCACATAATAGCATTCATTATTTATTGTACATTAAATAAGGTTATTAATGCCAAAATTATAGAATAAAGAGAAGAAAAGAAAAAGGAATAAAATATTGCAAATATTTTATGACCCGAGCCCCGAGACCAAGGCCAGCATGGAATTGGTCGACAAGGAATAAAGTAGGGGGAGATAAGGGCCAGTATACAATAAATACCTCATTTATTTATTCATTTATTTGTGCATTTTTTGACACCTATTTTGTACATAATTATTTATTCATCAAATAAAGAAACTTTGTACATGAAAGTTGTAGATAATAAGGTAAATAAAAATACAAAATTAAGTTTGTGTAAAAATAACACTCAGTGTACATTTCATACCAGAATAAAAAGCATAAATCTCAACTTCACAGACCCATATCTTGCAAATAAAAATTCCAAATCACCCAAACTCACCTTTAATTGTATATAACTTTCCATGAACTATTTAATAAAATTAGTTTCATAATCTTTGGAGTTCATCTGTAGAAGTTAGGTTTTCGGCCCACCTTATACATAATACCTGATTAAAATATTCATTTTATTCAATATTCGTTATTTTTATAAATTCATATTTTTATAATTTTGTAAACAATATATAGAATACATGTACATATTAAAATTAAAAGAAAACTAAAAAGAATTTGTAAAATAAAATAAGCCTATGTAATACATAGGCAAAATACCTATGTTAAGAATGTATATAAATAAAAAGGTATTTTTATTCTCTTATTATTCATTTGTATTTTTTATAATAATGTATATATTATATACAACTTATTAAAAATACAAATCCAAAATAAAAACAAGTAAAATACATTAAAAAATAAAATGTATATAATATATAGGTAAAATACCTATAAGTATACCTACATATACATATACACATTTATTTAAAAATGTAAATAAACTCATAAAAATTAAATAAAAATATATTTATACTCATAAAAATAAGTTATAAATTTATAAATTTATAAAATAAAATAATAAAATAAAAATAAATAAATAAAATAAATATATATATATAAATATACTTATAAATATATTATTTTAATAAAATCGTAATAATATACTTCAAAAAATAAATAAAAATCATAAATAGATACTATATTAATTTATAAACATTTTTTATTTTATAAGTAAAATTTAATTAATTCATTAATTAGGTTAAATAAATGGGTCAAGATTCGGCTGATGTGGGCCAATCATGAGCCAGGGAAAGTTGACCTCCGGTCAACTCCCCCTACGCCTCTGACTTCTGTCAGACGTGTCTTTTCCCCCGCTTTCCTCCCTTTTTCCTGGACGCCCCTCTCATCCATCGCCCTCGAGTCCTTCACGAAAGATATTCTCTGATCATCCTAGATTCCCGCCGTGATCCTGGATCCCTTGTACATAGCATAGATTTGTCGATTTTAGCCGGTCAAATAAGGGTGCCGCATTGTTTATAAATAATGAACCTCCGTCATCTCTCCAAGTTTGGTCAGCCCCAACGCATTTTCTTCCTCACATTCAGTCCCTGGTGTGCTCCTCGTGACAGGAGGATGCCGCCGGCACCTTGAATCGGCTGGAGATGGAGGTGGTTGCACCCACGGCGGCGCTCCGGCAGCCGCCCTGCTCCCTGGAGTTTCTTCAGGTATAAGAGTTGCGCCTTTTACATTTCTTAGTTAGATTTCATTCCTGTATTTCATTTCTGTATTTTAATTCGCATTTAGTTGTTAGAATTAGCGTAGATTAGGCGATTTGAAGTTCGCTGGAGCTCAGCTCCGGCGACTTCTCCACAGTACCCTCGTTGTTTTCCGACCGCCCTTCCACCGTCATATCGTTCCATACTGTCTTCTCCACCTCCAGACCACCCTGCCCAACCGGATCCCTCCCTGGATCCGCGAATCGAAGCTTTGTCTCCACCCATCGCCGGAAGCTTCGCCACCCCATCCATTTCGTATGCTAATAGCTTCAATTTTTGGTCGAGGGTGATGCCCTCGAGCCCAGCGTGCCTCCGGCCGATCCAAGCACTCCAGCTTATAGAGCAGCCCTCCAGGAAGCTTCTGGGACCCTCAGGTGCAGCGACGAACGGCGGAGGAGCGAGATCCAGGCGGAAGAAGCTCGCCCCGACGAGCGTTCTTCCATTTTCTTGCACGTGTGCTCCCCGCCGTTGGATGAAGGTGGTCTCCCCAGGTCGAGCCGCAACCGTCGGATCTGCCCGTGCCTTAGCCGTCAGATCATCTTGAATGATCTAATCTCCGCCATGGATCCGCGAAGCGTCATCGAGCGAGGAGGTGGCGACGCGTGTCAAGTGAAGAAAGCACAACCGTTGGATAGCGCGCCTTTGGGGGTAAATTGCAAAACCAACCCCCGCTCTTTTTGTATTTAATTTTTAATACTGTAAAATAAATAGCATGTTGTAAAATATTTGTAAATTTTGCAGAAAGGACCCTAAGTTTATTGGAATTGCAATTAGGTCCTTCCGCGCCTCACGTGCAGTCCCACGTGAGGCGCGTGAAATTTATACTTTAGCCCTGGCGTGTTTTGTAAATTGTAAAATAATTCCAAAAATGAAAATAATTGTTTATTCTAGTAGGCATTTTTGCATTATAACCCCTGTGACTTATTTTATTTGCAATTATGCCCCTGCCAGGCTGTTTAATTTTTGTGCCTTTATCTATTTATTAAAAATACCTAGGATGCTTCTAAAAATCCACAGAAATTAGGTTAGATGCTTCATGTGATGATCTTCCACGCTCATATTTTATTTTGCATTTTTTGCATTTTTTCTAATTATTAAAAATGAAAAAGAAGCCCTTTTTGTACTGTTTAAATTAAAAAATACAAAAAAAATTATAAAATATTTTTGAAAAATACTAAAAAAATTATATATGGTATAATTATATCTATAGTGAGTTCAGAAATTGAAAAATCCTAAAAATATGAAAAAGAAAAATATAAAATCAGAAAGCTCCAAAATCCAACAAAAAATAGAAAATCCTTAAAAAACCCCAAAAATATATTTTTCTCTTTTATAATTATCTATATATTATTATTAATATATTAAAATTAATTTGGGAATTTTTGGAGTTTATTTTATATTTTTAAAACCCAAATTATATTCGGCTATCTATTTAGTCCTATATTGTGGACATTTTTGAAATTAAAAACACATAAAAATTAGAAATATTTCAGAAAAACAACAAAAAAAATTATTAGAAAAATATTAAAAAGCTAAAAAAATATGTGTACATATAATTTAAGTATTTATGTCTATATATATACATTTATGATAGTATTCCTCTCTCTCTCTCTTTATATAAATATATATCTCTTTACATATATATATACACATATCTATATATTATATAATTAAAAAAATATAAAAGAAAAAAATAAAAAAATATAAAATATAAAAACAAAATAAAAAATATATAAAAATATATAAAAATATATAAAAAATTGTAAAAACCAAAAACCCACAAAAACAATAATTGGACATGAACAATGGATTGAATAAATACATAACACATACAACCATTCGCCTCCCAGTGTTCGACCTCTACCTGTACTTACACCTATACACATTTGCATGTAGAGTTATAATAAATTTTAACTCCACATTTTTGGATATTCATTGCATATATTTACTGTGGGTTAATTGTTGATTGATTAGGGGATCTTTAAGTGGTCAATTCAGCGACTGGATTTCTCGCCTTGTGAGATATCTAGACCCTCGATATTTCCCCTTTCATCAGGGAACATGTACATATTGGACGGCCGATAGTACGTGCTGGTGCTCAGATAATTGGAGGTTCATTAGCGCTGAAGTGGATAGGAGTGCGTAGTTTTAAAGAAAACGTGCATACGGCAACATTAGCATTCTATCGTAACGAGCTCGATACACAAGAACCTCATCAGGTCTATCTAATTTTTTTTACTAAAATACAGATGATTTGGACACCATACACTGAAGTTGAGATATCACAACTGCATCCTATCTGCAGAAGTGGCCAGCATGTATGGATGAGTCGAGTTCCACTTATTTGTTACGATCTTGTAGTGATGCACCTACCTGATCGTGTGATGCGACAATTTGGGATGCGTCAGCACATTCCTATTTCCGTGGAGAGGATAAACGTTGTATCTAGATGTAACAAAACCCGAAGTGGGGACATCCTAGACTGGGCTACTATATATCGATAGTACGTGGATCGTTGGGAGGATAGGGAAGCCGCAGTTGTTCATGAGAACCCGGATTCCAATACCGATATTTATATGCAATGGTATTGGAATATAACCAGAAGATGGATCCAAACACAGATTCCTCCTCCTGTAGTAGCTTACCGACCACACGGACCAATGGAAAGACGTCTGGTATGTTTAAAAAGTCTACTTATTCTAGTTAGATTCTATTAAATTATTCTTATTATATTTATAAATGGACTAGGTAGATACGATTGTACAAGGAAGAAACAGTATGGAACAACTTAGACGATCAACGGACTTACCTACCAACATGAGGACAACGATCGAAAATACAATTAACATGTTCGATGAAACACTCAACATGTTCTCCTTGATGTATCCCTTCCATCAATATGAGCAGCAACAATTCATGCCATCACAGGAGCATCATACTTCGGGAGCATCAGGTTTTATGATTTCTTTCTTACAAATGTAAACTAATTTTTCTCTTAAAATCGTGAATTTATAAAATTATATGTTGTAAATTATACGGGAAGGGAGTACACGGAATATGGTGGGGAGGGGACGCAACCACCGCCGATGTTTGGTAGTTCAGGTTTTAGTTATTTGTTTATGTATAGTAAACTCTTATTTATATATCAATTTTTAGACATATAAATACAGTTCCTCATAAAATATAGCAGGACTCAGTGAGCAGGCATTTTTCCAGGGTCAGACAATGGAGGAGTCAATATTTGGCACCTCAGGAATGACGTCTGCGGGATATGACGGGCAAGGGTACTCATCAGGTCATCAAGGACTCGCATCTCAATATGACCAAACCGGATTTGGAGCTTCAGGTAATAAAATGACTAAATAAAATAACTAATTTTTATTTTATGTAGTATTTTCTAAAAGATGAATATCTCATTCTTACAGGATATGGAGAAGCTTTCAGTCAATCACAATTTGCAGGATCATCATTTGCTGGTCCTTCGAGTCAGGGATACAGCGGGCAGAAAGTTCCACCAATTCAACCAGGATTCGTACCTACAGGTAAAATTATACTTAATTTATTATATCGCATTCTCCTCTTACTTATTAGTTAATTTATGTGACATATAATGCAATTAACATCTTTCAGGTATGAGCTATATCGAGTATGGATTTAAAGGGTCTGAAATCGGTGAAGCCGGATTTAGAGGTTCAGGTATAAATATATTATAGAATATACGAAATCATTTCAATACGTTATGTTTAAATTTTCTGATACTTATAACAATGAAAATGTCTCAATCTTGTAGGACCATCGCTTGTTGGACCTTCGAGTCAATTTGACTCTGGACCCTCTCAGCTCATACCGTCTACTCAATATAGTTCAGGAGATTTGCAGTCGCAGATATTTGATAGTGTTCGGCAAATGGAGGCAACTGATTTTGATAGACAGTTGTTTGGTATATCCACGACAATACCACAATAACGTCCATAGCTGCCTCGAAGACCTTCTCCCGGAGTAAGGATCACTGAGCCTCCTCCATCAGAACCGCCTCGCCATTCAACAAGTGTACGAACGTCAAGAAATCAGGAATCACAAATAATCGAACCGCCACGGAAGTCGTCAGCTAGACCGCATCCTCCAGGGCACGTTCCAACGCATTCAGAACAAATGGCCAAGCATAAGAAGAAGAAGACAACACATGAGGAGACTCACAAAAAAATGGGAGATGGAGGGAAAGGAAACGACAAAGGAGGAGGTGTAGGAGATGGAGGAGGAGGTCTGAAGGGATTTCTGAAGATATGGAAAGTTTAAGTTATTGTGAAATTTTTTCTTATTATTTGTAAACTCATCTTTCTTCTCTTATGATTCTAATAAAATACTTGTAATTTTTTAAATTAATTCATGTCAAGTTGTACGTTGTTGAGTTCACATATGTCAATGGTAAATGATGTTAAGCACACTCTCAATTTCTTTATATTTACTATAATATTGTTGATATGTCAATTATAAATATTCTAAGTATGTATCAATAATGAAGAATATAATAAAAAATAGAGATATACTTCACATTTTACAATCACATTATCGGGAAGAAGATGAGACCACGAAGCTCTACTGATAGATCAAAAAAATTGTGATGAAGGAAAATATTGAAAGCCTATTAAATTTATTTTATTTTTTAAAATTATTTACATAATTCCTCAAATGTCCTCAAATGAACATAATAATAATTGTAAAATAATATTTTGTAAAATTATTTACATAATTCCTCAAAATACTTTTAAATTATTCACATCTAATGAACATAATAATAATTTGTAGTATCCGGTAGTACTGAAATTGAATTACAGTATTAACGGGGTGTGTTTTGTCAAATGCCCATCTCCAAATCTACACCTCAGGTGCCGATTTGGAGCCTCTGTCCAAATCTACACCTCAGGTGCCGATTTGGAGGGGGGCCCCCAAATCGGCACCTCAGGTGCCGATCGATACCTATTTTTTTAAAAAAATTCCTCCATACTTATTTAATTAATTATGATTTTTTTAATAATTATTTAAAAAATCCCCCTCTTTATTCATAATTTGACATCCGTATTGATATCTATTTCAAAATGGATTACGTGAATATAAAAAATGCAATACCATACACAAAAAACGGACATGAATATGAAATTAATAAGATCTAATACGACTATATTAGTAGAATATAAATTAATTATTTTAAATTTAAGTGTATTGAGTGGCTTAAAATAAAAATATATGTATTTGTATGATTGTATCTATGGCCTTAAATATCGATTTCACTAGCATATTTGTGACATGGGAAATTGAAACATTGGTGACATGTCGTCGATATTTTCTGGACACTTCTCCCATTTTGATCGAAGTCGTGAAAAATACCGAAGTCCATGTCAAATTTTTGGGTTGGGTTTGATTTTCACTAGCTAGGCAAAATCAAAATCTCGGTGAATTTTTGCCGAAATTTTGAGCCATTTTTGTAACTATACTTCTATTATAAAATAGATACCAATAACGCAACACTATATCTGTATCATATTTAATCTTTCGCATCCTTTTTAAATCAGTGGAGATAGCGAAATCTTTCAATCGTCGCTATTCCAGATGGGTTTTTAGGGAGCTTGGGTCAAGTCATAGCGGGTACTCGACTCGATATTTTCAAATGAGTAGCCGTAAGTTTAGGATCAAAATGCTCGAGTTAAACCCGCATATTTTGAACACCCATAGAGAGTATCTTTCCATTTGGCACACAAAGTTCTACATGTTATCTTCACACATTTTACATCTTTATATACTCTTTACTCTGTTTTCAACTGCTGGAAATTAAGAAATTTCACGTGAAAAAGAGGTTTAAAAAGGGAATTTTACACTTAGCGCTCCTGATCTTTATACCTACAAAATTAATAGTAATAATACTTCCTTCAGTAATATAGGAGCGCAAGCGTATAACGTTAGGATATTATTGCGAGTTCTGAAAGGATATATGGACATAAGTGTAATTAAAAAATGTTGAGAATATAAGTGTTGATGAAAATCTCGAAAGAATACAAGTGTAAAATTTTCAAAAAAAAATGTTCGCAAAGCAAAAAAATGAAATTAATGTGTTATTGAAAATTGTGGAATAAGCGGTAACTGATGTCTAATTGGAAGAATTCAGAACGATCGGAGAGGAATACTTATGCAATAAATTATTGTTTAAGATTGAAGTGAAATAATTATTTCGTAAATAAGAAATAAATCCGGAACAAGGAAGACAAATTCGAGCTATTTTTTCCATGATGTTATATATATATATAGGAAAAAATGGGGTTGCCCCATCGCTCCTTACGCTTCATTTTCCACATTTTTTTAATTTTTTTTCAAAAATAAAGTCATGTATTTTCATCACTATATCCATCTAATATGTCATTCTAATTTCATCGAAAACAGAGACTCTTATACCTTCCATCTAGAATAGGTAATTTTAAGGGTCTTAGAATTGTTGTAATCGATCTGTTCAAGATGAAGGGCATATGATTCTCTGTTTCTAATGAAATTGGAATGACATGTTAGAGGGATATAGTGATGAAAATACATGGCTTTATTTTTGAAAAAAATAAAAAAAATAACGAAAAATGAGGCGGGAGCAGCCAACAAGCAGCCTCATTGAACCCATGTATATCTATTTATTCATTGAACCTCCCTCTTTCCGATCTCATTCGGATTTGCAAAAAACAAGGGATTCATACTAAAATTCTCGTCTCCTAACCCTGTAGATACATGAAAAGCCATATTTATCATATCTATTCAATCTAATTATATGTCCCAAAAGTTAACGTCTATTTGGGATGTGGATGGATGACATCTAACCCGAGAGACACAAGTGACAATTGTGGAAGAAGTCAGGGATACAACTAATATTCTGAAAAAGAGGGGGTGCATAATTGATATTACAACATTTAAAAGGGACACAAGTGATAAAATCATTCAAATATATTTCTTTCTTAGGTTTTTACAATTAAAACCCCTTAACTTCTGCAATATATGTTATGCTCCTCTTTTTTTGGAATATAAGTTGTGCCCTTCTTCATTACACCTTGATTTGAATTAACGGTGCTTTAGTTCGCCTCATTAATGGTCAAACTAACGGAAGGGCACACGTGAAAATAGTGCAAGAAGATAGGTGCACAACTGATGTTCCAAAAAGGTGAGTGGCACAGTTGATATTGCAGAAGTCAATAGTTGCATAAATGTAGAAAATCCTTTTCTTATAATGGCATTATGGATGTTTTTGTGAAAGGAAGGTCATAGGATTTTTTTTTTCAAATATCAAGATTATTATTTTTGGTAAAAAAGAGAAGTTTATAAAGGTGTTCATACAAATACAAAGTTAGCAGTTGAATTGGATTCGATATCTGTAAAAAAAATATTTTGTTGCACTACTGCCCCTGTGAGATTATGTAACAATAGTTAGGTCGTTATTTTTTCGTAATATCACTTGTGCCTCTACATTCTAAAAAAAGTTCACTATATTGACCTTATGTCACCATACTTATGCATTTATTTTACATTAACGGAAGGGTAATACTGCAAATTTGTAAGTATATATGTATACAAGTATTATTGCAAAAAAGTTTAGAATAATTGCAACGGTCGAAGGGGCACAATTGTAAAAAAAACTTTTAAATGCTCCTTTTTAAACTGCACATAATTATTCAACGAACGTAATCGTGAACATCTAGTGCTAAGAAAATACACATATATCTATCGCATTAAATAACCATATTTTTACCACTTGTGCTCTTTTTAACTTTTGCAATATCAATGTGTGTTCCTTCCTTTTTTGTATTATTGATTGTACTCATGTATTCTTATGAAATTCACAGTTTTTTGCTTCCACTAATGTAAAGTAGGGGCATAACTGATATAGAAAAGGGCAGAAATGTGAATTTTATAAGAATATAGGAGCGCAACTGATATTACAAAAAAAAGAAGGGTATAATTGATTTTGCATATTCTAAGATGGGCATGATGATTGTGTATGTGTGAAAAATATTTTATGTATACTGTATCTATAGCAAGTATATTACAAATTTTTTGTTGATTAACCGGTTCATTCATTTTTTCCTCATTGGTTCGGTTTAATCCGATTTTAAAGAATAATGATGTCATATAATTTAAATAGTTTGATTATACGATTCGATTCGACCATTTCGATAATGTTTCCGCTTCTGTTACGATTAAAAACATTGCCCGTACAGTAATTTGAACGTCACTGTAAGTTGCAATATCTTTCCATCGGCAAACATAACTAAACATGTGATCTCCATACACTCTACCTCTTTATGTCTTCTCCTTCTCGGTTTTTAGCGGTTGGAATTTAAGAAACATCACATGAAAAAGAGCTTCCAAATCTTTAAAATGGAATTTTTGCACTTAGTGCTTTGAATTATTTTGCAATTATACTTATAACCTTATATGTCTACAAAATTAATATATTATCCTTCAGTCAGAAAATATAGGAGCTCAAGTATAATAACCAAAGGACACGAAAAAATCTTGAAAGAGTAGCGCTTGTACATACTCCTAATATGAATCGAATATATAAATAAAGGGGTACATACGAAATTTACCCATAGGTAACCGCCCGGAAAGAGGAAAAGGAGGATAGGGAGACTAGGCATAACAACCACCTCACCTATATATATAAGAAGAGACCACACGCACATTTGCAAGTCCACAAACCAATAGTCTCCACTCTGCTCTGCTGCGGTGCGATGATGGACGAAGGCGGCGGCGATCCCTCGGCAGTCGATAGCGGGGGTTCTTCTCGGCGATCGGCGATGAGGATCGGCTCCGTGCAGGTTGCCGTCTCTCGATCTCTCTGTTGTTCGTCTGTTGTTGTGATTGCGATTGCTGTTCGTTCGATATAGAGATCGGGAGAGGGCCGATCTGAGTGTGCGCAAGTTGTTTTGTTTTTGTTTTCGATCGGATGTGAATATCGAGAGGTTGAGAGAGATTTCGGCTTCGGTTTCCTATTTGCGTTTAGGATCGATCTGCTATGCTACATTTCGATCCAGCGTGTAAAATGTTCGGATACGGGTTTTGTGTTTAGAATCGATGTGCTGTGCTACATTTCGATCTGGTGTGTAAAATGTTCGGATACGGAAAGCGGGAGATGTCACGGACTCACGGGAGGAATCACAATCACGATCTGTTTTGAGGTGATGGAATAACTGGATTTGAGGAGCAACAGCCCCGGCGATCGCCGCATATTTTAATTGCATTTTGGATGACCCGATGCCTCGTAGATCTGTAGTTTGTAGCTGCACGTGTATGGCCGGTAGCGATCGAAACAGCAGTACACACAGCGCGGATCATAGCAGTCGATGCGATCGACGGTGACGATCACCTCATTGCAGGTTTCCGGATCATGTTATTAGGTGGTGATTTTGGAGGGAGGATCGGGATTTGGAGTTGAGGTTTGGGAGAGAGATTAATCTCCACTGGAGATATTAGGTTTGATTTAGATTTTAGTTCATGAGATTTAAACCTGGATCTGAAAGTCATGTGTTATGTTTTTGATGCGATGAGATTGGTCGTGATTGTAGCATGGTTTGCAGCTTAAATGCGGTTATTTAGCCGCCACAGATATACATTAATTAAAGCATAGGTTACAATAAATACACAATTATATACCGTGGCTACATGGGATGCTTGGTTTGACCGTGATTTTTGTAGCTTATCGAAAAATAATGTTCTATTTAGATAATTTCGAAGCACCAAATGAATTTGTTTAATCCACAGCTTCTTTGTCCACTGCATTTTATATGCCTCAAATCTTAATAAGTTTGCAATAATCATCTGGCTAGATCAACTGTGCAGTCTATAATTTATTGATATTAGTTAATAGAATAACTTTATTAGATTATTAGTTGCCTACAAATTACTACTCAATCCACTTATTGAAAAAATATTATTGATTTATAAACTTTGTTCTTGGCCCTTCATCTCACTCATTCTTCTTCACAGGGATCCTCGGCAGCCCTCAACCGTACGCAACACAAAGCATGCATCACACTCTCGAGCAAGCTCGGGGCTCTCCTCTTCCATGCTCACCTTGCCGCAGTAGCTGCCGTCATCATCTTCTTCATCATATATGCATCGGACACCAGCAACCGTAAGTTCCATCCAAAGCTTTGGTGTATCCCCCTCCTCGCCTCCGCCGTGTTCTCTGTCGTGGCTGCTTCCACGTGGCTTATTGCTACCCTATGGCGGCCTCTCCGAGCCCTCAAGACATCGTTGTGGCTCACACCGCTGCTCACAATCGCCGACGGCGTGCTCCTCCTCCTGGATACGGAGTCCAGCACTGCAGTGGCACTCGCATTCGCCACCCTTTTAGCAGCTATTGTTCTGGCTCTCTATGCATGCTGGGTTAGCCCGCGCCTGACCTATGCAGGTGATGTGATATAAGATGATTAGCATGCAATTTACAGCAATTCTAACTAAAGTTTTGTGATTACATTAAAAAATTCTTGCATAAAGGTATAACGGGTTCTTAAACTTGTGCCCTTTCATTTTTTTTCCATAACACTTGTGCCCCTTCATATTTTGCTATCACACATGCTCCTATATTCCTATAAAATTCACCTAGAAGTCCCTCTCTTGCAGCAGTAAAGGACATGGGTGTAACAGTGGTACTCATACTACTGTGGATTTTGCAATAACATAGGGAATACAAGTGTACCTTCAAGAAAAACACGGGCTTAAGTGTTATTAGAAAAACTCGGAAGAACATAAATGACTTCGAGTGATTGTTAATATAGATTGTTACATCACGAACTCTTAAATTTTCTCCGTGTTATATAACAACCCCCTAACACCTTTTTTCTAATTACACAACCCTTGTAAATTACACTACGAGCCCTGTACTTACAGAAACTTTTTTTTTGATGGCATACTCTTACAGAAACTTATATCACAACACTTTGACAGACATTTGTGTTGAATATAGTAAGATTACTGGGGGTTGTGATGTAATTAAAAAAATTATAGGGGTTGCAATGTAATTGGGATTTTGGGGAGTGATGGTGTAAAAATATTTTGTTTATATCTGAATAATCGTAGATATATCCAAGCTTTAATTGACCATGTTTTGCTGCAAAATGTACATTAACCAGTATATATACAATGAAATATATATGCATTTGACGTATTTATTGAAATTTCTACTGGCAGGTGAGATCCTTACAGCCTCCCTCTCCTCTCTTGGCACCTCCTCCAGTTATGTCAGGATGGTCATCGTCGCTCTCGCGGCCGGCCTCCTCTTCACCTCCTTCTGGGTGATTGGTGTCAGCAGCGTGGCCGCCCACCCACCGAAACTAGCCGGGGTTTACGTACTCGCCCTACTACTCAGCCTTGCATGGACGACCCACGTCATCCGCAACGCCCTCTTCATCGCCATCTCTCGACCCACATACTTCCACCTCACAGCCGGGCCCAACCCGAACGCACAGGACCGGTCCACCTTCTCGCGATACTTCGGGACCCTCTGCCTAGGCTCGGCATCGATCCCGCTCGTGGTGGTGCTGAGGGGCACCGCGCGGGCAAAGATAATAGTCACAGGCGGGGTCGACGAGTTCTTGTTCTCATGCACAGGTTGCTGCAATGCGATCGCGGACAGGCTCGTGGCCAGAGCCAATCGTTGGGCGCTTGTGCACATCGGACATGGGAGGAGCCTCACGGAGGCGTCCGAGCACACGTGGGGTGCATTTGAGAAGGCGGGAATGGTGAGGTTGGTGGACTCGGACTTGACTAGCTCGATGTGCTTCTTCTGCGGCGTGGCCAGCGGGGCAGCCTGCGCTCTAGCTAGCGGCGTGTGGGCACTTGTCGTCGACAAGGATTACACTATATGTTTGGTGGTCTACGCTTTCCTCGTCGGGTACTTCATGGTATGATTTCCCCTACCTCGTCTTGAAGAGATGCTCCATCTGATTTTCAAAGAAAACAGATACAGATTTACGGCGAATTCATGACAACAATAAGAATATATGCTGCAGGTGAGAATCGCAATGGCATGGCCGCAGGGCTGCATCTCCGCGTACCTCGTCGCCTATGCTGAAGATCCACAGAATATAAGCTTCGACCGCACGATCCCCAACCGTATCCGAGAACTTCAATCTGATTGACGTCGCCGCAAGGATTAGTTGTTTACCTGTAGAAAAGAAACATAGGGTGTACAGATACACGGAACTGGTGAGTTCTGCTATACCGGAATTCAGAACTGCAGTATTAGTAAGGATTTTTACAGTTTCAGAAGATGCGCCTTCTCGATATAAACCGAGGAAACGGCGAATTACCGAAGCTGTCATCCGTAAAGGCTCGCTTTTGACGCCATTCAAGTAATCAGGTTCGCATATGGGAGTCTTCTGCCAGTAGAAAATGCTTACTGAAATAGTAAATAATAGTGAACTGAAAGGCATTCTCTGTGATCTGAGAAAGAATTGAAAGGAATACGAATTCGTTTGTTCACTTGAACATGAATTGGATAAAAAAGAGTGTTTTCTCGAAAGAGGTTTATGAGGCTTACATGTTTATGAGGGCTGTAGCCTAGTAAACATTAACTTCCATCCCGCTTTTCACGATAAGTTCGTGAGCTCGCCTCCCTCGCTGCAGGGCTCCGACCGAGGCATAGGCCGGAAGGACGCTCACCATAATCGTCGCGTTGTACGGCACTCGAGACCTTCGCATTTGGTCGAAGAGGGCCATCGCTTTGTCGAATTCCTCGTTCGTGACTTACCTGAATCGAGAAGGTGACTCGATCAGCGATGTTACTCGCGTTTGGTTTACAGAATATGCAACTGAATGATGCGATACAAATCGACGCACGCAATTGAAAAATACTTCGAAAGAAACATCTGAGCAGGACATGTATTTAAGGTTGTTGATCGAATTGAACATGTTTGCCTTTGATTAGAATTACTTAATAGGTTGGTTCGAATTCATTCCTTGAGAAAGAAAACGAACATGACATCGTATTCAAGTTCAGTATGAAAAGAACATGAACATCCTGAGCTTGGATTGCTCAAATTCTGATTAACATGAATGCTCGATTCAACTTCTTCCCTCGATAGTTTGATTCGAACTCGTTCTTCTCCTAAGTAACAGTGTGTTGAAAAAGAACCGGATTTGAACAAGTCATAAGGGAAGAAATGGATTTCGTGCAAAATTCCGAGATCGATATTGAACCCAAACCAAACTCAAACGTTCAGTTACCAAAAAAACATTCTGCGATCGAACATTCTCAAATTTGAATCAGCATCAAACATTTGATTCGACTTCTTTCATCGATATTTTCATTCAAATTCGCTCGTTTCGTAACGAATAATCTAAAAGAACGAAGTATGAACAAGCCATAATGGGTCTAATAGATTTTATGTGAAATCTGAGGTTAAAAATTATTGAATTCGAACTGAACTCGAACGTTCAGTATCTAAAAGAACATCCTGAGCTCGAATATGAATCGACTCGAATTCGTTAATAGTTCGATTCGAATTCGTTCATTTCGTAGGAAACTGAGCAACTAAAAGATCAAGATATTGACATAAGGGATGTGATAGAATTCGTATGAAATTCCAAGATCAATAAATTTACAGAGTTCAAATTGCACCGAACTCGAGCATCATAGACGAATCTGCGACATCGAACGCAAATCGACTCACCCGCCCATCACGGCGTTGAAGGCGGCGGTCTCAGCGGTGTTTCGTCAAACACCTTGCGCGCTCTCCAGCAGTCCCCACACTTCCCGTACATGTCCACGAGCGCCGTCGAGGCGAACACGCTGCCGGTGCAGCCCCGTCTCGCGGCCTCCCCGTGCGCCCTCCTCCCCTTCCCGACGTGAAAGTGTGCGCGTTGGACGCAGCACGGTCGCCGCCATGGAGCCGTACACGTCGAGGTCCGCCAAGGAGAGGCCGTTCTTGGAGGGCCACTTGATGGCCTCGTTCCGAAGGAAGGCGGGGAAAGGAGCGGAGTCGTGGAGAGTTTGGATTTAAAGTATGATATGATTGTATTAGAATTTGGAAAAGTGATCGGCTATTATGATTTGATTGTATTGAAATTTGAAAAAAATAAGTTGAAGTTGAGTAGTTTATATTTTTTAGATGATATGACGGTATAATATTTTTTTTGGAATATATAAAAGATAAATGATTTATTTAATATATTTAAAAGGGTAAATTACATAAAAGGGACTGACTTTTACATGGATTCTCAATTTAAGGACTAATTTTTAATTTGTAACAAACAGGGGACCAAATTTTAACTTAACGTTCCAGTCCCTGATGCTGTCAACATGCAGCTCAATCCATAATTTTACTTAACGAAATTACCCTCGGTGATGAGCACCATGCGACCTCTTCTCCTTCCCCTCACTATGGATGGCTGAGATGGCCCTCTAGGCTTCTGTCACGGCAACATGCTCGACCATCCGCTGTGGGAGTACCGAGGCAGAAGGACGGGGCAAGATGACCAGCAAGGGGTTGTAGGTTGAGGTGGACCGGCGGGGCTTGCTAGAAGGGGTTGCAGGTGCAGGCGCATGCACGGGGGGATTAGGGGCACCGGGGGAGTGGTGGAGGTGGGGTTGCAGTTGCAGGCGACGTGGGGGAGGGGTGTCGCAGGTGCGGGCAGCGCGGGGGTGTCGCAGGTGCAGGCGATCTGGATCGACCCCTTCACCGTCTCGGTGAGGCAGACGACTCGTCCATCCCCGAGCTGGACAACACCGGTGTTGGTGTTGTCGGTGAGCGAGGCACCGGAAAGCAGGCTGGCGATCTCGCCGAGGTAGGAGAAAAGGTTGCCTAGTTTCGGTATCTCAGAGAACTCATTGTAGCATATCCGTCTGTTCTTCCTCGCCGCCTTGTAGGCCTCCGACTCGACTTGACGGTGCGCCGCCTTGACTCGGCCGTCATCGAAGTGGACGCCGACTAATGTTGCATACCCATCGAAGAGATGACGGAAGGAGTGGTCGCCGATGTTCCACATCTCAGGGCCATTTCTCAAATACGACCCTCTCTGCAACATAACACCAAAGATATCTAATCTGTGTATATACGTACGTATAAATACAACAAAGTATTCTTGAGAAAGATTATACCAGCCATTTTGGTATCGTGCCCTCGATTTCGAGCTCGCCCTCCCAGCTCTCTTGCCTTACGCTAGTCCAAGCTGAGAGCTTGTTACGCTCCTCGACGGACGGGACGAGGACGAGAGGCAACTCTGTTGTGACGCCCATGGCGGGCGGAGAGCTTCTAGGAGGGAGCTGCCTCTTACCAAGTGGGATTGCACGATTGGTGGGGTTGGGATCAGAGTAGGGTTGAGGAACACCCGTGTGCTTTAGAGATGCAAAGAAGGAGATGGAGGCCATGACGTAAGTTTAAGAAACAAGAAGGAGATGGAGGCCATGGCGGCTCAACCCATTCCAACTACTATGCCTTGATGTTACTCGGATTGGGAAAGTGTAAAAGGAAGGTGAGGGTAATTTCGTCAACTACTATCACGGATTAAGCCGCCCACTAACGGCATCGGACACTGAAACGTTAAGTTAAACTTTAGTCCCTTCTTTGTTACAAAGCAAAGATCGGTCTCTAATTTGGGAATCCATGTAAAGATCAGTCCCTTTTTTTGTAATTTACCCTATTTAAAAAAAGAGGGAGAGTGAGCCCTACATAAAAGAGAGAAAAATGGAGGGTTGGGGGGGGGGGGGGGGGTAAACCCCTAGCCGAACATGGCCATTCAATCTAAAGTTATATTTTGAGATGGAAATCGAAAAGAAAAGAGATTACACCACGTCAGGATCCTCTTTCTCGGGCGAATGCGTGCAGCATCCCAGTTGCCAATTACAAGATTCCTTGAGGCAAAGGATTACAGTGTATGTGCGTGAATTACATTAATACATGGGAGAAATGAGAAATCTTATCTGAATATTCTGATGACGTGTCAAAGTACCTTGACATTCTTCTATTCTTCTTTTGATCCCTCAATCCAAATGGAGATTCCATTGATTTGATCAACTACTCCCTTACTGCTCAATGTAATTTGCACAAAATTCCCGCGATAAGTTGTGGTCATTTGTGGACTTTTTATGAATGCCTGAAAGTTCAGCTTCTTTGACTAAGAAATCCTCTGTTAAGAATTTAATAACCTTGAGAAGGTCACCGTTCGATTTGAAAGCAATGGCACTATTATAACAATATCCAGTAGAAAAAGAAGCATCTACTTCGATAAAGATTTCAAAATCGTCCTTAGTTCGATTCAATAAATTTAGTTTACTCTACACGGGACTACATGAGACATGAGCACAATAGCCTTGAAATGAGATGATTAGTAATCTACATCGTGTTGAAAGATTGATTTTTGAATTTCATGTTACATCTTGCAATCATATTTGATATAGTAGTAAGTAAGCCTTAGTAAAGAGATTAGAAGAGGAGTCGCCCTTTCTATCCAAGGAGAACACAACTTATGATTCATGTCGATAACTCCTACGTTTTAATGCCCATCATAAACCACGTAGTAGCTTTCGTAGCCGGTACAAAGCAAATAAATGTTCCATATCTTCAACGGTATCGATACGCAAGCAACATCTTGCATCATAGCCTGGCATTCTTTGCGCCAAAGAGGAGCCTCTTGGCAGTGAGGATATAGTAGGTTGCCGAACATACCTAACCATGTTACTGAACATGCCCGATTTAGTTGACTTTAGTCTTCTTTTTCGGGATTTTTACACGTGTTCCTCCTCCGAGATTCTTCAATTAATTATACACCTACTTTTTTACAATAGGAATTTTATATTTATGCCCATCTTAGATGTTGCAATATCAATTATCCTCTTTTTTTGAAATTTCAATTGTGTCCTTGCCTTCTTATGGTTTTATCACTTTTACTCATGGTTAGTTGTTGTCCATCCACGTCCCAATAATTTCTAGGGACAGTCAACATGGATGCTAGGGGCAGCCAACATGGTTGCCCCCACCTCATTTTTCACAAAATTTTTTATTTTTTTGGAAAAATATCACCATATATATTCATCCCTATATCCCTCCTATATGTCATTCGAATTTCATCAGAAACAGAGACTCCGACGACCTCCATCCAAATGTCATTTTTTTACGGTCGCAGAATTTTTTAAATCGACCCTGTCTGGATGGAGGCCGTAGGAGTCTCTGTTTCTGACGAAATTTGAGTGACATATAGGAGGGATATAGGGAAGAATATACATGGCGATATTTTTCCAAAAAAATAAAAAAATTTGACGAAAAATGAGGCGGGGCAGCCCCATCAACCCCTATATGGGAAAAATGGATCATTTTCTAGAATCCTTTTGGACACAAGGGTCGTTAAAAACAATACCCAAATAGATATATCATTTTCTAGATTCCTGCTTTTTTCTTCTTCCTCTCCCTCTCCCTCCTCCTCCTCCTTAACTAGGAGTGTCTATCGAGTTCAATGAGCCGAGTTGGCCTCAACTCGGACTTGAACTCAATGAGAAACCTAAGGCTCGAACTTGTGCTTGATAAGGGTCGAGCCCTAAATCACCAACTCGAACTCGTTGAGTTTGAGCTGACTCACGAGCCTTTTATCGAGCTACGAGTTTCTAAACTGGCTCACGAGCCTTAAAATGAGTTGGCTCACGAGCCTCTTATCGAGTCATGAGTTTCTGAGCTGGCTCACGAGCCTCAAAATGAGCAGGCTCATGAACCTCTTAATGAGTCATTGTTCCATTTTATACATTAAATTATGCAAATGAACCTCTTAACGAGTCACTAGGGTTAGGAAATAGGAACCGTCGGTCTGGTCTGGGGAAGTTTCAGTATATAGGTTTTCAACTTTTTTTAAGAGGGGAAAGGAGTTATCGAGTCGAGTTTCCGAGTTGAACAACGCCCAAATCGGACTCGACTCGATAAGCTAACGAGCCAGAAAAGCCAACTCGAGCTCGGGCTCGTTGAGGTTTCGAGTCGGTCTCGTGAGCCCTTAATGAGCCGAGCTCGAGCTCGAGCTTTCTTGACAGCGCTATCCTTAACCCACCACCTCCTCCTCCGGCCCCACTCCTTCGCCATCCTCCACCTCCTCCGGCCCCCAGCAACGCTCAATCTTCTCCTGCAACGGACCCAACTAGAGTCTTTCACATTCAACACCCGGGCTACGACCGCATCTGAGGACCGTCGGTAATAAAGGGTAGAGGAACCAGTGGTTCCAGCTCCTTGATCACCTTCTCTCATTACAACCGGAGTACCAGCGCTCGAGCCACACATCTACAGAGACCCTTCCGCAGGGCTACACCCCAATCTACAGTAGCGAGGACCATCTCCACGGCAGAACACCTCCCCAACAGGGGTTTGACGTCGGTAGAGAAACCCGTTGAGGAATAGAGGTTCATCGCCAATAGTCGAACTCCTTCGACTCAGTTAGAACTCCGTCATGTTGTCTCTGTCCTCGCGCTCTCTAGAGGTAACATCGAAGGGTTTGCTGCACTAATACAATCCTCTTCCATCCAAGGAGAAGTCCACCTCATATTAGAACCCCTCATTCGTTCATTCAAGTCGGCATCAACATCACAGGAGGATCTGCGAGATCTTCACCGAGACGATTCGACCTCATTTCCACCGCCTGAAGTAGCAGTAGCTCCATTGCACTCCACCATCTTCAAAAGCTTCGTTACAGATTAAGTGAGAGACGACGTACCGGGAAGCTAAAGCAGAACTCCTCTCGTATGATAACACCATCATCGAGCTTTTTAGAGCAGGTCATTCGCAGAGGTTCAACCTCGTATTGAATCTATCCCATGGGTGGTGGCGCCGGTGTTATTAAAACCGGACCGGACCGGCCGGTTTTAACCGGTTGAACGGGTGAACCGAGCTTGTACCGGTTCGGCTAATCCGTTCTTACGGTTCGGGTCAAATTGACGCAATTTTGATTCAATCACCGGTCCGATCGACTATTTGCAACTTGCATTAATCTAGTTCAATCGAAATTAACCATTCAACCACAATTCAAATTTGAATTTATATTAAAATAATAATGGTAGTGATGAGTGATGACTCATTACCTCGTTTAACCCATTAGTGAGTACTAACCAACTACTTCAACTCAATTTTTTTGAAAGAATGGGATAATAAAAAAAATAACCTATCATTATTCTAAAGTATTTAGTTCAAATGTTATTTTTGTATATTTTATATTTATGTTAAATGTGTTTCAGTGTATATTATGTATATGTTCTGATCCATTCTGATTTAGTTGTCTGGTTCAACCATTTTTTCCTTATCGGTTCGGTTTAATCCGAGTTTAAAAAATAATAACATCATCATATGGTTCAACCAATTTAATTCCATGGTCTAACCCGATCCAACCTTTTGTTGGAATTTCCGGTTTAGTCTCCGATTCGGTTTCAAAAGCCTTGGGTGGCGCAAAAGTTCGGGGTAGCGTATAGGCGACGAAGGAGGAGGCTTAGGTAGATGGGTTTGGGGAGGAGGAGGTTAGTTTTGACAATTATTCACCTATTAACCACCGCATGGTTTGAATAAATTATGGTTTAGTTCAACTCATCCGCAGTCAAAGTAATGTAAACGCACAAGTGATAACGATGCAAAAAAATAGGAGCGCAACTAATATAGCAAAAAAGAGAGGGTCTCACTGATATTTATATAACTTAAGATGGGTATAATGTAAAAAAAACGTGTATATTGTGCAACGTGTCATTGTATATGCATATTTTACTTTAGGGTTTTTTACGCTTGTTCCCCTCCGAGATTCTACGATTTCATTTATACCCCCACCTTTTGCATTAATGCGTGTGTCCCTATATTCTTATAGAATTCATAGTTTTGCCCTTACACTGAGGTGAAATAGGAGCATAATCGTAATAACATAAGTGTAGAACCGTTAATTTTATAAAAAAATATAGAGGCGAGGTGTTATTCTATAATGGTAGGGGCATAGCTGTAGTTGTAGAATTTTGAAGGTGCACAAGTGTAAAAAAAACCCGTTCCTTAACAAAAAGTCAACACTGTGTTACCCAATTACGAAATAGAGGGGAACAAGTGTTATTGCAAAAAAAAGTAAGGATACAAATGTTGTTATAAAAAAAGTAAGGGTGTACCTGTAATTACAGAATCTTGGAGGGGTGCAAGAGTAAAACCCCTAATTTCGTGTGACCCCATAAAGTATTTGCAATTGTAATCTAACTCTTGTAGTCTTTGTAATTCTACCACGATCCCCGTAATCATACACTCTTACGTTACAATCATTGTTCAATAGTGTAAAGATTATAGGGATCGTAATTACATAGATTCTATGGGTTATCATATTATGGGACAAAATTTTAGGGCTCATGGTGTAAGAAACATTTTTTCGGGGTCAAAGCACATCCAAAGTAAAAAAGATGCATAAGAAATGATAACATCTTAAGATCTCTGCTTTTTAAGAGGCGTTCATTCATTGATGAGAACAAAGAACATACATGATTGAGATCCCAATTATGCGAGTCATTGAACTTCTACAAGGGAAGTGCAATGTTGATGGTAGAGAAAATAAAGCAGAAAGAAGAGAATAACAAAGGAACAAAAAAAGGGGAAAACATCGTTCATCATGAGAACTTAACCACGTCGGCTAACAGTGGAACATGTCTCTCGAAAGATCACTCTTGAGTGACAAGCAGATGCGCACGCGAGAAAGAAAAACAAACATCATGCATCTCTTAGCCAGTAGACAAATACGTTAATGCTCTACTCCGAAGCCTGGAGGGTTGCTCAACACGATCAATTGAACCAAGTCTTTCAAAGGAGAAAGGACATAGGTGGACCTCGAAAGACTTGGGGATGGAGATGTAGGTGGACTTTAAGGCATAGAGGTCGAGATGGGCACCGAAGCAGAGTCGAAGGTCGAAGCAAAGGTCAAGTTAATGTGGAGATGGACCTCAAGGAAGAGGAAGACCTCGAAGAGTTGGAGGCGAAATCGAAGTTATCGCACTTCAAGGGGAAGGTAGAGGTGGAGGCAATGCACCTTAGGGAAACAAAAGCGAGATAAGGGTGGCTGCCAAGTGACAAGGTTGAGAATAAGACCTAGGGTTTCATCTTTAAGAGCGATCAGCAAGAGCCCCCAATGAATGACAATGCGGGTTAAGATTTTTTGCACCTTATTGGCATCTTCTTTTCGAGAATAACTATGGTAGAAAACGAATGTGAAGTTAAGAAAAGGATACATATATTTTTCATTTTAAGGATTTTTGTTTTGATATGATAAATGTAGAATAAGTGTGAGTTATTCACATTTCATGCTTTTGTGTTAGTTTTTGGCAATATGAAACAAGTGTTAATGTAGAATAAATGCCGATTTTCGTGAAATATTATGTGAATGCGAGATATATAGTAATCACTATTTAAATGAAACAGATAAGTGAAAATAGAATAATTTCGAAGCAACAAAAAGATTAGTTATTCAAAAAAAATAAGAAAACTCGAGATAAAAGAAGAAATCTCAATATTTATTATCTTACTAGGATGTATACCCGCGCTTCGCGGCAGTAAATAGAATATAAGAATTAGATATCATTGCCTCGTTTTAATAACAAAGACGTGTGGATTGACAAAAAATAAAAAGAAACATGATAAATGATAAAGTAGTGGAAGTATAATACAATTGTTATTAATAACCATTGATACATTGCAGATCAATTAGCATGAATAAAGTTGATTCCACTTAAATAAAAAATGATAATAATAAAACAACAATTATTGACACTATAATTCTTCTGAAGATGACACAAACAACAACAATAAATTCCTCACTAAATCAATATCAATGGTTGTCGATTCTGAATTCAAAAAACAAATACAATAGTTATTATAGTAGTTGAAATTTTATTATTTTCGTCCAAATATAAAAGAGTACAAACTTTATTCCATAACGTTGGAATAAAATCGAGTTATTTTATTCCAAAACCGATTTTATGGAATAAAAATTAAGCATATAATATATAGATGTGAAATAGACAACTATTAAAAATATCAAATTTATTAGAAATATCATCTTTTAAAACACATATCCAAACAAAACTGAAGATATAGTTTCTAACCTTGGATTTTGCGAGAGGGGGAGTGACTATTGCAATATACTCGAAGTGAAGAATCTCTTAATGTTGAACGATGTTAGCACTAACATGCCGGTTGTTTAATGTCGATGTGATCATAAAAGGAAGTAGACATGTATACAATGACCAACCTTATTTTTTGCAAGACTCCTTTGAATTCATAAATATTTGATAACTAAACTGACTATTGGTCTTTCATTCTAAATAATTGAAATGAGATGTCCATTATATGCAACTTTCTCAAAGATAGCATAGATCATGTTATGTACGTGAGTTGAATTCACAATAATTGTAGAAAGTGAGGTTAACCTAAATATCCTCTTAGATAGTTGTTTAAATTTGAGAATATTCAACTAATATAGATGTTTGTTCTCTTCTATCACCATTTTCAATATGTATTTTCATGGTCTTTTCTTGAAAGTTGTAGAGACTTGGAAAGCACCATACTGATATTAAGTTTTATGCAAATGATGTTAATCATGTCGGTGCTATGTGAGTAAAATTATACTCTCCCCATTTTCGGTTAAAGGAGGGTTGGATATGTTGGAATTTAATACTTGTTTGGGAAAGTTTTGCAATAGTAGATCTATGTCTGCACATCCTATTTAACATGAATGATCGGTGATTTTTTTGGAACTTTTGGGACTCAAATGTGAAGCAAAAATCCTTCTTCCATGATTGAAATTCATGTTTTTTTTATCTAAATATTTAATGATGTAATCTAGTGACTATCGTAGAAAATCAAGGCTCCAAGCTTTATCCTTACTTGCACATGCATTGGGGCATGACTGCATGATTTTCTTCATGTTCTTAACTACCTCAATAAATCTCAATGTTTTAATAATGAGCTTGAGTCAAAGTTGACAACATCGTAATATGGCTTGAAGTTAAGTCTCGGTTCACGTTGCTTTGTTTTCCATTTTCACTCAAGTTATTTTATTTTTATGGCCTAAATTTCTGCTTGATTCCTTTTGATATGGTAATTTATGTATGATCCAAGGGTGCACCCCTTTTTATGTTGTAAAAGTATTGCAAAATTAAATCTCATTGCTTGACATAGTTTGTAATTACCTTAATAATACTCAAGTGGAGGAATCGTTAAAGGATGACTATCTTATCACATAGAAAAATAGTTAATGGAGACACTATTTCTAGAGATTCATCTACTCATAGTGTTTTTCTTCCCTTGCTCGTATGGCCTAAATTAAAATTGCCACTTATTCACAAAAATATTTTTATGTGTGTGCGTTCCTAAACCCATACTAATGGAAAGATAGATGCTCGTTAAAGCATCTACCGAGCAAGTATCTATGATAGGAGATGAAGAAGGAGTGATTCCAGATAACGTAGCATTATAGCTTAGGTTTATAAGCTTAGATTGAATTTTTGGCTATGTTAATTAACATTATGATATGAATTCATATACATTTAAAAATTGCAATGAAATCAACAATTTTGGATCCATACAACTTTAATAACATGACCATAATAAAAGTATTTTTTATTTTGATCAAATATAACGCAAATAGATATCAAGGTAAATTCTCAAAATTTTGCCATCATAGAACTTTCAGTTAAAAAATTCAAATACATTTAGTTCCAAAAATCAACTCAACTATACAAATGCTTAGCATAATTTAGATAAAAAAATCCAAACAATTTCCTTTCAAGATAACATCACCATTTAAAAAAATGGGGTAGGTAGCATTAAGCGTGTATTACATCCTTTTATATAATACATGCATCTGCCAGAAACTTATATCTATCATGGTCAATCTATTACCCAATAAAAATCAATAAAAAAATAACTGCCAAGGATCAAAATTAAGTCTTGTGACCAACTATATCCAAGGAGTAAATTCTCACTTCCAAGCACGGGGAAGTAAAATCACAAAGATGGAAAGCAAGTATTAATTTATTTAGTGTAAAATCAAGCTCTAGCAAATTGACGATTACAAAATAATCACCAAAAATACATCGACAACCAATAATACTAAAGCAATAAAAAAGAGGAGATGCAGACATGATAATCATGTCTCAAATTATCTATTGATCTTATAGCTCTTCTTTTTTGTCTTAAAGTTCAGTGAACTGTATACACCACCGTGATACAATTATAGGTGGGCATGCAAGATGATCACGAATGGTTCTCTACAGGGAAGGTGAAGCAGTTTGTCCATCACCAAAAAATAGAAAAGTGAGTTCATGCACATATGAAGAAAATCTATATATGTAAATCAGGCCAAAGGGTCCATTGTTTAAACACGTTTAACCGATTATGAGATATGGAGATTTGGAAATCATAATCGATCCCCACTAGTTGAAATCTATGTGACTGGGATGATATGATCTTGCACAAATGCAAACTATTGTTAGCTCAACACATTTTTACACCTTTCCCCTTATCGTCGCAAAATTGAAGGAAAAATACTCCATGGCAATACATGTAGTAAAAAAAGAATAAATGGGAAATTCAACGATTGGAAAAGCTTTCAACGGCTTCCCAAAGGAATCGTCTAACATCAAGTACTCTACAGTAGATGCCGTAAAAGAAATCAGTTGTAGGTTTTATATATGTTTAAGATGCTGCAAGTAAATACCTAAAAGCAAAACATGTCTAACATAAATAAAGAGCAAAAGCATCTGCTTTACATCGACTGGCTTTTAAGCATTAGTTGCAGAGGAATCAAGAGATGAAATTAAGATTGAAAGATGATTTTCATTTTACTTTATTGTTATCCATCAAGTAAATACCTAAAAGCAAAGAAATGTCTGACATAAATAAAGAGCAAAAGCAGCTGCTATACATCGATTGTCTTTGGAGCATTAGTTACAGAGGAATCATGAGATGAAATTAAGATAGAAAGATGATGTTCACTGTACTTTGTTGGTATCCATCAAGTAAATACCTAAAGCAAAGAAATGTCTAACATAAATAAAGAGCAAAAGCAGCTGATATACATCAGCTGGCTTTGGAGCATTAGTTACAGAGGAATCATGAGATGAAATTAAGATAGAAAGATGAGCTTCATTGTACTTTGTTGTTATCCATTATATATCAAAGAAAGCATATATTGTAGAAAGAGCACAAATTGGTATAAAGCAGGAAAACACATACATAGCAACGGTGGTTGGCTTTGAGGACCCTTACCCACTGCGTCAATAGATGGAGAAGGCATGAACACACCTACTTGAGGAGTCGAAGCAGGCTGTCCCTTGGATTGACTTTCTTATCTATCACTAGGCTTCTTGAAGTTGCACCATCACAAATGATATACGTCGATTTCAACAACAACCCGTTAATCGGATCATGTGATAACCTCAAATTCTGGAAGCAAAGCATCCAAAAGTCAATCGAGTTATAAAAATCGAAAAATCTAAGGGTAAACCCATCGCCATCTTTTAACGATGTTAGCAACATTGGAAGAGACAGAACCGTGAACATAATCGAAACCGGAGAGGCAAATGCACCTCTGCCATTGCCAAATGGCGCCTCCTCCCACTGCCACTCCCCTACCCTCTCGGATCTCATTCCCTCCCCCTTCAACGACCTCTCCATCCCCCTCTCCAATGAGTACCTCTGCCACACCGCCTATGATATCTTCGTTGCCGTCTGCCGCACCACCGGCTCCCGCCTCCTCTCTTACATCTCGCATGAAGAGAAGCCGCCGACATCGTCGGGGGGTCGTCGGCAACGACGCGGAGGTCGCTGACATCCATGGCGGCGAGCAAGATGAAGAGGGCGCTTGGACTGAAGTCATTGTCGGTGGGTCACCGTGGGTGGGAAAAGGTAGCCCAACCGAGAAGGAAGGAAGTTCCGAGAAGGGGAGGAGGCCCGCGAAAGTGGGGGAGCTCGTGAGGGTGATGGGGGTGTCAGAGCAGATGGATGATATATGTGAAGAGATAGGAAGGTGAAATGACTTTTTTTGACAGGAGGAAACTCGAGCTGAGGGAATTGAAGGGTTTCCACCGGAATTGGATGGAGGTTTTGCCACGTGTCAACAATCGGGAGAAAAACCCGACTTTAACATATGTATATAGATGTATATAGATATAGATTCCCGAAAAGAACATGCTAATTTCGTAGGGAGTATCACTGCAAAAAAACCAAAAGTCCAAGCACTATCTACGTAATTTCAGATATTCATAGGGGGCATGAGAGGAAGAGAGGGATACCATCACATGCCCAAACCAGAACCCTAATTCGCGGCCGCAACCTCTCCTTCCTCCTCTCTCCACGACCCAACTCCCCGATCGCATGGCGTACGCCGCGATGAAGCCGACGAAGGTGGGGCTGGAGGACTCCCAAGAGCAGGTCCACCGCATCAGGATTACCCTCTCCTCTAAGAGCGTCAAGAATCTTGAGAAAGGTATATCTTTTCCGATTTTTGGGATTTTAGGGTTTTGGCGGATTCGTTTGAACGTGAGTTATTGCAGTGTGCGCGGATCTGGTCAGGGGAGCGAAGGACAAGCAGCTGAGAGTGAAGGGGCCGGTGAGGATGCCCACCAAGGTCCTCCACATCACTACCAGGAAGTCGCCCTGCGGTGAAGGTATTGTAGAAAGATGTATTTTTCCACGTTTACTGATATTTTTTGTTGTTGTTTCTTCTCAAGCAACCAATGATTGCTGCAAAGGTGAACTTTGCTTAGATTTCGGTTCCAAATGCGCGCTCTGAGGCCCCTATCTTTGGTGCTTTGTATTGAATTGGAGTATAGAATCCACAGATGCAAAAAAAATTATGAGGAATGTTCAGCTCAATCAATTTGATTGAATTTTAAGTGGTATTTATACTCTGAAACATGCCAAAATGGTTTAAGATATAGCTAAAAATAACGCATAGGGAATAGCTTCATCATCAAGTCACAGATGTATAATTGTCTTTTTACCGTCAAATTACACTATAATTTGCTTGAATTTGGAATTATCGGTTGACCTTCAAATTATCAATCTCAAAGTCTTCACACTCACTTGCTAACTCATATTTCAGTTTCATGTATTGATGAAACAATCACTAATATAAAATCAAATAGGGCTGCATTGTTGTAAAAACAAATTTACTATATAAACCAAAGACATTTGAAAAAAAGAGCCGACGACAAGCGGATTCTTGCAGCAGCTCATCCAAGGCATCGGTATGTAGTGAAAATGGAAAAGCAGGTGACAAATAAACCAACAATCATAGTTCGAAATTTTATTAGAACTTGTGTGTAATAAAATAAGGTGTACTTTGGATGTTACAGCCTTTTGAATATATATAACATTAATTTGGGAAAGTTGCACGGGCATCCTTGCAACTTTCCCACCAAATTGAAAAGGGGGCACGGGCACTGACGCTCATTCCGGACTTCCTTTTTCTCTTTCGTCCCGTCCGCCCAAGTTGTGAGGAGAAAAGAGAAGGAAAGAGGAAGGAAAAAGAGGAAAAGAAGATAAGAAGGAAGAAAATGAGATAAGGTAAGGATCTAAACCACACTCATTTGTATTTTGAGTAAACTGTCTAGCCGATTTTGTTGTCTTGAGTGTTTTGGGGGATATTAGGTTTGTGATACGATTTTAGGATGGTGTTAAAATGGGAGGAATATAAATTTCGGATTTTGTGGTTTGATATTATGAGATGGGTGTGATGATCTACTTTACATGTGAAGATAGGTGATAAAAATAATAGAACTTCAAGAAAATATGTGGTATAAGTAAAATGATGGAGCAAGATCATGAGATTTTACCCTTGCACTCAACAAACCCGTGTAGTGTTTTGTGTTGTTAAGATAAAAGAATGGATGGTAATGTATGATTGATGACATTGTTGTCAATAGTTATTTGTTGGGACAATGTTATTGATAGTTATAGAATGTGATTTAGTTTTTCATTTTAAAGAGATGATGATTTGAAGAAGAAAAAAATTGAAGTGATTAACAATATAATGAGAGTTGTAGAAATAGCAACGGAGTATACTTATAGAAATAGGTGGGGAAAATATTAGATGAGAAGTGGTAACGATTATAGGAAATATATGTGTATGATTGTAAATATTGATGAAAAAGTAGAATTAAATTTGGTACGGATTTTTAAGAAGATCATATTGAACTAGAAGATTATTCCCAACATAGATCATATTCGCTTTAAGTGTATGGAAGAATTTATGTTTTACAAAGAAAACGTTATGTGGTATCTTAATTCCCTTATCCTGATCCTAACAATCTTTTACTTCACTACCTTTATAAAATATATATTCTTCCATACACTTAAAGCGAATATGATCTATGTTGGGAAAAATCTTCTAGTTCAAGATGATCTTCTTAAAAATTCATACCAAAATTAAATCTACTTTTTCATCAATATTTAAATTCATACACCTATATTTCCTATAATCGTTACCACTTCCCATCTAATATTTTCCCCACCTATTTTCATAAGTATACTCTGTTGATATTTCTACAATTCTCATTATATTGTTCATCACCTCAATTTTTTTCTTCTTCAAATCATCAAACTCTTAATCCTGTTAAACTCCCATATTCACACACATATCCCCACATTTATCTCTTCCATGTGGTATATTTTTATTATACTATCTCTCCCTTACATCTCCCATTCTCTCATCGAAATGGGTTATTATTCATTGTTTAAACTCTTATAGTCGATAATATAACATAATGTAAGCTTATTTCACCATCATTTCCTTACAAAAAAAATCAAGAAAACATTCATGTAACTTAATTTCACCATGCTGTCCACATTTCTTTTTGAATAAAATTTTTTGATCTTTATCTCTTTCAAATGAAAAACTAAATCACATTCTACCACTATCAATAACATTATCCCAACAAATAATTATTAACAACAATGTCATCAATCATTCATTATCGTCCATTCTTTTATCTTAAAAACACAAAACCCACATGGGTTTGTTGAATGCAAAGGTAAAATCTCATGATCTTGCTCCATCATTTTACTTATACCACATATTTTTGTGAAGTTCTATTATTTTTATCACCTATCTTCACATGTAAAGTAGATCATCATACCCATCTCATAATATCAAACCACAAAATCCGAAATTTATATTCTTCCTATTTTAACACCATCCTAAAATCGTATCACAAACCTAATATCCCCCAAAACACTCAAGACAACAAAATCAGCTAGACAGTTTACTCAATACAAAGGGGTGTGGTTTAGATCCTTACCTTATCTCCTTTTCTTCCTCTTTCCTTCTCTTTTCTCCCCACAGCTTGGGCGGACTGGACAAAGGGAAAAAGGAAGTCTGGAATGGGCATCAGTCCTGCTCGTGCCCCCTTTTCAATTTGGTGGGAAAGTTGCAAGGATGCCCTTGCAACTTTCCCAAATTAATGTTATATATATATTTTCAAAAGGCTGTAACATTCTACCCCCTTAAGAAATTTCGTCTTCGAAATTTCTCGTACCTTTGATGCTAAATAGTGATGGATACTTTGAATGCATGTCATCTTCGAGTTATCATGTAACTTCACCGCTTTTTCGATCTCTCCACAGAACCTTTACTAGTTGCAATGTCTTTTTGCGAAGTTTCTTCTCCATTCTATCTATGATCTCAACCGGTTGCTCTTGATATGTAAGATTATGCTCCAACTGTAATTCTTCATACTGAATCACATGGCCACTATCTGGTAATACTTTCTTAGGTTTGATATGTGTAAGACATTATGCACTTCAGATTGGTGTGGTGGGAGTGCCAACCTATAAGCCACTGGTCCTACCCGTTCGAGTATCTCAAAAGGACCAACGTATCTTGGTTTTAGCTTTCCTTTGATTCCAAATCTTTGACCTTTCGTAGGAGATGCCTTGATGAACACCGAATCTCCAACACTGAATTTTATGTCTCTCCTCCGGCTGTCACAATAGTTCTTTTGACGGCTTTGGGTTGCTAATAGCTTCTTCTTGATCTTATGATCACATCGGTGGTCTCTTGAACCATCTCAGGTCCCCACATTCTCCTTTCTCCTGCTTCAGTCCAACACAAAGGAGATGTACATCTCCTACCGTATAGAGCTTCGTATGGTGCCACTCCTATACTAGAATGGTGGCTATTGTTGTAAGTAAATTCAATTAATGGAATGTGCACGTCTCATACTCCTTTCCATTTTAACATACAAGAACGTAACCAAGGTTGCAGAAGTCGGCAGTCAGTACTCGGTCGGCAGGGTCACTGACTAAGGATTAATCGGCAGTCGGGAGAGTAATCGGATTTAGTCGGGCATTAGTCGGTTTGGAATTTTTTTATTAGTTTAAATATATAAATCAATTGTTATAGCAAATACTCTCATTTATATTCATATACTTAGCAGTTATAATATTTTTAAGAGCATAAAAAATAGCAAGAGAATGAAAATAGAAGCAAGTTAAGAACAAAATGTTTGGCACATAGTACAAACAAATGTTCAAAAATAAAAGAACAATTACAAAATGCCCAAAAAATAATACAAGCGAAACTAAGACAAGTGTCACAAGCCATTGGGTTCAATCCTCAATGTCGTCATCCAAGTCCAACTCTTCTTCTTCATCATCGCCTTCTTCTTCAT
Source organism: Ottelia alismoides (assembly GCA_037367405.1). NCBI lineage: Eukaryota > Viridiplantae > Streptophyta > Magnoliopsida > Alismatales > Hydrocharitaceae > Ottelia > Ottelia alismoides. Next base: position 201,628 of record JAZKJV010011865.1, read on the forward strand.
CATCGTCATCATCTTCTTCTTCTATATCCTCAAGATGTTGCTCCTCCTCATTCATCGGTGTAGCATTGGAGCTTGACGATGAAGCTCCCCTTCCACGCTCACCTCGTTGGCTCCTTCTTGGTTCCAAATTCTCTTCGGCGCCACTAGCATGTGCGACAACACCTCAGGTCAGTCCTGAACCTGTAAAAACCTCCTCATCATGAGCATCAACATCCCCGATCCATTCAGCTATGTGTGCACGATCACGAGATGATAGAGGATCTCTCTCTTTCTCAGCTCGACGTTCCTGCAGGTTGGAATTGAAATGCACATAGTTCAGCTTCTTCGTCTCCAACCTGTTTCTCTTCTTGGTATGGATCTGAAGACCAAAAAAGTTAACATTATATCAATTATTCATTGAAATTTTACTATTACTAATCGAATTGGGTGGGTGGAGTGGAGTCTTTACCGAGTCAAACGTACTCCAGTTACGCTCACATCCCGATGATGAAGACGTCAAGCTCAAGATTTTGATAGCCATAACTTTCAAATGAGGTGTGTCATCTCCATGATTATGCCACCAATTAGCTATTAGAATAGAGAAATGGTCAACATAATAAAATAAGTGATTAACATTAATAGAAAACAAATGACTAAAATACCTGGATCAAAATTGCCATCATTTGCCATCCTCTGTCTCACAGCTAAAGGCTTCCCAAAATCTCCACGACCAAGTCTATATGCCGGAAGCTCGTCCCTAGTGATTGCATCTTGTATATCCAAATCTGGATAAAATTTTTCCATGCAGTCCTTAAACCCTTTCCTCACCACAACATCTGGATCACCATGAGACTCGGTGTAGAAGAAAAATGGGTTCAAGTAATACGCTGCTAGATGCAATGGAGTATCAAGCCTCCCTTTGGTCTTAGAGGTAATAGCATCCACAAAAAATTTATAAGATGACTCCACACCAATACCATTGAATGCTGCAATTATTTCCCGCTTGGCTTCTTCAAGCCCTCCGTAGACAAAGCCCATGGATGGGCGTCGATCTGCATCAACCACACGTAATAAACGAACCAATGGAGTGAAAACTCTGATAGCATGTGTTGTATGGTTCCAGAATGTAGGGCTGAATACAATGGAGCTCGCTGCTTCTCCCTTCTTGGTCTTATACCACTTGAAGTTTCTCCACTCTTCTGAGGAAAACATCAATCTCAGCTTGTCTTTCTTCTCATTCAGGCTCTCAAGAGTGAGAAATGTGGTTGCAAATCTTGTTTGACCGGGCCTTGCAATGTCCCTCTTGCTGGTGAACTTGCGCATCAAGCTTAGAGTTTTGGTGTGAGAATAGATGAACACCGTAAGCCTCTTCGCCTTTGTGATTGCACTCCTCACCTTTGTCTCTCTGCTTATCTCCTCCAAAGCAAGATCAATAGAATGCGCGGCACACGGAGTCCACCAAATCTGCGGATATTTGGTGACCAACAATCTTCCTGCTGCTACATTGGCGGATGCATTATCCGCCACAATCTGAACCACTTTATCCACTCCCACTTCATCCAGGCACTCCACCAACTTACAGATGTATTCCGCAGTGTGAGCCTCATCTGAAGCATTTATGGACTTCAAAAATGAAGTCCCCAAGGTGCAATTGACACAAAAATTGATGATGCTTCTTCCCTGCTTGTCCGTCCACGCATCAGTCATCAAAGAGCATCCCGCTGACGTCCACGTATCACGATGACATTGCAAGCCATCATGAATCTCCGTCACTGCCTTCTTCAAAAGCGGACCACTAAGCTCATACCTCGTGGGAGGCTTTAGTCCAGGCCCGTACTTCCCAATCGCCTCCACCATCTGCAAGAAATTCTTCGTCGTCAAAGCATTAAACGGAATCGCCGATGTATATGCCCACTTGGATATGTACGATGTAACCCTGTCACGATGATCCTTGGAGAATGCATCCTTGATGGTCATCTGACGTGATGACCCATCCATTGCGGCAGTCTGCTCCAAGGATTCGGAGACTCGTGATCTCTTCGTCGAACCCAGATCAACTTCCTCCCTCATCTCAAGAACATCGGCGGCTTTCTGGGACTTCTTCTTGGCAATATCATCAAGGTACGCAATCATCCTCTTCTTTGTTTCCTCATCCACCTTGGGACATGCAGCTACGTTCCCTCGTCGGTGTGTTAGATGTTGCTTGAACCTATACACACCACCCTTGACAATCTTCTTGCACAATCTGCAAGTGACCGTATTTGGATATGTACGGTTCGCAAGGTAACTGTATTGCCATGCAGGATCAGTTGATCCCGGCGGCACATAAAAAGACGAGTCGCTATCGGAAGCGACATTCGCAGGAGGTGTATCCATCTACATAACAAACAAACTCACAAATTAGGCAATCAACAAACACACAACTAACTAAACTCACAATTTGGACTTTCTAATTAACTAACAAATCACAAGCTAGATGAACATATAAGTTGAGCAAATTGAATCATAAAAGAATATCAAAGTTGACCTAAATGCCAACATACATGTCAGATACAAGTTACATAATCATACTTCAAACAATCATCCCAACACCAAATCCAAAACCAACATCAATAAATAAAGCAAACAGCAGCATTGCAAACATCTGTTCCTTCCTGTTATACAAAAACTCTCAAGCCCGGTTCTTGCTGCACCAAAATCAGAAATAATAGTAATCTCTACCGTTGTTAGGGGGAGAATGTTCTATACTAAGATTCTTAAAAAAACCACAGCTTCCATTTCCAGCTTCTCCAGAAACCAAACCAAACCAAACAGACCTTCCACATTATCCAAAACTACAATTGATTATTATATACCACTTTCTATTACATGGGCACCTAAATAATAAACCATTATTATTACAATGCAAATACGTTATGTTAGATGATAGCAGCGACCATATTCATTTTGTTAAACATCTATTAAAGAAATTTGGGGGTGAAAGAAGAAAATAGCGCATATATGGTAAACTACAATATTTGTGTTAGAACTACCGCATCCTTAAATAAGAAATCTTGGTTTCAGTCCTACAGAACTATGTGCAAAAACGTATATTGCGCAAGAGATGGAGTCCGTCCCCAGTGACTTTGTATTCCCCAATAACATCCACTATAACTCACCGGGCGACCAGATGCGGTGCATTGCTCTATATTCCAAGTTCTATTCAAATAGTAAAAATAGAGAAAGAAAAAAAAATGAAAAACGAAAATAAAAATCTGACCTGGGTCCTCAGCGGCGACTGCGAGCGGTGTTGGTTGCGAGGCTGGCGATGCAGCAGGGCGTCGGTGGTGAACCGGGAGGGCGGCGAGCGGCGAGCGTCGACCGGCGATGGAGCACTGGCGCGGAGAGGCGGCGAGCGACGAGGGCTGCGGGAGGTTTTCGGGAGCTAGGGCTGCGGGACTGGGAATGGGAATAGGGAATGATAGTTTCTGTCGAACAGAAACTTAAATCATTCACGGGTTATCGGGTTTACATATGGCCGAAACCTTCATGCAAAAGTCGGCCGATTACTCGGCCGACTACACCGATAAATCGGCCGATTAATCGGACAGACCCGATTATAGCCCGAGTTAGGTTAATCGACTCGGGTGACCCCCCGAGTCGCATAGTCGGGCCGACTAGTCGGCCTAGTCGGCCGACTTTTGCAACACTGAACGTAACAAATCTTCTAATGTTTGGATAGTTCTCTCAGTTTGACCATCTGTCTGAGGATGATAAGCAGTGCTGATATTCAATCTTGTTCCGAGAGCCTTCTGCAATTCTTTCCAGAATTTTGAGGTAAAACGAGGATCTCTATCAGATATGATCTCCTTTGGTACCCCATGTAGGCGAACAATCTCCTTGATATACAAACTCGCAAGTTTTGGAAGTGTATAAGTAAGATTGATAGGAAGGAAGTGTTCTGATTTGGTTAGTCGATCTACTATAACCCAAACCGCATCATGCCCCAAGAGTGTACGTGATATACCAACTAGGAAATCCATAGATATGCTTTCCCACTTCCACTCAGGAATTGGAAGTGATTGCAACAATCCTGAAGGTCTTTGGTGTTCAGCCTTTACCTGTTGGCAAGTTAGACAACGCTTAACAAATTCGGTGATATCTCTCTTCATACCATCCCACCAAAAATCTTTCTTTAATCTTGGTACATTTTAGTGCTTCCAGGATGGATCGTTAACCTCGTGCAATGAGCTTCTGACAATAGTTCTTAGTCCTTCATCATTGGGTACACACAATCTCCCACGAAAGGTTAATGCTCCATCCTTCATAATGAAATCTTCGAGATGACCATCCTCCATCTTGTTTCTCAACTTTTCCAGCTTGGCATCTTGCATCTGAGCTATTATCAAACGTTCAAGCAAAGCATTCTTCACTTGTCTGGAAACTATTACAGTTTTTAATTTTCCAGTAGGAGGTATCGGTCCCTAACTACTTACTTCTTCGAGCATATCCCACTTCAAGACTTGCAATTGAGCTAATATTAAAGGTGGCTTCCGACTAAGAGCATCTGCAACGACATTTGCTTTTCCCGATTGGTATAGGATTGTGCAATCATAATCTTTTAATAGATCTAACCACCTTCTTTGTCTCATATTTAACTCCTTCTGAGAGAATAAGTATTTCAAGCTTTTGTGATCAGTATAAATTTCGGGCTTTTCACCATAGAGATAATGTCTCCAAATTTTCAATGCAAAAACTATTGCAGTTAATTCCAAATCATGAGTTGGATAGTTCCTTTCATGATTACGCAACTGCCTCGAAGCATATGCCACTACCCGGCCATTCTGCATAAGTACACATCCTAGTCCTTGATGAGAGGCATCACTGTAAACAACAAATCCTCCACTTCCCGAAGGGATGGCCAGCACAGGGGCTGAAGTCAATCTCTTCTTAAGTTCTAAGAAACTTTCTTCGCATTCTTTGGTCCAAATAAAAATATATCTATGTATTTTTCTTTGTCTCTATATTTTCCTTTATGTTTTAGAACCAGTTTTTCCTGCTCTATTGCATTTCTTCCCTTGGTAGATTGTTGGGCAACAGGTTATTGTATCACATTCCGATAAAACCCGACCGTATCGGGCATAGGGGATCTGGGCTGACATTGGAAGGGACATGATGATAGGTTGGAAAGCGGGACCTTAAGTCAGGTTACTTTACCTTAGATCACCAAATGCAAAATATGGTGGGAATGCAGCCACACATTCTTGATCGGAGAATGGGCAGTTTTAGTCAAGTTCCTCCCTTGATTGGATGTACACAAAGGGAGAGGGAGGCTCTCGATCATGCACCATGATGGATGGGAATTTCAGACACCTGCGATCCTTGCGAGGGAGAGGAGAGTTGAGCTATTGTAGATTACAAACTCTCTTTCAGATTGTGTAGTGTGATTTAAATGCAGGGGAATCAACCCCTTATAATGGAGGAGCAAATCTTTTTTATATGTAGGTTACAGCGAATGTTGTTGAGAGGAGTCATCCTAGGGTACCATGAGGTCCATGACCCATGTGACCCTGGAGGATCCTTAATTGTGTTCGGCAAGACCATGTCTTGTAGTTTTCTGTTCTCTTTTCCGTTTGGTTGTCAATGCGACATGCCTTGATTGAGCGACCATATGACATGTTGAGCATGTGTACGAGGGAGCAAGTGGCATCACGTGGCAGTTGTCTTTTTAGACCACCTCAATCTTGATTTACACATGGAAGGACATATCGATATCGGCAACATATCGATACAATGTCGATATCGATATATCGCCGATGTATCGGCGATATATCGACGCATATCGCCGAAACCCGGTATCCATTAGGCATTTTCTCCTGTTGATACCCGATATATCCATATCGGCGATATATCGGTGACCTGTCGATACCGATATATCGCTGATATATCGACGATATATCGCGATATGGTGATCCATGGATTTACATGAAGTAGCGGATTAGATACATAATGTGGTTGGCTCATGGAAGGCCGTATCGATATCGATATCGTTTCGGTCCGTCCGAAAAAGGATATATCGGGATATATCGACGATATCGGTGGAAATGTCGAAAATGATTCAAAAAAGCCAATTTTTTTGCAATGTTTCAGAAATTAACGTCATCCAAGATATCAAACCAACAAATAACCTATAAATAAACACTTATATCACACATATCGGTCATTTATAGACCATATATTCCACATATCGGTATCGCGCATATCGGTCATATCGAACATATCGATATTAATATTGATTCTTGACTTATAAATATTGGAAATGGATTTCTTTCAAGTTCTTATAACATGAAACACTACAAATATACACCTAGAAAATACATATAGATCATTTATGAGGACTATGATCCTTATAGCGCATATATCGCTCATATCGAACATATCGCTGATTTTGTTAGTTGTTGACATACTATATATATTGAAAATGGAGTTCATCCAAGTACTTTGATCACTAAATAATTTACAAATGTACTCTTACTCTCATCGATCATCTATGAACCTTATATCGCATATATCGATACGGCGGTACTGTTAGTTGTTGACCTATATATATTGAAAATGGAGTTTATCCAAGTTCTTAGATCACTAAATAACTTACAAATATACTCTTAGATTACACATATCGATCATCTATAAATCTTTGCATATATCGATCATTTCGAACATATCGATATTAATGTTGATTCTTGACTTATAGATTTTTTTGAAGAACTGACTTATAGATATTGGAAATGGATTTCATTCAAGTTTTACAACATGAAATAACTTGTATATATACACCGAGTTGAAGAACCATTCTATACACCCTCCTGTCGCACCATACCCGGAACAAAGTATATAAATCATAGATTGTTTTAGTACTAGGTGTAGCTAGATAGGTAGTGGAATCAAGCTTGCATGAATAATAACATTGATATATAGGGATATCGACGAAATATCGGCGATATCGGTCGATATCCTGTATTTTTTGTACTGAATCCATTCATTTTTTACCGATATGGGCCGATATGGCGATATATCGCCGATATATCGGCGATATATCGTCGATATCCCTGTAAAAAGATATACACTCTGATTTCGATACCCCCAACCTCTCGATACCGATATATCGGCGATATATCGCCGATATATCGCCGATACGGCCTTCCATGGGTTGGCTATAGTTAGCCTTACTTGTTGAACCTCTTCACCACATAATTGGTGGAGGCCATCGTGGGTACAGAGTGATGGTCACATTCTTTTTTGTGGCCGGGGGCATTGGTACATTGTTTGACGTGGTAGAGGATCAGGGGAGGAGGATCCATAGCTGGTTGTGCAAGATCTTTCCCTACTTTCAACTAAGTTGCTCCTTTCAAGGGACCAACTCATCACCTCACTGGAATATGTTCCCTCAAACTTGTGTTCTGGGGACTCTGGGACGCTATTGCCCTTTGGTGGCGTGGCACCTTCGGGGCATAGTCTAAGAAAATCTCGTTAGGGAGTTTGGGGTCGCCACCTTTGGTTCTGCAGTTTTTCTGTTATCATCTGACAAGGGATCTTGATGAGATTAGCAATTTAGCCTACCATGCCCTGTCCAAGGAAGAGGGGATACATGGTATCAGATGCAAGTAGCTACTATAATTACCCCTGCTGGATCTCCAAGAGGCTTTCCAACATTAGAACTTTCAAAATCTGAGTCTTGCATCGGACATTTAGTTTGTAGAAACAGTGGCATGGGTCTGCCCCTTGCCAAATCTGAGTCTTGCATATATAGTCTTACCTTTCATGCATTTCATTTGATCTATTTCTCCCAACTGCAAACAAAAGGGACAAAAATACAGTAGTTAAATTAATAATAGAATATCATGTTACATCTATAACTAAAATGAAATCTACATACTGATTAATGGTCTAAACATGTAACTATCTTATGGATTTCTAATATTGATGGACGGAGGTCCTTGCCCAAAGGGAAATTTTGCTTACGGCTTCAAATGTAAAGAACTCGTAACAGCAAAAAATAGGAGATTAACAGCTTTAGTGGAGATAAGCATTGATGAGAAACCTTCGCTTTGTCACTATCTTTCACTGTACTACCTCCAGTTTCTTCCATGCATACTACCATTTCTTGTGCCTGATCTGTCTGATGCTTGATCTGAGCCATTGGATCACGAATATGAATGTGATGTATATGAGAGTGAGGAAGTGTCATAGATAACATGTGTAGGTGGTGGTTATAAGAATGTCTTCCATGCATACTACCATTTCTTGTGCCTCACCTGTCTGCTGCTTGATTACGGGTAAGGTGATGTAGATGAGAGTGAGGAAGTGTCGTAGATAACATGTGTAGGCGGGTGTTTTAAGGATAGAATTGATGGCTAAGCTTTATGGAGAGAATCTACCTGGTGGATGTGGTTGTTCTATGAGCTGTATGTTCACATTTGAAAGGTAATGTGTGGGAGGTCCTGCAACGTTTAAGTTAGAACGATTAGAATGAGGGAGAAATGTAAAAAGATGGATGCAACATTGGAAAGGGGCGTATTTCATGCAACAAATTGCCCAGAGAGATGGGATGGCTTTGGAACTTGGGAGCACATGGATTTCACCAGGAGGGTCGAGCCAACACATGGGGGACAACGAGAAAAGGATCATGGAACAATTGTCCATGTTCCTTAGCTATGCAGAATATGTAAAAAGAATGGATTTTAGAAAGATGGTGAGAATTGGGTACTAAATGGATGGGTGTGATTTGCATATTTCCTCCACATTTTTAAAAAAAGTAGAAGGTCAGACACCCACTTAAAGTGCCTTTTTTTTCCTGTGTTTTAGTATATACAGATAGACTATGATAGATATAGTTTTTAGGGTGTTCATATAAACATTCTAATGGAGGTAAGGTTTAGCTGTGCAACTTTGCTTCAGACATTTTGTACTGCTACTACTGCTATTTGATCTTTGAAGTGTGCTCTTTGAAACAGTCATTTCCTTGTTTTTCATGTTTTAGTCTGTATTCTCTTTTTCATGTGTTAAACAGGGACAAACACATGGGACCGGTTTGAACTGCGAGTTCACAAGCGTGTCATTGACCTCGTCAGCTCGTCTGAGGTTGTTAAGCAGATCACATCAATTACCATCGAACCTGGTGTCGAGGTCGAAGTCACCATCGCCGATGCATGAGCGGGTTTCACGTATATTTACCTTTTTGCTGTGTTGGTGTCGCTTTAATTATGGCATAGGCCCATAGCTCTCTATTTTGAGAACTGAGTGCTTTTTCTATGACAAGCTTTGTTATTCAGTGACATTTTTGGTATGCTTTGCTGGTGAGATTGCTTTTAGGTTTAAGCTTGAACTTTACCATGACCTTCCAATATTAGGTTAATGACTCTTAAAACTATTTGGGTTGGTCATCATTTTAGAGCGTCGGAATACCGCGGAGATCGTTGGTGCTTTGGAGGGGGTTGTTTCACTCTTACTGCAAGTCCTCCCTTTGAGAGGAGGCTATGCCATGGGAGGACTTCAGATTCTATCATTCTAGTTGGACGAATGATCGGGAGTCGTCCTTTTGATTATTTGGATCCAAAGGGGCATTAGGGATGTCAATTTGATATATATACCCATTGGGGACCAGACATGGACTCGTCTTATTTAAGGATCTGAAACCTGCCCCATTTACTTTGGGACGAGTTTGGATTCGGAATTTACTACCCATGCGAGTATGGGTGAGTTTGAGATTGCCTTGTGGGTATCTGAACCTGTTTCAAATATGATAAAAATATAGATGTCTATATGTTTGTTGCATTTTAGTCAAACTCATCAAATCTGCTTATTATATAATAGGTATCGGTCTGCATTTATAAAAATACGGCTCAATTTCTCATCTCGTATTCCACTAACTTTTTCTATCTTCAATAAATGTTTGATATTACTTACATATTTCACATCATTGTATACCACCATGCTACATGATCTCCCTCTCCCACTTTTTAATCTGTGTGAAAATTTAATGTACATTTTCTAATAGCTTAAAAACTTAATATGTCGAGTATATGGGTACCCATTGGGTTCAAAGGTATCCATCAGCTATACGGATACTCGCTATAAATTACCCATGTAATAAATGAATGGGTACATATTTGTGAATATTGATACATGTCCTAAACTCAGCCCGACGATATCCCTAGATGGCATCTTGCATTGGAATTGAAGGATTATCCTATCTCATTTGTAATGTCCCAAGCTTAAATCTCCTGATCGGTATAGAGATAAACTGGTCGTCGCAATTCGTTAGGTTTGGGTTCGAATGAGCTCGTTGATAAATATTCAAAATTTTTAAGTCCAAGATGCCAATGAATTGTCACTGATATTTCATATTCGAGCTTAGATCTATGCACAGTAATTGAGGAGAACTGTCCTGACAACTTGTTTGGGTTCAATTGGATATGTCGACAACCACCAATGGTGCTTAAGCTCAAATTGTCTGCTAGTAATCTTTACCTTATATACCTCCAACTTTTAAAAAATAGTTGGGAATATCTGAGCTCGATCAAGTTCGCAGTTTCGTTTTGGCACTATGTCAGCTCTTGTAAAAACGCAATTTACATGCATTTAGTGCAAATCGATCAAAGGAGTTATTATGTAATGATTTGAGTTCTTTTACGTCCAATCTAATCTGATTCAGTTAAATCGATCAAAATTTAGAAGTTGAAAGTGCAATTCCATTAGATTTATCGATTCATGCTTTTTTAAGGATCGGAATTTGCCTTGGGAATGTTGTAGAAAACATTGAAATTTATATTCATGCCCTTCCAGAATCTTCGCATCGTAAATATAGCCGCAGCTATCCTCGCGCAAATGATCATCGTTTTGCTTATTAGCAGACTCGGTTGTAAATAATGTACAGATTTTTTTTTCGATTGGGCCCCTGCAAAACATTGATAGTGGCTGTCATACTTCTTTTTTCAATATCTACGTTATGATCCCTAAAAAACTAAATTTTAAATCATTTATCTATTTTCGTTGTACTCGCAATGTTTTGTATGGGTGCGACTGCAAAATTCTGCAATTTTTTTGCTAATATTTTTCATCCAGGATGTCTTTCTCATGTTTCGTTGCTCGAAGGAAAGTGTTCATTGCACCGATGTTAAATTTCTTGTAAAAATAACCTTTTTGTATTCTAAATAAAAATATAGTATATAATTGGGTAAAATGTATATGGTATCATGGAGTGGCTAATTTGGCTATTTCTGTCTTTTTTTATTTTTCATTGTATTTTTTTTTGAAAACTCATGGAATCACATATTCTGATGATGTTGCCATTTAAATTTCGATTCAATTCGAGATTTCTTTCCTGTCCATAAAATTGTTGAAATTGACTACTTCCATTTGGACATGTTAGGAGTGCATTTTTTTTTACGAATTTTGAATGACAACAGATATATGATTAAATCCCTATAAGAGTTGGCTACTTCCTGACAGCATATATCTCGACGTGTTTCGTAAATATAACAACTAATATTCAAAACTGATAAAAACAAAAGTTCATTTTGATTGAAAAAAATTAGCCACAACATTGAAATATATCTCGACATGTTTCGTAAATATAAAAACAAACAGTAAACGTTGTGAAATTATATTGTTGTTCAAAATTGGACGCAGCGGTTTTGCAACAACTACTTTATGGTCCGGAAGTACAAAGCTATGGCGTTGCGGCTTCCGGTAGCTGTATATTAAAAGCGATGCATTGCGCAGAAACATTGTGCGAAAGAGCGAAGGAACAAAGAGAGTTGCTTCTCTTCATTTGATCGTGAATGAGAATCAACAACTGTTGCATCACCACGTCATCTTGTACATGAAGTGCTTCTCTCACATGCGTGTTTTTTCCACAGATCAACTTCGTCCATGTGGTTTATGCCGAAGCACTACACATCTCCACGACTAGTTCTTTCGTCCTCCACGCCTCATGCAGCAGAGATGTCGATGACTTGTCTTTTCTTCCCTCGTATGGTCGTACCCGTATTCATGCACTATGCATCCCTATATGTATTCTTACAAAATTAATGGTACTGTTTGAAGGGGGGTCAAGTATTGTTGGAAGAAAGGTGTAGGTATAATTGTAATTGCAGAATTTTGGAAGGTTGAGGTGCCTATTCAAACACATATGAAGCTTATTGAAGTTTCTTTTTCTCATCTGCACCAGTGGTCTAGTGGTAGAATAGTACCCTGCCACGGTACAGACCCGGGTTCGATTCCCGGCTGGTGCAATGGTTTTTTTAAAATAATGATAAATTGTAGCGCTGCCCTCAGTCAAATCCCATATTACGAAACCCAGTTAGCTGCCTTCGTGGAATTAATACCCCCTCCCCGCCATTTTTTTATATTATCAAATAATCCTCCATCTTCTGCTGAAGCTATATTTTCCTGCTCGTACAATCAAACATGTTCGTGTTCGATTCCTCACAACAGATCTCTGTGACTCCGATGTTGATTTAGTATGTCTTACAGCTGAAGAAAGGAAGAACTACTGAACAAAAAAAAAGGGAAAGAGCACTTGACCCGTCACCCAACGGACAAAAACATCGCGACGGGTTCATAGAGCCGTCGCTGCGAAAGAGCATGCTTGCGTGATGTTGGAGGTGGTGGCGACGGCGGGACAAGGGTCTGGGGAAGAGGAGAGGAGGTTGAGGAAGAACTTGGAGAGGAGGGAGATGGGGATGGAGTGGGAATAGGTAGGAGAAGAAGAGGGCATGATTTGCAAATGGGTTCGGCATTTAGTGTAATTTTGCCATTTTTTAACGACTTCGTCAATGATGATGGTGCCCAGACTTAACTGAGTCACCTCCTGCGTCCTCGCTATGCACCCTGAACTTAATAAGGTCGAGCTCCTATTAAGTTCCATAATTCCCTTCCTCTATAGTCAGCCACAAGGTGCCCACACCCGGTACTCCACCGATCATCCATTCATGCTGACTGTAAGTAACAAACAGCTGAATTGGACACCCCCCACCCGTTCATCTTGGGAGAGCTTTAGAGAGACGTCTGCCTATTTATTTGCAGCTTTTTTTCCCGCACCTAACTTACCGATGCATTGACTTCCTTCTGCGCTTTTCTCAACCCTCGAAAGCTGCAGTCATAAGGGGAGCTCTTTTGAAGGTAGACCAGTAAGCTCGTATGAGGCCTATACATGACTACATCTGCAACCTCAACCTATTGAGCACAAAGGAAGCCTAAAGGCGAATGCAAAAGCCACAAAAAATAGTCAACCTCCCGTAATGAAATTGCGATATCTAGAGCCAGTCCTCCTCATGTGATGTCTAAGCAACGGAAGCTAAAACAAGAATTCGCTATACAAGTAACTGTTAATCAACATTTAGGGGTCAGGGTGTAATTTGGAATTACGGAGAGGTCAGGATGTAATTAAGAAAGTACAGAGGGACATGCCGGTAAGAATCTCTATTATATAATAACGATGTTTCAAATAGCACTCATTATAGATTTGTTTTGTTATTTTGAACCAAAAAAACAGTGTTATTATATTACTTTGTATAGCAATCAGTTGAGAATTTAAAAATATTTGGAATTTTTACCCGGCAGATCTTATAATCTTTTCAAATTACCTCTACGACCTTTGAAACTACCTAATTCCCCCCTTGACCTCGTAAAGTTACTAACCTTTACGATACAGACCCTGTAGTTAAACCCCATCCATTTACCCATCAAAAATAATCGGATTCGGTTATGTTCTTTTACATTATATCCATTTTGTTTATCAAAATTACATTTAGTGTCACTCCCCCTCACCTCCTCATCTCCCTTTCCCACCCAACACCCACTACCTCCTTGACCTCCGCCGCCCTCGCCCTCCTCCTCCTCGACCTCTGCCCTCTCCCTCCTCCTCCCCAGCCTCCCCCTCGCCCTCCTCCTATCTAGCGATCAATGGCTCCTCGAACATCGATCGCCATTCTCCATGCCGTGGTCTCGTCATCGCTACATTCACGGTCGCTCACCACCTCCTGCATGAGATCTTCTCCATGTTGTGAGTTATCTCGACACCATTTCCAGTCTGTCAGCACCACGACCACCTACGACAGGATCTCCTTAGCCACCAAGTGCCTCCTTGCGCTCGTCTCCTCTGCAGCATCTAGCAGAAGGACCTCCCGCCGTTGGATTCACCTAGTTCCACCTGTGCCCTTCAGACCTCCACCGTGTGAAGTTTCCGCCCTCGCCCTCCCTGCCCTCCGCCCTCTCCCTCCTCCTCCCCTCCCTTGCCCTCCGCCCTCCTCCCTCACCCTCTTGCCCTAGTTCCTCCCTGACAGTACTCTCTCCAGACTGGTGGTGACCTTGACGGCCTCCAGAAACTCCCCGATGGAGTTTCCGCCCTTCTGCTCTAGTTCCTCCCTGACAGTACTCTCCTCCAGACCGGACAAACCATTCGACAACCCCCTCTCCAACTGACACGAGCTCGGCGACCCCTCACTCTCGTACGGTCGGTGGTACGATGCCAACCAGATCCTCCTCTATGATCACCTCTTCGAGGAGCATGCGATGGACGAGGAGAGAAGGAGGGGGAGAGAAGGAGGAGGAGAGAGAGTGAAAAACATACCGATGGATTTTCTAGGGTTTGATTAACTCAACTTAAACCCATGCTAGTTAACCCAAGCAGTCTCAAATTAACGGTAGGGTTTGTGGAGTAAGACGGAGCAAGTTTACGGGGTCAAGGGGGGAATTAGCTTGTTTCAAAGGACGTAGAGGCAATTTGAAAAGATTATAAGGTCCGGTGGGTAAAAATCCCAAAACATTAATATCAAAACGAATAGTTGTTGCTATAAGCCAAGGATATAAGCATTATAGATCTAAACTGTTATCAAGGAAATCTAGCAAAAAGCGACTTGTTAGGCTCGAGCAAAGCTAGACATGTTGACAACTGCCCAAAATGTTTAAATTCAAGTTGTTAATTTGCAGTCTCTCACTTATATAATTCATTCTCGTACTTTGTATGTGTTTCGTTTTGGACTATTATTTTCAGTGTTTTTTTTTTGAAAAAAATGATTTGTATTATTTAGTTAGCGCATGAAAACTTGCAACAGAGATAGGGGATGCATGTTGCATCCTAGTTGCCTGTTACATGATTCCTTGAGGCATAGGATGACAGTCTATGCGCATGAGCTACATTAATATGAAGGAGAAACCTGATCTGAATATTGTGATGGCGTGCCAAGGTTCTTTGGCATTCTTCTATTCTTCTTTTGATCCTTCAATCCATATTGGAGGTTCCATTGATTCGATCAACCACTCCCTTGTTATTCGATGTAATCTACACAAATTTTTCATATTTGACATTGTATAATAGCCTTGGATGAGTTGGTTAGAAATCCGCACCCTGTTGAAAGGTTGATTCTTGAATTTCTTGTTACATCTTGCAATATCCATATTTGATAAAGTAGTAAGCACGTCTTGGTAAAGAGATTATGAGAGAATTACCCTTCTTATCGAAAGAGAACACACAACTATTGATTCTGGTTGATAACTCGTCCATTTTAATGTCAAATATAAATCACGTAGCTCGTAGTCGGGCGCAATGCAAATAAATGCTCTAGATCTTCAATGACATTTCTATATGGGCAACAACTTGCGTCATATCCTGGGATTCTCTGGATTAAAGAGGAGCCTATTGGTAGCGAGGAGGCAATCATTCCTTACGTGAGCATCTTGACTCTAGAACTGATGTCTTACGTATGCTAGATACCACTTGTTAAAATAGAAATCGACCGAATTAAAGGGCAACGAAGTACCTGATGTCATTGCTATGACGTTTGACGTCGGAGTTGATCAAACCACGAAAGAGCCCTGGATCTTCCTCTCAAACGTATGCCTCTCACGCTCTCTCTTGTCGATGGAAAACAATAGAGAAGAGAACATATGTCATTTGGAGACCCTTGGCCTTATTATATTTGACTAGACAACCAAAATAGTTGCCAATTCACCTTCCTCTTTTGTCCATCATAAAGAGATTTTATTCTCTAGTTAATTGGCAATCAAAGGTGCACTAATGGTAATTGTTAATGTCCATATCAATGAGAATTTCAAATCCCAACAATCTCCCACTGGACATTGATAATGATCATGTAATGTGCTTACTGTATGAGTTCATAATTATTGCCACCAATCGAGATATAACTGAACAATCTTGTCCATTAGTTATGATAACATGAGATCAAGGAGACATTCATCGTATTGAGCACGATTAAACCCATCAATGGTCATCAATATTACCACAACCAAATGGCATAGATCAATGCCAAATAAATGAATAAATTTGGATCTATATCCAAAGTTGCATTTATAATGAATGATCCTTTTTCTTAATGGAGACCCTTTAGTGAGAGAACGTGGAATCAACATCAAATACTTTATTCTGCGCAGAAATTTATTGAACTTCAAATGTTTCAAAGCTGTAAAGAGATGAGCAAAATAATACAAACTCCACTAGAAGTGGATATCTTTATTTGATACAACACTCATACGAATCATATGTTCATGAAATATATTGGGTGTCACTGCTTTGGTTAGTGGATCCGCCATCATGGATTTTGTCCCAATATGCTCTATGGAAATTTATCCACTTTGTACTCTATCTTTCACAACCAAAAACTTTATGTCAATATGCTTTGACTTGGTTGAACTTCTGTTGTTGTTGGAATAAAGCACTGCCGAATTATTATCACAAAATAACTGTAATGGTGTCTGGATGCTGCATACAATACGCACCCCGTTGACAAAATTCATTAGCCATATTCCATGACTCGATGCCTCATAACATGATATGAATTCATCCGCCATAGTGGACGATGCTACAATAGTTTGTTTAGCACTCCTCCATGATATGGCTCCTACAGCCATTAGGAATACATAGCCCGAAGTGGATCTTCTGATATCTTGGCATCCAGCAAAATCTGAGTCGGAATATCCAATGATCTCCAGTATATCCGGCCTTTGATATGTAAGTCTGTAGTCTTTTGTTCTCTGAAGATATCTCATGACACGTTTGGCAGCCCTCCAATGATCCTTGCCTGAACTCGCCATGTATCAGCCTAGTATGCCCACAATAAATGCCAGATCCGGACGTGTGCAAACTTGTGCATACATAACTCCCAATTGCATATGCATAAGGGATCTTACCCATCTCCTGAATTTCAAGGTTATTCTTAGGGCATTGATTGAGACTGAATTTGTCTCCTTTTGCAACTGGGGTATCAATTGGTTTGCAAAGCTGCATGCCAAATCTTTGAAGCACCTTATGGATGTAGTTCTCTTGTGACAATCCAAATACACCTTGAGTTCGATCTCGGTGTATCTGGATTCCTAATACAAAATAAGCATCTCCAAGATCTTTCATTTTAAAATTATTTGAAAGAAATTTCTTTGTTTCATGCAACAAATTCATATCATTACTAGCAAGCAATATGTCATCCACATACAAAACCAAGAAAATGTGTTTACTCCCACAAAACTTGTGATATACACAATCATCCACTGGATTAGTCTCAAAACCAAATGAGATAATTACCTGATGGAATTTGTGATACCATTGACGGGATGCTTACTTGAGTCCATAAATGGATTTCTTTAATTTACAAACCATATTCTTTGCATCTCCCTGAATAAAATTTTCTGATTGAACCATATATATCACCTCCTCAACGTCTCCATTGAGAAAGGCGGTCTTAACATCCATCTGATGAAGCTCAAGATCAAAGTGCGCAACTAATGCCATGATAATTCTAAAGAAATCCTTACTAGAAACAAGAGAAAATGTTTCCTTGTAGTCAATTCCATCTCTTTGAGTAAATCCTTTAGCTACAAGACGTGCCTTAAACCTTTCAACATTACCATTTGAACCCCTTTTGGTTTTAAATATCCATTTACAACCAATGGATTTGATCAACCCCGACGTCAAACGTCATAGCAATGGCATCAGGTACTTCGTTGCCCTTTAATTCGGATCGATTTCTATTTTAACACAAATGTCATGTCCTTAGAGACTAAACACCGATAAGCTGTTTTGACTGAAATGATGCCTTTGGGGTGTGATTTCCATATAGATTCATCGTCAACGAGATGATTAGTCTGAATGGAAATTATCTATCTCCTTATAGGCAGGGGGAATAGAATTGAAATTAGAGACATTCGCCATTCCCCCCTCTCATTCATGAGCTCTGCAACACGTGCTGGGACCTTGATATTAGACCATGATGGGTGTAAAATGACAGTGGTTGTAACGTCCTGGGCTTAGGTCCCCGGTCCGTTATCGAGGATTACTGACCCTGACAATCTCTTGGGTTTGGGCCCAGATGGACCCGTTGACAACCACCCAAAATGCTTAAGCCCAAGTTGTCAAGTAGTAATCCCCACCACTTATATACCACACCCACACTTTGTGAGTTTAAGGTATGGCACTACATGTGGGGTTGGGGTGTTACAAAACGTCCGGCCAATTATCCTGCCAGATGTGGATTTTTTTCTCCCCATTACCAACAATCCATTCAGATTTACAAAAGAATGTCTCTAAGATTTAGTGGGGCTGTCCAAAGTTGAGATTGTCTACTGCACTTTTGAACTCCCCAAAAATCATCTCTTCTGACAATACTTTGCTCTGAGTATCTAACACCAAAGATTTTCTACTTGAGTTAGAAATCTTCAAATAAGCACCAGAAATCACGAGCAATTCTATGGAGCTCTTTGCATGTTCTGGATTGAAATCGGGTCGTGGTCATATGATGGACTGGGATCGATGTCAAAGTCGACGCAGGAAGAACTGTTCTACCTATATATAAGAAGCAGTCCAAATATAAGTCTTCTGAGAGCTAGTTATGAATATTCAACATGTCTTTAATATGATTGGATACTCCCATGGGCTATGCTTGCTGAAAAATATTTGATTTTATCGTAATCCATTGATTGTTCAGAGAAATATTCATACTCTTGGATGGTAAGTTTCATTCTTTGTGCTTCAGTATTAGTGACCTTGCCAAATATCAGGGTATCATCTGCATACATCAAATGCGTGATGTGGGCTAACTGCCTTGCTACTATATATCATCTGCATAGAGCGAGCAAGCTTTCTCGATGAGAATTCCGAAGCCAAAATGAATAGGAAGGGAGAGAGAGAGAGCGGGCATCCTTGGCGTATTCCATGTTTTGGCTTGAAATAAGGCGAAGAAGATCCATTAATGAGGATGGGTAGAACCCCTCTAATGGTATGGTGGTAGAAGCAGTGGCTCCCACTTTAAAGGATCAGGGTTCGAATCCTATTAGTGAAAAAAAATTAAAAAAAATGAGGATGGGTAAGGAGGAAGTGGAGATGCATGAGTGGATGAGTTCCATTAGGTTGATGGGTATGTTAAGCTGCAAAAGGAGACTGAGAACAAACCTTCACTCTAACCGATCAAAAGCCCTTTCCATGTCCAACTTAAGAGTAGTTACTTTTGCTTGCTCTTCCTTGTGGTCATAGAATGCATAATTTCTTTAGCCGCCGCTGCATTATTAGTGATTTGCCTCCCTTTCAGAAAAGCACTTTGATTTGGTGATATAATCCTTTGCAGGATAGGAGTGAGTCTCACTACTATGAGTTTAGTAATAAGTTTATAAATGGTATTGGTGAGCAGGGTTGTAAAAGTCGCCCGATTAGTAGGTCCGATTAGTCTAGTCAGTGGGGTGGCCGATCGAGTACCGACTAATTCCGACTAGGTACACTAGTCGGCCAATTTTTTGCTTGGAGATACCATATTCTTAGATGTTTTTCTTTTTTATAAGCAAACTTATTATAATATACTCAGTGTTTTATTTAAATTCAATTTCTTTTTTTATTTTATTATGATATTATAAAAATGTACAAAATCTATATAAATATATGTATAAAAATAAGTTATATATTTAAAATAATCATAAAATTCAAATCCGATTAAAGTTCGACTAAATCCGATTAGTCGTCTGACTGCCGATTACTCCTTAATCAGTGACCCAACCGACCAAGTACCGATTACCGACTTTTGCAACCTTGTTGGTGAGGCTTATTGGCCTATAATTGATAGGAGTCTCGCATGTTTTTTTTTTCTTTGTAATGAGAGCAGTGTAGGTTTTATTTAGTTCTTATGGTATAAAACTGGACTGGAAGCATGTGATAATCAACTGAGTAATGTCGTCTTAAAGTAGCTCCCATTGGTCTTGAAAGAATCTGACGTGATATCCATCATGCCATGGACTTTTCAATGGTGCCATGGAGAAGAGAGTGGTTCAAATAAAACTTTTATTTCGTAGGTTTTGTATTGAAAAAAATATATCCATTACAATATTGTAAATAGTGGATCTTATTAATTTTTGAAATACAAATTAATTTTAACATGTATCTATATATCTATAAAGTAAGATTATTAAAATAATAGGTAAAATTTTTTTATATAGAAAGTAATTGCATTCCACACGTAAGGCATCCAAAGGGTTCAAAATGAGGATGCAAAAGGATGGATACCGATACATATGTTACCTTATCTTTATCTATTTTTAAATACGAATATGAATGAGGATATGGATATTGATGAATAATAAAATTATATTTCTGTATCCTAAAAAACAAAGCAAGTATAAAGTAGATACTTCACATATGTGTAAGATCAGAAAAACTCCATAGATTTGCTTAAATATATATGTATTGAATGGAGAACGCATGATATAAATATAAAAATTGTACTAATATCATTAAAATGATACCGAATATAATGAAGGAAGATACCAAATTATGTTATATATGGTTACAAAAAATTACAGCTATATTTATATTTGAAAATAGATATACGAATACAAATATTTGTGATGTCAAAGTAATATTCATACTCGTATCCATTTTAAAATAGATACGGATACTGATGTCAAAATCTATATAAATCAGATATAGTGGCAGACCATATACGGATATATTCATATGTGTTTGCATCTCTAGGTCCAAATGAATAGACATAAATATATATATATATACACATATATATAATAATAATTATATCTCAATCCTATTTAAAGTATGAATATAGATGCGAATAGATATGGAGATGGATATGAAAGTTATGTCTACAATATCCTTAAAAATAGTTCAGAATAATAGTTCAGAATAAAATAACTTACGAATCAGAAATGGCTAATATAAGAAATATTTTATAGATTAGCTTAACTATATTCGTATTTGATGGTTTGGACATGATACAATATGTTAGAGGTACTTATTTAATAATAAAATATTTATGAGAAAGAAGAAATAAAATTTTATTGCATATAGTACAATATTTATGATTATATTTATACAATAAAATAGATGTATAGGTATCGAAATGATATAAGTATCCATATCCATTTATATTGGATAAGAATACATATGTCAGAAATGTATATAAAATAAATACAGATGTATTATTTTTCTCCGCATCCATACTTGCAAAGCATTGCATAGTATTTCTCCTTAGATCTTAGATTTTGAACCTTTTTGTAATATAATTTACAGTAATTGTTTATAAAATTCTTCCTAATTATACTTTATTAAGCATATATAGTTGGCATTCCATTACTTTAATACACATAATAAAGATTCAATGAGAACACATATTAAAACTTTTCACCTCGAAGATGAACACATTAATGTGGAGTAGAGAAGGTATTTATAGACGAGCTTGCAGTAATTGCATGAAGTTCTAGCATCAAGCTAATGACCGTGATGGTCCTGATGAGTATCAGGAAAAGTTGTCCGAATGTATATTGAGAATAAAGTAATTAAAAGAATAAATGGTTAAGAAATAGTATAAGTAAAGAAAAATACGGTTTTATTTTTTAAAAAAAGTTAGATATGATGACATTACTTAACGACACACTATCCAAAGGGCATTCATATAAAATGAAGAATTTTACAGAGATTATTTTTAATATATATTTTTTCAAGAACAATGGTGTAAAATCTCAATTTAATAAGTTTTTTAAATTAGAAAAACCCTTTAAAAGACTTTGTACCAAAATCTTTGCCATCCTTTCTGACACACGTGCAAAATCCCTTTATTTTAAAATTTTTTAAAGGGGTTGTTACCCTCGTACCCTTCTAATTTTTCACAATTGCACTCTGTCCTTGTATCCTTTGGAAACTCAATGGTTTCTTTCTGTTATCACACTTACCCTTGTATCACACTAAAAGGTGAATTTTCTACTAACAATCAACATAGGGGAACACGTGTAATTAGAAAAAGGGCATAACAGTTATAGAAAAAAATTAAGAAGGGATTGCTCACAATATAGTGACTTATTATGGACACAAAATTTTTTACATTGGGCATCCTCCAAGATTCTGCAATTACAATAAGCCCCTACCTTTTTCACAATAACACTTAGTGCCTCTTGCAAAATTCACGTTATTGACTTTCGGTTATTACACTTATGCCCCTACTTTACCTTATCAGAAGGGCAGTACGGTGAATTTTGATAAATTACAGGGATACAAGTGTTATTGCAAAAGAGGTAGGGATATCAATGCAATTGCATAATCTCAAAGGTGCACAAATGTAAAAAAAACTCAAAAAAAAAACGAACGATACATAGTGTTCTAATTGCTAATATGTTGCTGTTGGGAATGATGCCTTTCGCTGTGGAAATCCCCATACTTTTCTTGTTCCAATCGAGCTTGAGATAATGCCAACTTTACAGGACTACCTGTGCAAATAACAAGAATGTGGAAATTTTGCTTAAATTTAAACATTCGAAGAGACATGTAACATAAGTTTTTTGCGGATTTTTGCACTTTTGTCCCTGCATAACATTGCAATTGAGAATGTCCTTTAACAAACATTGCACTTACATCACCTTGCTCGTGCAAACGGGTCAAGTTGCAAAGTGCAAGCAAGCCTGTCGTAGCTCGATCGAAGCTGAATCCAAGTCGACAAGCTCGGGCTTGGACTACATCATTCTGTTCGTTCTGAGAAGATTGAAGACGTAATAAAACTATCAAGAACGATTTTACTCCAGACATAACGTAGGTCAACGACGAAAAAGCACTACTTACCATCGCTGCTTCCGACTGCAGCCGAAGACATCGAACTAATGCAGTTGGAATGGAAATGACGGACATGCTAGTAGATATCGGTTTTCCATTCCTGAACATACAGTCCAAATGTAGCATGCACATAAGTTCAACTGAGACCATCTCGGCAGGCTTGGGCCAAGAGGACGCCCAGCAGACCGGCAGCGGCTGTAATCAACTTGCGATTAGCAACAACAAATGCATCGACTGAGACATAAACAGAAGAAGAATCCATTTCGTAACCATTCCGTTCACTGCATGTACAAACACCACCTACAGACAGAACCTAGACAACTCAACAAACAATTACAACAATAGGGACGCTCAACGAATCAACGGCTACTGTTCGGACATAATACAAGAAAGAATGCTCCATGAACAAAATCGGAAGCATGCCAGTCCCATAGAAAACTCTTATCAGTTCAGCACAGACGATGACAGAAAAATCCTGAGAAACGTCCACGAACCTTGGAAAAATAAGCATCCGCGATCCATGGGATGCTGCAACAATGAAAAATCAATAGACCGACATCTTACTTTTTCGGTGAGGCCTTGCTGGCTTTGCCGATCGGACTGTCCTTGATCAATGATTTGCCGGCTGATCGAGAGTCCTTATTACCGGTTTTGCTCCCTGGATGAGATGATGTCTTTGCTGATCCTAAACTGTTGTTTATGGAAATGTTTCCTACACCAGCAGCCATGGTCTCTCCATCGTCTTTTTCATTCGCTTCTTGATCGGGAACAGCCTCTGAAGCCGGCAATTGTGGCAATGGTTCAAGAAGAGCTGGCCCGGCATCAAGCCATGGATGAAGCAGAAGCTCGGCAGCCGTGGGGCGCTTCTCGGGCACGAAATCAAGTATTGGGATGAGGAAATCTGCCATGTCAGTTGCATCTTGCGGGTTCAGGTTGTACTTCTCCATGAGGACTTTGTTGAGCGGCCAAGGCCGCAACCGCTTTATGTGTCTCAAGTCGCCGTATCTGTTGAAGAAGTCACGGGAATACCGACCACCCAGAGCGATCTATATAAACAAGGAGCATTTTCAGTTACGATGACAATTTTACAAGAATAGAGAAACAGGTAAGACTGCGATCTCCGTACCCTTCGTGGCATCATGCCAAGAAGTTCTATCATAAGCGCCAAGTGATCCTGCAGAGGAAGTCGAGACGGTTAATAGATCTGTAATGGTTGTATTGACAACAGAATACGGTAATTCGGTTAAGTACCCAATAACCCACAACTATCCACCTGGTTGAGAAGCGAAAATAAACACGACATAAAGTGTCGCCTTTCTATCAAGGTTGCAAAAAGCAGTGGTTGCTATTCAGTCGGTGGATCACTAATTACTGATTAAACGGTATTGCCGGAATTTAAACGGAGATTAAGCATATTATGAGGTTTTGCAATTCTTTTTCAAATTAATAAAATTATTGCACATATATAACTAATATTATAAACAAATTTAAAAATATAATCACGTATTCACAATATAGATCAAATATTGTCAAATTCAATGAATTTTTCATCCAAATGTCAAAATAGATGGCATAAACAACTAGAATCCATAAGCAAATGTCAAAATAGACAACATAAACAATTACAATTCATAGCATGAATCCAAAGAAGTCATGGATAACACAAATGTTTGCAACTGAACCGTTTACACGGTCATTTAACGTCGTTCATGCCACCGTTTAATAGTGTTTATGTGGCCCACCCGTTTATGAGCCCGACTTTGACTAGTCGGTGCGGTCGAGGTCCGCCGCATACATCCCTGCTTTCTATCATCGGTCTCCAGTCCGGATGGGGGGGGGGGGGGGGGGGGCTTGGTTACCAACCCATGTTAACAAGTTTTGCAGATTGGTGGCACTCCTACCGGAAAGCTAACGCAGATATAGGACACCGATTAGGAGAAAGATAAGTATTTTAGAACAAAGTTTTTTGGAGGGGAAAAGCCGATCAAAAAAAATAGTTATTAAGTTAGGGTTCTTTACGCTTGTGCCCCTCCAAGATTCTGTAATTACAATTATGACCATATCTTTTTTGTAATAACAGTTTTTTAAGAAAAAAGGACATGCACCGTATAGGTGTGTGCCCAAAAACTTCATCATTAATCACCAGTTGTAATCAGTTGTGCCCCTATTCTTACAAAATTCACAGTTGCACCTTTTTGTAATTTTCACTGATGCCCCTATTTTACCTTAACGGAACGGCAGAACTGTGAATTTTAGAAGAATCCAGACGCACAAGTGTTATTGCAAAAAAATTGTGAGAGCATAACAATAACTGCAAAATCTCAGAGGCGTACAAGTGTAAAAAAAGCCCTTTAAGCTATGGTATTCAGGTCAGAAGAAAGTTCAGAATGGAGTGTAGTGAAACTAAATAGGCTTGTGGATTATATTATATGATGATTACGGTGATTTGAGGAGCAGAGATCATAGATGTCATTTGTGCACAGGCACCCCAAGTTGGTCTAGATGAATAAATAGAAAGATAGGTTTGGAAAGAGTTCGAAGAGATTTCTCAAGGAATTCTACAAAGAGAGAAGATTTATTTGGGTGAAGATTAGAATGGATACCTAGAAAAAGATACTATGGATTTCTTATTTTTTTTTAATTTACATTGTGAGTGTGGTCATCGGTAAAAGGGAAAAATCTCGATTTTGTAGTATCATACGACCTTTCATGATGCAAATTTGAATTTTGCACGTCCATGAAAAATAAATTATTTTCATGGTGGAATTTATTTAGTAGAAGAAGTTGGAGGGATTGAGAAGAGAATGCTCGTCAGAAAAACGAGGGATGTTGGAGAAAAGAATCGCGGAGATCGTGTGGGGGAAAGAGAGAGACTAGAGAGGGAGATAGGGAGATAGAGATAAATCTCAAATTTTATAAATAACTGAGCTGTACTAAAACAATAGCCTATCATCCCTTTATATAGGAGGGATGAGATTACAAAAAAAGAAATTCAACTAATTATCCTAAATTGACTCTAACCGACTAATTTTGAAATTCAAATCTCTAACTAATTGAGATCACAGGCGATCCCGTTTATTTAATTAAAAATACGACGACTCAAATAAACGTAAATAAAATTAACGGATAAAAGTAGATAAAAATGCGGCCCTATTTCTCCATTTCACGCTGCATCAACTCTCCTCCGCTTAAAAAAATTCGTCTCCCGACGAATTGCTGGATCTGCAGGCTTGGAGGTTGATAAATTCGAATCCGCGTTCTCGATCATCCCATGGAAGAATTGGTGTGGAGCAAATGGCGGGATCCATACATGCGCGACGTGGGCGTTGGCGACGTGGGCTTCGTGGCGGAAGAGCAGGTGTGGCACGCAGGCGGGCGTCCATCCGGATTTCATCCCGTTGACATGGTGCTCGAAGAACTGACGGGGCATCTTCATGACGATCAACTCGGCCTTTGAAGAATCCATAGCAAAGCAATAGCACAAGGAGAGTAGAGGAGGAGATGTGTCCAATGAATGAAGCCATGATGCCTTTAAATAGGTGAAACCCATGGTCCTAATCCTAATAGGATAAGGAGGTTTTCCAGATTTCATCTTTTCAGTGCTTTTTGTAAAACATTTCTGCTCCAGGGGGTTGAAGTGCAAATTTCGTACCCCTTCATTCCTTCTTAAATTCCTATCAACTTTGGCCTCTTTGCAAATAGGTTTTTCAGAGGGTATTCTTTTGTAATTTCTCCCTAAGTCGCTGACATCACGGGAATGCTTCTTGGGAAGCACTCCACGAGTCCGAGAGACTCGGTCCCCTTTCCCCTGATGGAAACGGAGCCGAAACCTACGCCGAAGGTTCCTGCGGCTTCATCGGCGGGATTTCGAGTTAAGGCGGTGCTGCCGGAATCGGTTTGGGAGGGCGACAACAAAGGCGGGGAGGGGGCAATGGCGGGTAGCGGCGGAGGGCGGGGGTGTCGGCGGTGGATCGCGCGGCGCGAGGGTGGCGTCGGGAGGGGAATCTGGGGTAGGGGGGGTGTATCGCGATGGGTCTGGGGGTGGTGGGGAGGGTTGACGGGGCGGGGGTAGGGGGTATAGGCGATGGCACCAGGGGTGGCGGCGACGGGTCTGGGGTTGCTGGAAGGGGCACGGGGATTGGGGATGTACCGCGATGGGCCCAGGAGTGGTGGGAGGGAGTTGCGGCAAGGGTGGGACCGGGCGGGTGATTGCGGGAGGGAACACAGGGTTTAGGGGCGGGGCCTCAGGTGTTGGCGGGGGTGTAGGAGAGGGCGCGGGGGCGGGGGCTTGTGCAGTAGAGGTGGCGATGGGAAGAGGCGGAGAATCGGGGTAGGCAACAACGGGATACGGTGGTGGCGGCGGCTGTGTTGGGAGGACGGGAGGAGGCTGCAGCGGGTTTGTGGGGGTGTGCAAGGGGGTTGGTGACGCAGGGGTGGAGCTGGGAGGTGGCGGAAGTGGTGGTGGGGCAGGGGAAGTCGCTAGTGGCGCGTGGGCTGCGACGGGAGAGGTCGGAGGCATGGGAATGTTGTCGGGAACTTGCAGAAGGGTCGTGTGTGGCCTGGAGATCGATTTTTCCAACGATTGCAGATCTGAAAATACTTGGACAGCAAGCATCTCGTCGCCTTTTCCTTCTGGAATGGCCTGGACAGCGATCGAATCTTCCTCAACAGCAAGGTTTTCTTCGTCAAAACTCTGGACAGCAGCTTCGGTAGTGGGAGATTTTGATGCGGTCGCGCATAGGGTCTGGAAGTCAGCCATTTAATCGCGAAACTTTGACTGGAAATCAAGCAGCGTGCCTAGCAACTCCTTGACGTAAACTTCGTTGGATCGTCGTTTTCGCTCCGATAACGATGGTCCTTCGATGCATGTCGGTGCGAATGTCTGGATGGATCGTCAGATCGTGAGGACGATCTGTAGGCCATGCTCTGATACCAATTGATGCAAATTTGAATTTTGCACGTCGATGAAAAATAAATTATTTTGATGGTGGAATTTATTTGGTAGAAGAAGTTGGAGGGATTGAGAAGAGAATGCTCGTCAGAAAAACGAGGGATGTTGGAGAAAAGAATCGCGGAGATCACGTGGGGGAAAGAGAGAGACTAGAGAGGGAGATAGAGATAAATCTCAAATTTTATAAATAACTGAGCTGTACTAAAACAATAGCATATCATCCCTTTATATAGGAGGGATGAGATTACAAAAATAGAAATTCAACTAATTATCCTAAATTGACTCTAATCGACTAACCGACTAATTTTGAAATTCAAATTTCTAACTAATTGAAATCACATGCGATCCCGTTTATTTAATTAAAAATACGACGACTCAAATAAACGTAAATAAAATTAACGGATAAAAGTAGATAAAAATGCGGCCCTATTTCTCCAGTTCACGCTGCATCATTTCATCGCAAGTACTTTTTTCAGAATATAGACAAATCTTGACAACTTTTAAGAAAGGTTCAGCAAAGATGCAGAGTGATCATTTTACGGCAAGGAAAGGAGGAGACCGATTGTGTTCTAAAGATTTTGATGCCATTCCAATTGAAAGTTTGATTGTCTGATGTCGTCTATTAGATAAATACGAAGATAAGCTAAAAAAAGAAACAATAAAAATGGTGGAAGTTTAAAGGGGAAAAGGCTATAAAAAGAGGATTTTTTTGAATAAAATAAGGAGAAGATGATATAAGAAGCTACTAAACACCAACGAAACATAGAATTCAATAGTGCCTACTTGCGTTAGAACAATCGTAAAAGAGGTTTAGGTGCGTCCAAAGGAGGTGCACCACTTCAGACACAAGCTCAGTGGTTAAGTGAAGTACTAGAGGAACTTAAATTGGAAAGGAATAGCTTCAAGGTTTTTCATTGGATAAAACAAGTGAAGGCTCTGCATAGCGTAAAAAAGCAAAATGAAGCGAAGAAGGCATTATTGAAGCAAAGATGTAAGTTTATGAGTACTTGTATAAGAAACTTGACTGAAAGGAAGGTATAAGAGATATTCAAGCTAGCCACTCACACAAGTTAGGTTCATCAAGCACAAGGATGAAAGAATAATAAGGATGATATAAAGTAAATGTGGGAGAATTATTTTTGCATTCTTTTAATGAGAACGATTTTGTCGAGAACAACCTTAGAAGCTAGCGGATTTTGAATCTCGTCTGAATCATGCTTGTTATCAACGAGTTCAAATAAGTGATTTGAAGGAGGTTTAAAAAAGGTGAAGTATGGGAAAGCAACGGAATCAGATGATATTCAAGTTGTGTTTGGAAAATGTTGGGAGAAGAAGATATTATTTACGAAGTTTATTCAATATTATTTGAACAAAGAAAGAAAATAAAAATGAGTAGAGAAATGTATAGTGATGCGTTTATACAAGAATTAATGGATCATACATTGAAGTTACTAGAGAGGACAATTGAAAGGAGGTGAAGTCAAATTTCCAATGGCATCATCGGTTTCATGCATAATACTTTATAACTGATGGCATACACCTACTCAAACGTTTGATGGAGATTTCCAAATAAGAAAGGGCATTTATATGAACCTCGTTGAGTTGGAGCAGACTTACAATCTTGTGCTCGCATAAATCATGCGGAGGATTCTAGATAAAAAAGAGAGAGAGCTCTTATCCATTATTATATCAATCTGATAAGAGATATTTATGACCATGCAACAACTTGTTCAGAAGTGAAAACTCCAACAAAGTTGATGCATCATTTTGATATCAGCATCATTTTGTACCAAGGATCTACTTCTCTTCGCCTTGGTTACAAATAAGACAGCACATTCAAGGACAGAGGTGCCTTGGTGTATGTTGTTTGCAAGCAATATTGCCTGGGTAGATGAAACATAATGGAGTCAACATGAAGCTTGAGCTTTGGAGGGAGGCTCTAGAGTGTAAGGGTTGTTTGCAAGCAATATTGCCTGGGTAGATGAAACATAATGGAGTCAACATGAAGCTTGAGCTTTGGAGGGAGGCTCTAAAGTGTAAGGGTTTTTTACTAAGTAGAAACTACGATGAAGCATAGGAATGTAAATTCAATAACAGAGAAGCTAAAGATGTGATAGAGGTAAAGCTTAAACACATTTCATTCTGAAGAAGGATCTTATGAAATACTCAGGATTGATTTTTTACATGGATATATGAATTATAGAGATGTCAATCATAAAAGTACTGCAAGATGGATGAAGTGGAGAGGTATTTCATGTGTTCTTTATGATAAGAAGGTTCCTTCTAGCTTAAAAAAACAATAATGTACTTATTGGCAGCGTGTATTAGACAGTAAACCATAGACATGCTTGGATAATATTTGTAGCTGAGAAGAAGGTGCTTTGGTAAATGTGTGGTAGCACAAAAAAAGATTAGATTCGCAAAGTAGCAGACAATTTATAAAAGATAAAATGAGAGCATCTTAGCTAAGACAGTTTGGACATGTACAATATGTAGGCAAGTACTTTAGTTTTGCAATCAATTATAATAACCTAAAATAGTTATCGATTATAAATGCATAGAACTAATAAAGATACGAAAAAAGTGGCAAAGCATTCTAACATTACAAGTAGATTCGGCTACATGGATTCTTATCAAATCTATGTTGACAAATCCGATTGTTTTTTACATTGGTTGTCAGTTACTTAATGCAACCCTCCTCAATGGGAGTTGAGGGTTTGAACCCTAGTCTTTTGGGTGGTAGGCACACTGCTTTACCACCAGAATTAATAAAGATAAGAAAACGATATAAATAGTCATGATATAACATTTTATGTCCTGTTAAGGTACAAGCCCCAACGACTAATCAAGGAGAAGAAAACTGTATAATAATCATGACATGAATTTTTGGCATAAAAAGACTGCATGCACTGTCAGGCAGAATCAATCTGAAATTAAGGAAGATTCATTAACGAAATATCAATGAATGGGTAAAAGGTGCATATTATGTCGTAATTATTACCACCGATAAGTCCAAAAGCTAAAACTCAATTGATATGATAGTGACATGATAAACAAAATCTCGACCAATACCCTATTGATATAATGAAGATGGTGGTACGTGCTTAAAAACTTTGCCCAGCTGCCATCCTTTTGCCCGACTTTAGGCACCTTTTGCACGTAAACAAACATGCTGCTACCCCCATGTGGGTGGGGATGCAAAGTAGTGCTTCAATAAGTTCTCTCTAATTCAAATAGAACTGCCCAAAGCTTGTTTAATGCTATTATTCCTTCTGTCTAGGAAGGATGTGGTTCGACAAGTGGAAGATCTATGTCATATTGATTTGTCTAATGCTACTTACCTCATTGTGGCAAAAGTACAGGCCAAAACATTGCGGGAGGTTCTTGGCTCGATTATTGATCATGTCCAGGCAACTTTCATCCAAGGCCGACACATGATGGATGGGGTTGTTTACTGATCATGTCCAGGCAACTTTGATCCACGGCCGACACATGATAGATGGGGTTGTTTTGACCTCTGAGATTGTTGCATAGTGGAGAAGAAAGAAGACGAAAGGTGTCTTGTGGAAGGTGGATTTATCCGAGGTCATATGATTGCATTAACTGTAGATTCATCTATACATTCCTACATCGTCGAGGTTTTCCAAGCAAGTGGATCAATTGGATGAAGAGATATGTAACGGCATCAACCTAAGTGGATGTGGTCATTGTTTTAAAAGCACACCTCGAGGTGGTGAGGCATAAGCCTCGAGGCATTTTTTTTACAAAAAGCACCTCAAGGCTTAAGCCTCACCCCGTAAGTTGTGAGGCATAAGCCTAAGGGTACTGTGATGTGTATGAGGCGATGAGGCGATCGAAGCGAGGTGGAGGCATAAACCTCAAGCGCGAGGCTTTTTTTTTAGTTTTGGTTATGTGCTTTGCACATGACCCGGTTTTGCCCTAAACATTATATATTTTATGCCAAAGGTTTTGTTTCCGTGTTAAACCTTGCATGTTTCTATAAATAGGTCCCTACAAAGAGAAGAGATTGCTTGTAACAAGTGAAGATCGATGGTCTTGTATACATCATGTTCAATTTATCATATTGCATCAAATATACTAGTTCTATTGTTAGTTCTATTGTAGACAACATACGTAATTGTGTTTGAATTGTAATAAAATGTGTATACTAGTCACAAGTTAGGAACATGATGTTATTATTTAGTTGTTCTTATAGTTATCACATACATGAAGAAACATGATTGAAAAGAAATACATGGAGTAAAATAATTATTGCGTTTTGTTGTGAATAGCGGAAGCAATCATGCACAAATATGATCAATAAAGCAAGCACGAAGACACGCAGATTTACAAGGTTCACATGTAACTAGGATACAAAGAGCCCTAATATTAGTATTAAGTGTGGAGTTTGGTTCAATACTCATGGGCATGTTTGGTAGATGGGTTGGGTTGGGTTGGAATAACTTGTTGTGAATAGTAGATGTTTGGATGGTTAGGAGGGTTGGAGAGGATTAGAATTTGGAATGTGATGTGATGTCACAATGATTTGTGATGGAATTCCAACCTAGGAATGCATAGGGGTAAACCAAGTTACCTCGGGTAACGTGGTAATCAAACAAGCCCATAGAATCATGGAAGTTGGAGTCGAAACTTGATATTCTGCATATAACTGGCCTAATATTAGTGTTTCTGAGCTTTAATTCTTTCATCGCTTATGTGTTGTATCTTTTACTAGTGTGGAATAGTCTTTTAATATGATTTTGGCAAAACTTGACATTATATATATATTTAATGTAATTTTGGAGATGGACGAATGAATTGCATTATTGATGATGTCCTAGGATTCTCTTATATAGGAGAGAAACCTGTTGGGCAAATAAACATGAAGAAGACAAAGGAAATAACATTAAATAACACTATAAAAGAGAACTAATATCTCAACACTCCCCCTCAAGCTGGAGCGTAGATATCAATCAGGCTCAGCTTGGAGCAACATCTCTGGTAAGGCCCTCTGGCTAAAGCCTTAGTAATCGCATATGTTGTCTGGTCTCAAGAGCTGATGCGACTAGTGGTAATGAGACCCTTTTGTATCATGTCACGAGCGTAGTAGCGATCCACCTCTATGTGCTCGGTCCTTTCAAGGAAGGTAGGGTTGTTCGCAATGAAAAGAGAAGTTTGGTTGTCGCATTGGAGGTGCATGAGAAGAGGCACCTCGATATTTAGGTCAGCAGGAACAGATCTGACCCACATCATCTCTGTGCTAGCCTGTGCCATAGCCATGTATTCTGACTCGGCACTAGATCTGGCAACCATCATCATCGTAGAGCTTCATGCTCGAGTCCATAGGAGTAGTTGTTGGTCTACAATCTGTCATGCTTGTCTCAGAAAGAAGATCTGTAATGTACTTCGTATGGGTCATCACAAAACCTCACTGGTTCATGGCAAACTCCGGTCCAAGGAAGTAGCGTAAACTACCAAGGTCCTTGGTCACAAATTGATAACCTAGGAAATTCTTGGCAACCTGAATGTCATGCTCGTCATCCTCTGTAACAGTGATATCATTAATATGGACAAGAATGACAACTATACCTCTCTGAGTCATGTGCACAAACAGAGAGTGATCGGCAGTCGATCGCGCAAACCCTCGTTGCTCTATTAAGTCCAAGAGCTTTTGGAACCATGCTCTTGGACTCTGCTTAAGGTCATAAATAGCCTTATATAGCCTGCAAACCTCCTAACACTCCTCTCAGCAGCGAACCCAGGTGGCTACTACATGTAAACCTCTTCTTGTATATCATTAAATAGGAACACATTCTTTACATCAAGTTGATAGAGGGCCAATTTCGTGTCACGGCAACAAACAGAATGATACACGAAGTAGAATGTCTAGCAACTGGAGAAAAAGTATCCTGATAGTCCACCCCATATGTCTGAGTGAACACATGTGCCACAAGTCTCGTCATTTAGCGATCCACACTGTCATCTACACAGTGCTTCATAGTAAACACCAACTTACACCCAACAATGGATGCACCAACTGGAGCTGAAATAAGACTCCATGTGCCATGCGACTGTAGCGCAACCATCTCCTCCTCCATGACTAGATTCCACTGACTATCCCGAATAACCTCCTGATATGTCTGTGGTATCTCCACGATTGATAGTGCCAAGGTAAATCTTCTGAAATCCTATGAAAGTCTGCTCAAGGAAACATGGGATACAAGAGGATATGTAGTACATGTATGTCTCTGCTTTCGCAAAGCAACCAGCACGTCAATATCATATGCCATGTTCTGAACCTATAAGTTTCCCTCTTGAGAGAGTATATGCTCATCATGTAATGACTCCTGGCTACACAGATAACTCAGTAGTGCCATCATTGGAAACAATATGCTCATTACATACGTGAGGCGTGCTGGATGATGGAGAAGACTTGTGAGCAAGGGGAACAGAGTGAGACATGCGAGTAAACACACGTGGTAAAAACTGAGTCAATGTAGGTGGTGGTCCAAGGGCAGGGGCAGGTGCAGAAGCAGGAGTAGGTACAGGAGATGGTGGTGATGGACCGGGCGGTGGTTGAGCAGGAGTAGGTGTAGGTGGTGATAGGACTGTAGGAGGTGGAGGCATGTAGATCTCGTCATCAGATTCTGATGGGGCCGGTCTGTCACCTGTAGGAGAGAAATACATGACCGCCTCAAAAAATTGTTAGAAAATAGAAATGTGGAAGCGATAATGATAAACAGAGCATAAGAACATAAAGATAAAATATGGAACGTAAATATTTTTATGTGGAACCCTACTCCCTAAGGAGCGGGATGAAACCACAGAAGAATGCCTCAAAGGGCCATATGTGTCTATTGACTTCCTCATCTGACTACAGGAGTGTGAGGCTCTATATATAGCACCCACTGAGTCTCCACATCTCCAAACTGGTAGATGTGGGACTAAAGACTGGATGGGGTAAATGGATCCTGGAGGGATCCATTTACCCATCTCCCACACATATGACGCATATAACAAATACTCCAAAACTTCCCTTCAATCTGGAGCATGGAATGCTCAGCTTGGACAAACAGAAAGAAACTCAACTCACAATAGATGACACTACAGACAATATCAACCCAACACGCATGATTGGAACCATTGCTTTTTGTCATCGTTATTGATACCCAAGCTCGAACGGTGACTAAGGCAAAGGAGTGAGGTTTTCTCACAAGATTCCACAACGGTAAGATCTTTGTACTCATATACTCCAATACACCAATGACACCTTTTTATGGAGGGAGATGATGCTTCTGAGGATGGTATAGCCTATGTTCTTGAGTTGTGTTGAATTCTTTCTTGAGGACCAATCATGCCAAATATGGTTTTGTCCCTTTTGGTATGAATGAGGAGATGGAGGTCTATAGGACTCTCTTATAGATACAGCAGTCGGCAAGGACCCTCCCTATCATTACCTTAGACTGCCACTGGTGTGGGGTAGGTGTGATAGTCTGGTCGATGCATGTTATTGAGAGGATGCAATGGAAGTTGGCAATTTAGCGTTCGGTCTGTCTGTCGAGAGGTGGCTGCATGGTGTTGTTGAATGCAATTCTATGGGCTATCTTGATTGCTTTCCTGATTGCACGCCTTCTGCCTGCCGATTGGGGTGAGGGAGAAGTTGGAGCTTATGGGACACTTCTTCTAGACCTCTTTCAGAGAGGCGTATGGGACGACTATGGTGGGGTGGAAGACCCTAATACTTGGGAAGGAGGATGGTAACATGGGGATCTTGAGAGCTAAGGCGATAAATGGAGTTTTATTAGCGAAGTGGCTGGCCGGCATCTGAGGTGGTGGGTCTGATTTGTTATACTGGATTGTATACTCAATTTATGGAGTTTCTATGGATGTGGGTGACCTGCATCTGAGGTGGTGGGTCTGATTTGTTATACTGGATTGTATACTCAATTTATGGAGTTTCTACGGATCCTCCTGTGTAGGTTGTGATGTATATGCCTTCCAACTTATGGAATGGCATTTGCTAGATTCTCCCTCATGTTGCTCCACTCATGAAGCTTCCTCTAGGTGATGGCTCTAGTTTTCATTTTTGGACCGATGACTAAATGAGACAACGGATATATGGGACATGCTTCCCTGGTCTCTTTGCCTTGGCGCCTGACACTAGTTATACGGTGAGTGATTGCAGGGAGGAAAGTCGTTGGCTTCCGCTCTTTCATAATGACTTATTGGATCAACGTTTTGCAATGACTCGAAAGGTGTGATTTCACAACCTCCTCATAATCACAATCACTATAAGGAATGCCTTGATTAGAACATACAACTTCACCTTTCAGGTATGCATGCAAAAATGGGGAGTTACGTCAGTGAACATGTCACCCTCCAAAATCTATCCTTACGACTTTTAACCAGAAACCAAAGAAGGCCTAAATGCATCCAACTATTCTTCCAAAATAAAAACTTCAAATCTATTTCAATTATTCATCGTCTTTCAAAGAAAATATCATCATCACATACAAATCTCAACCAACAAAATTATATGTTTTCATCATAATGGTTCTTAAAACGATAAATAACATAAAAATGCATACTTATATGCTAGAATGATGTGTATTTAGCACACCAATACACATTATATCGCACGTATAGTTGTTGTCAATGTTGGTTGCTGATTGTTGACAACTGAGAGATATTAGAGAGGAAACGATGAAATTCAAACAATAACTTAGTGACATCAAGGAGGTGTATTAACACATTAACCTTACATGACATCGCATATTATATAAAAAAATACCGGGATATATAGGATATCATATGAACAAGCCAGTGAGCATAATAACATATATGTATGCAGACATTCCTTGATCGACTCTAGAGTTCTTTCATCTCCATCACAAAAGAGGCGAAGCCTTCCGTTCAAGCACCCCCCCCCCGGCTAGAAGAAATATATAAATCATAAAGTGCTTTTGATACTATGCATAAGCGAAATCTCAAACAAATCTAGAAAAAAAATAAAAAATGATGATATTAAGTAATATCGGCACCATATCAATGGCAGTGAAGCCTTCAATTTTTTGCCAATATGAGATAAATTGCCGATATTTCACCGATATTTCACAAGTTATTGAGCGATATCTTGGAATTCGACATATACCTTAATATTAAAACCCTCCCTGCAGCGATACCCCTGATATATCATTAATACATCACGATATTTTGAACCATGCTACAAATCATAAATTTAGTTATTTATTCATATTGGATTAGTTTCCAGATGTGTTTATATATGGAGTGGCTAGAAAATCTCAAAAAATCAACTTTAAAGCTTAAAGAATAAAAAATACCTTTCAAGCTCCTTTCCTTATAAAACAAGCAGTGAAGTCAACTAACATAGTTGATATCAATGACATAGTATACTGATAATCATACCAATGATGATACAACTCGAAATGATAGAATGTTTGCACTAAGTACTTAAAATTTCATCAATATCGATGAATACCAGATGACATGCTGCCGATATATCGCTTGATATCAATTTATATTGATATCTAGGGCAATATCGGTATCCCTGACTTGTGGATAAGGATATATCACCGA
This sequence comes from Ottelia alismoides, assembly GCA_037367405.1. Lineage (NCBI taxonomy): Eukaryota > Viridiplantae > Streptophyta > Magnoliopsida > Alismatales > Hydrocharitaceae > Ottelia > Ottelia alismoides. Next base: position 239,244 of record JAZKJV010011865.1, read on the forward strand.
TATATCAAGGATACATCAGGATATTTCAATCCGTGTGTTGAAGCAGAGGCTATGATGCTGCAGATTTTTAGGAACCATTCAAAATGCATAGACGAGCTAGGATACCACGTATATTTCTTCTTGATGCAAAATGTATCCATTAGGATTCCAAGTCTCCTACCAAGCCGATTATTCTCCTTAACCACCTGTGTTCCTCACTTGCTAAATCATCCTCTACCTTTCTGATAGGTATAACTTGGATGTGGATTTTAAAATTGAAGGTTTACTTCACAACCATTGGACTAAATGATCTCGTTTAACCATGCTTTTGATAACTAGCCAGACAAAAGTTGTACCTTTCAAACAACTAGGGGTATCAGAAAAGTCTCAAGTTCGATATTAGCTCAGATTTGGCTTGCGAAAAGTTCAATTTTCATTCGGTTCGAAAATAAATGAACTGAACCTGAACCTGAACACAAGTTTCGGTTCGATTAAATAAACAAACTGAACCTAAAAATCATATTTTTCGCTTAGGTCTGATTCGTTAAAAGCTCGATAAACACGCACATATATAAACATATTTACATATCCTTATTCGCATAAGTAGATCTTATTTTGAGATAAGTGGATTTTCTCCCATGATAAGTGAACTTTGTATGGAGATAAGTGAATATTTACGAGATAAGTAGTTTTTATCTCGATATAAACTATCCAAAATAATTAGTCACATCGTGATTACAACATTCATCCTCTATGTGTCTAGTATTTTTCCTTCTATATCCTCAAATCAGAAGAACAAGTATAAACCTTACTAATCACATATCCCCACATTATTCCTTATCCTCATCGAACGGATATAAAAAATTAAAAATATATTGTAATTATACTTTTTCAAAGAGACGAATCTTTATTAATATAATTTTTTCAAAAGATGAAGAATTAGATAAAGAAAAAAACTGAATGAATGTTTATTCTAATTATAGACACACGTATACATTTCCATTTCTTTTCTTTTCACTACCTCTTTTTAGAGAATTCTCAAGTTCGATATTCGTTTAGGCTCGATTCGATTAAAAAGAGGTTTGATTCAGATTATGTTCGAAATAAACGAAACGAACCTAAACACATGTTTAGGCTCGATTAAATAAACGAATCGAACCTAAAAATGTAGGTTCGTTCGGGTTCGGTCCGTTTACACCCCTAGAAACAGCATCATCAATGTAGATTTAGTAGGCCATACTTGACATGGAAAAAAACCAACTTTTGGAGATATCACAAGGTGCTTATTTTTGTATTTGGTTTTTTATGGTTCCATGTAAGATTTAATAATCCCATTCTGGGAAGCAAACAACTTATTAAATTATTTTGATATGATAGGCAATTGCTAGGATTTCAACCCTTGTCCTTGAAGATGGACCAAAACACCCCACATGCATGATTACCATACCATTTATGTCTGTTAAAATAACATGAAAAGTAGTCCATGAAGAAAAGTTTCTATTACAAAGAAAGATTAAATAAAATTTGTTAATGTCACCTTAATGTATAATCAAGGCAAAGGCACCATATTCCACTTGCTGGAGTATATTCTTTATAATGAAGTAAAGATTTTAAAAATGTGCTAAAGTTGTGCACGGATGCATGATTAATGTACTTGATTTGTTGCAGAAAATCTCCGCGATCTCAATTTTGCACAAGTAACCAAGAAGGCATGGATTAATTAATCATTTAATAAGTCTAAATTTCAGAATTTTCAGAAATGAGCAGATTAAATATGCATTTTGGAGTTGTTAAAAAGGAAATATTGTAATTTGAATTCACAACATGATGTCAGCGTAAATCAAGTATTAACTTTGGATATTAACCTTACAACACACTGAAGACCTCATTTCCATATATTGCAAGGAATTATTAAAATCACATTTACTTTTTATTCCACCTCCATGCCCCAAATGGAATGGTCACATGCAGCATGAATGTAGGTTTGCATGCCACTGAAGAATAGCCCATTCCTCCTCCACTATGTTGGTAATAAGCCCATAAAATGCTTCATAAAAAGCGCCTATGCATGTTCCAACTTCTTGTGGAGTCACCAGTTGTTTATTCCCCAACAAACCAACCACACGAGCTTCACATCAATAACTTTCAAACATGGAGTAACAAAAAAATATTAAGCCAAAGCTAGTGAAAAACAGACAGATGTGTGTGTAAATTATGCAAAGAAAGCAAGTGAAGCTTTTTTGCCTAATTTAAGATATGTCTGCTACATAATTTCCTCAATGTGGACAAAAACCCATTTAAAAAATCCATTAATCTATGTAGTCCAGCAGATGGTATTCAACTAAGATCTGAACTGAAATATCAACTATTTTGAACTAACCTCATCACGATCATAATTGTCCCCGCTGTGTGGATCAAAAAGGACATCACCAGTTGCCAATTCAAAGCAGATGCAAGCAAATGACCATAAATCAGCAGATGTAGAATACTTGGACCCAAGTAAAACTTCTGGACATCGATATTGCCTCGTCTGGATATCACTTGTGAATTGCTTGTATGTCCAACAGGCATTGCCAAAGTCCACTAGCTTACATCTTAAGTCAGCCTCCACAATAAGCTTCTTCTTAACCTCCTTGCTTACCCGCCTGCGCTCTTTCTCAGCTCGCTTCTCATGTCCGTCACTGGTAGTGGCATCTTCTTCCACAATACCATCTTCGTTGTGCATGCAAGAACCGTCTGGTGTTATCTCTGTTACCTCTGCAACAGCGGCAGCAGCGGCTCGTTTTATCTTCTTCTTCAACTTTTTCTTTTGATTCTTTGTAAGATCCCCGTTAGCTACAGCAGTAACATGCGTTGAACCAGTGCCATTTGTCTTAGATGCTGGCACGTTCGTCTTGGGGGCCGACAGGATGGGAGTGACCCCTGAACGTTGTGGATCCTTTGACGGATCAATGGAGGATATCAATAATACATTCTCAGGTTTAAGATCGGTGTGAATTATAGATAGCTGTCGATGAAGATAATCGAGCCCAATAAGAACATGGTGACAAATTTCCTTCACCATCCGTATTGGGATGCCTCGGTAGTCCGCATACTTGATCAAGGTGAGGAGGTTGTCACCAAGGTACTCAAAAACCATGCAAACATGATTCCCATTGGGACCGGAGTGCTTAAAGTGGTCCAAAAGCTTCACAACACACTTGGTGTCATCCGGATCTCCTTCTGCAATCTGCTTAAGTATCGTTATCTCGTCCATTGCCGCCTCTGTGTAGTGTTGTGCACTCTTTTGAACTTTCAGAGCTACATAACGCTGAAAGGTCACCGTTTTAAGTATTGATACAAAATGTCGGATCTAAAAGAATCGATTTTAGAGGGAAAATATCTTTAGTATAACATTTTTATAACCATTTCTATTACAAAAAAAACACTCCAAAGGCATGAGCCCATCATATGCTTATATCACGTGATATGGAACTATTAACAATTTTTCATTTCTATTCATGGTTCATGTAATGCGACTTCACCAACAAGTATGGTCTTCAAAAACCAATCACTGCATTTCAGATTTAAACAGAACACGCACAAGGACCTTGATGTTTATACAAGGCACGTCGAAGATCAAATGGGTTGAGACCAAAAAATATCGATTTTGATACCACCGTGAACAGTGTCCCACATGAGCCACATGGTGGAGAAGTGGCCCCACCCGAACTTAAAGTCAGAAGCATGCACCGTTTGCTTGAAGGCATCTGCTGGTAATTTTTTCCTTGTATTTTTTTCTGGTATATGTACAAAAATCACACGTAGAAGTTAGAATGCATCTACCCAGTGTCCCCTTCCGACAGGTAACACATAAGTGATAGTATGCAATCTTTCTGAAGATATAAACTGTGTATAAAGCACCGTTTATTTTCACTGTGAATTCCAACATACATTGAAAATCGTTGACCTTACCATGAAGATCGAAGTGGGTCAATCAAGAATACAACATTTCAGGTCATGGAGCAAAATTTGCCGTGTGGTTCAGAAATGGCCCCGGCAAAGCTTAGGCTTGAATATGACCACCGCAACACCCCACCCCCATCGCACAAGCCTCTCTACTCGTGGTTTTCCAGTAATATCCATACCAAAACCTCACACTTACACAGTATGTGCATAGTGCATCCATCTGTCATCTAAGACACGTTAAACAGACAAGCTAGATGGTCTCCACTGTAAAGAAGCATTGATTTTCATTGCATAATCATCAGAAAAAAAACTAAAAGGCCTCCACTTCAACATAGAACACATCCAAAATCAGAGTATCTCGAAACAAAGACTCAAAAAGTATCGGCTCATGTCGGTACGTCTCACCAAGCAAACCACATCCCAAACCACGTCCCATGCATGCTTCGGGGTTAGATGTCCCATTTCAAGTCCATTGCAAAGTTCAAGAAACCACACAGAGAGCGCTCGAGTTTAACGCTTACCACATCTAAAATCAATACGGATCAGGTCAGGGATTCAATCTTTCAGCTCGTGTCAGCGAATACTGAGCAGGAAAACTATCCATTCACACGCACCACACAGTTACAAGACGGCCCCATCAATTACCATTGAGAAATTTTAGAGGAAAAAAACACCAAAAGCTCTCGATTTTAACATGTAACACAAAACACGTCGATATTCCAAGCGGGTCGGATAAAAAATCCAAACTTTCAGCTCGTGAAAGCAGCAGAAAAAAAAGAGCTCGAAGCTTACGGAGCGGACGGTGTCCCACGCGAGCCAAACGGTGGAGAAGTGTCCCCAGCCGAGCTTGGACTGGACGACGTACGTTCCTTGCTTGAAGGAGTCGCCGATCCGGACCAAATGGTACCCTCCCCGGCGGTAGTCCTCGGTGCCCTCGTCCTCGGAGGTGTACTCGTCGCCGCTGCTCTCGCCATGGCGCTCCTCCTCCTCCTCCATGCGAGGAAAACCGGCGATGGCGATCGATCGAAGGTTATGGATTGGGGGATTTAGGGTTTTTGGAGTGGAGGTGGTGGTGAATTTGGGGTCCGAAGAGGATGCTTCTGACTTGCTCTTTGTTTTTGGTAGAGTGTGGTGTGTGTGTTTGTGTGTGGGGGTTCTTGGGGAAAGGTAAATGGTTGGGTGTTTTTTTTATGATAGCCCTTCTTTTTTTCCCGACACGGTGAAATGAAATACATAGTTGAATGAGATTTTTACCCGACAGATCATATAAATTTTTTAAATTATCTTTGTGATTTTGTGTACAATGTAATTAATCAACCATGTAAATTACCTTAAAAATTCTCACGGACTTCAAACAGATTATCCGGAGGGTTTATGGGGTAAGAGTTGGAGAGTTTACGAGGTCGAAGGGGAATTAGGTTGTTTCAAAGGTCGTTGAGGGTAATTGGCAAAGTTTAAAGGGTCTGGCAGGTAAAAATCCCCAATTGAATTGGATGTAGGGATGCAAACGAACGAATACGAATGCGAATTCAGGTCAGTACCATAACCATATTCATTTTATATTACGAATACGAATACGAATGTTATACGAATGTAAAAAATCAAGATCCATATACTCAAAATACGAATACAAATACGAATACGAATCTTTTACGAACGAATACGAATATCAAACGAATATTACAATAAAAAATTATATATAAAAGCGTACCTGATTATTTGACAATCACTTCCGCTTTACTTCCATATTATGACTTAAATCTGAAATTTAACTCAGTTTGATACAATATGCAGTAAAAGGATTTGATGGAAATAAATAAATATCTTGCAAAGTAATGATAAAAATTTAAAGTTGCAGATGTAAAGCAAAGCATAATATGTCTAGTTTCAAATAACAAACATTCCAAATAACATCCAAAGAGAGAAATCGTCTACAAACATTCGAGCAAATACATCGATGACTAAATCAAAACATTCTTTGAATTACATGCTTGATGAATCCCGTATTCATCATGCTAAAAACTCCTTATTAAAATCCCTGCTTAAACAAACCAATAAAAATATCCTCCAATTCTCTATTTTTATCATGTACTATATTGTCTATATTTAACCTTAATTATTTGTATTTAATTGCCCTTATTTTTCTGTAATTATTTTATCACTCAAAAACCCCTAAAAATTAGGTAGAATAATTGTCTATAAATCACTGACCCTTAAAAAGACTAAAAAATACAAAAACAACTCAAAACCACAAAACCGGTGTTTTTATCCCCTTAAAAATACCCCCAAAAATAGCTTTTGTACAGATGACCTCTTTTGGCTTTTTGACCTACATGAAAGTTGTAGATCTCATCGAGACTAGCAACTTTCATGTTTTGACTTTTTCCAAATTCGTCCTCTAACTATTTCTTTTCTATTTTTCTTTGTATTTATGTTTTGAATTATTCTGATTGGGCCACGTGGCGCCCCCTGGGCCGCCCACGTGGCCCGCATCTTCTCGCGACACCCGGCCCTCTCCTGGGCCGTTGGATCGCACCATCCTCGCCTCCATCCTCACCGTCCCTCCGCGTCCTGCTCACAGCCATCAGATCTGACTCTCAGATCTGATCATAACCGCACACATCCGCCCCAACCTCAGCCATCTGATCCTCCCATCATCCAACACCTATCCTCGCGCCACGTCTCCCTTCGACCTCCACCGTTCGATCACGCGCCCATCCTTCGCCTCTCGTTTCCCCACGTCATCCCATCAACCCTAGCCGTAGATCTCAACAAGCTCTCAATCCTAACCACCCGCCCCCGCCTACTTCCTAGCCACTCGATCAGATCTTAGGATCTGATCTTCACCGTCCATAACCCGCTCTATCTTCCACCGTACGATTGAATCCCCGGATCAAATCTGAGCCGCCCCTTAGCACCTAAACACTAGCCCTCCGATCCTCTTTCCATCCCACGGCAATCCTCGCGCCACGTCACCCTATCTCCTTAGCCGTCTGATCTCACTAGAATCAAACGGATATCCGCCCTCCACGACACCCCTTCAAGCTTTGCCGTCCGATCTTCCTCTCCTAGTCATCCAAACCGCTCAATGGCGCCTAATCCCCACTGTCGGATCAGATCTTTTGATCTGATCCTAACCCTCCGTCCGCGCCTCAATCCCAGCCGTTGGATCGCAAGATCCAACGGCTCTCCATCGTCTCCTTCCTCCGGTCGTGTCCTTCTCCAGGCGTTACGACTCGCGACGACTTCCCCCCTTTCCATTTCCAGCCAACGTTCCAGCCATCACCTCCTCGTCGTAACACCACCTACCCAACCACCGTTCCTCCGCCATTCTCGCGAGACCTACCTCACTCACTACCATTAACTCCATCGCCATTATTCCCCACTCGAAAACGCCTCTCCGACACTGTAACCTCCCCCGCCACCTCCGCCTATTTAACCCGATCTCCACCGCCAATCAACCTATCCACCACTATTGGGGCTTCGGCCAAGTCTCCGGCCCTCCGGTGACAGCGGAGGAGCCCCTTGAATGGAGGCGAAGTCGGCCGAAGCCTCGGTGAGATCCGTGGCCTCCGGCCACGTAGCGGTTGACCTCCGGGCACCGCCGAGCACCAGGAATGGTCGCCCCCGTTGTGCGAAGACCCAGAGCTCCGCCGGAGTTCAATCCCAGACCACCTCCTCCGCCAACACCTCGCTCCGGCGAGGTGATGTCTTCTTTTAATTTTTCTCCTATTTACTCCGCATACCACAGTCACCTTCACTTCCGTCCGACCAACTCAGCAGCTTCGCCCAATCACCCCGACCCTCGCCGATCCCCTTCCCTTCTCCAGAACCCCGAACACCCCGATCACCTCCTTCGCCGCCTCGCCGGAGAAGGAGACCCCGGGCCCCCGCTTCCAGCCACCCCACGGCCCTCAGCTCACTCACAAACCCTCACGCGCACGCTTCGGCTATTTCTTTAACAAATTGCAGGTTCATTGGCCGGAGTTCAGACCGGAGCATCTTCACGATCTTCTTCGCCGGCGACGCTTCTTCAACTCGCAGCTCCGATCATCCTTGGAACATCGCCGGAGTGCCATCGTCTTCGCAGCGCCCCCAGCTAACTTCTCCGACCATCAGGCGTGTCTGTGGCAGGCGGCGGAGCTCTATCGACCTCGCTGGAGCCCCGCCTACTCCGGTGGGTCGCGGAGGAAGAAGGTGGTACAGCCTCCGTCCGATCCTCCTGATCGGACGGTCGAGATATAGACGCGTGGCAGCCCGAGCCTCTCCTCCAGACCAATAGGCTCGGGTCATCCGAGCTTCAATCCGAACCACAGACAGATGCCACGTGGACCCGAAGCTGAGCGTCCTCCCGAGCATAAGTCCCTCGCGTGCATGGCGCGTGAGGGCCTGGGTAATTTACACGACAGACCCTGGACATTTTGGAAATTGCATAAAGGTCCCCAGGCGCGTGCCTCACGTGCGCGCCTGGGTTATTTACAGGGAGGCCCTGCTGGGTTTCATTATTTGCACAAATGTCCCCGCGCTTATGGAGAAATTACAGAGGACCCCATGCGGCTTTTGGTATTTACAAATGGGTCCTTCCAGGGACCCACTTGTAATATTTATCCTTTATTTTTTTTGCATTTTTATTACATTTATGCCCTTGCACTGTTTTTAGCATAACTTGAGCATCGTAGGTCCAAATTGCATGATTTTAGTGTCGTTTTGATCCTTGTTTTGTTCTCTACATTCTAGCATGTTTAATTGTCTTATTTGCTCTTGTTTAATTAAAGTGAATTTTTATGTGGCAAATGGACCCTGCCCTCCTTGCCTTGCTTGAATTTGATGACACTCTTTATTGTTGCGATTAAATTGACACTAGTTTCAGTTTTCTCATGCTGCTCATAATTTTTAAAGGGTATAATTGTAGTATTTAATCTGTGTATAATTTCTCTTGCATATTCGTACATGCATCTCTTAACTTGCATAAAAACCAATAAAAATACATGCATCATAACATCCCTTTGCATTGCCTTGAAAATATCATAGTGCATCATAATTTGCATATGGACCTGAAATTGAGATTAATTGACATTGAACTTCACGAATCAAAATTCAAAAGCTATAATTAAGCAGCTGTGTCCCTGTGTTCGACCTTGGTAGACTTGCCAAGTATAAATGTTCCACAGCATTCAAAGACTGTGGTTTTTGCTGAACAAAATTCGCCTCTTGTGCTACAGCGTTATTTATATCTATTAAAGAGGTGAATTTTACGTTCATCAATGCTCTATATCGCATCACCTATGAATAAAACATAATTGATCAGAATAAAATCTATATAAATATTAAAAAACTATGATGTAAATTAATCATACCAAAATTCATCTTCCATTCTATCTGTTTCATATCCTTCTTTTCCAACATTCTCATATTCTTCGTTTTCAACATTCTCATTATTTACTTCTTGGGCAACACTCTCATTTGTTTCAACTACAAGATGGAAAAAAGAAAATCAAAAGAATATCATATAAAGTGGATTGGGAGAGGTCGGGCGTCGGGACTCGGGGGTAGGCGTGGGGGTGGGATTTCCGTGGGTTTTGGTCCTTAGGGAAGAAACCCTACCTTAGGTATTAGGTAAATAATTTAAATAAGATTAATCTATTTAGAAACGAATATTCGTATTCGTAATCGTATTCGTTATATTTTTCGTATTCGTATTCATTAAGTAAGGATTCGTATTCGTATTCGTATCCGCAAAAAAGTTCATTTCCAATATTTGTATTCGTATTCGCATGTTTTAGAAAAACAAGATCCACATCCTCTTAAAAACGAATACGGATACGAACGAATACGAATATAACCGCATACGTTTGCATCCCTAATTGGATGTTTTTTTACAAGTAGAATGTGAAAAGGGTATACCTTTGTTTTATTAGTGTTTGAGCTCACTCGACAACCTTAACCGTCTTGCACAGTTGGTATCTCGGAAGCAAGAGGTTTCGGGCAGGATAGTTGCACCAAAGCCCTGTTGTTTTTACAGGGCTATCATAAAATAAGCTTCCAGTTAATGATCGAAATGCAAGTTCGATGCGGAGTCTGATCCAACTTGCTTGCTTTTGCGGTAGGGAGGATGAATTAAATAACCATGTATTTTTGGTGCCTCATTTTCTCGACTGTGCTTTGGAGAGAGTGTTCTACAAACTTGGGTCTACCAGTAGCCAGTAGGGTGGAGCATTGGGTCGGGTTGGCCTTGACCCGACCCGCAGAAGCCCAGACTCGGTCCGAACCCGACATACATGTGGGACGGACCTTGGTCTTGATTTTTTTTCAATTTTCTAGCTCGGGCCGAGCCCTTAATCTATCAAAGTGGCAAATACAAGTAGGGGGAACAAAATTTAGACTATGTTATTAAATTGGATCTCAAACATTAGAGATTGATTTGTTTTGCGAATATACTCACGTATTTTTATGTCATCAAACACGGAGCAGATCCTCTGCATAGCATGCCATGTAAATATGGTATTTGTAACCTTTAGAGAGAATAAAATCTGCATCAAACGAGTGGACATGCAAGAATAGAATAACAGATTGAAATCATATAACAATGGACATTTGTGCAAGGAGTTGATTTCATTAAAAAGAGAACCGTGAGTACTATAATTGAAAAAATGAACCGAATTTACATGTGCTTTTGGAAAATACTTTTCATTTAAAGAAAAATCGAGATGAAATAAAAAACCTTTAATTCATATTCAAAATTTAAGATAATTAGTAATTGAAATGTAAAGTAAATAACTAAAGTCTCTCAATTATACTTCCAATGTACCCACACTTTAGAAGGTAAGATCATGATTCATAATTTCTAATATTTATTTTATTGCGGTTCATGGATAATGTGGCCAGACATTGTAAAGAGACAACAAAGTCAAACTTAATCACGTTAATCTCCAAATCAGGCTAAACAACCATTTAAAGATCAAGGACGATAATATTTGTGTCTGAAAGTTCGGGTTTCACGTTAAAATCGGATATACAATCGAGAGACTATGTGTAGTTTCCTTCTAAAATGTCTTGATGATCTTCTACCAATTTCTTGTACAATATCTTCGTCGCATGTAAGTGTATAAACCAAGACAACTATATACTTTAAGATGTTTTACACTCGTGGCCTTTTAAGTTTTCCAATAACACTTATGATCTTAATATTTTTATAATTACACCCATTTTCACACAAAGTTCACAATATTATCCTCATGTTAGTGTAATACAAGGGCATAAGTATAATAACAAGACACTGCCGTAAATTTTATAAGAAGGGATTTTTACTCGACAGATCATATAATCTTTACCAATTACCTCAATGACCTTTGAAACAATCTAACTCCTCCCTCGACCCCGTAAACTTGCTCCGTCTTACTCATAGATCTTGCCTTCAGTTTTAACTTTATCCAAGTCAAATGCTTAGGTTAACCTTGAGTTAAGCTAACCAATCTGCACAAGTTTCTAAAGTGGCATTTACCATGTATACAGTTGATACATTCTTGCGTGGCAGTTCACCCCATTCCAAAAAGCTCGGAGATCCAACGGAGACGAAGACGACGATCCCGAGCTCGGAGGAGAGCTATCATGGCTATGGTAGTTCACCCCATCCTAAAAGCTCACCTTTTCGGTGGAACAAGCGGTGAAGAGCCTCGTGGAACCCAACGTGATAGGAAAGGGACATGAAGGAGGTGCAGGTCGGCGATAGTGCAGAGGAGGCCGTGAGTGACGCGGGCGAGGTCAGGGACGATGCATGGGAGGTGGAAGGAGAAGGATGGCATCTTTTATAAATTTCTTAAACAAAGAGGGTAATATGCACCTCTTTTTAACGGAATCTGGTTACATTTAACATGCAAATGGATGGAAGTTAACTACGGGGTCTGTGGGGACAAGGGTTAGTGATTTAGCCAAAATTCACGGAGTCTAAAAGTGGTATCTCACACAAGGCGGAGACACCAGTCGCTGTGACGACTCACGACAAATCTCGGACTAAAATCAACAATTAACCCACACTAAAGATCAATAAATTATAAATAATGTGGAGTTAAAATTTATTTTTAACTCCGCACAAATGATGTAAAGGGCAAGTATGCAGAGAGTTCGAACACAGGGAGCAAGCAGAAGAATTCAAAAATTTGTGCACAAGTGAATGTGTGTGATGTCTACACTAAGCAAGCAATCAAAGGAATTTTTGTGGGTTTTTAATTTTTTATTTTTTTATTTTTAATTTTGTATTTTTGATTTTCAATTTTCTGATTTTTATAATTTTATATTATATATTTTTTTAAATTTCTTTTTCAATATTGGAATATAAGGACAAAGTAATAAAAGAAAAGATAAAGTATTTAATAAAATGTGCAAAAATAACCAAAAATTCAGAAATAAAATGTTTTTGATATTTTTACGATTTTTTACTGTTTTTGTGATTTTTGGGTATTTTTCTCGGTGTTTTTGGTATTTTTAAATACTGAAATAAGGGAAAACAGTGAAAATTGTGCTGGCTGTGAGTAAAATGGGAATAAAAAATAGCAAACAGCAACCAAAATTTCTCACACTAATTTTCAAATAAAGAGAATAAAATATGGAGTAAACAAGAAATGAGTTTACTATTTTTGGAGTTTTCTATAATTTTATATATTTTTTTTGAAGTTTTTGAGTGTTTTTAAATTTTTAGTGTTTTTCTTTTGAGATTTTTAGTGATTTTTGGACTGACACTAAAATATGGTAAAATAGACATTAGGGAATTTTTTTGGAATTTTTAGAGATGATTTAATATTTTTTTGGCATTTTCTAAGCTAGACAGTGAATAAAGAGCATGTTTTTGATTTTTAATAAATATAAAAATAAAAGGAAATCAAAAACTAAAAATAGGTCATCAACGATCAAGTGCACAGGAGCTTAAGTTCAAAATTTGAGAATTTTTAGAATTAAAACGAAGGTCGAATTAATTAGAACAAACATACAATCATTAGACAGGCCTGACAGGGGCATATTCGCAATTTCTCAAACATCCAGGGGCTCACATGCAAAATTTCCACAAAAGTTTATGCTGGATAAAATATTTCCAAGAACAAATAGCAATCACAAAATTCGCAAGGGCTGTTTGGCAAAATTCCAACCCACGCGCGTGCAATGCACGCGCCTGGGGAGGATCTACTTGCAATCACCAGAAAATTAGGGGCTGAAATGCAAAAAGCACGGAAATATTTATACTGCTCATGAAAAGTTGAGGGCCAAAGCCTAATGCAAAAACAGTCGAGGACCTCAGTGCAAAATTCCCCGCACCTCACGCGCAGCGACACGTGAGGTGACGTGGACAGGGGGCCTCGATGCAATACTAGCAAGTATAGGGGCTAGTCGGTAAATATTATAAAGTTAAACAACAGCAAAAGAAAGTTTTAGCACTAATTAAATATTACAAAAATTGCTGAGGTTAAAATTGCAAAATACCCAGCAAGCGCTTTGATCGAACGGTGGAGCGTGCTCCACTTGTCCACGTGTCAGCACTGGGGCCCGCGATACCCCTTCGTGATCCAGCGGCTCAGATTAGATGCGGATGACGATCGAACGACGTGGCGCGTGCTGGATCGAACGGCGGTTAGAGGATCTGGGGCGCCCTCACGATCCGACGGCAGAGAGTAGCTGACGAAGAACACGGAAGAACTTCGCCGGGGCGAAGTTCCTCCAGCCTTGCCGCACCTCCCCGGCGTCCGTAGCTGCTCCAAAACGGCCCCTGGACCTCCTGCGGTGGTCCTCTACTGGCTGGCGGTGACAAAATGGGCCGTCGTCCACTAGAGCCCACTCCCGACGATGAAGTCGAGGAAGTAGCTCCAGGTGGTTCAGGCGCCTCCAGAACTCGCCCTCCAGGAGAACTTCAAGCTCCTGGATCTGCACAAGGAAATGGTGATATGACCGGGGGCAAATTGCCCCGATCACGCGGCGCAATGGAGTGGAGGTGTGCCGCGGCTGACGGCGCGAAGAACGAAGGTGGCCGGAGTTGCTCCGGCCAACTATCGACTGGGCGAGTCGATAGGCTAAAGCATGATTTTTTTGAAGGGTTTTTATCCTAAGGTGATGGCTAAACTTCGGGGAGGAAAATAAAGGAATAAAAGACACCTCAAGGGCTTGGCGTGCCCGAGGTTGGAGGTACCTCAACGATGGTCGCCGGAGGTGTGGAACGCGCCTGGAATGGTGGCTCTTCCTCCGCTTGGGCGGTGACAGCCCGTTGCTATCACCAACAGGCCTCCAACACGATCCAAAGGTGGAAGGATTCTAGGTATTTCGCGGTTCAAAAATTCAAATGGGGGTCAGAGGTTGGTTTTAAGGGATTGACGAAGGGGTCCCTTGATCGAGGTGTCCAGCTCGATTCAGAGCTCCACAGCCCAAGGAGAGCCTTAGGCGTGTAAGAGCTCTGATCGAGGGAGAAAAATCGTCAAGGGTACATCACGAATAGATGAAAGGTGCGGCGCCCAAAAATCCTTGAAAATGGGTCAAACCTGCTCTGACATTGCTACAGGAGTAGGACCAGGGAGTTGACCCGAGGTCAACTCTCCTGGTCCCCTGGTTGGTCCACGTGGACCAACCAGGAAAAACTCCTAAAAACAATTATTTAAAAATAATAAATGATATTATTTTAATTAGGTTATAAAATGAAAGCGTTTAGAATTTTATATAGTATTTTATTACGATTTTTAATGATTTTTATGAGATGTATTTTTACAAGTTTACATTTTAGCCCTTTATAGGTATAATACCTATGTATTTTTTATACAAGTATTTTTATTTTGTATTTTCTTTGCATTTTTATTCTAGTTTTAATGCACATAATTATTATAAGTAATATTTACAACATTATAACAATATAAAAATATAAAAATAATGAATAAATAATAAATTGAATATTTTAATCAGTACACTTATACAATGTGGGTCCAAAACTCAACTTTCAAACCGTAGCTCCGCCAAATGCGAAACCACCACCATTGGATAGATTATTTTATTCTATATACAATTAAAGGTGAGTTTGCTGCATTTGGAGTTTTCATTTGTGAGATACGGGTCTGGGAAATTGGGATTCTGGATTTTTATTCAGACCATAACTTTTTATCTGTATCTTATTTTTGAGTGAAATCAATTTTGTATTTTTCTTTATAAAATTATCTACAACTTTCATGTACAAAGTTTCTTTATTTGATGTATAAAAAGTGGAACCAAAAATAGATCCCAAAATGAATAAAGAATGAATTAATAAATATAGGTATTTGGCCCTTATCTCCCCCTACTTTATTCCTGGTCGACCTATTCATCAAGATGCCCAGGTCTCGGGGGTTTTGGGTCATAAAATATTTACAATATTTTATTCTTTTTCTTTTCTTTATTTATTCTATAATTTTGGCTTTAATTACAGCATTTTATACACTATATAGATGCACATGCATGAATGCTAAGATGATGATATTAATGCTATTTACAGGCATTTGCTAGGGTTTTTGGGTGCCAAAATGATAGAATAAAGATGATGAAATGTGGATTCATCAGTTAGCAAGTTTACGAAGTTGATGGAGGAATTAGGTTGTTTCAAAAGTCGTGGAGGTAATTGACAAAGATTATAAGGTCTGTCGGGTAAGAAACCCTTGTAGGAATACTGAGACATAATTGCTGAAAAAGTCTTAAGCACAAGAGTTACTGAAAAAAAATCCTGAACGATACAAGGGTAAAAATGCCATATTGTTATGATTTTAGGGGTTATGGCATAAAAAAATCCCTTAATTTTATGGACCCAATCATCTATAACCTATACTAAAGCTGGGTTTTACCCAGCTTTGTCTCTCAAATTGACACGTGGAACCCTTACAAATATTTCTCATCTTTTCTCCCGATTCCCCCCTCCTCTCCCCTCTCTTTTCTCTCTCCTTCCCTCTTATCCTCAAAGGTCTCATGGCCTTCTCTCTCCATCCACTTTCTTTTCTTCTCCCATTCTATACGTCAGGGTTCATCTCTTGCATTTCTCTCTATTGAATTTCCCTCTCTATCATGTTTCTATATTTAGATTTATATCATCTAATAATACACATACACAAACTCCCTACAATTAACACACTCATTGAAAATTCTCTCCCTACAATCAAAGTAATATTTGTGAATAATGTTATTTTAATATTATATATTTACCTATATTTATCGCATGAAAATATGTAAATGCAATATATAGCCCACACAACATATTCACATAATCTCTCTTCATATTCATTTATGTAAAATAATATTGGTTTGTAATATTTGTTGACCATTATATATTTATATCTATATTTATTTCACAAAAACATTCAAGTGCAAAATAAACTCAAAAAAATAATTCATTTGTAAAATTTCATTAAATACTTTATTTTAAGTCACTTCATTAATAGATATTATAATTATTAGTTTTGTTGCATTTGTTCAAATATAGAAGAATATTTTTTGTAATTTTTATCTAAAAATAATGAAAAAATAGGGTTTTTATCAGTTGTGCCCCTATGAGATATTACAATATTTATTATATACCTTCCTTTTGGAATATCAGTTGTGTCACTACCTTCTTGCAAAATTCACATTTCTACCCTCTTGTGATAAAATTTATGTCCCTACTTTACTTTAACAAAAGGGCAAGATTGTAAATTTACAAGAAGATAGGGGCATAACTAATATTCTAAAAAAGGTAGGGACATAACTTATATTGTTATATCTCAAAGGGACGCAACTCATAAAAACCCCAAAAAAATCCTTTTCTGTATATTTTACACTAAATCACATGTTTTGACTGTATTTATGTAAATTATATGGTGTGCTTACATTGAAGAATATTTTAAGGAATTCTGTTACATATGTATCTTTTAAAATAACATTGTAATAATGTACACCTAAAATTGGTTTACGCAAATGCAAATTTAAATTACATGTATCTCGAAACAACGTTTGAATTTATCAAACAATCAACATTGGATTGTGTTCTTCAAGTATAATAATATGCGAAATTATGGATATCCTCCACAATCTCGTTATTAGTATTTCAAACCAATAGAATTTAGTTTACCAATTATAGATGCATGCCCATAATTTAATTAATCAGTATAACTATTTGAAGAAGATGCTTCATGTAACAAATGTGTAACATATTATACGCATACAATGAACAACAATGTAAATCATTATGACCTAACTTTTTAATGAGTAAAAAATACTTCTTTACAATATGCATACATGTGTTATTAACAAGAATTATATTACGATAAGAATTCAAAATTTTTTTGTTCAATTATAATTTAAAAAATATCCGTGGGTATTTGTGTTTCTCTGTCTATTTTAAAAAGGAGATATGCATATATGCAATCTCTTAAACCATTCTATTTTCAAATGCAACACTACACTTTTAATTATTTATTCATTAAACAATTTTAGTATGAATTGCATATTGACGCTATTTTGATCAATGTGTTAGGATAAAAGATAGTTTTAAATATAAAATCTAGGAAAAAAATATGTTGATAGTTTTAAATATAGAATCAAAGAAAAAAATCATGTTACTAGACACCTACAGCTAAGCGCGGGCATTCAACCAGTATCAATTAAAGGAAGCTCACGAATCTGGGCGAACACACGGGCTCGGGAGCGGATTCGAACCCAACGGTTCGAGTTCGAGTCGAGAACGAATCCATGAGACTACAGCCTCCCAGCCCAGAACACCCCCCAAACGGCCACAGCATCCCGGCAGCAACCGGTGACGCCCCGCGTCCTCACCGGCTACACCCTGTCGCTACCCACCACTGATATAAATAGGAAGAAGGGTCCTCATAAGCCCCCTCTTCTCCTCTTCCACCTCTCTCTTCGAGATCTGATCCCCCAATTTTTCTTCTCTCTCGCTCTCTCTCTCCCTCGCCCTATAAAAGAACCCCAATTCAAACCCCCTCCCCTCACTCTCCCCTCCTCTCCGGCAGCTTCGCATCGCTTGACACCTCCCGCTAACCCTAAGGCCGGAGGAATCCCCGCACGTAGATCGTCGGATTTCTAGGGTTCTGATCGAGGGGAGGGCGGTGGCGATGGCCGATCCGGGGATGGAGTCCGGGCAGCCGGTGGATCTCTTGCGGCACCCCTCCGGGATCGTTCCCACCCTCCAGTGAGTAGATTTCACGCCTTTTTACGGCGATTGCTTGGCAATCGATACGGATGCGACCGAATTCGATGACTTGCTGGTCATTTCTGGAATTTGTGTTGTCTTCGGGGTCGACACGGAAAGGCCGCATTTTTCTCACATCTGGCGGTGTTTGGCGTCGTACTGGGCTGAGGTGATACTGAAAGGATCGGGGAAGTGAAACTTAGGACGGGGTTATTGTAGAAAAAAGGAAATTTCTTTTTTCCTGGATTGGGCATAATGTTCGATGGCTTAGACAAGACTGCCATCTTCTCGTGGTTGGAAATTGTGCAAGTAGAGTCCTACCTTTGGGGAATGAAGTGTTTATAATTAGCAACTACAGCTGCAATGAAATTGATTGCGTTTTGTGGGATTTGAACATGGGTGAATATCACAAAATACGAAACATTGTTGTTATAATTGTTAGGGACAGAGACTGGTTTAGAGGGTAGCTGGCAGATATGTCCTCGAGGAAGAAAAGGGTGGTGGGAGTGAAAATTGTCAATGGAAACTATCATCAGGCACATATGAAACTTAAGATCGAAGTACCTTCTTGTAGAAGTATTTTTTTTGTAAGTGGAGCTTCATTATCATGGATCGTCTATGCAGAATGTTAAATCATCAGTCACCTATGAAACTTAGGATTGAACTACCTTCTTGTAGAAGTATCTTTTCTGGATATAGATCTTCATTATCATGGATCGCCTACGCAGAATGCTAAAGTGGCCCATTTTCGTGGATAGGTGTTGTGTGGCTAAACTTTCTGCATTATAAGAAATGAATTGTGATAATCACTGACTTCAACCAAAATGGAATTTAATTGATTCAGTGTGACTGAAACACGGGTATATGTCCCGAAGAACCAGCAATACCCAATTGGTGTGTTTCATTTTCTCTTATATGTAATTTTAAATATAATCTTTATTGTCTGATTTTTTAGTCCATTTTAATCTGGATCCCAACCGTAAGTACGGGTTTGCCCCGGCTTGCACTGGGTACGGCGGTGATTGAGATGGTAGGCATGGGATGTCTTAGTAGATATGTGTTGATTGCTGGGTAGGGCAACAATGAGGACATGTATGGTTCGGTGTGGTGGTGATGTCAAGGAAGGTGCATGAGTATCGACTATCTTCAGCTTGTAATCTAAACCAAGATAAAATTCATACATTGTCATTTCAATAAATGAAATGCCTTTTAGGTTAAAGGGCTACACATATCTAAATGATTCTCTTTTACAACTCGTGTCTTGTAAATATCCCTACAAAACAATGTTACACATCAACACTTGTAAACTTCATATTTACATATTGATCTCTCTAAATTTGATAATTCTTGCATCGTAAGCCTTGAAGGAGGGTTTCTTTCCATACAACTCTTAAATTTAATGGAATACATGAGAATATCCTTGTTTAACGGTGAATAAAATTTGCAAACGATACCCTGCCATGAGCTTTTTCTACTCTCATGAGTCCATCCTCCCCAGCTTCCCTCATGTCCACGATGGAGGGGTCTTGCCTATTCTATCCGCATGCTTGCGAGCTGCCCTCCTCCCCATCCCTCGATGAGCCACCCTTCCATTTTGGCGATCGCCTCTCACCGTAGTGTTATGATGTAAATACATAAGATACACAGACTAAAGTATGATTACGTTGTTTTACGTGCACATGTGCAAAAATAAATGTATTGGAATTCTGATCAAAATTGCTAAAACATAGCCTGCATTATTTTCACTTGTTTATTCGATGTATATTTTTATCTTTTAGGGAAATTCTATGTATTTTTTTATACCGCATCATTTCAAACATGTCATAGTTGGTGCTGGGGACTTGTACTTGGTCTAGGTGTGTTGTTTACTATAAGTGGGGGTCGTTGTATTCTTCGATGTACTGATTTTCGGTGGTTGGTAATGAGATGTGGATGGCTACCCATCTTGGGTCATCATCCTTTAGTTTTAAAAAGATATTTGTAAAAATGATAGTAGTCATTTCTTGAAATCTCGACATTTATATCCTTGTAAAATTATCTTTTTATGGCTGGGAGGGACGTCACACCCTTTTCCCTTGTTAAAAAAATATTTGT
The DNA here is from genome assembly GCA_037367405.1 of Ottelia alismoides. Lineage (NCBI taxonomy): Eukaryota > Viridiplantae > Streptophyta > Magnoliopsida > Alismatales > Hydrocharitaceae > Ottelia > Ottelia alismoides. The sequence goes on from JAZKJV010011865.1 coordinate 259,438, forward strand.
TATGGATTTTCTTTTATGTTGACAGGCATGGCATTTCAATCTGCAACTTGTTTTTTTAATTAAATTTCTGAAGATACAGCATATGTTGTGAAGCACTAAATCTTGGCATATCTCACCTATAAGAAGCATTTGAAGTAACTCGACTAATAAAATATATTTTTGTGCTCGGGTTGTTGCTAAGACTGATCTTGATGTGGTTTTGTTCCTGGGAGAGCTGGCAGGTTGGTGGTGTCTTTAGGTCTTTTTAGAAGTGAGAAACCTTTTCAACTATCTCTTGAATTTCTTGGATGCAGTTGGGATTGATGAGAAAGCCAAGGGAAAGAGCTCAAATCATATAATGCTGAAATTGATGCTCGAGAGCAGCATGACTGGGAAGAAAAATAGGCAATAGGAAGATCTGCATTGCATACGAGGTCTGCGTTTTGCGGATTTCTACTTTTCACACCTCCATTTTTGTAAGCTTCACATCGATGCTTCACACCATACTTTCCAAAAAGCCACAGGAGGGTCATAGCTTCATAGGTACTTCCTGATGCGTGTCCTAAAGTGCACACTCTAACTCACTGTCTCATTTGGATCCTATTGTAGTCATCTCTATAAACAATCTTTGACAATCTTATCCCAAGTTGGTCCTACCACATGTGCTTTGGTCGCTCAGTAGGTGGTTCACGTAATTCCTATATTTTTGGGCATTCCTTGGAAGTTCGTGGAAAGCTATGTAGTCTTGGCATAGAATTCCTTCCTCTCCCATACCAGTACACGAAATCATCGAGGAGATGCTTACCGGTCGCTACTTCCCAACTTGGAATAATCTAGTAGTCAAGAGTTTCTCCTCTCACTTTATGCTCCGTGAAATCTTTTTTTAGGTATCATGTGGTTCAGTCTAATCAAGAAAATAATCATAACCCCACTTGCGAGTTGCACAACTTCTCAACACGCAGGATATTTTCTTGGACTTTTTGAATACATTGTTTATGGGTTCAACTGCTATCACGAGTCCTTGGTTAGGAATGTGATTAGCCAATAATTTCGAAGTGCATCAAAGCAAGATAAGTCAATATCTTCTGCAGTGCCTAGCACGACGGGCAAGGTGTCAATACATGAAGTGATCGGGCGGGGAGTCTTATAAGAGGTTCTCATTGTCTCCACAGATTAGAATTATCAGATTTCTCTGCTTGACAAGAGGGAGCCATCAATATCAACCATGTGTAATGTGTATGTGGGTGAATTGTAGTGAGCATGTTGAAAATCACCAGTAACTTTATGTCTCAGGCTCCCCTTCACCTAGTTTTGTCAATGTTCTTTTGTCGCAACATATCAAGTGAGATGATTAAGAAATGGGAGGGTTCTAGACACCAAAGTTGCATGTGCAGGAACTTATTGACAATATAGAAGAATTACAATGAAGATGCAAGAGGGTTTGGGGAAGTCGAAATAAGTGGAAGGAGACTATTCAGAAGATATGTAGATATTAGATCTAAGCCAGGGTATAACCTAAATTCAACATTTTTGGTATTTAAGTTTCCATATTGCTGACCTCACTTAAACTGGGAAAAAGATTTGTTGTTGTTGTCGTTGTAAATGAAGTTTTGCTAATTGGTTCATTGAAGAGCATGATGTGTGGATTTGATGCTATGTGGTTGTAGTTTGTGCATTGGGGTGGGGTGTTGCATGAAACTTTGAGGATCCACTTCCATTTTTTCCATGGACCAAACATTGTGAATGGGGTTGGATTTCTTCCCCTTTTCTAAATATATCTTGCATGCAAGAATGATAGGCAACTTTATTTTGTTTTTAGGGATTTTTACCCGACAGACCCTATAATATTTATCAATTACCTCTGGTCCTCTACGACCTTTGAAACATCCTAATTCCTCTCTCGACTCTGTAAACTTGCTCCGTCTTACCCCATGAACCCTACCGTTAAATTAACACATCTAGAGTTAACTTTTATGGGTTAGAAACGAGTTAATCTAACCAATCCGCGATCGGGCGACTAAAATTAACTAAGAAATGAAAAAATTGTCCTCCATCATCTAACATCTTTCCCTCAAGTGCAACTGGGAGGTGGACGCGAGACTCCTCGACAACGGAGCTTGGGGAAGGACGAGTGGCTTTGAGGAGGAGCGCGACGATTCGGGGCTTCGAGCAGGGGACGAGGGGTGCTTCGAGGCCGAGCGGTGGGGGCTGCGAGCAGGTGCGGGGGACGGGAGGAGCAAGGGATGTGATGGGTGGGGTCGGGCCTTCGAGGGTGGCACGGGTGCGGGGGGCTTCGAGCGACGTACGAGAGCCGGGACTTTGGGGTTGGGGGGTGGGGGAGGGGGGCTTCGAGCGCCGTGGGGGAGTGGTGAGGCCTTTGAGCAGGTGCGGGGGGCGAACAAGGGAGACGATGGGCGGGGGTCGGGGCTTCAGGGGGGCCTTCGAGCGGTGCAGGGGAGCGGTGGGGGCTTCGAGCTGGTGCGGGGGACGAGGGGAGGGGGGTGCTTCGAGCAGGTGCGGGGGTCGAGGGGAGCAGGGATGCGATGGGAGGAGCCGAGGCTTCGGGGGTGAGGGGGAGGCGAGGCCGGGCGGGGGGGGGGGGGGGGCTTCGAGCCGAGCGGCATGGGGGAGCGGTGGTGGCTTCAAGCAGGTGCGAGGGGCGAGCAGGGGAGGCGATGGGCGGGGGCTTCGGGGGGGAGCAGGGGAGGGGAGGTCGAGGAGAGAGGGGGGATTCGAGCGGCATGGGGGCCGGGGGGGGGGACTTCGAGCGGCGTGGGGGAAATGGGGGCTTCGAGCATGTACGGGGGTGTCAGAGATGGGATGGAATTCCTTGTCTTATTCCAATGGGTCTAGGGGTCCATATATAGGACAAACCTAGAAACCCTAATGAGTACAGGAATGAGAAAAGTACAAAAATACCCTTTCAAGGGTTTTGCAAAGATCTGTTACATATTTCTAACACTCCCCCTCAAGTTGGAGCATATTTATCAGTCATGTCCAACTTGGAAATAATCCACAGTAGTCGTTTCTTGGGTAAGGCCTTTGTAAAGATATCTGCTAGTTGAAGATCGGTGCTAATATGTGGAGTAGCAATTCTTCCAGTTTTGACAGCATCACGTACGAAGTGGCAATCTATCTCTATATTCTTGGTTCGTTCATGGAATACTGGATTTGTGGCTATGTAGGTTGCAGATTTATTGTCACAATATAGAGGAATAGGAGTAGTGACATTAATGCCAAGTTCCTGAAGGAAAGCCAATAGCCAAGTGATCTCACATGTAGCTTGGGCCATTGCCCTATATTCTGCCTCTGCACTGGATCTGGATACAATGGTTTGTTTCTTGCTCCTCCATGTAACTGTATTTCCTCCAACCATCATCACATAGCCTGTAGTAGAGCGTCGATCTTCTGGAGAACCAGCATAGTCAGCATCCGTGTATGCAGCAACCTTCGTGTGCCCATTTGCCCCATAGAAGAGGCCACGTCCTGGAGATTCCTTCAAGTATCGTAAGATTTGTAGGACATCTTGCCAATGGTTGTAACTTGGTTGTGCTGACTAGCTCTGCTAACTGCATAAGAGATGTCTGGTCTGGTGGCAGTAAGATAGAGTAGTTTACCCACAAGACTTCTATATCGAGTGACATCATCAAAGATAGAATCAGACATGCTGGCATGTTTCTTTGGGTCTGCAGGGATACTAGAGGGCTTGCATCCGAGAACCTTTGCTTCAGTAAGAATGTCCAGACAATATTTCCTCTGTGAGAGGTGAAGTCCTTCAGTGGTGCGAAGTACTTCTATGCCCAAGAAGTAGCGTAGGTGACCAAGGTCTTTAGTAACAAATACCTTTTGAAGGAAGGCCTTGGTTTCTGATATCCCATTGCAGTCATCACCTGTGAGAACCATATCATCAACATAAACGGCAAGTATAACAATACCAGTTGCTCGTTTTCTGACAAATACTGAGTAATCAGATTTCGTTCTCTGTAATCCAATCGTACTAATTTCTGTGGTAAGTCTGTCAAACCATGCCCTTGGGCTTTGCTTGAGACCATATATTGCTTTCGAAGTCGACATACATACTCCCCATCGACTTCATAACCAGGAGGTTGCAGCATGTATACTTCCTCATCAAGGTCACCATAGAGAAAAGCATTTTTCACATCTAACTGAAAAATAGGCCAAGATTTATTTGCTGCCAACGAAATAATAGTCCTGATAGACCCCATTCGTGCAACTGGTGAGAATGTCTCAAAATAATCTACACCATAGGTTTGTGTAAAACCTTTAGCCACAAGGCGAGCTTTTAACCTGTCAATTGCGCCCTCCGGTGTTTGTTTGGTCGTGAAGACCCATTTGCAAGCGACCGGTCGAGTCCCTTTCGGACACTGAACAAGATCCCACGTTTGTCTGGATATAAGGGCATTCATTTCTTCATCCATTGCATGTCGCCACCCTGAATCCTGTAAGGCACTGTGGTGATCTCGTGGGATGGAAAATGTCATTAGAGCATCCGTATATCGTCTGTCATAGTCAGATAAACTAGCAGTAGAGGTGTAGTGAGACATCGGATAGGAAGTACACTGTCTCTTGCTCTTCCGTAGAGCAATTGGAAGCTCGAGAGGATCATCCGGGACATCCTTGTGGGAGATACTTGAAGAGGGCATATCGTCCTGAAGTACTGAGACGGGTAAAGGGACGTCTGAAGGTGCCGAAATGTTTCGTCGTTTATAGACTATGGGTGGGGGTGGAAGTTCAAGGGGAATATCAGTGATAGTATGGGAGAAGAAGCTTGTATTCTCAAAAAATGTAACATCTGCCGAGATGTAATAGCGATGACCATGAGGATCATAGCACCTATACCCTTTTTGAGTGCGAGAGTACCCCAGAAAAACACATTTGATCGCACGTGGTGAGAGTTTATCTGTATTTTGGAATTTATGAACGAATGATACACAACCAAAGACCCGTAGAGGTAGAGGAAAAGGAGACTCTGTGGGATAGAGTAAAGAGAATGGAGTAGACCCATTTAGAGAAGGAGAACATACTCTGTTGGTAAGATGAACTGCAGTTAATATGGCATCACCCCAGTAGATTTTGGGAACTTTCATTTGAGAGAGAAGTGATCGGGCAATGTTTAGGAGGTGTCTTAATTTTCTTTCTGCTATCCCATTTTGTTGGGATGTATAGGGACAGGAGGTTTGATGTATGGTCCCTTTAGAAGCAAAAAATGTGGCAAGGTCTTTTTGGGTGAATTCCAACGCATTATCCGAGCGAAAAATTTGTATAGTAGTGGAAAAAATGGTTTTGACATACTGAAAGAAATTTTTGATGATAATATTTATTTCTGAACGTTCTTTTAGTAGATAAACCTAGGATAGTCTGCTGAAATCATCAATAAAAACAACAAAATATTTATGGCCACTGAGTGTACGAACCGGACAGGGTCCCTAAATATCACAATGGACTAGAGCGAAAGGAATAGAACGACGAGGCTCAGTTCGAGCAGGAAAGGATGCTCGATGATGTTTCCCAAACTGGCATGCCTCACACTCAAAGGGTTTTAGCGTCGAAAGTTCCGGAAACATCATGGAAAGGGCTTTGGCAGATGGATGACCAAGACGGAGATGCCATAGTAATGGATCAGAGGAAATGGATGCAGCACCCGCAAAATTGGAATCAGTAGGGATGTCAAGATAATACATCTCATTCTTCTCATATCCCCCACCAAAGATCTGCTTCGTCCGGATGTCCTGAAAGTAACGGCAAAATTTATCAAATATCACTTGACAGTTAAGCTCAGTGCATAGTTTATGGACAAATAATAAGCTAAGAGGGAAGGCTAGAGCGCAGTGCACGTTCGTGAGTCTGAGTGAGGGAGAAAATTCCATATTGCCCACACTAATAATAGGCGAGTGCGCTCCATTGGCAACACGTACGGTTTTCACAACTGAGGATGGTCGGGAAGAACTAAGAATACTACCTTCCCCTGTTAGATGCGTCGAGGCTCCAGAGTCGATGATCCAAGTTGGAGTTGATGTAGTAGCTGTGTTGGCGACTGTACTCGAAGTTGCGTCAAGATTGGCCGTTGAAGCAGAAGTGCTAACATTGGTTTGAGAGTTCTGTAGTAGTTGACGTAGACTGGCATATTCAGAGGCAGTAAAAAATTGCTGACTGGCATTCGCAGGTTCTTCTTGGGTCGGGGTAGCAATCTCATAGTCAGTATCAGAGGTAGTCATCTCATTACGCATTGTTGGCATTAGAAGGCATGCCAAATTTGGCCCAGCAACGTTCCGATGGGTGATTCAGACGACCACAATGAGTACACGGAGGAAAGCGTGCAATAGTATGATCACGACCTTGGGCTCGTGATGATTCGCGACCCCGTCCAAAGGTACGACCACGTCCACGACCAGAGTCACGTCCTCGACCCCCATAATGGATTGATCGTCCTCTTACAAAGTGAGCCGATATTTCAGCAGATGGAGGGGGGTGTGGAGACTCAATTTCCTGAAGTCGGCCAAAGATGGTTTCAAGAGTAGGTAATGCACCGGCAGTTAGGAACTGGTCCTTCGCAGATTTATATCGAGGGTGTAAACCTGATAGGAATTGATATACTTGCCATTGTGCTCGTTCACCAACCTGTTTATCACAACATGCTGGTTGAAAAATAAGGAGTTCCTCAAATAGCCCTGTTAGCAGCCTGTAATATTCTATCAAGGAAGTATCTCCTTGATTTGTGGACCAAATCCTAGTATATATATCTGAAAGCCTAGATTTGGTAGTTTTCTGTGAGTAGGTATTTTCGAGACTCTCCCACATTGCTTTTGCAGTTTCTTTATATAGGAGATTAGATGCAATAGATGGATCAACGCTGTTTGTCATCCAAGTGATAACCTGACAGTTATCGACGAACCATGTATCAAAGTCTTTGTCTGTCTCTGCTGGTGGATTTTTAGTAAGGACATAGGCCTTCCGCTGGCCGCCAATAAATATTTTAAAAGACCGAGACCAGAGAAAATAATTCTCAGATCCTTTAAGTTTTATAGTAGTGCCCTGAACCATTATAGATGTAGATTGGTACAGGGACTTGGAGTCCACAGATGTGGGAGTAGAAGTCATGGCGGCCATACAAGACTAGTAGCAAAGGACTAGGTAATAGTGGTAATTTCAGAGGACATGAGGCTGTAGTAAAATATCACCGGATGTTATTGCTGGAGTTGTTGGAGTAATCGGGCCGCATAATGATTGCTCGTTGTAGTATTTCTGTGCACTTGAGAGTGGCTTGGATAGTGCAGGGGCCCTTCAAGTTTCTGGAGTCCTTCGCGGGAGTCGCTGGAGTAGTCGTCGTCGATGGAGTCCTGAAGTCGTCGCGGGAGTCGTTGGAGAAGTCCTGGTAGAGGCTCTTGGAGGTAGGGCGACTGGGAAGACTTTATGTGAAGACAGGACAAGGGGTGGGCGACTGGGAAGAATCGATGTGAGGAGCTGCGATGTGGGGCGATGGCGAGATGTGACTGTCGATGGCGAGATGGATAGGTGAGAAGGCGTCTGGGCGATATTGGGGTGCCGGATGTGCAGCGATGTGGGAGGCGATTGGGCGATTGGGAATGGCGATCGGGGTGCGGGAGGGAAGCGACGACTGGGGTTGGCGATTGGGGTGCGTGATTGGGCGATTGGGGAAGCGCGATTGGGGATGGCGATTGGGGTGCGGGATTGGCGATTGGGGATGGCGATGTGGGAGGCGACTGGCGATTGGGGATGGCGATTGGGGTGCGGGAGGGAAGCGGCGATTGGGGATGGCGATTGGGGATTGCGACTGGGCAATTGGGGATGGCGATTGGGGTGCGGGAGGGAAGCGGCGATGGATCGGGAGGGAGGGATTCAGCGATGGATCAGGATGGGTAGGCGATGGGATTGGGGAAGGGTAGGCGATCGGGATGGGTAGGCGATGGGATTGGGGATCACGATGGAGAGAAACGGGAGAGAGAGGCTAGGGATCGCGAGGAAGGCGACGAGAGAGAGGCGTGCGACACTGCTCTGATACCATGTCAGATATGGGATGGAATTCCTTGTCTTATTCCAATGGGTCCATATATAAGACAAACCTAGAAACCCTAATGAGTACAGGAATGAGAAAAGTACAAAAATACCCTTACAAGGGTTTTGCAAAGATCTGTTACATATTTCTAACAGGGGGCTTCTGGTGGCGCGGCCGGGGTGGAGGCCGAGCAGGGGAGGCGACGGGGGAGCAAGGGAGGTCGGTGGGGGGGGGGCTTCGAGCAGCGGAGGCGGCAGGACGGATGGGTGGAGGAGGTCATGGGTGCAAAATTCCCTAATATAAAAGAAAAAATGTAACGGAATCCGGTCAGTTTTTATGGGCAAATGGATGGGGGTTAACTACAGGGTCTGTGAGGTAAGGGTTAGCAAGTTTACAGGGCCGAGAGAGGAATTAGGATGTTTCAAAGGTCGTAGAGGTAATTGACAAAGATTATAGGGTATGCCAGGTAAAAATCCCTTGTTTTTATTACTCCTAGAAGGTCAAAAAATGAACGGTAAGGTCACTTTCTTAAGCCCTGGTCAGCAGACCAGATAAGGATCCATCACCGAGAACACCATGCATCTTAAATAACTCGTGTTGTCCCGTACATTTAAGATTGTGCAAATAAGAGGGTTCGCTAGAATGCCTGCTCATGTCTTAGGTACTAATTCGTCGGTTCCTTAGTTTTGTTTTGCTTTCACTTGGCAGAAATATTGTTTCAACTGTGAATCTGGACTGCAAGCTGGATCTTAAGGCCATAGCTTTGCAAGCTCGTAATGCTGAATACAATCCTAAGGTTAAGCTTTGGGTTCCCTGATTTCCCCTCTATCAGCGGTTTTACATTTTTCTTTCTCTATCTAACTTTGTTATTATGTACAGCGTTTTGCTGCAGTTATCATGAGAATAAGAGAGCCAAAGACGACAGCCTTAATATTCGCTTCTGGAAAAATGGTGAGCTGAGTGATACATTTCTTCCTTCTGAAAATGAAAGACCCCAGTCATTGTTTTTTTAAGAGGAAAGACATGCAATCATTGTTTAGTGGCTCGTAAAGGAAAATCCAGTGTTTGTGGATGAAAAATCAAAATCATTCGAGGCATCCTTGACAGTTTGTATTTCCGTATTCATTTTTTATGGGTAATCAGCAATTGATTTTCTTGCCTTATATATCTTGCCGCATCTGTTACATGGAGATTTTTTGCTGGGTAGATTACTAGCATATATAAAGTTGATAAGAAATTATAAACTTAGAGGAGAAAAATGGCGAAGCCTTCTCCCACTATAAGTAGGGTTGGCTACATGGATTCTTTCTCAAATCCATGTTGAAAGATCCGACTATTTTTTACGCTAGCTGTCGACTACCTAACGCAACCCCCGCAAGGGGGGATTTGAACCCCGGTCTTTTGTGCAGTAGGCACACTGCACTACACCATACACTTTAAGTGGGTACAAATTATAAACTTAGAGGGTTGCAAAGAAATGTATACATGGTATTTGGTATTGAGATGGAGCTTATTAACTAATTACGTTATGTGGGCAGCAATCGGTTATCAATTGCTTCTGCAGTTTCAATCAGTTGACCTTGGAAATGATTGTTTAATAAATGCACATTTAAATATATGGAAAAGGTTGTATGACTAAAAGATCATGGGTTGGAGTTGTGGAAACAAATTCTTGTAAAACAAGTTAGGTAAGCCTCCAGACAATGGATCCAAGGTCGTCCAACCATTCTCTGGACCTGCACAGTGGGATTTTATGCACTGCATTATCTTATTTTATTTTTATGCATGCCAAATATATAATGATAAATTCGTCAAGTCATATCAGAGATCCCAGCAAGGTTGTCCACACGAGCTCCTATGTTTGGTGTAACTTGTACTTCACTCACCTATGTGAGCTATGAGTGGGGATGCAACCGGATACGGATATATTCGTATCCGTTCGCTACCGTATCCGCTTTTACGGATATACATTTTCAGATTTTAGCGGATACGGATATACTAGTTTTAAGTTTTTTACGGATACGGATTCGGATACGGATACCATTATAGAATTTTTTCCGGATACGGATACAGATGTGTATATTTTTCACGGATACGGATATCCGTATTATCCATATTTTCAATAATATTTTAGCTTCACAAATGTTTTGCATGCCTCAGTGTAGTTCTGACACGAAATTGTACCTCATCATGAAATGTCAAAAAAAGCAATAAACTTTTATAATTTATCATAATATCGTTTCATGAAATATACCATATCACCTTTATCTTATTAGTTGGTTACAATGTTACAATATTACCTATATTTTGAAAACATTTCAAACGAAGGAAGACAATGGTAAATCATCATACAAATTTATTATATGCTCTTCAATTTATTTCATTCAACATTTTAATTTATTTCCTTATTTATTATGTAACGGTCCGAGATTGACCCAAGATAGATCTGAATGGAGGCGAAGAATCCATGTAGCCGACCCTACTTAATTGTAGGAAAAGGTTTTGTTGTTGTTGTTGTATTTATTATGTAACGGTGTAAGTTTATTGAATTTAGGGTTAGTCGTCCATCAATTACAAGTTCGTAAAGACATCATTTCTAATTAAAAGTATGAGGAGGTACTTAATATTTATAGGATAATCCGTATCCGTTTCTTAAATATCCGTATCCGAATCATGATTATCCGATTCCGAATCCGTATCCGTATTTAAGGATACGGTATTCAATTTTCGATATCCGTATGATATCCGTATCCGTATCCATATTTTGAATCGGATAAGGATATGGTAATACCTATATCCGTATCCGTATCCGTCCGTTTGCATCCCTAGCTATGAGTGTTAGACCTTGATTTTCAGGACATTTTTTCTCTACTATATGCTATAATATGTTGATGACACGATAAATTTTGAGGGTGGGCGTCACATGATGATGCGAGGACCGGCATATAATTCTTGATTTTTGTGTGGAAGCACCAGGACTGCGGATTACCCACCAAAAGTTTTGTTTTATCCTGTTCCGCAAGGATAATGATACTTCTTTAGCCCATGTAGGCACTATATCCTGACTAGACTCCCTTCCCATGTGAGTCCAAAAATCTCTGAATACCCCAAATGACAATTGGAGATGGTTCTATTTTTTCTTTTGGCTACATGACTGATGGGAGCAGGATGGATTAAGTGAGTTATTTTCTCATTTGGTGGATCTAATGCATCAATAGCGAAATTATAAGCCATTTTCTTCCAGTGACTCTATTTCAATCATCTTAATTATTAAATACAAGATTGAATAGTACTTGTAATTTCTTTCACTGCTTACGGGGTGTGAAATCCAGAGATGTCAAGTAATAAACCCTTACCCGGTGACAGATTTCAGTACTATCTAATAACACAGATACCTGGGAAGGTCAAAGCCCTACAAGATCTTTATCTGGCTATTTAGAAGAAAGCGGATGGTGACAAATATTTGCAAGTGCTGGGTTCCGGATAGTGACACTCATTTGCAGTGGGTATATGGATGAGATTTGAGATGCAGTGGAAGAGAAAATATTCCAGGGTGTAATTTTGCAGCGACGGGAAGGAATACATTGACTATCTTTTCTTCTTTTGTTCATTTGCAGTGGGTATATCGAAGATATTTGAGATTTCATTGTTAGCCAAATCTTCGGACTCTTTCCGGCATTGCTTTGGAGAGGATAAAAGGAATAAAGCGCGCCTGTGTATATAAGAAGAGAAAAGCTATGACCGAGGACGTGATTTGGTTATGTGGCTGCTTAGAAACAAGGTGGTCTATAGACCATTTCGAACATTGATAGTTTTGATTACTATTTCAACCTTTGATATTTTGTTCTAAACTATGGCACGTGGAAGAGCTCGGTAAATGAATTAATTTTTTATCTATTTAAAAGCTCGACTCTTATATGCAGATGAGACTCCACATTAATTGGGCAAGTTTGATTTATTATATTAAATCACCCAAGGATGCCAAGGAATGGATTTTTGATCGAGCACGAAGATACCCAACATCGAAAGGAATTGGTTTTTATTTAATGCATTTGTCCAAGACTAAGATTTAGTTTTTGACTCCCCCATTCACTTCACCCCTCCTGAACTTCAACGTCACTGGTCCCCAATTATGCTTGCTTTTGAATTATTGGTATTGATTTCTTGCATCCGAGCCATTTGTGGAACTCACCTTTCCAACTTCAGTAGTACTGATTAGATGGTTCCTAGGGATATTTGCTTGCTTATGAATGATTGCAACAGATTCCCTGTGAATGGAAGTTGATTTCACATCTTTCAATGTAGACATGTTTCTGATCTTTGGAATGTACGATTGTGTACGGTAATGAAAGATGAATCTACATGGGGCTTCATGGTTTTAGATGTTTAGGAGGATAATGCAAGTGCTTCTCTTTGTCACTCTTTATGCAGGCAGCTTTGCTAGAAACATGTAGTTGTGCTTGATTTCGCTCCATCAGTGGGAGCATCTTTCTGAAGGAAAAATGGTAGTAGTTCATATATTTTGAAATAAAGCACTCTTTTTTCTCTGATGGAAGCCCTCGTCTTTGGTTTTAAATTGACTTGTCACCCACAAAAGAAGGGGTTGTTTCTTGTTTTATTAGTACTTTTGTCTGTGTTAAGTTCGACTTGCCACTACTGGGTTTAATTCTCAATGCTCTTCTCTGTTTCTTTTCTTCCTCCTTTTCACTTATTTGTTTTCTTGATGGATTTATTGGGGTAGGTGGCATCTGACCAAAACAAAATATTTCCTGCAATTAATATACCAGAATAAATGGATTTTTCCCATCCTCACGCGCACACACACACACACGCACGCACAACACACACACACAACACACTGTTGATACCTTGACTAAGGCATATACATCACTTAAATCACATATTAGCATTGTGCATTGATTTACGTTTGTGCAACTATGTTTACCCTTGACTTGTTGAGATCTTCCGTTAATAATGAAGTGCACTCGTATTTTTTGCTATTCCTTCTATTTCCATATCATATTATGATATGATTTCTAATGGTAGGTTTGCACGGGAGCAAAGAGTGAGCAACAATCCAAGCTTGCTGCAAGAAAGGTAAGTAATCGTTATAACCGTCCTTTTGGAAGAATTACTATCTGCTTGTCCAAACATACCTTACCTGTTTGGCCGTTTAAAACATCTAACATTTTAATTATCGTCTAGTATGCTCGAATCATCCAGAAACTCGGTTTCCCTGCAAAATTCAAAGTATGTTGTATTGCACCCAACTTTATCATCGTACCCTCTTGTCTGGGCTTCTTGTAATGCCCCTATCATGCTAATGTTTTCTTGTTCATGATTCTAGGACTTCAAGATTCAGAACATTGTTGGATCTTGTGATGTCAAATTTCCTATACGATTGGAGGGTCTTGCATATTCCCATGGTGCTTTCTCCAGTGTAAGTTGTGCCTTGTGTAGTTACATAATAGAGTGGTGTTTATTTGAATCCCTTTTATTCAAGAGTTGTCTTGAAAATGAGCTTCGACTCTATGTAGCGATTGCGGTGATTATCATTAGATTAACTGCATCCAAGGAAGGCCGTATCGATATCGATATCGTTTCGGTCCGCCTGGAAATGGATATAGCGGGATATATCGCCGATATATCGACGATATCGGTGGAAATGTCGGAAATGGCTCAAAAAAGCCATTTTTGTCGTTTTTTCAGAAATTAAGATCATCCAAGATATTAAAACAACAAATAACCTACAAATACACACTTATGCCACACATGTCGGTCATTTATAGCCCATATATCGCCCATATCGGTCATGTCGAACATATCGTTGTTAATGTTTATTCTTGACCTATCGATATTGGAAATAGATTCCATTCAAGTTCATATAACATTAAATAACTTACAAATATAAACTTAGATGACACATATAGATCATTTATGAAGACTGTGATCCTTATATTGCACATATCAGTCATATCGAACATATCGCTGGTACTGTTAGTTGTTGACCTATATATTGAAAATGGAGTTCATCAAAGTCCTTAGATCACTAAATAACTTACAAGTATACTCTTAGATCACACATATCGATCATCTATGAAGCTTATATCGTATATATCGATCATTTTGAACATATCGATATTAATGTTTGATTCTTTACTTATAGATAATTTTTTTTGAAGAATTGACTTATAGATATCGGAAATGGATTTCATTCAAGTTCTTACAACATGATCACTTGTAAATATACACGAAGTTGAAGAACCATTGTATGGACCTCCTGTCGCACCATACCCTACCAGTACGGGGGTCTTGCTAGATAAGTAGTGCAATCAATCTTTCATGAATAACAGCATTGATATAGAGAGATATCGGCGAAATATCGACAATATCGATCGATATCCGGGATTTTTTTATTGAATCCATTCATTTTTGATCGATATGAGCCGATATGGCGATATATCGCCGATATCCCTATAAAAGGATATACTGGGTGATATCGAAACCCCTTCCATGTCGAAACCTATATATCGGCGATATATTGCCGATATATCGTCGATACGGCCTTCTATGATTGCATCCACCATTTCATGAACCGGCATTCGGCATGTTGGGCATGCAGCTGGCAAGAATATTTCCTTATAATGATCTAGTACTTAGCTTTGCACTTGATGTGTCTACACTTTTAGTGCCTATTATGAAGTCTTGCACATACTCTAAATGGTATTTTGCATTTTTATTGGAGAATATATCGTATCTATAGGAATCCAGGAACAAAAAATGTGTGAAATGGTGTTTGTTGTTTTTCGCTGGGCATTCGTGGGCTTTATATGTTTGGATGCAGCTGAGTGTTGGTTGTTTTTCCAAAAGTATGAACCAGAGTTATTTCCTGGTCTCATCTACCGGATGAAACAACCGAAAATTGTGCTGCTCATTTTCGTCTCCGGCAAAATTGTGCTCACGGGTGCCAAGGTATGCATCACTCGGCAACTTTAGATCGATCCAGCGGCTTCCTTTCTGGTTTTTGTGCTTACTGTTATTCGAAAATTTCCAGGTCAGGGATGAAACATACACGGCATTTGAGAACATATACCCCGTGCTTACAGAATTCAGGAAAAATCAGCAATGGTACGTAAACAAAATGTCTACTTTTCCAGATTTCAGAAGAAAGATTTGATTCGATGTTAATCGATTTAACCTGGCTGCGTACATATAACCATCAGATCTGGGAGAAAAAACATCTTCGCGTACCCAGTACTCACTTGAAAAATCAATCTGGATAATCCTCAACATAACTATAGATCGGAATGATCACTAGCATTAAAATGACTCTCCTTTTCCCCTAAATAGATTGTCTGTATCAGGGTTCAAAATCTACCTATTTCCTTGAAAAATTAAAGATTTTCCTTAGCTTAGTTTACCTTTCAGGGATTCATTTGAATTCCACACATTTAGTCAAATTAATTTTTTCTTCCACTTGATTGGTCATCAGTAGAGAGCAAAGTCTTTTCTATCACCACATTTTTAAGCCATTTCTTCATATAAACATCTCTTTTCTGTCATATGAGCACAGTTATGCGACATTGTTAGTTCAAGCTACATGTTCGCTTTCATAGCACAAAAGCCGTTTTATCATTATTCATCACTAATCCCGGTTATTAGGCGGTTCGATATGTCACGATCGATAGGTTATCCCTACTAAACTCCGCTACCAAACATGCTGAGAACGCTGAAACTTTTCAAAGGGTTGGATGATACTATGCTGAAATATCGTTCCAAGGTCCAAAAATCTAACATCTCGCTCGTTATGAATGTGCAGAATGAATCCTGAAAGGCTCGGTGGCGCGCTGCTCGGCCAGGAGTTGTTCTGTACATAAAGCAGGAGCAATCGTGGGAAATTTTGCAGTGGGGAGGCATTTATAAATTTTCATTAGGGTCTAATTTATGTAACGAGTGAATATTTTCAGTTGGACTGCAAAAAAGAAAATCCACCCAAAATGTCTCTGGTGTCGCGACTCGTGTGTTTTTTTTCGTTAACGTCCGTGATTTAGCGCCGGTGTAACATAACTGCGGGTGCTCTGACTGCATCCTGTGAACTTCAATGGCATATTTTTTCTCACAATTTGGTCTTTTAGTCCAGTAATGCATCGATCGTCGATGAATTTGTCTTTGTTCTGTCTAGAAGCAGGTGGAGATGAAGGTGACGACGGCCGAGGTGCAGGTGTTGGTTGGCAGTGTCTGGGAAGCGCATCACTGGAATTGAAACGGGGATTGTACTTTTATCATGTTGATTTCTTAGAGGCGACATGTGTCTAATGTGTCGTGAGCGATCGTGAACTAAGTAGATAGACACACTACACTACCATGCCACATGATGTGCTTTGGATCCTCGCAGATCTTGTAGGCGATCTTTTAGGAGCATGTTGAGAGGTAGTGTGTTAATAAAACCAAATTGGTTTTCATAGGTTCAGATCGAATAGTGTCAGACTGCGGTCAAGTCACAGGTTCAGTTATTATATGAAATCTAATCGAGAGCACTGTTTTAAAAGTCCCCCAACTGGCCCGACTAGTAGGTCCGACTAGTCTAGTCGGTGGGGTGGTCGACCGAGTATTGACTAATCCCGACTAGGCCGACTAGTTGATAAATTTTTGCTTGGAGATACCATATTTTTTAGTTTTTTTTAAAAGCATACTTGTTTTAATATGCTTAATGTTTTATTTAAATTCAATTACTTCTTTTCTTTCATTAGGATAATATAAAAAATATAAATCTTTGTAAATATATAAGAATATATGTATAAAAATGATTTATATATTTAAAATAATTTAAAAACCGAAACCGATTAAAGTCCGACTAAATCCAATTAGTTGCCCGACTGCTGATTAATCCTTAATCAGTGACCCAACCGATCGAGTACCGATTGCCGATTTTTGCAACCTTGATCGAGAGATATTTTTTTGAAAGAACACATTAGTCACATTAATTCTAAAATGACTGGTACAAAAAAACCGGGATGCTTGCAGAGTCCCAGTGACCTTGCAATTTTCTTGTCATACAAAAAGAAGCAAGTTTATGCGTGCGAGGCACATTTCGACGAGGCTGAAACTGTAGATGTATGTTTTTGCAGTTCAGCAACTTCGACTGGCATGCTTCTATCCTTCTCTCTATCTTCCTATCTGCTATCACATTATCACTGATTTGCCTACCCTTTCAGAAAGGCGCTTTGATTCGGGGAAATAATCATTGTAAGAATAGGCTTCAACCTTCTGGCCACCAGCTTGGCTATCAATTTGTTGAAGTGTATTGGTGAGGCTTATCGGTCTAAAATCACTTGGACCTTCACAATTTTGTCTTTTTGGGACCAGGGCAATGGAAGTCTTGTTTAGCTGATGTGGTATAAAAGCATCTTAGAAACAATCTATCTATCACCAAGGAAGAGACATCCTCTTGTACCAGTAACCAATTCTCTTGAAAAAAATCCTGCTTGATACCCATCAGGTCCTGGACTTTTTGATGGGTGCATGGAAAAAAATTGTCTCGAATTTCCTCTTTGGTGGGAATGGAACTCAACAAGTCCAGTTCAGTTCTGCTTGCGCGATCATGCTCTCCAAATACAGGATTACTGTATAGGACTTTATTGGGACGACAGAATCTCTGCTGAAAATGCATATAGAAGGTTTCTTCAAATTTTTTCTTGGGATCCCGAATAAGACCCATCTGGTAGTTTGATCCAATTAATTGCATTTGATCTTCTCCTGTTTGCTGGAAAAAAGGTGGTAAAATCTGGTATTCTTGTCACCCTGACTAACCTACTGGTGCCTTGATCTTTGGAACCAATACAGCTCTTCTTTTAGGACCTTATCATATTATGCTTCCAATTTATCAATTTTTGACAGCACCTCATTTGTGGTATTGAAGTCCAAGTGTATGCCTGGATCTTTTTTTGGAGATCTTCAATGGAAGGTGTTTTTTTTTCCCATTCGACTTGGAGGTTTGGGGCTACTTTCAGCAGTGGAGGCTTCTTCCTATGCTTTTGTGGCTTCTAGGGCGCAATCTTGGGAATCTCAGGACCATATCCTGCGTGACAGTGAATTTACATTATAGACTCCGACTTTGATTGTGCTCTTCAAAGACTTCATGGTTTGATTCCCTCATTCGACCTCGGTTGTTTCTCTAGAAAGGACGCCGTCCCCCCGAAAACCCAAAATTTTTTGGCGAGTGTTCTTTTTAGCAAAATAATCGAGGATATGGAGGTGGTATTTAACATGTCCGCTAGACAAAAGACAGTTTTTCGGTGTCTTCAAGTTGATCATGCCAAAGATTTTCTTCTTACTTTTCCTATAGACAGACTAGGACTTCACATGTCATCGGTGGAGTACCGCAGTATCCTCAGATATCGTCTCATGATTCCGTTATTTCCAATTGATGAGATATGTCCAGTTTGTCGCAAGGCACGCTTAGACAATTTTGGTGATCATGCAATTCATTGCAGGGAGCTTACGGATTTTAAGTACATATAAGATCTTGTTAGAGACATTTTATTTGATGTACTCAGACATGCATGTATTGTTGCTAAGAAAGATGCGCATGTGAACTTTTTAACTGATCCACAGGAGGGAAGATCCACACTTATACCTGTTGATATTTCGATTTTTGGGTGGATCGAAGGGAAACATGCTTGTGTAGATTTGACAGGAGTTTCACCGCTTGTGGGATTGAAAAGTGGGACCTTCACAGCATGTGTAACGATCCGGGCTTAGATCCCCGGTCCGTTATTAAGGAAAACTGTCCCTGACAACTTATTGGGTTCGGACCCAATTAGACCCGTTGACAACCACCTAAAATGCTTAAGCCCAAGTTGTCAAGTAGTAATCCCCACCACTTATATACCACACTCACACTTCGTGAGTTTAGGTATGGCACTATGTTTGGGGTTGGGGTGTTACAACCTCCCCCACTTATATTCGCAACGTCCTCGTTGCGACATGGCCCATCACTTATTCTCAGTGATAGTGGCGGATGCACGCTCCGGGTAGCCATTTCCTCCAACCTCTTTGTAGGGGCGGCTCCACCTCTCGGGTAGCCCTTTCCACTATCAGAGAGAATTTGGCTCTGATACCATTTGTAACGATTCGAGCTTAGATCCCCGGTCCGTTATTAAGGATAACTGGCCCTGACAACTTATTGGGTTCGGACCCAATTAGACCCGTTGACAACCACCCAAAATGCTTAAGCCCAAGTTGTCAAGTAGTAATCCCCACCACTTATATACCACACCCACACTTCGTGAGTTTTAGATATGGCACTATGTTTGGGGTTGGGGTGTTACAACCTCCCCCACTTATATTCGCAACGTCCTCGTTGCAACATGGCCCATCACTTATTCTCAGTGATAGTGGCGGTTGCACGCTCCGGGTAGCCATTTCCTCCAACCTCTTTGTAGGGGCGGCTCCACCTCTCAGGTAGCCCTTTCCACTATCAGAGAGAATTTGGCTCTGATACCATTTGTAACGATTCGGGCTTAGATCCCCGATCCGTTATTAAGGAAAACTGGCCCTGACAATTTATTGGGTTCGGACCCAATTAGACCCGTTGACAACCACCCAAAATGCTTAAGCCCAAGTTGTCAAGTAGTAATCCCCGCCACTTATATACCACACCCACACTTCGTGAGTTTTAGGTATGACACTATATTTGGGGTTGGGTTGTTACAACCTCCCCCACTTATATTCGCAACGTCCTCGTTGCGACATGGCCCATCACTTATTCTCAGTGATAGTGGCGGATGCACGCTCCGGGTAGCCATTTCCTCCAACCTCTTTGTAGGGGCGGCTCCACCTCTCGGGTAGCCCTTTCCACTATCAGAGAGAATTTGGCTCTGATACCATTTGTAACGATCCAGGCTTAGATCCCCGGTCCGTTATTAAGGATAACTGGCCCTAACAACTTATTGGGTTCGAGCCCAATTAGACCCGTTGACAACCACCCAAAATGCTTAAGCCCAAGTTGTCAAGTAGTAATCCCCACCACTTATATACCACACCCACACTTCGTGAGTTTTAGGTATGGCACTATGTTTGGGGTTGGGGTGTTACAACCTCCCCCACTTATATTCGCAACGTCCTCGTTGCAACATGGCCCATCACTTATTCTCAGTGATAGTGGCGGCTGCACGCTCCGGGTAGCCATTTCCTCCAACCTCTTTGTAGGGGCGGCTCCACCTCTCAGGTAGCCCTTTCCACTATCAGAGAGAATTTGGCTCTGATACCATTTGTAACGATCCGGGCTTAGATCCTTGGTCCGTTATTAAGGAAAACTGGCCCTGACAACTTATTGGGTTCGGGCCCAATTAGACCCGTTGACAACCACCCAAAATGCTTAAACCCAAGTTGTCAAGTAGTAATCCCCACCACTTATATACCACACCCACACTTCGTGAGTTTTAGGTATGACACTATATTTGGGGTTGGGTTGTTACAACCTCCCCCACTTATATTCGCAACGTCCTCGTTGCGACATGGCCCATCACTTATTCTCAGTGATAGTGGCGGCTGCACGCTCTGGGTAGCCATTTCCTCCAACCTCTTTGTAGGGGCGGCTCCACCTCTCGGGTAGTCCTTTTCACTATCAGAGAGAATTTGGCTCTGATACCATTTATAACGATTCGGGCTTAGATCTCCGGTCCGTTATTAAGGAAAACTGGCCCTGACAACTTATTGGGTTCGATCCCAATTAGACCCGTTGACAACCACCCAAAATGCTTAAGCCCAAGTTGTCAAGTAGTAATCCCCACTACTTATATACCACACCCACACTTCGTGAGTTTTAGGTATGGCACTATGTTTGGGGTTGGGGTGTTACAACCTCTCCCACTTATATTCGCAACGTCCTCGTTGCGACATGGTCCATCACTTATTCTCAGTGATAGTGGCGGCTGCACGCTCCAGGTAGCCATTTCCTCCAACCTCTCTGTAGGGGCGGCTCCACCTCTCGGGTAGCCCTTTCCACTATCAGATAAAATTTAGCTCTGATACCATTTGTAACGATCCGGGCTTAGATCCCCGGTCCGTTATTAAGGAAAACTGGCCCTGACAACTTATTGGGTTCGTGCCCAATTAGACCCGTTGACAACCACCCTAAATGCTTAAGCCCAAGTTGTCGAGTAGTAATCCCCACCACTTATATACCACACCCACACTTCGTGAGTTTTAGGTATGGCACTATGTTTGGGGTTGGGGTGTTACAGCATGACATGTTGTCCTTAAAGCTCCTTCAGCAAAAGTGGTGAAGTACGAGAAAGCATGCACGGAGAATCAACATGCCTTCATCCCTTTTGGCTTCGATACTTTTGGTTTCTTAGCACCGGAAGCTGTTGAGCTTTTAAAGAGGATCAAAAAAATGATGAACAATAATGTGATGGGTCCTAGGTTTATGGATGTAGCGTTTAGGAGGATTGGCTTTGCAATTCAAAAAGGACTAGCGACGTAGCTTGTTGCCTGCTTGGTTCCAGTTTCGGTGTAAACTTTTATCTAATCATTACTAATAATACGATTTCAGGCCAGAAATTACTCCTCCTTGCTCGAAGGGGAAGGCCATACATACATAGTATCTTCCAGTTAGGCATTGGGCACATGATCATCCTTTACAAGGAGGCATAAACCTCAAGCTCTTCCTCTAGCAGACACAACCTTACGATCTTGCAGCTGCTTGGGTCAGCTGCCATAACCCCTTCAGCAGGAAATCCAAGACATCTTCTTTTGCTATTGAAATCGGCCCTCTCATCTTTGCAGGACAGATCAGTGAGAGATCTCTTATGTTTAGGAGATGTGGGGGACTAGGCTGCACTGTCTTTGTCAGTTTTTTAATTTTACTGAAACTCAAATCTGGAATTGCCAAATTTCAGAATCGAAGTCCACCACTTCACCAATTGGTCTTAGAATCTCCGCAAATCTCTTCTTGCCTTGTAACTCAACTGGAGTTCTATAGACCTGAACACAAAACTCTGCATACTGAAATTGGTAATCCTCAATATTAGTGAAAGGCCTTGCTTCTTCCATGGCTATAAGATTCCCTTCAAAATGCCATGGCCCCTTTTTTTATATATGCTTGCTCTGCCTTCCTTGGACCTGAGTCTCACCTTCCAACACCCTTCATATATATATATATATATATATATATATATATATATATATATATATATATATATATATATATATTATGCAACATTTCTTTGAACCCTGCAACTCTATATGATCTGTCAGTGATGACCTTTGTATTAGGAAAAGGGTTCTCTGCCACAACAGTGGATCCTCATAGTCTCCAGGACAAACTCTGACAATTGATTCTTCATCTTCTTTTAATAGGTCTTGTAATTTCAGAAGAAATTCCTTTAACAGGTAACCTGCCTCGCAGGAACGAGAACCGCCTCTCGCGAGAAGAGAGGGGACTTGTGAATAGGGGTGTCAAAAAATTCTCAAGTTCGATATTCGCTCAGATTCAGCTCGCTAAACGTTTGATTCAGATTCGGTTCGAAAATAAACAAACCGAACCTAAACACAAGTTTATGTTCGATTAAATAAACGAATCGAACCTAAAAATCATATGTTTGCTCAGGTTCGACTCGTTAAAAGCTCGATAAACACACACACATACATATTTACAAATCCTTATCATCATAAGTGGACTTTATTTTGAGATAAATAGATCTTTCCCTGGATAAGTGGATTTTTTTCTGAAGATAAGTTGATATTTACGGGATAAATATGTTTTATTTCAGTATAAACTATCCCAAAGTAAATAATCATGTCGTGGTTACAACATCCATCATCTATGTGTCTAGTACTTTTCTGTTCTTTATCCTCAAATCAACGGAATAAGTATAAACCTTACTTATCGCTTATTCCGACATTATTCCTTATCATCATCTGAACGGATATAAAAATATATTATAATTATACCTTTTTTCCGAAGAGATGAATCGTTATTAATCTAGATTTTTCAA
Source organism: Ottelia alismoides (assembly GCA_037367405.1). Taxonomy (NCBI): domain Eukaryota; kingdom Viridiplantae; phylum Streptophyta; class Magnoliopsida; order Alismatales; family Hydrocharitaceae; genus Ottelia; species Ottelia alismoides. Next base: position 282,454 of record JAZKJV010011865.1, read on the forward strand.
AAGATGAAGAAGAGTTAGATAGTAAAAAAACTGAATGAATATTTATTTTAATTATAGAGACCCACAAACATATTTCCATTTCTTTTCTTTCACCCACTCTCATTAGAATATTCTAAAATTTGATATTCGTTTAGGTTCAATTCAATTAAATCGAGTTTGACTCGGATTCCGTTCGAAAATAAATGAATCGAATCGGAATACAAGTTTAGGCTCAATTAAATAAACGAACCGAACTTAAAAAAATGTAGGTTCGCTTAGGTTGGGTCGGTTTACATCTCTATCTGTGAATAATCAGAATGGATTACAACTCACTTGTATTTGTTTAAAAATAATGATGGTGGGACTATACCCATTCCCTTGGTTACCCATGCCAAATTAATAACCAAATACTCAACTTGTCCTCTTTAAACAGATAACAGATAGACCGTGTGTAGACCATGCATGTGTAATATGTATAACATTTGATGCTGCAAATGTGTGAGACATCTTATGTATATAGTAAGACTAGGTTTCATACATGCGCTTCACGACATGCTATATGCAATATTAAAATGACAAATATATTAAATTAAATGTGCGAGTAGATCATATTTCCAAAATATAAAAATACGATCTTCCATATCATTTTTATTTCATATCAATCTTTTATTTCTATTATTTTTTCTATTTATTTTAGAAATTCCAATATGAATTAATTAACAATGATTGATGATTGGAAGCAAAATTTCATGCAATTACACTCCATCTTTATTTGATATTTTCCTTGAAATAAAATGTTATATAAGTTATTATTTAAACTATTGATATTAATTTTGCAAGGTTGTATACAAAATATATTAAAAATAAAATAATTACAATAAAGAAATGACAATGGAAAACGGAACATAATTTTGAAATGATAATGCTTAACTTGCATTATTTTTTATATTTCATTATTATGATATATGTCAAACATAACTTCAATGTATTAATTACAATATGCATGCATATTATATATTAATATTTTCTTAATATGATAATATTTATTTCTATTATATTTTGGTTTTTTCTTAAAATGAAATAAAGTTTAAAGTTTATCTATGTTTATATAATACAATAAAAAATAAAACTCAATAGATGCATGCCACTATTTTAAAAAGATTGTAAGAAAAAAATCATATAACTTGTATATTTATAGACTATTATGTCACTATATTTATATATTGATTAAAACTTTTAATATATTTTTTAAAAATTAATAGATTAAATTGTTATTTAAATTTATAATTTTATTTAAATCATTATGATAAAAATACTCCATTTTTCTTCTTATATTTATATATTCAATATTAGTTTTATCTAAGTTATTATTTGTGCAATAAATAATCATTATATGATTGTCAGAATATACTTTAGTAATCCAAAGACATAATGTATATAAAAAATAATGTGAAAAGAATTCAAATCCATTCGAATGACGGATATAATTAAAATAAAATCTAATATTTTTCTCCCTAATTTTATAGGGTGAGAAAAATTAAGTTATGTATGTATTACATTTTTAAAAAATAGTATTTACTATATAAAATTTTAGGTTATTTTTTAAATAAATTACTAACAACTATTGATATAAGTAAAATTCTATCACTATCATATTCATAAGTTATTTTTTATTTTTATTATTAAGTGTATTGTATAAGCATCATTTTGAAATTATTTCCAAATTTTATTTTTATTACTTTATTATGAGATTTTGTATCTACAAAATTAAGTTTGTTTTAAATTAATTTTTAATTATTATTGTATTTAACGATTTTAACACCACATATAAGTATAAAATTAATTTAATATTATAATTATATATGGAATTTTACCCATATCCAGTACACATATAAAATATATAAAAAATAATGTGAAAATATTTCAAATCTAATATTTATGAAATCTAATATTTATATGTCACCTTAATTTCAAAAAATGAGAAAAAATAATTTATGTATGTGTTACATTTTAAAAAATATTATTTACTGTTATAAAATTTTAGATTATTTTGAAAAAATATTAATAAGATATTGATATAAGTAAAATTCTATCATTTATCATATTCATAAGTTATTTCTTATTTTTATTATTTATTGGATTATTTGTATTATATTTTTTATTTTTATTATTTATTGGATTATTTGCATTACATAAACATTAATTCGAAATTATTTCGAAATTTTATTTTTTATTACTTTATTATAAGATTTATATCTACAAAATTATGTTTGTTTTAAACTAATTTTAAATTATTATTATATTTCGAGAATTTAATACCACATATAAATATAAAATATTTATTACACTAATTCTATATGGAATTATACCCATATTATTTGTTAAAGTTGAATTTGAATTAATTACTAAATTTAGAAAAAATATACATTTGAAATAATAGGAGATAGAAAGCAAATAAAGTATGTAAAATGGAGAGATAGAAAGTGACGTTTGAGGGAAGGAGAGAGAGGGGCGAGAATGGAGAGAGAGAGGGGGGGAGAGGGACCAGATGATTTGAGGGAAAGAGAGAGAGGGGTGGGCATCTTGTCCGATGGGAAAGAGGAATGACGCATGACAGTGAGAGAAAATAGGGAAAGAAATGGGAAAGAGACACATGTTGTTGGCATGTAGTGAGGAGGGGAATTCCATTTCAGGAAGAGAGAGAGAGTGCGAGAGGGGAAGAGGGGCGCGGGGAGGAAGAGTTGGGAATAGGATGTGCCATGTGTCACCTTACTCCTGAAAACCCCACTATTAGTAAGTATATAGATATATACATAGCCTATGCATTTTATATCTATTTCAAGTCTGTCTGATCCCAGGTGTGCATTATATACGTGATTTGGTTTATTACAATTTTGCTACTTTTTCATCACCACTACAGTTTAATCTAGTTTTAAAGAACGATGATGCCTAGGGTTGTTAATCAATCTGAACATGTTCGTGTTTGTTTAGCGTTTGTTCGATATTAGTTTGAAAAATGTTCCTCCATTACTACATGAACTGAACTTCTAATATTAGTTCGATAAACTTAAGGAACCGAACACGAACTTAACATCCATTTATTCAATAAAGATTTGATTTGGATTAGATTACACACCCACACAAAATATTTTGGGTAGATGAAACTAAGTATCAACAGGGGGCTTCAATCCAATTCAATATTGACCGTTTCTATTTTTTAAATGCTTATCGAACTATCGAACTACAATTTCGAACTTGTTCATCTTAATAAGTTTTACCTTAAGTTTAACAGTTAACAACTACCATCTAACCGAACTCGAACGCTTGTTTTCCAAACGAACTTGACCTCGAACTTATGTTATCGAACTTATATCAAACCAAACTCGAATTTTCCAACTTCCTTATCGAACATAACTTGAACATACGTTTATTTGTTACAGTTTAGTTCGATTAGTGGCCCTAATGATGCCCTTATCAGCTTGAACTAATTTGATTCTATGGTTTAAGTTGATCCGAACCTTTAGGTTAGCTTTCAGTTCAGTCTTTGAGTTATTTGGCATTTCTTTGATAAATAATAACCGATTGATTTCACAGACAAACACAATCTATTCTGGTTCTACATTTGTTTGAACATAACATTTAGCTAATTTCTTACTTCAAACAAAAAAATCCTTCTCATTTTTTTTTGCATTCATTCAAATTTGTATATATAGTTAGCAAGATCAGCTAACGGCTCTCTGATAGCACACGTTCCTATAGAAATTTATAGATTTGAAAATCTTTCGGGGCAAGAGCATATTTAGCTCACCATTTTCACATGGAAAATTGGAACTGCTCCCACACTATTTTTTCGTATTTTTTTATTTTTTTGCAAAATATCACCATGTATATTCATCTATATATCCCTCCAATATACCATTCAAATTTCGTCAGAAACAGAGACTTATATGTCATCTATCTAGAACATGTAATTTTAGCGGTCTAAACATTGTTGTAATCGACCTATTCTTGATGGAGGACATTCCGTTTCTGACGAAATTCGAATGGCATATTGAAGGGATATATAGATGAATATACATGGTGATATTTAAAAAAAAAAAGTAAATTACAAAAAAGTCCCTGAACTATACACATGATTTCAATGTTATACCTGGACTTTAAAAAGTAGCAATGTGGTACCCCAACTTTCAAATTTGTCTCAATGTGATCCTTCACCATAGAAATTTAGTTGATTATTTCGCCATTTTAAACTTAAATTTCAATAGTCAGGGATCACATTAAGACAAATTTGAAAGTTCAGATACCACAATGTTACTTTTTAAAATTCATGTATGACATTGAAATCAGATGTATAGTTCATGGACTTTTTTGTAATTTACTCTAAAAAATGTGCAAAAATGAAGCGAGGACATCCCCATCAAACTCCAGATGCAATAGTAGATATTTTGTAACAATTTTCCCTAACAACACAGATTACCACTTTTTCCTAATTAACCTTGGAATTTGATTAAGTGTTTTTTACACCTGTGATTTTCCGAGAGTCTGTAATTACCGTTATGATGCTGCTTTTTTTTGCAATAATAGGGGCTTGCATGTATTAGCAGAAGCGCAAAACTGCACAAGTATTATTGCAAAAGTAGAGGCATAACTATTGCAAAAGTAGAGGCATAACTTTTTGTAGAATCTCCAATGGAGCAAGTGTAAAAAACCCATTCCAAATGGTGCATTAGGCAGTCGAACTAACCCTTTCTTCCAAAAAAGTTTCTTCTAGTTTCTCCGTTACCTCCTGCGCCGCGCCGATTCACAACGCGGCATTAAACATGCCAATCCAGGTAGCTGGGAATGTACATAGCACGATTTTCTTTTGAAAACACCCAGCGGATTCTCTTAAATAAGCGACAGATACAATACCAGCCTCCCGATCGTGTAAACGACTGACTCGGATCGAAGAGAACTACTGGAACATCATAAAAATATACTACTCACTAGCTGAACTCCTCCACCCATGTGGCATCATCGCACCGGGAGAAGAATGGTCGAACATCAGCTTCAGGCTGTCGCTGTCCAAGCCGCTCTTCAGCCACGCGATGCGGCTCAAATCCGAGGCCACCGCGGCGAATTCCTGAGAGGAGACCGCCGGGAGTTCTTCGTACTCCATGAACTCCGGACCCAATATGGAGGACCGAGCGACACCTCCCGTCTCCGCCCTGCAGCAACCGTGTCCGCAGTGATGAGGCACCTGCGATTCAGCATATAGACTCTCGAGCAGTCTCTTGATGCCGTCGTCGGTCATCGGAGGTTTCACGAGCGGATGCTGGAGAGAAGGCTGTCTCAATGACGAAAAAGCGCTCGCAGGCCCGGGAACCGGAGTTGGATTGTATGGATTGAAAGCGCTGACTCTAGCAACGGGTCGAAAAAGGGTTGGAGGATTCCTCGGTTTGCTTGCAAACACACGATCCTTAGCCTGGTCCCGTCCCTCGGAATGCTCGCACTCCTGAGAACTGGCTTCTCTTCCATCAGGACATTTCCCGTCTTCACCGGATATAGTTTCTTCCGAAGATCCTCTGGTCTTTTCCGCGGTAGCGTCATCTGGGCTATGTCCGTGCGAAGTCCTGGGCACGTCGACTGTGGCGAATCTCCGCCTCAGCGTTGAATTCCAGTGGTTCTTTATGGCGTTGTCTGTTCTTCCTTCTAGGAATCTCGCGATCACTGCCCATTTGTTCCCGTGAATCGCGTGAGCGGCGATTATGATGCGATCTTCTTCTTCTGCAGAAAACAAACAGAAAGAATTCAACAGAATGATTGACCGTGTCAAAAACTATATTAATAACACAGTAAATACACAACGGCGAGTTAAAAACCAGTGCGTAATTCTACTCGAGGGTTTTTCGCAGACGCTCTAGTAAATATTCCATGTTATCAAAATGCAGATATATGCCTCCCAAATGCAATGACACCCACGATGCGTATAAGGCCTTCACGTTATGCATATATTCTCACATAACTGAACGACACCGTGTTCCTCTCCATCTAAAAGGTATACAAAACCACCAATAACTACTACTCTCGGCATCTTCTGAATGCCTGCTCACCACCATTGGCCCTCCCTGATCTAAAGCTTCTCAAAAAACAATCAAAATAGCTCGTATCCACCCAAGCGATCCCCATCGTCCTCCAGACTAAGACTTTGCTTATGGGCACAAAAACACGTGATCCACATCCTCCTCGCCATCGCCATACATTGGACAATTTCTGACCAAGTCGATGCCGCATTTGCCTTTGTATACCCTGGTAACCAACCTCTTTCTCATCATCGACCACGCATGACCTTCACGGATGTCTTTACACTCCAATACAGTTGACAATCCGATGCAAAATCTAAACAGAGATTCATCAGGTGCACCTTGAGACATGGACTCATGCCGTGTCATGTGATGTTACCTCATCATTTCTCGTATCAATACGACACAAGTACCCCAATTCCCATGAGCCGATGGTATATCTAGCGATATGCCATACATTGACAATATATGCAAAATTAGGGGGCATCTTAATAAATAATTGAAAATGTTGGATGATATGGACGGTAGCGGGACATACTGCTACTGAAAGCAAGTTTAAGACTTGGAGATTCATGAGCTGATGAAAACTTGCCAGGCTTATTTTTCCTTCTATACCTTCTTACTTTTCTATTCACTCTCTTCCAATCTCAAAAGTCGTTAATCTTCATCATTGGCATTTTTCTTGACTTGAGTTTTGGTTTGACCATGATTTTGGTTTGATCTTTCACTACACACCAAGTTTTGATCCATTTGCTGACAATTTAACATCACATTTCCTTATATAAACAATATTTCACCAATAAGAGTTGGATTAGATTAACTAACTTTTAGTAAATTGTGATTGTTTAAACCTTTTAGGGTGTCAGTTGCGTGTGACTGTGCCTATTCCATAAGCTCAATGCCAAATTTAATTAATAATAGTTTTGGTGCATATTTTCATGTATCTACCTATTTCATTTCAATTCATTTCTTGTTGAGTAATTTAATATTTTAAGTAGCATGCATCTTTTAAATGTCTTTCTACGAAATGAGTTGATTAATAACTTCTGATATTCTAAACTAAAGGCAAGCAATTTTACATTCTTGCTTCCCCGAAACATGAGAAGATAGTAAAATTACATTACCCATACAATAAAAAACTGTTGTAAACTTTATATTTTTGAAATTAATTACATTTATTTGGTCTCAACATGATTACAAGATATTCTCGGCATGCTGATAGCATTAGGCAATTCCCCTCTTTTGATCTTGGCGAAACGAAATTATCAACACTCATCTCGTCCTCAGAGAATCTGAAATCGAACAGTCTTCATCATTCCATATCCAAGCATCTACTAGCTCCATCCACATGTCACGATCCCATTAACAATGTGACGAGCATAGTAAACTCATTACCCTTTACTCAAAGAGGGTCATCGCTCACAGAGGTCGAGAAACAATATGACACTACTCCAACATCGTGTAACCACTTTTTGTATGCTCATCACAAGCATGAACAGCCTAAAAACGCCTTCATTCTGAAGTACTTGTCAACATCCAATTGTCGTTGTAGCAATGTTGCAAAGGCAGGTATAAAGTGCATCTGTGCCTTCTAAATTACAGGAGCTTTCCATGAGAATAATATCCTTACTCCAATAATGAGCACCTGCCATAAATAACATCCAGAACATAGCCACAAAAATCCCCTCTCCGACACAGCTTCAAAATCCATTTGGACAAGAGAGCCTCGGTGAAAGAATTCAAGCTCCTAGTACCCAAACCCCCCCTTCCTTCTTAGGCTGACAATACTAAATGCACTTCACTAAGCACATGCAACCACCCTCATTATAAGATCCTCATAAAAGCATCTTCTTCGCACCTCATTAAGTAACTTCTCGGCCTTTATCGGGCAACCTGAAAAAAGAATGGCGACGAGGTTGAGATGACCGACCCCAGCAGTACTCGCCCAACTAACGTTAGACATCAGCTTTGATATCCAATCCTGAGCCACAAACCCCGAATCAAATTATCTATACACTTTCATCTCCACCACCATCCTCAAGTCAACTGAACTACAAGAAGGGCAAGGTATGCCAATGGTAATTGCACATTCTAAAGGCAAACCAAGGTGAATCAAAGGCAAGTCTTTTCCAGGTCAAAAGTGAAATACTTTTTTTTGAAAAGGAAAAAGGGCGATGTGCCGAGGAGATGCCCACCCCGAAAGTGGAATACTTGTTAAAAAGTTTGTTAAATCTATGAGGCAAAATCAAATGTATAGGCTCAAAGGACTTCCTAGGACTCATTGTACCTAAAACTTGCATGGCATGCTAAGACTTGAGAAGCAAAGAATTCAGAACCGAGAAACGTGAAGTCCAAGAGAAGAAGACCAAAGAAAATATAATCTGTTGTTATAATCAAACTTTTTGCATAAATAAGCATATACAGAAGGAATAGACTTGAGCATGTGCTTAGGAACCTCCTAATGACATTTTAAAAAATACAACGTATTAAAACCATCCTACAATACTTAGGGACTCATACCATATGATACCTCAAAAATCATATTTTTACTCTTCCTTAAGATGTACCCCTAGATGATGTATGTTATGTGAAATCTAGCGTGTCAAATCCATGTGAGTTTGAGCTCAAAAGAAGAAGCATTCATTTCATTAAAAACCAAAAAAATTGAGATAGCTCAGAATAAGCAGCTATTCAATGCCCCGGGCTACCAGCTAAAACCTTTTTCACAAACACAAAATTCAGAAAAGTTCCAATAAGCACCCACTCCTTTTTTGCTCACATTTAAACCAATGTTCATAATCTTCTCTTTACTCACTTTATATGAATGTTCATAGTGAGATGCATTCAATAACAAATAAATTAGCAGAACATCATTCTGAACTTTCATACAAGCCAGATATCTTAACCAAAAAGCTCTATATGTAAAATCGATTTATCTAGACTAATGGATTTTAGTGGCAGTCACAGATTTATCTGGACTATGCACAGGCTATGGGCGTTGCATGCAAAGATCCAGTAAGGCCAGTACAAGCAAACAAATTGCAGCAATTACATGCAAAGATCCAGTAAGGCCAGGACAAGCAAACAAATTGCAGAGTTTGAAAATTCGTAAGCAGATCAACAACAATAATTAAGGGGAAGGAAGATTAAAAACTAACTAAACAACAACAACAAAACCTTTTCCCACAATTAAGTAGGATCGTCTACATGGATTCTTCGCCTTTATTTAGATCTATCTTGGGTCAATCTCGGACTTATATCAAAAAAACTAAGATCCCTTTGTATAGTCTATTTCCAACACTTCTTGGGCCGTCCTCGCCTCTCTTAGCCGGCTGAACATCCCGATACTCGTATCTCCTAACTGGTGCATCAGATGACCTTTTTTGCAAATGACCAAACCATCTTAAGCGATTTTCTCATATCTTATCCTCGATCGGAGCTACACCAACTTTATTTCTGATTGCATCATTCCGAATCCGATCTTTACGCGTGTATCCACACATCCACCTTAGCATTTTCATTTATGCTACACCCATTCTCTGCACATGTCTATGGTTCACAGGCCAACATTCAGATCCATAGAACATAGCAGGTCTCACGGCTGCTTTGTAAAACTTTCCTTTAATTTTGAAGAAATTTTCTTATCACAGAGAACACAGAGGCTCCTCTCCACTTTAGCCAGCATGCGTTTATTCTATTAGTAACATCTCCACCAATTTCCTCATCATGTTGCAAAATAGATCCCAGATATCTAAAAAAATCTCTCTTCCGAATGTTATCGTCACCAATCTTTAGCACGATTCCTTCACCATTGCTTCCATCAAAGGTGCACTCCATATATTCCGTCTTAGTCCTACTTATACGAAATCCTTTGGTCTCCAATGTATTTCTCCAGACCTCAAGCTTCTCATTTATTCCATCTCTAGTCTCGTCAATCAACACAATATTATGAACAAATAACATGCACCAAGGTAACTCATCTTGAATGTGACTTGTCAACTCATCCATAATCAAAGTAAAAAGAAATAGACTCAAAGCTGAATCTTGATGTAAACCAATGTTGATGTCAAAATAGTCGGTCTTCCCAGACGGGGTCCTTACACAAGATAAAGCTCTATCATACATATCCTTTATGAGGTTAATGTATAGGACGGGTATTTGTCTCTTCTCCATAACTCTCCACAATATCTCTCGTGGGACAGAATCATAAGCATTCTCCAAAACAATAAAGATCATATGGAGGTTTTTCCTTTTAGCTCTATAAATCTCCATTGTTCTCCTCAGTAAATGGATGGCTTCAATAGTTGAACGACCTAGCATGAATCCGAATTGGTTTTCTTTTACTTTGGAAACTTGCCTCAACCTTCTTTCGATCACACGTTCCCAAATTTTCATAGTGTGACTCATCAGCTTGATACCTCTGTAATTTGAACAATTTTGAATGTCTCCTTTATTCTTATAAAGAGGCACCACGATACTCCTCCAATCTTCAGGCATTTTCTTGCTTCGCCAAATAACATTGAATAGATTCGTAAACCAAGTCAAACCACGCTCACCTAAAACTCTCCATACTTGTACAGGGATGTCATCCGGTCCTATACATTTCCCAAGTCTCATAACCTTCAAAGCCTCCTCTACTCCCTTTCTTTCTATTCATCTATAGCTTGCACGATTAAAGTACCTTTCACTACTAGCTAGATCACCCAAAGTGATCTCTCTATTTCCTTCCCCAATGAAAAGTTTATGGAAATACTGCCCCAATCTAGTCTCTATATCCTTCTGCATAACAAGCATGTGGCCTTTCTCGTCCTTAATGCATCTCACTTGAGAAAGGTTTTTGGTCTTTCTTTCTCTTGCTTTGGTCAACCTGAATATATCCTTCTGGCCTTCCTTAGAGTCAAGATTTTTATACAAAACTTCATAAGATTTTGACTTAGCTTCACTCACAGCCTTCTTTGCTTTCTTCTCCGCTATTTTGTAGTTTGTGACAGTTTCCTATGTTCTATCCTTAGACATAGCTTTAAAGCATGCTCTTCTAATTTTTAACTTCTCTTACACCCCTTCATTCCAACACCAAGTCTCATTTTAACCTGGAGCTCCTCCCTTTGACTCGTCTACCATCTCTTTGGCTACCTTTCGGATACAAGATGCTACTGCCTCCCACATCTCATTTGCACTTCTGCTACAATCCCAAGATAAGTCTTCTAAAACATTCTCCCTGAAGCTTGATTGCTTCAGTGGAAGCATCCACCATCTAGTTCTAGTGATCTTAGGAACCCTCCTTTTCTTTACCAGGCCTTTTATTTGCACTTCTAAGACTAACAAGCGGTGTTGGGTTGTCAAACTCTCTCCTGGGATTACTTTGCAGTCTTTACAACACAACCGATCTCTTCTCCTCAACGCAAAGTAATCTATCTATGTTCTAGTTGGGACACTCTTATAAGTAATTAAATGCTCCTCCCTCTTCTTGACGAGAGTGTTTGCTATAAAAAGATCATATGCCGTTACAAAATCCAGAATGACTTTTCCCTCTTCATTTCTATCTCCAAAACCATGTCCTCTGTGAACACTAAAAACTAACTAAAGAAATTACAAAAAAGGAGGCGGGTTCTTTTTTTTGATGCTTTGCATTTTATTAGCAGTACAGATTCAATAAGAAAAAAATAATGGTCAGGTGGAAGAGGAATGTGCCTATCACCCAAAAGACTAAGTTTCAAATCCCACCTTGCGGAGGGTTGCATTAGGCAGCCGATAACCAGCGTATAATATAGTCGGATCTTTCAACATGGATTTGATATGAATCTATGTAGTCGGCCCTACTTTTTTTGATAAAGTAGTCGTCCCTACTTATAATGGGACAAGGTTTTGCCAAATTTTTTTAGAGATCCAATAAGAAGAAAGTGTATAACAGGAAAAGGAGGAAGAAGAGATGTATAAGAGACTGTACTCCAAGACCCTAAATGTCGGTTTCGGTCACCATTTCGGTATCGACAAAAACAGAATTTCGGTGAAATTTCGACCGGAATTTCGGTCATTTCGGTCATTTTTTGTACTAGGACCCCCATATTTCGGTCATTTCGGTCGAATTTCGATTTCGACTGGATATCGATATTCGACAGAAATTCGACCGAATTTCGCTGAAATTTGAGGCCATGCTGTACTCGGAGTAAGAAACTAATTAAATGCCATTGTATCAGGAATCTTGACCCAATGCCACAGTATGCCGCATGAAATATTTTTTTGATAAAGGTACACAAAATACTTATTGAGACAAATTTCCGATATTATGTCGCTCCCTAGTACTAAATTTGACACTGTGCACTATAACAAACAACATTTCTAATCCAAGATTTCGGAGTAACAGCAGAGCTATCAGACGATTTATAATCCAAATTCAATTATAGAAGGAATTGATTATTGCAAAATTTTTATGATAGTCAATCCCAAGAGTTCCAGCAACGGGAACTACCAGACGAACCCTAATGTGTCTAAATGAGATAATAGAAGGCAGAAAGCAGTGGCATAAATGTGGTCCCTTCGCAATTTTATAAAAATAATTAGTCTGGCCAAGAGCCTCAAAAAAAAAAAATAGTCTGGCCAACAAGTGGATGGAAACTATAGGCTAATTACCTACTTGAGTATAATGACTATAGCTTGAGGTGGATTCTCTAAGGGCACCGTGAGCTTGCTTAGTAGGGATGAAAACAAATGTGAATATATTCATATATGAATATCCGATCCGCTATCGTATTCGTTTTATACATATTTTGACATTCGTATTCGTATTCGTTTTAAAATGGATGCGGATATGGATATCACTTCGACATTCGCTAATATTCGCATTCGCATTCGTATATTCATTTCGTACATAAGTATAGTGATAAATTTATTTATAACTACGCGTAACAATATTTTATGATTGCATTCGCCATTGTTGATATAGTTGTTATGAAATTACTATATATATTATATCTATTTTATGTGTAAACCATCCTAAACATGTAGATTTTAGTTAGTCTATTAAATATTTCTGTTATTATTCGCATCCAATTCGTATTCGTTTTTCAGGATATGGTAACACATTTTTTACATCCATCAATATCCATATCCATATTTGTAAGATATGATTATACCTATATTCGTATCCGTATCCAACCGTTTTCATCCCTATTACTTAGGGTGACACATTGCACTCTTTTAGAGGTCCATTGGGTGTATGGTGGATGCACATGCATCAAGTGTGAGAGGCCACAAAAACTATGGTTAAATCTTATTCTGCTTCTCCAACTACACGTACCTAGTGCTTTAATGGCAGTAAGTAAGCATATGAAATGCTATCAAATGTAAAGTTACAGTGATCACATAAAAAGCACGAGCTGGTGACTCATGTGTATTTTGGGTTACAAGAGAGGATGCACAGAAATCTAGCTTTCACATAAGACAACACATCCCAATATCAGGTGAGGTACTGGAAAATCACTGGGGTGCCATATGCAACTGTTAACATGAAACTAATATAGCGATGGGGTAATGTGTATGCGAGAGAATTATATTAATTATTTAATATTTCATTAATCACTATAAAAATAAATAGTTTGTAATGTATTCAAAAAATAGGCAACATTTTATTTTGGCTTACATATAAAAAGATCTGATAAATGTGAATACGAAATCATAACCTGGGGTAAGCCTATTTGGTGCAACATGTATTCTTCAGCTCTTTGGTTCTAGCATGACCGGGTTCCCTCCAATCAGAATACCAATAGCATAGGGTCTTCAAATATGTGTGGGTTTATTTTTTTGTGGAAAATATAACCTCAGGGATAGATACTTGACTGCAGGAAAAATATCTTCAAAATTCTTAACAAGATCATATATTTTTTTTAAAATACAGGTTAGTAATTGATTTTTTCCTGGTAAACCATAGAGAAGAAATAAATATTTTAGATGTAAGCCTTATACATTTCCCTCAGAGGCAACATTTAATTTGTACTTTGCGGTTCAATGATTTAATCCAATAAGTTTGACCTTTCAAATATCTAGGCAAAAATACTTGCAATAATCTGATAAATAGATTTAATAATATCTGTATTAAAACTGCAGTTAAAGTAAGACATAATTATATAGGCAAATTCACGTGGCCTTGAAATGGTTCTTGTGGAAGGGATTGAAATGATAAATAGATTTAATAATATCTGTATTAAAACTGCAGTTAAAGTAAGACATAATTATATAGGCAAATTTATGTGGCCTTGAAATGGTTCTTGTGAAAGGGATTGAAATGAAAAAGATGCATTCACCGTAGCCCCAAAGTTCTCTTATATAGTAGGAAAGCTCCAAGGATTAGATAGCCGAAAGAAATAGAAAATTACAAGATGACACTAAAGAGATATAAATATCTCAACACTCCCCAAAGTAAGACATAATTATATAGGCAAATTCACGTGGCCTTGAAATGGTTCTTGGGGAAGGGATTGAAATGATAAATAGATTTAATAATATCTGTATTAAAACTGCAGTTAAAGTAAGACATAATTATATAGGCAAATTTACGTGGCCTTGAAATGGTTCTTGTGGAAGGGATTGAAATGAAAAAGATGCATTCACCGTAGCCCCAAAGTTCTCTTATATAGTAGGAAAGCTCCAAGGATTAGATAGCCGAAAGAAATAGAAAATTACAAGATGACACTAAAGAGATATAAATATCTCAACACTCCCCTTCAAGCTGGAGCATAAATATCTATCATGCTCAGCTTGGAACAACAATAGTGAAATGGTCCCTTTGCAAGAGCTTTGGTGAACATGTCGGCAATCTGATCGCTTGAAGCAACATGAGGAGTGAATATAAACCCCTTTTGAATCAAATCATGGGTGTACAAGATGACACTAAAGAGATATAAATATCTCAACACTCCCCCTCAAGCTGGAGCACAAATATCTATCATGCTCAGCTTGGAACAACAATGGTGAAATGGTCCCTTTGCAAGAGCTTTGGTGAACATGTCGGCAATCTGACCGCTTGAAGCAACATGAGAAGTGAATATAAACCCCTTTTGAATCAAATCATGGGTGTAGTGGCAGTCAACCTCAATATGCTTTGTTCTTTCATGAAAAGCTGGATTATTGGCTATAAATAGCGCAGCTTGATTATCACATTTTATGTGCATAGGAAGAGGCACCTCAATAGTTAGGTCAACCAGAACGGACTTGACCCACATCATTTCTGTGCTTCCTTGGGCCATGGCCCTATACTCTAATTCAACGCTGGATCTGGCCACAGCCATTTGTTTCTTGCTCTTCTATGAGACAAATGAGCTGCCCACAAACACAGTGAAGCCTGAAATAGACTTCCTATCCTTGGGACACGCAACATAGTCTGCATCCGCACATCCTGACACTGCAAGGTTCGTGTCTCTCCTAAATAGAAGTCCCGCACCCGGAGAAGATTTGAGATACCTCAAGATCATGTTGACTGTATTCATGTGAGCATGCCTAGGTTACTCCATAAATTGGTTAACCATGCTGACATCAAATGATATATCAGGCCTGGTAATAGTGACATACAATAGCTTCCCTAACAGCTCTTTGTACCGTCTCTTATCTCTGCAGAGTCATCATCATATAGCCTAGCACTGGGATCCATTGAAGTAGTAGCAGGTCTACATCCTGTCATACATGTCTCGGATAGGAGATCAATGACGTATTTCCTTTGCGTCATTACCATTCCTTGTTGGTTTCTTGCAAATTCCATTCCAAGAAAATACCTCAGCATACCAAGATCCTTGATCACAAACTGTTGTCCAAGAAAATTCTTGGTTGCCTGAATACACTCGTTTCACTGCCTGTAACAACAATATCATCCACATAAACCAAAATAACAACAATACCTTTCTGGGTTCTCTTAACAAAAAGAGAATTATCTGCAGTAGATCTGACAAAACCCTTTAGTTCAATCAACTCGGAGAGCTTCTGGAACCAAGCCCTTGGGCTCTGCTTAAGGACATATATGGCCTTATGGAGTTTACACACCATACTGGACTCCCCCTCAGCAACAAACCCTGGTGGCTGCTGCATTTACACTTCTTCTTGCAAGTCGCCATACAAGAAAGCATTCTTGACATCTAATTGGAAAAGTGGCCAGTCCTTTACCATAGCAACAACAATAAGAATGCGCAGTGTAAGAGTGACGTGCAACAGGAGAAAAGGTGTCCTGATAATCCACCCCATAAGTTTGGGTGAATCCACGAGCAACCAACTTGGCCTTGTACCTGTCCACTGAACCGTCTGCACGGTGTTTAATTGTAAACACACATTTACTGCCAAAAATAGAAGCGCCTGGGGGAGAGGAGACGACACTCCACGTACCACGAGACTGTAAAGCGGCCATCTCCTCTTCCATAGCAAGACGCAACGGACCACTCTACAACGCCTTCTGATAGGATCTCGGTATCTGCATCGCTAATAAGGCAACAACAAACCTCTGGAAGTCCCCAGATAGCCACGATAGAGACCCATGAGAGGAAAAAGGATGCATTGTACATGCACGCCTCTTCCATCGTAGAGCAATAGGCACATCTAAGTCCATTGTATCCTCAGTAGGAGTATCATCTATAACATCATGCACACTCAAATCACCGATGCCATTGTGGAACTCAAATGCTCAGAACATACCTTGGGTGTGTTGGATGATGGTGGAGGCACATGAGCTGGAGGCGGCAGCGGCGGCCTGCAAGCTGTGGCGGTGGGCGATGACGTTGAGTTGCTGCCTGCGGGCGGCGGCCTCTAGGGTTTTTGGTGGGGGTTTGGGAATCTAGGGCACAGGCTCTAGTCTAGGATTGTCGCTCTGATACCATGTGGAAGGGATTGAAATGAAAGAGATGTATTCACCGTAGCCCTAGAGCTCTCTCATATAGGAGAGAAACTCTAAGGGTAAATTACATAGATAGCCGAAAGAAATAGAAAATTACAAGATGACACTGAAGAGATATAAATATCTCAACAGTTCTAAACTACAATATTCCTTATGAATGCCAGAAACTTGTTAATTCTTATAGGCAATAGTCTGGCCATTAGATCCTCTTCATTAAATTTGACGAAAACCATAGTACTATGATATTTCATCTTCCATGTACTTAGTAATTTATAGTCTACCACTCACTCCAATGTGTGCAGTGTGTCTACCACCCAAAAGACGATGGTTCAAATCCATCCTTGTGGGGGTAACGTTAGCCGACAACCAGCGTAAAAATTAGTCAGATCTTTCAACGTGGATTTGAGCAAGAACCCATGTAGCCAACGCTACTTAAAGTGGGAGAAGGCTTCACCATTTTTTATGTACTATGTAATTTACAGATGCCACCCACTCTCTAGCTCATTATGACTCCTCTCCTTAATTGCCTCTAGCCCCTGACTCATCTTCCTCATGCCGCATGCCCCTCCACCTCTTTGTCAATGTTAGTTCCACTTACTCTAACATCGACATCAACTAGCAACCCCACCACAACCCCTCCAACAACACGACAAAGCCTTTTTATACATTAAGTAGGGCCAACTACATGGATTCTTTACCTCCATTCAGGTCTATCTTGGGACATTCTCGAGCTTAGATCCAAAAATTAAGATCCTTTCGGATATCCCCTCCAAAAAAACAACTATGCCACAACTTGTTGAAGAGTTTTATATTGAGCATCATTTTATCAGTTTTGTATTTCTTCTTTCCTCAGTATGTAATTTACCCATTAGAGTTTCTCTCTTCTATATAAGAGAACCCTTGGGCTCTATGAACAAACAAGTTCTCATTCTACCACAACATGGTATCAGAGCGGTAATCCTAGATCGGAGTCCTGAGCCAAAACCCTGACCCTACCCTCCAGCCTTGCGTGTTGACCCCCCCCCCATCCTTCTCTTTCTTACGCGACGGTGCTGCTCACTTTCGCTGCTCTCCAGCAGCCCATGCCGCCCACCAGTGGCCCCTTCGTCGTCCTCCAAGTGACCCCTTGCCGCACTCCAACAGCATATCTTCGCCCAGCGACCTCCAGCAACCCCAAATGGTGCCGCTAGCTGTTGCTAGCACACATTCCAGCGCTCCGATCACATCCCCGTGGCTCTAGAAATTCCAACCCTGATTACTTAACAGATGGTTGTCACACAAGTATGAGATTACAACTATCGTGTTCAATGTCCATTTAGACGCAACGCAGCTAGTTCGGGGTTCCTGTGATTATTCATGATGTCAGAAAGTGGTTTTGATACACCATCTAAGGGTGCGTTCAAGGGTGCAACACCCATCGTTAAGATGGATGGTAAAAACTATGAGTTATGGGCCATGCAGTTCATGAATATGTTGCACAATTATGACAAGAAGCATCTTCTGATGCAGGATGAACCAGTCATAGAAGGCCATATCGATATCGATATCGTGTCCGTCTGAAAAATGATATATCGGGATATATCGACAATATCGGTGGAATGTCGGAAATGGCTAAAAAATGGCATCTTTTGTCGTTTTTTTTCAAAAATTAAGATCATCCAAGATAAACAACAAATAACCTACAGATACACACTTATATCACACATATCGGTCCATTTATACCCCATATATCGCACATACTGGTCATTTCGAACATATCAATGTTAATGTTGATTCATGACTTATAGATATTGGAAATGGATTTCATTCAAGTTTTATAATATGAAATAAATTACAAATATACACTAAGATAACATATAAAGTTCATCTATGATCCTTATAATGCACATATCAGTCATATCGAACATTTCGCTAGTACTATTGATTGTTGACCTATAGATATTGAAAATGGAGTTCGTCCAAGTTCTTAGAACACAAATAACTTACAAATATACTCTTAGATCACACATATCGATCATCTATGATCCTTATATCATATATATCGGTCATATCGAATATATCGTTGTCATTGTTGATGGCTAACTTATGGATTTGGAAATGTAGTCCATCCAAGTTCTTATAACACTAAATAACTTGAAAATATACACTTATTTCATACATATCGATCATCCATGACCCTTATATTGCATGTATCTATCATATCGAGCATATCATTGTTAATGTTGATTGTTAACTTATAGATATTGGAAATGAAGTTCATCCAACACTTATATTGCATCACATATTATGCATAAAAAAATGTCTGAACTAATTTTGGAAACGAAACAAATAAAGAGCATAATAGCATTTTTTAAAGAGACATAATTCATAATAATATTTTCGAAAAGAAGATGAATTAAAATCGATTGGACACCTCCAAGTCGAAGAACCATTGTGCGCACATCCCTGTCACACCATACCCTACCAGACGGGGGTCTCGTTGCCCGGTCAGCGAGCCTGGGGGGGCTCAGCTTGGCCCCCCTTACGAGGGTGTGGGGGCAGCGCCCTCGACCCGAAACAAAATATATAAAACAGGATGTGTTTTAATACTAGGAGTAGCAATATAAGTAGTGAAATCAAGCTTGCAAGAGTATTATTCATCAATATATAGATATCAACGAAATTTCGGCGATATCGATCGAGATACGGGGAATTTTGTATTTAATCCAATCAATTTTGGCCGATATGGGTCAGTATGGTGACATATCGCTGATATATCAGTCACTTATCGCCAATATCCCTGTAAAAGGATATACGACCTGATTTCGATACCCTTAACCTCTCGATAATGATATATCGACGATATATCGCCGATATATCGCAATGTGTCCTATTGAACCGGTGGACAAGACATGAACCAACGTCTCATGGGAATCTAATGATGCGTACGCCAAGGTATGGCTATCCGGTACAGTTACTGTGGAAATAGTAAATGACATTCTCGGTCAGCCCACAACAAAGGCAATGTAGGAGCATCTCGTTGCAACTTACTCACATGCAAAGAATGAT
The DNA here is from genome assembly GCA_037367405.1 of Ottelia alismoides. Lineage (NCBI taxonomy): Eukaryota > Viridiplantae > Streptophyta > Magnoliopsida > Alismatales > Hydrocharitaceae > Ottelia > Ottelia alismoides. Next base: position 302,413 of record JAZKJV010011865.1, read on the forward strand.
AAAAAATATTACAGCTCCAACATGATATATTCACAACCAAACAGGGCGATCGACCTCTTCATGCATTGTATACATCTTTGCGGGTTATGTTTGAGAAACATCACGGTTACATACCCCTTACGACCTCTCCAGAGCAGCTAAAGGCCTATAGAGACTCGATCATGACAGGTGTATTTTTTGCAACCCTCAACCCAGAATATGATACGGCTCATTCTCAACTACTCATTCATGCCACTATACCTCCTATGGAGGAAGCATACCGACGACTGAGCCGTCGGAATATCTCCTCCACACCCTCCCAGACTTCATCAGCTATGGTTGCCTTACATGAGAGAGAGAGATTTACTCGCGGCAGAGGTGGCTCTCGCCAAGTTCAGACCTGCTCATATTGTCATCGGTCAGGTCATACAGAGGACATGTGCTATTTAAAGCACGGATTCCCGCTATTAGCTCGAGCCGTTGAACATAGTCCGGTTGTTCCACCAAATCATAATTATCACCACTACGATGATTTTGTTGCTCGATTGCGTGAGATCATGCCTCCGGTTGTTGAATCTGCAAGAACCCGTACAACATATACTGATGCCTCTGCATCCATGAATACAACAGGTATTGCCCATGCTTTTACCAGTCGCTCCAGACCAAATCCTTCCGAATGGATCATGGATTCCGATGCTTCTCGTCATCTATGTGGAGATAGACTACAGTTTGGCACATACAGTCCAGTGCAACCTGGTCGATCGACGGTCATTGCTGATGGGACTCAATCCCCCATTATTGGACAGGGGAGGTTCATCTGACACCCTCAATGCATCTATAGAATGTTCTTCACGCACCGGCTTTCTCTATGAATGCATTGTACATTAGCCAGATTACAAAAGATTTACATTGTCGTGCAATATTTGACACTAGTTCTCTTGTTTTTCAGGATATACTTACGGGCAAGGTGATTGGATGTGGTTCTGAACATGAAGGACCGGCTATACCGATTGTCTCAGTCTACATATGCTGGGGCCATGTCTCTTTCTGCAGGTTCAGTTTCTCCATATACATGGCATCTCAAATTTGGCCATCTACCTCTGCAGAAAATTCGTCGTCTTATTCTTAGAGTTCCTATTGAGTCTACTTTCAAATGTAATCATGTGAACTTAGAAAGCATCACATGTCCAGTTTTTCGAGTCGTCAGAGTTGCAGTAGTCATGGTCTGTTTGAGTTATTTCATCTTGATATGTGGGGTCCAAGTCGTATACCTGATCATCAGGGACACAAGTACTATCTTGTTTACGTTGATTTTTTCAGATTGTCATGGATTTTTCTCTTAAAGCACAAGTTTGAGGCTAGTACAGTAATTCAAATTTTTGTTACTGAAATAAAGAATGTCTTCTCTGCCTTAATAAAATACATTCGTTATGATACCTGTCTCGTTTCTTTAACTCACAGAGCATTATTCATCAGACATCTTGTCCTCATACATCTCAGCAGAACGGTGTGGCTGAAAGAAAACATCGTCATGTTCTTGATATCACCAGGACTCTCCTCATCCAGAGTCGTGCCCTACATTCTTTTTGGGGTGATGCTGTGATGACAGCATGTTACCTTATCAATAGAATGTCGTCCACCAATTGGGAGAAAAAGCTCCCTTTGCCCTTGCTTTTCTTGATAAGGACTTACTTTCTCTTACTCCACGTGTGTTAAGATGCGTGGCATTTGTCCATATACTACGACCTGGTCATGACAAACTCGCTCCTTGAGCTATCAAATGCATGTTCATTGTTCGTTGGTTACTCCCGTGCCAAGAAGGGTTATTGATGTTTTGATCCTGTACATGGCAAATACTATGTTAGTGCATATGTCAATTCCTTGAGTCCATCATGTACTACTCTCCAACAGGTGATCGAATGAGCTCCTCCGAGTCTGAGGATTGTGTTGTTCTTCCACCACCACCTTCTCACGTACCTCAACCTACTCTCAATGTTCCAACGCCTTCCCCAACATCCAGCACGTCCCAGGTAAATCCTGATAATTTGGTTATGACTGATGGAACTAGTAGTGTGCAGGATGACCATGCAGATACACAGGTTGAGCCGGAACCACCAGCAGAAAATGACCTAGGGTGGTCCATTGCCTTGCGAAAGGGAAAACGGCCTTGTGCGCGATATCCCATGGCAGGACAGATATCTCTAGAGAGACTTTCACCATACTTCAGAAATTTTATTGTGGGACTATCTTCTGTTCCAATCCCACATACATATCAGGAAGTACTCAAAGTAAGTGAATGGCGTCTAGCCATGGAAGCAGAGATGGCGGCTTTACAATCCTGGGACACGTGGAGTACAGTTACAACTCCAATAGACGCATCTATTGTAGGATACAAATGGGTATTCATTGTCAAGCATCGAGCAGATAGCAGCATTGATTGCTACAAGGCATGTTTAGTGGCTCGCGGGTTCACCCAAACCTATGGGGTAGACTATCAGAACACCTTCTCTCTAGTTGCTCGCGACTCCACACTTCGGGTCCTACTACCTGTCGCAGTCACACGCGACTAGCCTCTCTACTAACTAGATGTGACAAATACCTTCCTCTATGGTGATCTTCAAGAGGAAGTCTACATACAGCAGCCACCACGGTTCGATGCTGAGGAGGAGGCGCAGAATGTATGCAGACTTCATAAGGCGATATATGGCTTTAAGCAGAGTTTAAAAGCGTGGTTTCAGAAGCTCTCCGGTGTGATAGAAAAGAAGGGATTTGTGAGATTTACTGCAGATCACTCCTTGTTTGTTCAAAGGTCTCAGAAGGGTATTGTTGCTATATTAATTTATGTTGATGACATTATCATTATAGGAGATAATGCATAGGGGATTCAAACAGACTTTCTTAGGTCAACAGTTTGTGACCAAGGATCTGGGCAGTTTACGCTACTTGGTCTGGAGTTCGCCAGGAACCAGCGAGATCTTGTGATGACCCAGAGGAAAGATATTACAGATCTACTATCTGAGACAGATATGACAGAATGTAAGCCATCAACTATTCCCATGGACCCAAGCATGAAGTTTTATGATGATGACACTGATGAGATTGACAAGAGAAGATACAAGGAGTTAGTGGGAAAGTTGTTATATGTAACTATCACCAGATCAGATATATCATTTGCAGTAAGCAAAGTTAGTCAGTTCATGGAGCAGCCAAGACAGGCACATATGGATGCAGTCCATATGATTTTGTGGTACATGAAGACCTTACCTGGTAGGCTGGTACTGGTTTTTTTGTTCAGTAGAGGAACATCTCTTGCCATCACATCTTGTGCAGATGCCAATTATGCAGGATGTCCCAAGGACAGGAAGTCAACTTCGGGGATTGCAGTCTTTTTGGGAAATTCACTAGTATCATGGAAGAGCAAGAAACAGACGGTGGTGGCCCGTTCGAGTGTTGAATCAGAATACAAGGCTATGGTACAAGGCAACACAGAAATGATGTGGGTAAGTTCTGATTGATCTAGCTATTGAGGTGTCACTTCTCATGCATCTCTAATGTGACAACCAGGCTGCACTATTCATTGCCAACAATCCAGCCTTCCATGAGCAAACCAAGCATATCGAGGTAGATTGCCACTACACCCGAGACATGATCCAGAAGGGTCTTATTTCTACTTCTCATGTCAGTTCTAGTGAGCAGACAACAGACGTGCTCATCAAGGCTCTAACCAGAGGACCTTTAAAGAAATGTTGTTCCAGACTGAACTTGATCGCTATCTACGCTCCATATTGAGGGGGAGTGTTGAAGAGTTTTATATTGTAGCACAGTTATATCAGTTTTGTATTTCTTCTTTCCTCAATATGTAATTTACCCATTAAGGTTTCTCACTCATTAGGGTTTCTCTTTTCTATATAAGAAAACCCTTGGACTCTATGAATTAATAAGTTCTCATTAAACCACAACACAACCCACTTCCTCTTCTCCTACCCTAAGGCATCTCTCTCATTGAACATCTTAGTTCACTAATCACATATGTGTAAATGTCTAGAGGCTCTAAAGAATATACATGTTAATAGACTATATGTGACCCATGCATATAGGTGGACTGAGTAATCCACATATGGTCGACTAGGCAGCCACATATAAGTTAGGTTGCTTTATTGATCCAATTTGGACCTTAATCTTACTATCATAAACATAAGACATAAATATGTGCCTCACTATATTCGTCTCCTCTTTACATCTCCATAAACACAAGTAACTCCCCCTACACCCCCACCCCCCCATCCTTTGCTAATCATTAGAACCACATACCCATCCTCCCTTGAACCTATGCATCACCACCACCTTTTCCCTATAGCTAGCGACAAGCCCCTAAGGCACCTCTCCTGTCAAACATCATATTTCATTCTCCTGATCTAATATGACCTATGCATATAGGTGGGTCGAGTAATCCACATATGTAGGCAACCATCCGATTCGGATTCGAATCTTATTATCGTGAAGCTAAGCCATAATATGTACCTCCCTATATTTATCTCCTCTTTACATCTTCATAAACATGAGTAAGTAGCTCCCTCTTTGTCTTTTACTAACCATTGGCATCCCACCTCTCCATTCTTCCCCGATCCCATGCATCTCCACCCTCCTTTTCCCATGGCTAAAGATAAGCAACACCCCTCGCCCCCAAAGCATTACCTCTATGTCACAAGCATTATCACTATCAACATCATTTGGCAAATATAACCGATGATGTGGTTTCTATTCATAGTTTATTTCCAAATTCTCTATTTCTATTTATAATCCTTCGATGACTATTATGTAATTAGCATCTATTATGCCTTAGGGTTTGATGCTAATACGTTATATAAGAAACTTTACCTCATGAATAAAATTCATTGGATTTGATTCTTAGTTTTTCACTACATGATATTCGAGCAATGGTCCTCAACCATAGTCCGTGCCCAAAATCTCGCCGCCACCATAAACCCCCTCTTGCACATATAACCACCCTCCCACAAGTCTCCTCTCACGCACAGACCCTCCGATGCCGTCACTCACCCTGGCGCGGACCTCTACTGCTGCTAGCCCATGCCCATGCAGGACTCCAGCACCACTACACGAGCATAATAGCCCCCAAGCGGACCCCCAATGTCACCGCCAACCACCCCATGGCAGGCTGCAGCACTAGCACGCTCTCATGCGTGCAATATCCACCTCGCATGGGGCCTCTCGATTGTGGGTTGCACCCCTAGGCACCCTTCTTTTACATTGTCATCAATCTCGATTTATTGTTGCCTTCCATAGAGGAATCATTAGAGCTGGTCCTCATGCATGCCAAACTTAGTTGATTTTTCACTCTGACCGCAATGGCTACAACTCTAGTCGAGACCAAGTCTATGATAACCACATCTTCCATGGTTGTTCAAGGGACTTCTATCACTCAATGGCACATGTTGAGAACAACGAAAGAATGAAAGAGCTTGTTTTATTCAAGAGGTCTAGTGGTCCTTATATAGGATAAAACCCTAGAGAGCTCAAAGGATAAAATACATAAATATCCCTTACGAGTTTACAAGAATATACATAGAATATTCTCCTAACAAGGTATACTCATAGAATATTCTCCAGCACGTAGAATATTCTCCTAACACTCCCCCTCAAGTTGGAGCATATTTATCAATCATGCCCAACTTGGAAACAATCCAGGAGAGTCGCTTCTTGGGTAGTGCATTCGTGAACATATCTGCAAGCTGGAGCTCAGTGTTGATGTGAAGAGCAATGATTCTTCCAGTTTTGACAGCATCACGAACGAAATGACAGTCAACTTCTATATGCTCGGTTCGCTCATGAAACACAAGATTCGTGGCAATATAGGTGGCAGATTTGTTATCGCATTATAGTGGAATAGGAATATTGACAACAATACCAAGTTCTTCTAGAAACGTTAATAGCCACGTGATCTCACAAGTAGCTTGAGCCATCGCTCTGTATTCTGCTTCAGCACTGGATCTAGATACAACCGTCTGCTTCTTGCTTCTCCAAGTAACAAGATTCCCTCGAACTATCATGGCATAACCTGTTGTGGAGCGTTGATCCTCTGGTGAACTTGCATAATCAGCATCGGCATATGCAATAACATCGGTGTACCATTTACCCTATAGAAGAGGCCACATCTTGGTAATTCTTTTAAATATCGTAGAATCTGAAGAACATCCTGCCAATGACTGTAACAAGGTTGTTCCATGTGTTGGTTGGCTCTGCTTAATGCATAAGCAATATCTGGTCTGGTGACAGTAAGGTAGAGAAGTTTATCGACTAGGCTCTTGTATCTAGTAACGTCTTCAAAGCTAGGATCAGAGGATGTGATGTGTTTCTTAGGATCTGCAGGAATACCAACAGGCTTGCATCCAAGTAATCCGGCTTTAGTAAGAATGTCCAGACAGTATTTCTTCTGTGAAAGATGAAGACCCTCCGTAGTGCGTAGTACTTCTATGCTCAGAGAGTAACGAAGTGAACCAAGGTCCTTGCTAACAAATACTTTCTGGAGGAAGACCTTGGTCTCTAGTATTCCTTTTTCATCATTACATGTGATAACCATATCATCCACATAGACTGCAAGTATAACAGTACCAGTTGCTCATCTTTTGACAAACACAGAGTAGTCAGACGTTCTCTGAAAGCCAAGGGTGTTGATTTCTACAGCAAGTCTGTCAAACCATGCTCTTGGACTCTACTTTAGGCCATATATGGCCTTGCACAGTCGGCATACACACTCCCCCTCGACTTCTGATGCAAAATTGGAATCGCGCGACGTCGAAAATAACAATTTTTTTGGTGGATTTTTGGTAGAAGAAATAGAAGGGTTGAGAAGAAGAAATTGGAAGGGTTGAGAAGAAGAACACGCCTGTAGCGTGGGGTAGAAGGAGGAGAACCGCGGAGATCGCGTGGAGAGAGAGGGAAAGGGGAAAGGAGAGAGATAAAATCTCAAAATTTTCTTAATACTTCACCCCTAATACATTGGACCCTCATCCCTTTATATAAGAGGGATGAGATTACAAAAATAGTAAATTACTTTAAATTGACAACCGACTTGCCTAAACTGACTCTAACTAATTAACCGACCAAATTTAAAATTAAATCTACGAATAAACGTTGGAGATCACGGGCGATCTCAATTATTTAATTAGAGATATGATAATTAAAAAAACGTAAATAAAATTGACCACTAATTAATTAAATAAATTCGGCCCTATAATTTGAGATCACGTTGCATCAACTCTCCTCCGCTTTAAGAATTCGTCTCCCGACGAATTGCTGAATCTGCAGGCTTGGAGGTCGAATCGGCGTGCTCAATCATTGTCTGGAAGAATAGGTGTGGAGCGAACGGCGGAGTCCATACGCGGGCGTAGATGCCGCGGGCGTCGTGGTCGAAGAACATGTGCGGCGCGAACGGCGGCGTCTTCTTGATTGTGGTTTCTTCCTTGTGGTGGCCGAAGAATTGATGGGGCATGAAAAACATGGCCTTCGGAGCATCCATAGCGAAGTAATAGCACAAGGAGAGGAGAAGAGGAGATGTGTCCAAGGAATGAAGCCATGGGGTCCTTAAATAGGGAAAACCCAAGGTCCTAGTCCTATTTGGATAAGGAAGGTTCCCTAAATTCATACTCACAGCCTTCTTCTTTAAATATTTCTGCCGCCGGGGGCATGGTCGCAATTTTCGTACCCCTTCAATATTCCTTACCTTGTTATCACTTTTGGCCTTTCTGCAAATAGGGAATTCATGGAATGTTCTTTTGCAATTTTTCCAACTAATTTTCCAATCCCTCAATTCCAAGGATTCGGTTCCCTTCTCTCTCACTCTTAGGGTTCGGGGCTTCTTTTTAGGCGCAGGGGCGGCGGCGTGGAACCTCCAATAGCTGGCGGTGGGGACGAGTCGGCGCTGGCACCACGTGGGCGGCGGCTTGGAGATGGAGGGTTGCAGCTCACGGCTAGGCGGGGTGTGCTGAGGCGCGCGACGTAGAATAGCTCTGGGAGAGGGAGGGCGGCGAGACTCGAGCGCGTCGAGGCGGGTGTGGCGCCAGTCGGGGGAAGAGGGGAGGGCGCGGGCAGGTGGTGGAGTCGCGGGAGGAGGAGGGGGATCCTGGGGAAGGCGGGGGCGAGGCTGGGGGTGCGGGACTGGGAAGGCGACGACGGTGGGGGCGTCGCAGGGGGCACCGGGAAGGTGCAGGTGGTGGATGGGGGGAAGGCGCGGCGGGGAGAGGGGGTTCAGGGGTGATGGCGAGGGAGGGCGGTCGGGTAGCGGGTAGCTGGGCGTTGTTGAGGCGATGGGTGGGATGGTGGCGCAGCAGAGGTGAGCGGGAGGGCGTGGGGAAAGGCGGCGAGAGTGAGAAGGAGGAGGGGGTGTCCTGGGGAGAGGGCTAGTGCGCGGGGGAAGGGGGTTGGCGAGAGGGTGAGTGGCGCGGGACAGGGGGCAGGCGAAGGCGGCAGGGGGGGTGGCGCGGGTCTGTGGAAGGGCCGACAGGGCCAGGAGGGCCGCTGGGGTGATTGGGGATCGGATCGGGGCTGCCGAGGCTGTGAGAAGGGGGCCCGCTGGTGAGGGGCTGCCATTGTTGGGTTGCAGCGGGGTTGTGGTTGACATCGGGGACGTTTCGGCGGTGGGGTCTGGCCCGAAACCTTCTGGACAGCCATTATTTCGTCACTTTTTTCTTCTGAAACGATCTGGACAGCAACCGTTTTGTCTTCCTCAGCGATGATTTCTTCGTCCAAACTTGCGGCAGCGGTATCGACGGGTGGAGGCGTTGTTTGGGCGTCGCGGAAGGCCTCAAAGTTAGCCATTAGATCTCGAAACATGGACTGGAAGTTGGTTTGTAAATCATGTATCATGTGCTCCGTCTCCTTGTAGCAGGCGCCAATGGTGGTGATGGCTCGTCGTCTTCGTTCGGATGAACGATGGGGCGTCGGCGCGTGTCGGCGCACATGTCGATACGGATCGTCAGATCGTGAGGACGATCTGTAGGCCATGCTCTGATACCAAATGATGCAAAATTGGAATCGCGCGACGTCGAAAATAACAATTTTTTTGGTGGATTTTTGGTAGAAGAAATAGAAGGGTTGAGAAGAAGAAATTGGAAGGGTTGAGAAGAAGAACACGCCTGTAGCGCGGGGTTGAAGGAGGAGAACCGCGGAGATCGCGTGGAGAGAGGAAAGGAGAGAGATAAAATCTCAAAATTTTCTTAATACTTCACCCCTAATACATTGGACCCTCATCCCTTTATATAAGAGGGATGAGATTACAAAAATAGTAAATTACTTTAAATTGACAACCGACTTGCCTAAACTGACTCTAACTAATTAACCGACCAAATTTAAAATTAAATCTACGAATAAACGTTGGAGATCACAGGCGATCTCAATTATTTATTTAGAGATACGATAATTAAAAAAACGTAAATAAAATTGACCACTAATTAATTAAATAAATTCGGCCCTATAATTTGAGATCACGCTGGCCGTCTAATTATTTAAATTGTGGCCGTTAATTTTATTTACGTTTTTTAAGTTGTCGCAATTTTAAATAAAGAGATCGCGTGTGATCTCAATTAGTCTTAATTTGAATTTCAAATTTGGTAGTTAGTCGGTTAATTAGTTAGAGTCAGTTTAGGATAATTGGTTGTCGGTTTAAATTATTTTCTATTCTTGAAATGTCATCCCTTCTATATAAAGGGATGAGGGTCCAATGTTTTAGTCAGTTCAAGATGTGATAAAATAGAGATTTATCTTTCTCTCCTCTCCCATCTCTCTCCTTCTCCCCGCGTGATCTACACGTGTTCTTCTCCCAAACCCCTAGTATTCCCGACGAGTCTCTTCTCTCTTCCCCTCGCGGTCTACGCGTTTCTTCTTCTCTAACCCCGTGCATCCGGTGTGTCTTATCTTCTCAACCCTTCCAGTTTCTTCTTCTCAACCCCTTTATTTTCTTCTACCATCGAAAAATCCACCGTCAAATCTATTTCCCGCATTGATGCAAAATGGAATTCGGCGCGGCGCGGGAAATAGATTTGACGGTGGATTTTTCGATGGTAGAAGAAAATAGAGGGGTTGAGAAGAAGAAACTGGAAGGGTTGAGAAGAGAAGACACGCCGGATACACGGGGTTAGAGAAGAAGAAACGCGTAGACCGTGAGGGGAAGAGAGAAGAGACTCGTCGGGAATACGAGGGGTTTGGGAGAAGATGAACGCGTGTAGATCATGCGGGGAGAAGGAGAGAGATGGGAGAGGAGAGAGAGATAAATCTCTATTTTATCACATCTTGAACTGACTAAAACATTGGACCCTCATCCCTTTATATAGGAGGGATGACATTGCAAGAATAGAAAATAATTTAAACAGACAACCAATTATCCTAAACTGACTCTAACTAATTAACCGACTAACTACCAAATTTGAAATTCAAATTAAGACTAATTGAGATCGCACGCGATCTCTTTATTTAAAATTGCGACAACTTAAAAAACGTAAATAAAATTAACGGCCACAATTTAAATAATTAGACGGCCCTACATGTCGAGTCCACGCTGCATCAACTCTCCTCCGCTTTTAAAAAATTCGTCTCCCGACGAATTGCTTGAACCTTGAGGCTTGACATAAGGCGCTTCATGAACTTGTGTCGACGTGCGCGTGAACGTGAATCATGAGATATGCAACTCAAATCATACTGCATCTTCCAATGCACGACGGGATCGTCGATCGTAGGGACGATTCGGTTGCCATGCTCTGAAACCAATTGATGCAAAATGGAATTCGGCGCGGCGCGGGAAATAGATTTGACGGTGGATTTTTCGATGGTAGAAGAAAATAGAGGGGTTGAGAAGAAGAAACTGGAAGGGTTGAGAAGAGAAGACACGCCGGATGCGCGGGGTTAGAGAAGAAGAAACGCGTAGACCGCGAGGGGAAGAGAGAAGAGACTCGTCGGGAATACGAGGGGTTTGGGAGAAGAACACGTGTAGATCACGCGGGGAGAAGGAGAGAGATGGGAGAGGAGAGAGAGATAAATCTCTATTTTATCACATCTTGAACTGACTAAAACATTGGACCCACATCCCTTTATATAGGAGGGATGACATTGCAAGAATAGAAAATAATTTAAACCGACAACCAATTATCCTAAACTGACTCTAACTAGTTAACCGACTAACTACCAAATTTGAAATTCAAATTAAGACTAATTGAGATCACACGCGATCTCTTTATTTAAAATTGCGACAACTTAAAAAACGTAAATAAAATTAACGGCCACAATTTAAATAATTAGACGGCCCTACATGTCGAGTCCACGCTGCATCAACTTCATAACCTGGAGGCTGCATCATGTACACTTCCTCGTCAAGATCGCTATATAGGAACACATTTTTCACATCTAACTGAAAGATAGGCCATGCCTTATTAGCTGCCACAGAAAGTATAGTCCTTATTGACCCTATGTGTGCAACCGGTGAAAATGTCTCAAAATAATCCACTCCATATGTCTGTGAGAAGCCCTTTGCTATAAGACGAGCTTTCAATCTATAAATCGACCCATCGGGTGACTGCTTAGTCGTGAAGACCCATTTGCACGCCACTGGTCTGGCCCCCTTAGGACATTGCACCAGATCCCATGTACCCATGGAAAGAAGAGCATCCATCTCTTCGTCCATGGCCTTTCGCCATCCTGAATCCTGCAAAGCACTATGGTGGTCTCTCGGAATAGAGATAGACATGAGAGCATATGTATAACTTCTGTCAGCGTAAGATAAACCAGCAGTAGAAGTGAAATGAGTCATTGGATGAGAAGTACATTGCCTCTTAGTTATGCGAAGAGCAATTGGTAGATCTTGTGGACCATCCGGGGCAGTATTGGAGGGGACACTTGTAGAAGGCATATCATCCTACAGTAAAGAAACAGGTAAAGGGACATCTGGTGGTGAAGATCTACGTTTGTAGACAATGGTTGGAGGTGGGAGATTCAGAGGGATATCTATAACATGTTGAGTGAAGAAGCCGGTCTGTTTAAAAAAGGTTACATCTGTAGAGATATAATAGCGATGTCCATTAGGATCATAACATCTGCAACCTTTTTTAGTACGAGAATAACCGAGGAAGACGCACTTGATTGCACGAGGAGAAAGTTTATCTGTAGTGTGAAAGTTATGAACAAAAGACACACATCCAAAGATCCGTATGGGAAGAGGGAAGGGAGACTCATTTGGGTAAAGTAGAGAGAAGGGGGTTGAGCCATTGAGGTTTGGAGATGGAATTCTATTGATAAGATGAATGGCAGTCAGTATGGCATCACCCTAGTAGGTTTTGGGAACCTTCATTTGTGTAAGGAGGGAACGATAGGAGATGTATGAGTTTTCTTCCTGCTATCCCGTTTTGTTGGGACGTATATGGACAAGAGGTTTGATGTATGGTTCCTTGGGAGGCAAAGAAATCCGTTAAGTCATGTTGGGTAAACTCCAGTGCATTATCAGAGTGGAAGTGTTGTATACCACGGGAGAAGATATTCTTGACATACTGAAAGAAATTTTTGACAATTTTATTAATCTTCGAACGCTCTTTTAGAAGATAGACCCATGACGACCTACTATAATCATCAACGAAGACAGCAAAATACTTGTGCCCACTCAGAGTACGAACCGGACAGGGTCCCCAAATATCACAATGGACTAGGAAGAAAGGAACTTCACGACGAGGTTCATTGCGAGCAGGAAAAGAAGCACGATGTTGTTTCCCGAACTGACATGCTTCGCAGTCAAATGGCTTCAGCGAAGAAAGTTCAGGGAACATCAGAGAGAGAGCTTTGACAGACGGATGGCTGAGATGGAGATGCCAAAGAAGAGGATCAACAGAGATTGACGAAGCGCCAGCAAAACTAGAGTCAGACAGGATATCAAGATAATAAAGACCATTCTTCTCATGTCCCCCACCAAAAATCTGCCTAGTCAGGATGTCCTGAAAATAACAACAGAATTCATCAAATATAACTCAACAGTTAAGCTCAGTGCACAACTTGTGAACATATAATAAGCTGAGAGGGAAGTCAGGAGCACAGTGAACACCAGTAAGTCGGAGTTTGGAGGAAAACTCCATGGTACCAACACTTGTAATAGGTGAATGAGCACCATTTGCAACTTGAACAGTCTTCACAATGGAAGATGGCCGTGAGAAGGTGAGAAGGCTACCTTCTCCCATGAGATGCGTATATGCTCCCGAGTCAATGATCCATGCAGGAGCAGATGTAGAGACAACGTTTGCAATATTACCTGATGTAGTGGCCAAACTAGCAGTGGAGGCAGAAGTAGGAGTATCAGTAGCTGAGTTCTGTAATAGTTGCCGAAAGCGAGCATACTCAGATGCAGTAAAGGAAGGCTGACTGTCACTAGAAGGCTAACCCTGAGAGGTGTCTACAATATCATAGGTATCATCATTGGAGACGGTCTCATAGACATTGTTAGCATTGATGGGCATTCCAAACTTCGCCCAGTAGCGTTCTGACGGATGATTAAGGCGTCCACAATGTGTGCATGCAGGATATCGAGCAGTAGTAGTGTCATACCCACGGCCACGACCAGAGTCACATCCCCGTCCAAACTCACGGCCTCTGCCACGCTGAAATCACGTCCACGTCCCCCTTGGTAGGTCGGGCGTCCTCTAGCAAAATGTGTCGTAGTCTCAGCAGACAGGAGGTGAAGGAGACTCGAGTTCCTGTAGACGTCCGAAAATAGTCTCAAGAGAGGGTAGAGCTGTAGTAGTAAAATATTGATCCTTGACCGACTTGTACCGTGGATGTAGTCCTGATAAAAAACGGTACACTTGCCATTCCATCCGTTCACCTATCTATTTGTCACAACAGGCATGTTGAAAAATGAGAAGCTCTTCATACATGCTTGTGAGGAGTCGGTAGTACTCGATCAAGGTTGTATCTCCTTGATTTGCAGACCAGATCCGTGTATATATGTCCGAGAGTCTGGACTTTGTTGTCTTCTGTGAGTATGTGTTCTCAAGACTCTCCCACATCGTCTTTGTTGTTTCCTTGTAGAAAAGATTGGAGGCTATATTTGGTTCAACACGGTTGGTCATCCAAGTAATCACCTGGCAGTTGTCTACATACCAGGTGTTGTAGTCCTTTTCCGTCTCCTTGGGCGGATATTTTGTCAGAACATAATTCTTTCGCTGACCACCAATAAAAACTTTGAAAGATTGAGACCACAGTACATAGTTCTCTGAACCCTTGAGCTTGATAGAAGTGCCTTGGATCATCATAGAAAAAGTCGGATACAGGGGCTTTGATTCTGCAGATGTCATGGTGATCGCAAAGGTCAAGAAAAAGTGACCTAGATAGTCCTCGTAGTGTTAGAAATCATATAGACCTAGCACAGCATTGAACAGAGGCGTGGTGCGTGAGACCGCAGGAGACAACAATGGAGGGTCGTAGTTAGCGATGTTGGCGGCGAGAGGCCGCTGGTGTACATCGAGAGGCTGTAAGGGGCGACGGCGGGCTACAGGGCCACAGGGAGGGGCCGGAGGGGGGGGCAGGCTGCAGGAAGCGGCTGGACCGCGTCGAGAGGGGGCGGCGGAAGGCCGCAGGGAAGGTCGCCTCAGGGAGGGGGGGTCGCCGCAGGAAGGTAAGGTCGCCGCAGAGAGGGGGGGAGGCCGCAGGGAGGGCCGCAGGGGGGCGGGAGTGCCGCGGAAGGGAAGAAGGGGGGGTTAGCGGTGGGGTTAGGTCAGAACACCGGTCTAGGACCGTTGCTCTGATACCATGTTGAGAACAACGAAAGAATGAAAGAGCTTGTTTTATTCAAGAGGTCTAGTGGTCCATATATAGGACACAACCCTAGAGAGCTCAAAGGATAAAATTCATAAATACCCTTACGGGTTTACAAGGATATACTTAGAATATTCTCCTAATAAGAATATACTCATAGAATATTCTCCAACACATAGAATATTCTCCTAACATCACATACAACCATGTGCTTTGATGTCGGACCTTCAAGGTGTTTATCGACGGTCATAGGAAGATATATGTTCTCATGAAGAAACCTCTGAATTAAATAGATAAGGATTATGATTCCTGACTGAGCAATACTTATCAGGTCATGAGATGGATGACTAACATTGCCAAGCCCAACATTGTTGCTCTCATGTACAAGGAGAATGCTAAAGACACGTGGGATGAATAGGCCCATAGTTATTCGCAGCAGACTGCCAAGTCACGATTCGAGGCTATCTACATGCAGATTTTGTCCGCTTCTTAGGGAGATTCCTCGCTCATAAAATTCTACCAAAAAACTCACTGGCGTATATAAGGAACTTGCCATCTTCCATGCCATTCTCCAACACCAAGAAAGGAACAGTTATAATGCGGATATGCATGGATGGTATAATTCTAACAGGAAATGATGAACATGGCATTAATTCTGGAAAGATCTTTCTGAGCACTTTTTTACTAAGGACTTGGGGAACTTCGATTTTTTATTGGTATTAAAGTAGTCGGAAACTCTAAGAAGATGATTTTATCACAGAAGACATGTAATTGATATGCTATAAAAGACATGAATGCTTGGGACAAAACATGCATCTTCTGTATGGATCTGAATGCTCATCTAGATGAAAATTATTCTAAACATGTAGATGCAAGACAATACAGAAGCCTAGTTGGTAAGTTGTTATACTCTATCATTAGTCGTCCATATATCTCCTCAGTCAATCCTGCAAGTCAATTCATGGATGAGTCCCATTACACACATTGGGACGTTTTGGTGATGATACTGAGATGGTTGAAGTATGCACCGGTCAAAGGACTTCTCTTCACATGTCAGAAGTCCTTGAAGGTGGTAGCATACAATGATGCAGATTACGCAAGTTGCCCTAAAGATAGGAAATTCACAACATGCTTCAACCTCTATATTAAGGGTAATCCACTGACATGGAAAAGCAAGAAACATGGTGTAGTAGCTCAGTCCAGTGATGAGTCTAAATATAGGACAATGGCCCAAGCCACTACTGAGTTAATGTGGATTTAGTCCGTCTTCAAAGATCTCCATCTCATTGACCCAGATCTAATGGTGTTAAGATGCAATGACTTCGTGGCCATTTTTAATGCAGACAATCCTACTTTTCACGAGGACAAAGCGTGTAAAGTATATTGCCACTACACAGGAGATGTGATCCAGAAGAGACACACTCATACTGAACCACTACCCTCAAAAGAACAGACAACAAATGTATTCGCTAAACTTCTGAGTCAGATGTACATCAGATGTACATCCAAGCTGACATGCTAGGACTTTTGTCGTCCTCATGTTTCATGTAAAACCCAATGGACATACTTGTAATTTGACATCTTCTTTTCATCTTATACAGTGAAAGGAATTAATGTATTTATAAATGGAGTCAATTTTTCAATCCCAATTTACAATACCAAGCAAACATTCAACAAAAATACAACATTTACATGGAAAACCCTTTCAATGAGAGGGAGAAAATCACAAGAACGATGGCCCAGTAACCTTTTATATACGAATAGATTTTTCTCCATGATATGGTCCTAATGGACAACTAAAAGGTGTGAACATTTTACCTAGGGCATGGTTAACCTAATGCAATATGCCCCCCCCCCCCCCCAAGTTGAGAATGGATGGCAAGCATGTCTAACATGCTCACATCATGGAAGGCCGTATCGCGATATATCGGCGACATATCGGTATCGACAGGTCACCGATATATCGCCGATATATCCGATATCGGGTATCGACAGGCAAAAAAGGCGAGATTTGGTCCGATGTCGGCGATATGGCGTCGATATATCGCCGATATATCGGTATCGACATGGTACCGATATCGATACCGATATCGATATGTCCTTCCATGACTCACATTCATTTCATCTTGTACAGGAGGAAGGCCCTTTGCGGAAACATCGATAAGCTAATTCTCTGATATGAAGAACAATGTACAGATTTAGCCATTAGCAATCTTTTCTAGGATGAAGTCCTGGTCCACCCCAGGCTTAGCGTGATTGCTAGATTGTTTGCAAGATTAATGACAGCCTTGTCATAGTAAAGCCTCATAGGGAGCTTGACATGAATGCACAAACAATAAGCATGGTCTAAACTCACAACATATCTACAACTCCGAATGCCATTCCAACATATCTACACTTGATCTTGCACAAAAAATGATGGTGTTCCCTCGAAAACACCCTGCCCATTAAGCATGATCTAAACTCACAAATCTATATTGGTATCCTTTGACTGTGTAAAAAACAACCCCTTTCCTAGTTTTTTCGTCAGATAAGACATAATTCTGTGGACTGTGGTGAGGTATGCGCCACTTAGAGCAGGTATGGATTAGCTTACCACATTCATGGCATCCATAATGTCTGGTGTATTAAGAGAGAGGTATAAGCATCCCAAAAAGCTTCTAATAGCTCCTCCTGAGAGGGTCATCAAGAGGCCTCCCGCTATTTAGATTGAGCTTATAATTTTCCTCCATAGAAGCGGTAACATGTCAACATCCCATATTTCTTGTTCCATGGTGCATATCAAAAACATATTTTTGTTGGCATATACTTAACCCATCTTCGGATCCCACAAACTCAATGCCAACAGAATATAGAAGATTCCCTAGGTTCTCACTTTTGAATTGAGTTGTGAATTTGATTTCAAGGCAATCAATCTCATCACCATTGATTGACCAAAACTTAACAAGTCACTATGATCCTATTTTTCTTACTTATACCCATGGTTTTTATACTATCCGCAAATGATCAAATCATACCCACGATGACCAAACTCTTTGATAAAGACCATTCCAATAACAAACTCATCCTATACAGCCATTGGAAGGGATTAAGCTCTTTATTGCTAATTATGTGTGTTCAAGCACTTAATAAGCAACTGATTTTGCATTCAATACACATTAGGTTATTTATATTGCAAAGCATCCTTGGGTCAAAAAATGTATCCAATGGATCCAGTATTAAATCAAAAGTACCAATGTTAACTATTGAATGTCGAATGAATAAAGTTAATCCTAGTTTTTGGGTGCGCCGCTTATTCATGCTTGCCCTTTCCCCCTAAAAAACTATTGAACGTATAAAAAAACTAGAGGTATTCCAAATTCTAGACCTTAAGTTATGAAGTCGCTACATTCTAATCTAATGATTCTAAATTAACCACCTAGCACATCATCACACATGTACTAGTGTCAAGAAACCGAGAAGAACTCTGGGTATTATATACTGAATTGTCCAAAACACACATAAAATGAAGACACCCTAACCAGGATTGTGCCTTCAGAAGGAAAAAAAATGAGCCAAGTGCCTTTTTTTAGGTTCTATCGGAAATTGACGGATGATTCAGAAACCATTCTTGGTGTCGAACATGTGCGACTCATGTACCATGTAAGGTTGGCCAACTCCATCCTATTAGTAGAAAGAAGGTTGCTCATAGAGGCAGAGAGTGAGGCAGAGATGGCTTAAAGACGGAGATGCCAATACCAGCTATTTCCATAGGATTGCAAGCGGAAGGCAACATCAAAACTGTAATAGACATGTAGTGGTTAATGATAGAAGAGTAGAGGGAGGTCGAGACACGGGCTTGGCCTTGGTGGAGCACTTTAGGCCTTTTTCGCATCGCGCAGAGAGGTGACCTTGGAGATGGAATAACCCGGGAGCATCACATCACATGTCTCTAGTCAGCACGGCACCATCTGATACAGAGCTTCACTTTAGAAGAGGTGAAGACAATGGTTTGGAACCTAAACGCGGACATGGATCCTGTTCTAGATGGTTTTCCCACTTTTCTTTTTCAAAAATTCTGGCTTTTGGTTGGTTTAGAGGAGGTTGAAGTCATGGAGGAGTTTGCAGCAAGAAACTCGAGATTCGAAAGAGTGAACAAAGCACTTATCTGCCTTCTCCAAAGAAGGAAGGTTCTGAATAGTTGGAAGATTTTCGCCCATTTGTCATGTCAAATGCTATTTACCTGATTGTTGTGAAAGTCTTGACAAACATGCTGAATATGATTCTGGATCATATTGTTTCTCCACTTCAGTCTACCTTCATCCCCGGTAGACAGATCGGTGATATCCTACTTGTGGCAACGAAGATCCTAGCGGACTGGAAAAGAAGCCGCAAAAGAGGGATTATATGGAAGGTGGATTTTTCCAAGGCTTATGATTCTTTGGACCAGCACTTCATTGGTATGCACTTGTCCGACATGGCTTCCCTGACATCCGAATCTCTTGAATGAAACATTGCATAACAACTGCTCCATACTCGATAGTCGATAATTGTGAATGGTCGTCTGAAAGGGGGGGCTTCTTTCAGCCCCAACGGGGAGTGCAGTAAGGATGCCCTCTTGCCCCTTTGCTCTTCGTCATTGCAGCGGATGTTCTGGCATATATGGTGCATCAAGTGACCTCTCAAGGGATCATAGTTGGCTACTCCTTAAGGGATATTTATGTGCCTCTACTCCAGTATGTGGATGACACAATTTTTTATTGAGGGATGGAGGGATGAGGCAAGGGGCAAGGTGCATACTTTGGAGATTTTTGGCGATTTTCTAAACTTATTCCTAATCATAGTAAATCTATAGCTATTCCATTTGGATTTTCATATGATGATGCACCTGTTTGTAGTTTGGAGTTGGGTACATAATATGGTACTCTTTTGATCAAGTACTTTGGGATACCACTCGCCTGTGGCAGGTATAAAATTTCTGATTGGTTGCCCATGATTGAGAAGATTCAGGCTAAACTTGCATGTAGAAAGCAGCTATGCTATCAAGAGGAGAACAATTGTTGCTTCTGAAGGCAGTCCTTTCGGCAATCCCGATTTTTTTCATGTCTTCCCGTCTTTTGCCAGGTGAGGTAAGATGATGATTAAAGATAATTATGAGGAGATTTTTTGGTCTAATTTTGGATAGAGTGGGAAGGGGATCCAAATGGTTAACTGGGAAACTGCTGCCCTCCGTAAAACTCGTGGGGGCTGGGAACTTCACGCTTGGAAACAATAAACCAGGGTTGTAAAAGTCGCCCGACTATCCCGACTATCCCGACTAGTAGGTCCGACTAGTCTAGTCAGTGGGGTGGCCGACCGAATACCGACTAATTCTGACTAGGTACACTAGTCGATCATTTTTTTGCTTGGAGATACCATATTCTTATATGTTTTGATATTTTGTAAGCAGACTTATTATAATATGCTTAGTGTTTTATTTAAATTCAATTATTTTTTATTTTATTATGATAGTATAAAAATGTAGAAAAACTATGTAGATATATGTATAGAAATGAGTTACATGTTTAAAATAATCATAAAATTCAAAGCCGATTAAATTCCGACTAAATCTGATTAGTCATCCGACTGCCGATTAATCCTTAGTCAGTGGCCCAACCACCGAGTACCGACTACCGACTTTTGCAACCTTGCAATAAACAAGGCATTTCTTTTGAAATGGGTTGCAAGAATATGGGGTGATGGTGAAAATCTTTGTTGTAGACTTATTAGGAAACTGTATGACGTACATGTATAGGAAAACATGGTTAATAATCAACAGGCTTCTATTCTGCCTTCTAGAAAGGCATTGGATCCGTGATGCCTCAAGTTGGTGATCTCTTCCGATCGTCTTTGGGAGATGGAGCTTCGTTTGCCTTTTAGACCGATAATTGGATAGATTATGGTACTCTGTCCACTAGATTCCCACGTCTTTTCACCCTCTCCCTCTCACAGGATGCAAAGGTGACGGATTGTTGGGATGGAGTCTGGTTGCCCGCTTTCTGTTTAGATCTTTCAGACCAACATTTTGAGGATTTTGTGCATCTATTGGACTCTTTGAGTCAGATCTGCGGTATGCCAAGTGGCAGAGATCATTGGAAATGGAGAGATGGGGATTTCTCTATTAGGTGCAGCTACAAGACCGTTGATAAACCGTCGATTTCTTCTGATGTCATCCTTATTCATGAATGCAAACTTATCTCGGAACTGAAATTACAAAGCAGGATTTGCGTCTTCTTATGGCTACTTCGCAGGAGGTGCATATTGATACAGGTTTGATGGTCTAGATTTTTCGCAGGTGCTACGGATCTTTGTCTTCCCTGCAATTTGGAGAGTGAATCCGTATAGCACCTTTTCCTCTATTGTGATAAAACTTCCTCCATCTGGAGGGACACTGGTCTCTCTTGGTTGAATGTTCAAATTCTAGAAACCTTTTGGGACTCATTGCATGCTGCAAGATTGAGGCCCCATGAAGAGATCCATTGATCAATTGCTACCTCATGGGCCATTTTGTTAGCTAAAAATGGTACGATATTTGACAGAGTCAGAAAATGTATTTTGTTCATGCTAATGTTCTCTTTTAATCTTGGTTTCAGTAAGTGTTTCTTCTTTCATCTTTATTAATATATCTGGTGTGGGAACCATAGCATGTTCCCCCTCTTTTGACTTTAAAAAGAAAAAAAAGCCCAACTAGTAATTAACCAATTTGCAACTTGGATTATTTCCGCAGGTTCTATAGTAATTTCTCCAGCTTAACAACATAAAATTACCCCCAATTTTGAAAATTAACCCATTATATAAATTTAGATTGAGGGATAGAGTTTAGATACAAATTTCAGGTCAAGTTAACCTGAGAATTGTTCCAAAAGTTAATCAGTTTCAATTAGGGAAGTAGAGCTTTCTTGGTACATATTTGATGTGACACTTGATGGATAGTAATTGATAGAGATAATTTAAAAAAGGGGCAGGTGAGAAAACTTAAATGGTTATATTGATGTCGAAAGTGGGCAGGCGAGATATCTTGAATGGTTATATTGTTGTCGAAAGTGGTTGATATAGAAAGATATCATCATGTAACATATAATGGATAGAAATGGTTGAATTATAATGGAACGAAGGAGTTAGTAGAAATGGAATAAATTGGTAGTGAAGATACTTATCCTAGGAGTTATTCATTCGGCTAACTAATCCTCAAAAAGGGATTAACTCATTGCCTGACACCAAATCCAAACAGAGTAAAGGTCAGTTTAATTGCAAACAATACGAAACTCCATGCCTCCAGAAAAAAAAACAATTTATTTTTCAATCCCATGAATGCATTCCACGGTTTACAAGGAAAGGTTATTCCTCTAGTTAACCCCATGGTGGAACGCAATATATATTTATGTTGACCATGACTGGACTAAAATTACCTCTACTCACATGATAATTAACCTTTTCATACCATTCCAAACGTATATCTTGTACAAATAATGTGATGTATACATTGTTGTAAAAGTCGGCCGATTAGTCGAATCGGTGGGGGGATGGGGGGTAGACGACTCGACTAGGCCTAGTCGGTCAACCCGACTAATCGGGCCGACTTTTACATAGAGATTTGTTTGTGCTTTTTCAAAAGAAATTATGATGGTATAGAAAATGTACAGATCTATGCAAATATATAAGAATACATGTATAAAAAATGATTTATAAAATTCAAATAATTAAAATAAAAAACTCAAAAGCAACTAATGACCGATTAAATCCGATTAGTCGCTCGACTAAATTAATCCTTGGTCAATGAGCCCTGCCGACCGAGTACCGACAACCGATTTCTGCAACCTTGTATGTATATAATCTAGTTCTTCCTTTATTCACTTGTTTCTCATCACATTTTTTAAATTGATAACTGGTCCAAAGCATTTCATGCCGGTTGATTTCGTTCCACCAGGAACCAAAGTATACTAACTTGCTCAGACCCAACAGAATCCATATAGGTAGATCGTCGATAAGAAGAACTAGCTTTTGTAGGTTCTTTAAACTTTTAATCTAATAAGTGAATAACTAAACCAAATACATTTCTTCAAGTTAGATTTATTCTGTAAAAATGAAAGACAACCATATTTATCCCTTTGCATCGCCTGTTAGATACTGACAAGATCAGCAATCCTATACTGCAATAGCTAGATCGATGACATTATTGTTGTCAAAAATGGGGATGTGAATAGCATGCTCTTTCATTTTGCTCCTCTGGTGATACTTGACATTCTGTAGAGAATCTTGTAATTGATGTCATATTGATCTTTTTAATTCAGATCGGCATTGTCTAAAGTTCGTGCTGAGTGTGGATGAATCGTCGGCTCTGACCACTTTATTACACATGGATCCTCATGCTCGTGGATGTGGCACAGATATTTAAAAATGGAACCATTGAACACCACAACCAACCAAAGAATGTTAGATTTATGCGGAAGCCCCTTAAAAGAGGAAAACAAAACGAGGTTGTGCAGATAATCCGGAAAGATCTTGGAGAACAAACTGAACAGACTACATAATCACTCAATCACAATACAATAAGAGATTCAATGTGATCTCCTTGTTTAAACAACAAATCACAATCAAATTTTCCAACAGGACACAATACTTAATTTTAAGGGAGCCCAACATAGACATCTAAGTAGTCCATCAGCCCTAAACCAA
Organism: Ottelia alismoides; assembly: GCA_037367405.1. Classification (NCBI taxonomy): domain Eukaryota; kingdom Viridiplantae; phylum Streptophyta; class Magnoliopsida; order Alismatales; family Hydrocharitaceae; genus Ottelia; species Ottelia alismoides. The sequence continues at coordinate 325,885 of JAZKJV010011865.1, forward strand.
ATATTCACCCACTACACTACTCAAACATGCACGACCTTCATAAATAGGCAATAAAAAAAGTCTTCCTCCTTCCCTCAATATATGCAAAATACCATTACTGACATTTTCTTTGACCTATTCAGATATGTATATAAAGCAAAATATTACCCACTATAAAGAGTCATATTTCATGCTAACATATTATATTATCGAGTTCTCCTCGAAAACAACAATAACCATAATGTCCAAAGAATTATATCATACGAATAAATTACATGTATATTAATCATCCACTGCTTTTCCATTGGCCACCAATGGAGACTAGAAGTCAAAATGTTACAAGTAGTGATCATCTATGACAGATCCACAAATTTCAGAATTTGACTTGTAAGAAATAAAAAAGACAGGCATGCCTTGATAGTAAATTTCTCTCCATTGCCTTCCTCGCAGTATTTTCTCTACAACACACCCATAGCACACCCCATAGGTCCTCTAACACACTGCATATTCCAAAGAACTTGATAGGCAAGCCGTCTATTGGTTATTTGGTTTCATTAAACACTATGTACTGATATCTATAAAATGAAAAGCAAAGCCTCCTTGCTAGATACCAAGCATCAGGAAAAGAAGTTTCTACTTGCAAAGGAAAGATCACCTAGCATGTGCACACAACAACAACAAAGCCTTTTGAACCCACTTCAGTGTGATCATGGCTCAAATCTTGGGGCAAGCATGTGTGCTTGTTTCCCCCTCATGAAAAAAAACAACTAAGCCTTTTCCCACATTAAGTACGGTCGGCTACATGGATCCTTTGCCTCCATTTGGATCTATGTGCACAACAAAAGTAAAATAGAAAAAAAGAACTAGACTAGTATCTAAAAATGAAATAAAATAAAATATCTTTCACTACTTCCAAAAAATGTTTGATTGCAAGCAAGTACATGATTAATTTCTTCCTTGAGAACATCAGGTGATTGATTTTTTAACATTGTTATAATATTGTTATTCACAATATGAATTCAACAATAAATAAAGATAAGATAGTAAATCCATATCTAGTCAAAACTTTCAATACACCTATTATATGAACCAATAAAATCAAAACCAAGCCATTTCTTACATGAAGCCGGGTCATCTCTGTGGAGTCTTGTTATGATGATGTGAAGCCTTCTCCCACATTAATTAGGGTCGGCTACATAGATTCTTGCTCAAATCCATGTTAAAAGGTTTGACTGTTTTTTACACTGATTGTCCGCTACCTAACGCAACTCCCACAATGATAGTTTGAACCCTAATCTTTTGAGTTTAAGCACAACCTTGCTTGTTCAGAATCAAGTGTAGGCACAAACAAGATATTTCTGATTTCTGAATGATAGTAAACACGCAAGGTTGTGCTTAAGGGTCCCTTTCCAACAATGTTTTGGCCTTCTCGAGTCTCGACTCACTGGCCAAATTCCATCACTTGTCTTCGGCACATCATTTGGCTTTCTTTTCAAATATCTAAACAACCTTGAAACTGATTTTTCTTTTATCCTCAATAGGTGTTGCACCAACTTCATTTTCACTCGTAGTCTTACGATGTCTCCTGCCTATCCTCTACATATCAGCTGCCACTTGTATTATATTGACCTATATTAGTTTACATAACACAAAGAATGCCTACTGAACAAACTGCATTCTCTTACACCTGATCTTAAACACCATGGATTGTTTCTTTCTTCATTGTATGTTGTTTGGATATAAACTAATCGTGCAGAAGGAGATTGCATTAAATGAACTTCGTGAGAGTGGCCTCTTTATGCAATGATTATGCAATGACAATCCCAATATTAGATGGTATAATGAATCCAACAAATATACATACCACCAATCTTCCACTTGAAGGGGTATCTAGATGATGTGCAAAGCTCAAGCGTCCAAAAATCAAGTTAATGGGTGCCGCATAAGGGTTGGACCACTGTTGTGTCTATTGTATGCAACCTTGACCTCAATTTCCATAAGAGGACTTTTTCCTGACATCCTAGTCATGTGCCACAATTCCTTTGTAAACAGACAACATTTAGCTATCCTCGAGCAAACAAATTTGTTGTCATTTAGCTCTCAAAATTGCATGTCTACAAGGTGTATTCTCACAGAGGATGCAGAGATTGAGAAGCATTTTGAATGACACCCATAACAAGAAGAGCACTGGATGTTAGCTACCAATCAAAAAGCACTTTGTTTATTATGCCTTGAAACATAACCCGATTACATCGAGCACGTCCTACACCTAAGGAAAAATCAAAAGGATCCCGCGAGATTAAAATCCGAATATCTCATGTCTCCTCTATCTCCTCTAGGTTTATATATACTCATTGTATCTCCATTGTAAACTATATCTTCTTTTTAAAATACAACATCCCTCCCTCTCTGATCGTGACTTTTTCCCTTTTATATTATACGGGTTTACCCATTTAGATATATGTCTCGTGATGATTATTTATTTGAGTTGTTTCTTCGAGAAGATTGTTATCTCAACATTCTTGCTTAGCAATTTTTTAGTGGCATGTGATACTATAACTATTTGTAGCGACAGTTCAAAAGAACATTATTCAATCGTTTCAATGTGATTCAGAATAATACATCTCATCTCATAATGATTGACCTCAGAAAAGCCACTCCAATCTGAATTAAACAAGTCTGGAGAAGTATCAACCTAAATGATGAAGGACATAAAGATCCACCTGTCATGTGACCGTGTGTCTTGCTCCAACTCAATCTCAAATAAAAACTCAAGGATCCAGTTACGATGTTGAGCATCAAAGAATCAATGAATTTTCTAGAGAAAGCATCAAGGGTGTTGCCTTACCTCACCATCAGTCAAGAATGTTGGATTTTCTCCTGTGAAAGGCCTGGTAGTTGATCTTGTATTTAAGGGTTCAACTTCGCCAATTCAACTTATGATATAATAATCAATTCACATACCCCTGTAACCCTAGAACTCCTGTATTTAAGATACCCATGAGGGTCACCGCTCAATGTTCTCTCCACGCTATTTTGTAAAAGAAAATTGGTAAGGGTTGGTGTTAGCAGTGGAGCAGGCATATTGCCAAATTAATATTATATCCTTGTGTTGTTGTGTTTGCGTGTGTTTTTCTAATGACTACTGCTTGTATTAGTTGATGGATCCGTTCTCAACAAAAAGGATCAACTCCACAAATGCAGGAATACCTTGTTAAAATCATGTGTGCATGTGAGGGGTTCATATCGAATTTGTAATAGCAAATGACCACCCTCGACCATCACGTAACCCTGGTTGATCGAACACTTCCCTAAAATTCCATCAATCCGCATAGCATGAGCCGGTGTTTTGTCGACAACCAGAAGCGAACAAGTCACTTCAACTACTGAATCCAAGTATCCAAATTTATAAATTGAACGCCCAAAAATCCAGACAAAATGAGAAGGAGGAGAGATGATACCGGTGAAAGGCTTGCGCTTGACGGCGGGATCGAGCTGATTGCACCACCGCAGGCGGCACGACTTGCCAGAGCGGCCGGCGATGTTGCGGGCGATGAGGCTCCAGTTGCGGGCGCCGAACCGTGCGACGAACCGGCTCAGCACGGCGTCCTCCTCTGGCGACCACGGGCCCTTCACCCGGTCCGACCGCTCCCCGACCCCCCTCGCGGTTCCGGTCACCTCCGGCTCGGCGTCTTCCACCTTGAACACGGGATTTCCGGCCGCCTCGGGCGCGGCGGTGGTGGGGCTGCCGCCCCTCGCCTCCGTGGCGACCGTGACCACCCCCTCCTCTTCCATCCTCTCTCTCTCTCTCTCCGGAAGTGTGAGGTACCGGTCGAACCGAAATAGGGCGAAGTAAAAAGAAGGGGACCCTCTGTTGGGAGCCGCCTTTTTTTTTGCTTTTTCCCTTCTTTTTGATTTCCCGTTGAAGGGGTTTGGGTTTCCCCGTTTTGTAACGGCCGTTTGGGGGTATTAACCGTGATTTCCTTTTTTCTTTAGGGATTTCTACTTCACAAACCCTATAAACTTTGCTATTTACCTCCTAGGCTTTTGCAACAACGTATTTTTCTCTTCGACCTGTAAACTTGGTAATCCTTATCCTATAGACCATGTGATTGATCTCCGTCCATTTGCCCATTAAATTTAATCGGATTCTGTTAAAAAGATGTGCATATTACTCTCTTTGTTTAGAAAATTTACAAAAGATGTCATCACTCTTCTTCCCTAACCCTCTTCCTTAAATTCCCCTCCCATCCACCTCCCACGTACAGTCCCCAACCTCCCTCGTACCGTCCCCAACCTCCCTCGTACCGTCCTCAACCTCCCAGCCCTTCCCTTTACCATCGTCGACCTCCCCCACGCCGAACTCGACCTCCCTTCCCTCCCTTGCGCCACTGTCGACATCCCCCGCACCGCTCTTAACCTCCCAGCCCTCCCATGCAATGTCGCTGACTTGCACCCCCTTTTGGATATCCTCTCACCCTCAGTCTCCCACCTACCTCCTCCCCTCCCCAACCTGTACCACCTCCTCCAGGTCGTCGCCCACCTCCCCAACATCACCCCCATCCCCCCCCCTCCACACACACACCCAACCAACACCACCTCCTCCAGGCCGTCGCCTACCTCCCCAACCTCCACCCCTCCCCGGCCTGCATCCCCTCTTGGGCCTCCGCCCACCCCCAGCCTCCCCAACCTCCTCCCCTCCCCGACCTCCTCCGCCTCTTCCACTCCACCTCCCCTCGCTCCTCTGCCTCTGCCTACTCCACCTCCTCCTCTCACTTTGCCCCACCCCCAGCCACCTCCTCTAGGCCGTCGCCTACCTCCCCAACCTATGCTTTACCCCGACCTACACCCCTCATGGACCTTCACCCACCCCGACCTCCCCAACCTTTGCCCCTCCCCGACCCGCACCTCCTCCCCGACCTCCGCCCACCTCGACCTCCTAGACCTCCCCAACCTTCGTCCCATCCCCAAACTCCACCTCCTCCTCCAAACTATTCGCCCACCTCCTCCTCCATGTCGTTCATCCTCCACCCCCAACTCCACATCCTCTTCCTCGATGGTCACATTGTTGTCGAATCGTTAGGCAGCTCCACCTCCTTCATCTCTAACATCCGTCGTCGTGTACCTAGAGAAGAAGGGGGATGATGGCCTTTAGAAAGAACATGAATGTGGAATATCCACTGTTGGATTTCCATTGGTTAGATTAACTCAAGACTAATCCTAGTAATTAACTCAAATAAAGTTAAAACTGACAGCATGATCTGTGAGGTAAGATGGAGCAAGTTTACGGGGTCGAGGGGGGGAAATATGTTGTTTCAAAGGTCGGGGAGGTAATTGGCAAAGTTTATAGAGTTTGTGAGGTAAAAATCCCTTTTCTTTTCGAGGTGAGTGACATTTCTTATTGTTGATTTCTTGTGATTATTTTTATTTTGAAAAACAAATTTGATTATCTTTAACTAAATCCGGATAATATTTTCCTTAAATGTTGAGTTTATATGAATAATTTGGTTTTGGCCATCAAAATGGGGATTCTGATCTATTGGAAAGAGGGAAACTGGAGTAGATGTTCTGGAAGAGCGAAAATGTGATTTTGATATGTCAAGTGGTATAAGTTCTAAGCATGGTATGGTGGTTTAAGACTTTGCAGATGTCGTCACGAGGTTCATGAACATACACACAAGTTTATTTTGGCTTTGTTTCCTTATTTGTACCTAACAAATATGTTTATTACAATAAATCAAGTTTTCTTTGATCTTATGCTCTTTGACTTCAGGTTTTTCCTAGGTGTTAACTTCTTTACTTCTCAAGATTTAGTGTGGTCATGCGAATTATGAGCACAATTACTTCGAGAAAAGTTTTTTGAGCGTATATTTTCACCTTGGTATCATGGAGTAATCGCTCTTAGTAACAAGTATTTCACTTTTTGACCTATGATATAGAGACCTACATTTATCATACCTTAGCCTGCTTTAACTTGTGCAACTATCATTGGCGCTCGACATATGCTTAATATAAATTAGTTGGTTTATGGTTGGTGGTGGAGAGGATGGAAAAGAGGCTTTAATGTTAAAGATCAAAGCTGGTTTATGGGCTTGACTAAACTACATTGATGGGGTTGATCCTATTGTCATTGTCGTAGTCCCATCTTCATGTTGCCGACGAATGTCGAGAAGCAGCTTAATGTAGATACATAAAAATGCAGGGTTAAAGAGTCTTCTTCTGTATATATTATACATATATCTCCTTTATTTTAATTATTGTAAAATTATCTAAAAATTGGATTAATTTGTGTATATACTTGTACATAAATGGAGTCCTTGTAAAATCATAAAAATGGGTATTCAATACACATTAAATACCTACCAAAAATAGAAATTTGTTCAGACGAGGTCTTTCGTATTTTTGTCCTTCATGAGAGTTGTAGATTTCATCGAGATAGACATTTTCATGTTGAACACTTTTATTTCCGAGACCATTTATCATTTCTTTTTTAGTTTTCTATTTTATCAGTTTTATATTTTTCTATTAGGTCACGTGACTCCATCTTGGAGAGGCATGTAGCATACTCTTCTTCATGCCATGCCTTCAACCTTAGTCGTCGGATCCACCAGATCCCACGACGCTCCTTCCATTCATCTCGCCTCTACATGCACTATTGGATCACTTGATCCAACGAGAGCCATCAGTGTTGACTCTCCCCTTGACCTCGTCTATCAGGGTCGTTGGATCCTCATATCCAATGATCCATGCTCGTCATCAACCTCCCACAACTATTCCTCCACTATGATCCCCATCGTGTTGGCTCCTCTTCTCTCTGTTTCCCTTGACAGTCAACACTCCATGCATCACCTCACCCTCTAGAAATTACCAAACAACAACCCCGACGTTCCTATGATTTTCCAATCGGTTACTCTCAGCCCTCCATGCATACATAGCTCACCCACTCACTCAAACCCTCGCCCTCCACTCATAGCTCCACCTTCTTAGCCTCTCTGCAGCCCACCGTGCACTAGTTCATCCACCCTTGTTCGAGCTAAGCCCGAGCCCCCTCACCTATAGGTGACAACTTAGGTACTAGGGTTGAGCAAAGACAGCCTCTAGCTCCGTTGTGATCCGGTGGTTTTTGACAAACACTGCAGCACTCCTCTGCGACACTACTTGAGCTCAGGCCCCGTCGAGCCATTGAGCGATGACCATGAGCACCTCTAGGCTCCAGCACATTCCCCCACGATGTTTTCATTCTTCATCTCCAGGTAACCCTGAATCCCCGATCACACCCCTTTCTGATTTTTCCCTCTTTATTTGTCATACATACAAGCTCCGACCAATCCAATATCACCTTCACCTCTGTCTCACATCAGTGATCCTTATTAGCCCTTCAGGGATTCACTCCCCCTTCTCTAGATCTCATATTAATCCACTCCTCCTTCCTCTTGCATGGGCGGAAGAGCCATGTTCTCCTCCTTCCCATGCCTCGTTGGACCCCCATTCCATCCAGAATTCCCTTCGCACGCAATCTCCTAACCCATGCAGGTCCATCCTCTTTCACTGATTAGATGAGAGGAATCCTCTCCGATCCATCCCTTCTTCTTCGACGAAGTTGCATCATCAGACCACTCCGCACCATGCAACAGCTTCGCATCCCCCCCCCCCCCCCCGGTCGATCTTCACCATCACCTTGATGACCTTCCGGGAGCATCAATCGAGCTCCAGGACCTAGGAGGAGCTCAGACAAGCTCGTCGGAGCTCCACCCTGGGCAACCACGTACAGAGGAGGAGGAACAAATACAATTGGATTCAGTGTCGGCATGATCTAACGATCCACAGCGACGAGTCTTCATCGTCGTTCAATCCAAGCTGAAAGAGCATCACCTATGTCTGCCACATGTCAGTTATTGACCCTTGGATCGCCTTGATCTAACGGTTAGGAGCACAATTCGAGCCTCCACACCACCTTAGTAGGCTTGGGATTGGCCAAACCTCACACGTCTACCACGTAGGCTCGACCTTCAAGCCCCCCCCCACCCCGACCATCCATCAAGCCTCACCCTCGCACACCTCCTGCATGTGGGCGGGAAATTTACAGCGTCGACATCAGCTAGTTTCAGATTTTGCATTCAGATCCTCCACAGTCACGATACATGCATCGACTGGAAAAATTGCATCCAAGTCATACGAAGTTTCATAAATTGTATATCAGCCCCTGTACACCTGGAACTTTTACTGAGAATCCCTTACGACTTATTTTTATTGTAGATGAGCCATACTTGCACTATTTCAGTAGTTTTTTATTCATCTAAGTCATGTTTTCTTTTACAAAAAAGACCCATGGAATGTTTTGTTAATAACTTGAGCATCTGAACTCTAAATTCAATGAAATTGGTCTTGTTTTGAGTTAGTTCAATTCTCTTTCTATTGACATGCTTAGTTATCTGATCTAGTATGTATTGCATTGATTATTAATCACATAAATGTATTGATTTGTATATCTTGTTTTCATTTAAGTCATGTTTTCTTTTACAAAAAAGACCCATGGAATGTTTTGTTAATAACTTGAGCATCTGAACTCTAAATTCAATGAAATTGGTCTTGTTTTGAGTTAGTTCAGTTCTCTTTCTATTGACATGCTTAGTTATCTGATCTAGTATGTATTGCATTGATTATTAATCACAGAAATGTATTGATTTGTATATCTTGTTTTCATTGGCATGCTTAGCACCTATGTCCAATTAGACCTGGCCAACGGGTTGGGGCCCGGGGGTCGGCCTGCCTAGCCCGCTCATGGGTCGGGCTTAGGCTAGGAGATTTAGACATCGGCCAGCTCGGCCTAGCCCGTAAAAAATAAAAAATATATAATTATATGTCAAATAATGCATGTATTAATACGATACACTTCAAGATTTCATATGTGACACTAGTTTTAAATAAAGTTCAATAGTTTACATGTCAAGTAACATGTAAACTACTTATATCAGTTATGTAAAGTATAAAAGATATTAATAAAACCATTTATACAAATCAAATACCATTAAAAAATCAATAGAAAAGAATGAAATGGGCCATGGGTCGGTGATGAATCCACGTTTCATCATCTTTATTCTATCATTTTGGCCTTAAAAACCCTAGTAAATGCGTGTAAATAGCATTAATTCATGCATTTTAGCATTCATGCATATGTGTGTAAATATTGTATAAAATACGGTTTTTAATGCCAAAATTATAGAATAAAGAAAAGAAAAGAAAAAGAATAAAATATTGTAAATATTTTATGACCCGAAACCCCGAGACCTAGGCATCTTGATGAATAGGTCGACAAGGAATAAAGTAGGGGGAGATAAGGGCCAAAAATACCAATAAAATTCCTTTTATTTTATTCATTCTTTATTCATTTTGGGACCTATTTTTGGTTCCACTTTTTATACATCAAATAAAGAAACTTTGTACATGAAAGTTGTAGATAATTTTACAAAGAAAAATATAAAATTTATTTCACAGAAAAATAATATACAGATAAAAAGTTATGGTCTGAATAAAAATCCAGAATGCCAACTTCCCAGACCCGTATCTCACAAATAAAAATTCCAAATGCAGCGTACTCACCTTTAATTGTATATAGAAGAAAATAATCTAATTAATGGCGGTGGTTTCGCATTTGGCGGAGCTACAGTTTGAAAGTTGACTTTTGGACCCCTATTGTATACTTGTACATATTAAAATATTCAATTTATTATTTATTTATTATTTTTATAATTTTATATTTTTATAATGTTGTAAATAATACTTACAATAATTATGTGCATTTAAATCAGAATAAAAACATAAATAAAATACAAATAAAAATACTTGTATATATTATAATACATAGGTATAATACATGTAGCTATACCTATACAAATAACACTTTCATTTTATTAAGTGTATAAAATATATCAGAAAATTAAAATAAAAATATATTTGTGTATATAAAAGTATTTTATAATTTTAGAAAATAAAAACCAAAATAAAAGAAATTAAAAATACCTAAATAAAAATAAAATACTTAAATACATAGACATAGATACCTATAAGGGTATAAATGCAAACTTGTAAAAATACGTCTCATAAAAATAAATAAAAATCACCATAAAATAATTTATAAATTTATAAGCATTTTTTATTTTGTAATCATAATTAAATAAAATGGTTTACTATTTTATTTTGATTTTACAAGATATTTTTCCGGGCTTTTTCCTGGTTGGTCCACGTGGACCAACCAGGTAGGCTGGAGAGTTGACCTCGGGTCAACTCTCTGACCCCAGCCTGTGCCCTTTGTCAGAACGAGTTTTTGGCTCTTTTCTCGATTTTTTCGAGGCGTGGTCTTTCACCGTTTCATGTCGAGGTCTTCAGCAAAGTTTCTCCTCGTGGAATGGGCTTTCACACCCTGGGTTTGTCTTGGGCTGAGGATCATCGATGCGCGCGCTATCACCTCGTCTATCACGCCTCTTGACCATTATTTCAAAAACCCCCCAAAGCACCCATGAGCTTTTGAACCCTCTTCTACCCAAGTTTGACCTCGTTGTGGAGCTCTGGATCGACTCCCGTGACAGGGGAGCCTCCAGCTCCTTCGCGCGAGGCCAGGCGAAGGCCGGAGCGGCGCTCCACCACCCATCTCCGGCCGTGGCCGTGAGGTACCCTTCCTCCTGGTTTTTGAACCCGTTGAGGTAGTTTCCTTCGTTTTTCCTTGTCCTTAATCCATCTGTAGGTTGAGCGCTTCACTTTTCTCTTTTATTTTGCGTCTTGCGCACTCCGATCGCCACCCGCCACCACCTCGCCGGAGCTTGCTCCGGCGAGCTTCGCTTCGTCCTTCCACACTATTCCACCTCCAGGAGGGGCCCGGCACTTTACCCGTGACCCCCCCTTGACACGTTTCTTGCAGGTCATTGCGACGTACAGGGTTTCTGGAGGCGATTTTGCTTATCGCCGGACCTTCTTGGAGCCCTCCTCGACTCCGACGCCGTAGGAGCACTCCAAGGGTCATCGGCGACTTTTGAAGCCTTCGATCATCAGAAGGTATCTGCAGGAGGAGATCTGGCATTTTTGGAGCATTAAAGGACGTCGGAGTGGGCCGTTGCAGCGGGAGGAAGATCGCCCCGGCGGTGCTTCTTCCCCGTTCATCGGGACCCCCTCTCTGTCGTCGGATTAGACGCGCCAGCCCAGGAGTGCAGCTGCCGTCCGATTGCTTCGTCCTCGGCCGTTGATTGCGTCGTGGATGATCTTATCGCAGCCGTTCGCGCGAAGGGGTATCGGACAACAGGAACTCGACACGTGGCTTAAGTAAAAGCCGCAACGCCGTTCGATCAGCCCCTTAGTTGGGAATTTTGCATGTTCGATCCCGACTCTTTTTGCATTGTTAATTAGACCAAAAACTTTCCATTGCCGTTGTTTTACTTTTGTAATAATTGCTGAAACGCCATCAACCTTTAGAGATTTGCAAGGCTATCCTCCCCAGGCACGCGTGCCCACGCACGTGCCCCCTGGGGATTTTGCGTGGATAACCTCGTAGTTCTTGTCTTTAATATTCAGTCCTCTAGATTCTTATTTAGTTATTTATTTTCTGGTAATATTGCAAGAAGACCCTCGTATTTTCCGATAATCACACAAACGCCCCCGCCAGGACGCGTGCGCGTCACGTGTGCCTGGCAATTTTGCCTCCAAGGCCCCTCGAGTTTTGGTTGTTTCATTTTGGTCCTGAATGTTTCCATGTCTATTATATAGTTTTGGTATTTTTGCGCAACTGGCCCTAACCTTCTTGCATATTACATAAATACCCCTGCACTCATGCCTTTTCTTTATGCTTCTAGTAATTTTTGCACGCATCTCTAAAATCCCAAAAAAATCCCAAAAAAATCACTGTAGCTCCTGTTGCATTGTAGATTTATGTCATATTTTTACTTTCCATAATTATTGCATTTTAATATTTATTAAAAATCAAAAACATCTATTTTCAGCACTGTTTGCATTAGAAAATCCCAAAAAAATATAAAAACCCCCCAGAAAAATCCCAAAAAAAATATATTTTGTGCCTTTTGATTTGTTTTAACTCCCAGCCAACAATCATTAAAAAATATAAAACCAAACTCCAAAAAATTGCAAAACTCTAAAAACCTTCATAAAAATTTATAAAATTCATAAAAAATCCAAAAATAATGTTTTCTTTTCTTGAATTTTCTTTGTTTTATTATCTTTAAGTGAAATTTAATTTGGAGACTTTTTGTTACTGTTTGCTATTTTATTTCTCCATTTTAAGTTTCAGCCTTGCATTTTTGCCACTGTTTTCTTTATTTTGATAATTAAAAATACCAAAAACATTCTAAAAATTACCCAAAAATCACAAAAAACAGTAAAAAAAGTATAAAAAGACCAAAAAGACTTTATTTCCTTATTTTTGAGTATCTTTATCTATTTTTATAAATACTTTAGTTTCCCTTTTATTACGTTATCTTTAGTTTCCAATATTGAAAAAGAAAATATAAAAATATAAAATACAAAAAGAAAATATAAAATCAGTAAATTAAAAATCAAAATACAAAATTATAAAATTAAAAATTAAATAAAAAATATAAAATTAAAAACCCACAAAAAATAGCATAGTAGACTCTTGATCACATACACACACATATTAGTGCCTTAGTACCCCGTTCTACCTGTCTGCTCCCTGTGTTCGACCTCTACAATACTTGCACCTATACACATCTTGTTGTAGAGTTATAATAAATTTTAACTCCGCACACTTATTTTCATTGCTTGATTTAATTGTCGTGGGTTAATTGTTGTTTGAATCTCGGATTTCGTTGGAGGTCAAATCAGCGACTGTTGATTCGCCTTGTGAGTCAACACGACCTCTGCGATTTTCCGTGTTCAACAAATGGCGCCGTTGCCGGGGAGCAACAACGTGTAGTTCGGGTCTTGTTTGTGTTTGTGATTTATTGTCTATTTCGCGGCTTTTATTTTTCGCTATTTTATTTTCTTTATTTTTGATATATCTGTTGAGCTGTCTAACCCCTCTCTTGTTGACTTTGTGCGAGGAACCGCGGATCGAGGGAGACGCTTCACCCTAGGCGCCTACGCACCCACGTGAAGCCGGCATCTGCCAGCCGAGCATCGAGGAGACGAAGGGGAATTTTGAAGACCGTGCTCTACTTAGTTGCATTTTCTTTTTGTAGTATTTATTTTTGTAATTTTTGCGAGAGAGAGACCACTATTATTGTAATAATACAGGTACCCCCGGACTTGGACATTCGAGCCTAATTTCCAAGTGATTGTTCACTTGGGGGCTCTCGCGGTTTTTACGGCTTTTCATCGCATTTTTTTTATTATTATTTTGTTTTGTTTTTCGATTTTATTTATTTTGTGTGATTGAGCCCTTAGCTTTTAGGATTGCTTGCGATAGACTAAGGCCAAACACCTAATACCTTGCATGCTCCTATAGTTCGTTTTGGACTTAGTCAAATTTCAAACAGTTGATCATCACCTTCAATCCGTCGCGCCGCGAGCTCTCCCCGCAAAGCGCTTTCTCCTACCCTCAATTTGTTGAGCAGAGGAGGGGTGAGCCTAGACCGGACTCTAGGGTTGAGGACTGGTGGTCAACTTGTGGTTCTTCCCGCTAATAGCAATTTTCAAAACTTAGGGCGATTTCATCGGCTTGCATTTGCATATAGATAGGTTTCAATTCTGCTGAGCATCTTTGCATGTAGAGTGCTGGAGGCAAGGTGAGCATTTCTCTTTAGCATTCATCATCGATTGCCGCTTGCATTGCTTTTCCGCCTCTCCCTCTGTTTTTGCCAACTTAGGTGCTTAAAGGAATTGAATCCCCGATAGGCTCGTGCATTTTTTATTAAAAATCCAAAAAAAGTGATAACCAAATAAAATTGGGACTGCTAACATTACTTGACCCTAAAATTCACCAAAAAGAAAAATTTTGTATTGGGGCGAGTAATCCCCTCATTGTCTTCGCTTTTATTTGCTCGCGCACACACTAAGGTTAGAGCCCAAAATCCCATTCAGCCTCCTAAGTGTTTGCGAAACTTCTTGACTTCTCACCTAACTCTAAAACAGACAAGATTAAAAGACCGCATTTTGCGATCTCTACCGAGTTGAGTAGGTGAATTGAGGGTTTGATTTATTTCATTTTTGTCTGTGATTGTTTGTGTGTGTCCTAGATCGCCGTTGTGCACTTGCGCCTTCTTTTCTACTCTCTTGACTTGACCATCGTGCTCTCTCGATCATTTTCTTTTGTTTCGAGATGGCCGACTGGAGCGTATTCTATCCGGACTTTGCGGATCACTCGTTCACTCCAGCCGGTCCACCTCCTTTTTTCCAGGAGGACTTTGCTCCTGACTTTTGTACATATCCGCCTCAGCCACAGTATCAGGAATCGGATTTCTACCCACACCCACCTCTATCTCCACCTGTGTATTATCCGCCTCCACCTTCACATCCACCCGAGACTGAGCTGATGGAGTCACCTTTCATGGAGTCCACCCTTGAGCACTTGACCCAGATGATGGATCATATGAGACAGAGGATTGACCACCTCACTAGTACCAATAAGAGCGACCATGATATTCCACCATTTGATGATATGGGTTCATTCGAGGATTTCCATGAGAGCTTGCAATCACCAAAATTACAAAAAAATGAGAAAAATTTAAAAACACAAAAAGATTTCGGGAGACACACGATCGAGTCGGACTGTGAGGAGAGCGCCCACTTGCCAGACTTTTTGACCATACATGCATTCACACCCAGTCCCACCTTTGACCCCGAGGATGCCGCTGTACAGACTGCTCTTGGCATGCCTCGTGTATATGCTGATTCTGACTTCTTCCCTTGTATGGAGGAGGTCCAAAAATTCAAAAAAATACTGATTGAACCCGAAGTGGTGGCCACCATTCATGAGATCATCCGTGCCCCACTTCAGCAGGCCATGACCAATTTATCTGCTCCTCTTCCCAAGAAGAGAAAGCGGAGGAGCAGATCTGAGCGTCATATCTTGACCATGGCCACTGCCCACGCCATCACACACCGTCCCATTCCCAAGAAGAGGAACACTGCCACACCTTTCATTAGCTGCACCATCTCTGACTTCACATGTGATCGCACTCTCCTAGACGGCGGTGCTTCAATTAGCATCATACCCTTCTCGTTGGTACAGTCTCTTCACTTAGGGCCTCTCAAGAAAACCAGGATGATCGTACAGTTTGCTGATGGATCAATAAAGAGGCTGAAGGGTATCCTTGAAAACGCCGTCATTTCGATTCAGGGCACGAGCTACACTGTTGATTTTGTCGTTTTGCCCATGGAGACCTCCATAGGGGAGCACTCTCCAATCATCCTGGGACGACCATTCCTCGCCTCTGCGAGGGTCGTTATCGACTATGGATCAGGAGAGATTCGCTTCCGTCCTGCTGACGAGGGCGAAGCAGTGATCACCGCACCCACTGCTGACCAGAGACCCGCACCTGATGTGACTTCACCTATCTTGGCTGACCCCGAGGACTATGATCTATATGAGGATATCAGAGAGACCTTCTTCATGACCGATGATGAGACCCGAGAATTCCTCTCCAAGGAGGAATGCTCGGAAAGCATAGACCTTGGTGTTTCCGCTTCCTATGATTGGCGATGTGTTGATGATATCCGCGGGATTTACACGATTGACACCATTGAGCGGAGGGAAGATTTAGAGACTATACAGGACGGACATGCTCTGACTACTTCCACTGATGAGTCCGCTCCTGTCCATGTAGATACTGATGAGACTAAGGCCGAATTTGATTTTGTTGCTTTTCTTCAGAGATTCGGACCTTTTGATGAAAAAGATGATCCAGTTGAGATTATAGAGGACGAACAGAGTTCGACTACTTCCACCGATGAGTTCGTGCCTTTTGATTTTGACTTGGACGAGACCTCGCAGGACGATACTGAGTACACTACTTCCGATGATGATGAGTTCGTCCCATTCCACTTTGATATCAGCGAGACTCCCAAGGCCGGACCTAGCCGCACTTCTTTCACTAATCCGTCTGTGCCTTCACACCCTAGGGCCACTGAGGATTTACACTCCGTCGACCCTGATCGGATTCCGTCCACTGTAGACCCCGATGTCGACCTGCACCACACTAGATCTATTCCTCCGTGGTCCCGCAAGAAGGTTCGCTTTCTACCTTCTTGACCCTCTGTACATCCACCTCTGTTGTACATCCTCTTATGTTCATCTTCGTCCTTCTCCCGTATTGCTCGTCCACCCATTCTCGTGTTTGCCTTGCTTAGGACGTACTTTGTCCTAAGTATAGGGGGGTGGACGAGCCGAGTGCTCTTTTGTCGTTCAGTGTCATCACTCCTATTGTTGCCTATACTTAGGGCTTCTTTTACCCTAAGTATAGGGGGAGTGATGTGTACATCCTCATGATCTCTTCTTCCATCTTCATCTCTTTTCTTCTTTTCTTCTTTTCTTCTTTTATCTTCTTCATCTACCGAAAAGGTGCCGCCCTTGTAGACAGTTTTCCATACTTAGGACGTACTTTGTCCTAAGTATAGGGGGGTGTGCACCCCGAGTTTTTCTATTCTTTTCGATCCTCTCCATTGTCTCCTCTTCTTGTCTATACTTAGGGATATCTTACCCTAAGTATAGGGGGAGACAATCTGAGTATGATCTGTTCATTCCCACCCTTGACCCTCCCTGCTTTGTGTACAGTCTGCTATACTTAGGATTATTTAATCCTAAGTATAGGGGGGACGGTCAATTTCTCATTCGTTCATCTCTGTATTTCTTTATTCTTTAGACTTGCCTATACTTACTACGAGTTATGTCTTCTCTTTTCTCTCTGATCTATGAGGACATAGCTCAAGCTAAGTATAGGGGGGTCGTATATACTATGTATATACTTTAGCCATAACTCGTACTTTCGTATTTTCTTAATTATATGGCTAATAATTCTTTAAAATTCATTAAAATCCTTCATAAAAAGATGTGGTTATTCCTCAAATTCTTTTTGGTATTTACTGATTAATAAATCAGGTGAAAATGTTTTTTGCAAAATGTTTGAAAAATAGTTTGAAAATCTTTGTGAACATTTATTGAAAACTATTTTGAAAATATTTTGTTATATGTTTTCAACCTGTGTAAATTGTGTGGATTGTAAAATTTCTTTTCTTTGTGTGAAATAAAATGTTTGAAAAATGATTTGCAAATGGTTTGAAAAATGGTTGCAAAAATGATTTGAAAAACCTATATATACTGTTTGAAAGCCTTTTGCAAAATGATTTTCAAATGTGTGTAAAATGTTTGTAAAAATTATTTTGGACTATAGTTTTCAAAAATTGTGTGTAAATTGTTTTCAAATAAGTTTGGGGAATATTCACATCACACAAAAATCCACTATATATATCTATATGTATAAAATTGATCACTTACCCTGTAAATTTCTTAAAATCCATTTCTTGTTCATATGAAGAAGCACTCCCGTGTACATATTTTCACCTAGTTTTTAGCCAAACTTTTTGTTTTCAAAATTTTCCAAAAACATTTGCAAAATTAAAATCCAAAAACATTTGAAAAATCTTTTTGAAAAATACAAAAAATTGCATATGCATCATCATCATCTTTTCAAAAATCCATAAAAAGTTCAAAATCTTGAAAATTGCATCACAAAAATATTTTCTGCATGGCATTTGCATGGCATTCGCATTTTTCGGATTAAGTTTGATAGTCGAACAAGTCTAAGTAAAATCCGAAGATTGGAGCTTGATTGGACCTTATAATCTACCTAATAACAGGAACCTTATAGGAACTGAGTTTGAGGTACTTCAGGTCTAGTTGACTTAATTCTTTGAGGATCACGAGACTTGGTTCAATGGATTCTTGACTACCTAAGTAGAGTATTTCGGAGCACACGCACGACTCTTGTTGATAATGACCTAACTTGGACACCTGCACCTTTCACATGGCTCAACTCAGTTGGAGTGGTGAGGGGATTGGATTTGCCGGTATGAGACGCACACAAGTGGAAACACTTGTCCTCCTCTAGGGAGGGAAGTGCACCCCAACCCGTCCAGTGATTAGGAAGTCTAAAGACAGGAGACTGTGGGTTGCGATAAAGCTTCAAAAGAGGGATAGTCTACTGGCTCAAGAGGAAAAACTCCTTATGTAAATGCTGCTGTGAATAGTATTTTTTTTAAAAAAAAAAAGTTCAGGCATGTACAAAAATAAAAAGCCTGCAAGTATGTACAAAGTCAATAAGCAAGCTTGAGTTCCAAAGTCATATCATGTGAGCCTGCAGCAGGATGACTTGACTACACTGGTCTTGCATCCCAGGATAGGTAGCTACACTGGCTACCGTCCATTCTTCTCTTCACCCCCTCCTCTTGAGCTGGTTGCCACTTGAACTTAGAAGGGAATACTCCGCTCCTCGAGGATGGAGTCATTGGATTGGGGAATCATTGGGTTGTCGTACTGGAGAAGTCAGTCTCTTTGTCATTCTAGTTGAGGAGAGCCACCATCACTTTCACTGTACAAGTCAGATTCATAGTCGTAAGAGTTTGCGTATGAGTTGAAGTATTTCTGATCTGGCTATTGAGGAGACTTGGGCAGAGTGTTGGGATTCTCAGGGGCTGTTGGATTTCAAATTCGGTTCTCAATAAGGTTCCGCCCGCACTAAAATTCCAAAGGTCCGATTTAAGCTCCAAACTTTGATTTTGTGAAGACAAGTTTGTCAATTAAATTTAGTCCATCTTTCTTCTTTTTCTTTTCTTTATTTTTCTTTTTCTGCACTTATTGCACAAGTGTTTGCTAGGGACTAGCAAAGGCAAGTATAGGGGGATGATGAATCCACGTTTCATCATCTTTATTCTATCATTTTGGCCTTAAAAACCCTAGTAAATGCGTGTAAATAGCATTAATTCATGCATTTTAGCATTCATGCATATGTGTGTAAATATTGTATAAAATACGGTTTTTAATGCCAAAATTATAGAATAAAGAAAAGAAAAGAAAAAGAATAAAATATTGTAAATATTTTATGACCCGAAACCCCGAGACCTAGGCATCTTGATGAATAGGTCGACAAGGAATAAAGTAGGGGGAGATAAGGGCCAAAAATACCAATAAAATTCCTTTTATTTTATTCATTCTTTATTCATTTTGGGACCTATTTTTGGTTCCACTTTTTATACATCAAATAAAGAAACTTTGTACATGAAAGTTGTAGATAATTTTACAAAGAAAAATACAAAATTTATTTCACAGAAAAATAATATACAGATAAAAAGTTATGGTCTGAATAAAAATCCAGAATGCCAACTTCCCAGACCCGTATCTCACAAATAAAAATTCCAAATGCAGCGTACTCACCTTTAATTGTATATAGAAGAAAATAATCTAATTAATGGCGGTGGTTTCGCATTTGGCGGAGCTACAGTTTGAAAGTTGACTTTTGGACCCCTATTGTATACTTGTACATATTAAAATATTCAATTTATTATTTATTTATTATTTTTATAATTTTATATTTTTATAATGTTGTAAATAATACTTACAATAATTATGTGCATTTAAATCAGAATAAAAACATAAATAAAATACAAATAAAAATACTTGTATATATTATAATACATAGGTATAATACATGTAGCTATACCTATACAAATAACACTTTCATTTTATTAAGTGTATAAAATATATCAGAAAATTAAAATAAAAATATATTTGTGTATATAAAAGTATTTTATAATTTTAGAAAATAAAAACCAAAATAAAAGAAATTAAAAATACCTAAATAAAAATAAAATACTTAAATACATAGACATAGATACCTATAAGGGTATAAATGCAAACTTGTAAAAATACGTCTCATAAAAATAAATAAAAATCACCATAAAATAATTTATAAATTTATAAGCATTTTTTATTTTGTAATCATAATTAAATAAAATGGTTTACTATTTTATTTTGATTTTACAAGATATTTTTCCGGGCTTTTTCCTGGTTGGTCCACGTGGACCAACCAGGTAGGCTGGAGAGTTGACCTCGGGTCAACTCTCTGACCCCAGCCTGTGCCCTTTGTCAGAACGAGTTTTTGGCTCTTTTCTCGATTTTTTCGAGGCGTGGTCTTTCACCGTTTCATGTCGAGGTCTTCAGCAAAGTTTCTCCTCGTGGAATGGGCTTTCACACCCTGGGTTTGTCTTGGGCTGAGGATCATCGATGCGCGCGCTATCACCTCGTCTATCACGCCTCTTGACCATTATTTCAAAAACCCCCCAAAGCACCCATGAGCTTTTGAACCCTCTTCTACCCAAGTTTGACCTCGATGTGGAGCTCTGGATCGACTCCCGTGACAGGGGAGCCTCCAGCTCCTTCGCGCGAGGCCAGGCGAAGGCCGGAGCGGCGCTCCACCACCCATCTCCGGCCGTGGCCGTGAGGTACCCTTCCTCCTGGTTTTTGAACCCGTTGAGGTAGTTTCCTTCGTTTTTCCTTGTCCTTAATCCATCTGTAGGTTGAGCGCTTCACTTTTCTCTTTTATTTTGCGTCTTGCGCACTCCGATCGCCACCCGCCACCACCTCGCCGGAGCTTGCTCCGGCGAGCTTCGCTTCGTCCTTCCACACTATTCCACCTCCAGGAGGGGCCCGGCACTTTACCCGTGACCCCCCCTTGACACGTTTCTTGCAGGTCATTGCGACGTACAGGGTTTCTGGAGGCGATTTTGCTTATCGCCGGACCTTCTTGGAGCCCTCCTCGACTCCGACGCCGTAGGAGCACTCCAAGGGTCATCGGCGACTTTTGAAGCCTTCGATCATCAGAAGGTATCTGCAGGAGGAGATCTGGCATTTTTGGAGCATTAAAGGACGTTGGAGTGGGCCGTTGCAGCGGGAGGAAGATCGCCCCGGCGGTGCTTCTTCCCCGTTCATCGGGACCCCCTCTCTGTCGTCGGATTAGACGCGCCAGCCCAGGAGTGCAGCTGCCGTCCGATTGCTTCGTCCTCGGCCGTTGATTGCGTCGTGGATGATCTTATCGCAGCCGTTCGCGCGAAGGGGTATCGGACAACAGGAACTCGACACGTGGCTTAAGTAAAAGCCGCAACGCCGTTCGATCAGCCCCTTAGTTGGGAATTTTGCATGTTCGATCCCGACTCTTTTTGCATTGTTAATTAGACCAAAAACTTTCCATTGCCGTTGTTTTACTTTTGTAATAATTGCTGAAACGCCATCAACCTTTAGAGATTTGCAAGGCTATCCTCCCCAGGCGCGCGTGCCCACGCACGTGCCCCCTGGGGATTTTGCGTGGATAACCTCGTAGTTCTTGTCTTTAATATTCAGTCCTCTAGATTCTTATTTAGTTATTTATTTTCTGGTAATATTGCAAGAAGACCCTCGTATTTTCCGATAATCACACAAACGCCCCCGCCACGACGCGTGCGCGTCACGTGTGCCTGGCAATTTTGCCTCCAAGGCCCCTCGAGTTTTGGTTGTTTCATTTTGGTCCTGAATGTTTCCATGTCTGTTATATAGTTTTGGTATTTTTGCGCAACTGGCCCTAACCTTCTTGCATATTACATAAATACCCCTGCACTCATGCCTTTTCTTTATGCTTCTAGTAATTTTTGCACGCATCTCTAAAATCCCAAAAAAATCCCAAAAAAATCACTGTAGCTCCTGTTGCATTGTAGATTTATGTCATATTTTTACTTTCCATAATTATTGCATTTTAATATTTATTAAAAATCAAAAACATCTATTTTCAGCACTGTTTGCATTAGAAAATCCCAAAAAAATATAAACCCCCCCAGAAAAATCCCAAAAAAATATAAAAACCCCCCAGAAAAATCCCAAAAAAATATATTTTGTGCCTTTTGGTTTGTTTTAACTCCCAGCCAAAAATCATTAAAAAATATAAAACCAAACTCCAAAAAAATGCAAAACTCTAAAAACCTTCATAAAAATTTATAAAATTCATAAAAAATCCAAAAATAGTGTTTTCTTTTCTTGAATTTTCTTTGTTTTATTATCTTTAAGTGAAAATTAATTTGGAGAATTTTTGTTACTGTTTGCTATTTTATTTCTCCATTTTAAGTTTCAGCCTTGCATTTTTGCCACTGTTTTCTTTATTTTGATAATTAAAAATACCAAAAACATTCTAAAAATTACCTAAAAATCACAAAAACAGTAAAAAAGTATAAAAAGACCAAAAAGACTTTATTTCCTTATTTTTGAGTATCTTTATCTATTTTTATAAATACTTTAGTTTCCCTTTTATTACATTATCTTTAGTTTCCAATATTGAAAAAGAAAATATAAAAATATAAAATACAAAAAGAAAATATAAAATCAGTAAATTAAAAATCAAAATACAAAATTATAAAATTAAAAATTAAATAAAAAATATAAAATTAAAAACCCACAAAAAATAGCATAGTAGACTCTTGATCACATACACACACATATTGGTGCCTTAGTACCCCGTTCTACCTGTCTGCTCCCTGTGTTCGACCTCTACAATACTTGCACCTATACACATCTTGTTGTAGAGTTATAATAAATTTTAACTCCGCACACTTATTTTCATTGCTTGATTTAATTGTCGTGGGTTAATTGTTGTTTGAATCTCGGATTTCGTTGGAGGTCAAATCAGCGACTGTTGATTCGCCTTGTGAGTCAACACGACCTCTGCGATTTTCCGTGTTCAACAGTCGGTCCATGGCAGGCTTTGGACAAAGGTTTTTTAACCTCGACCCGTTCGACCCAGCCCGCATTTTTTGCCATGTCTAGGTCCAATAATTGCAATTAAGTAGGCCATGCAACGCCCGTTGAATATAGAATCTAAGTAGGAGTTTAATCATCTGATTTAAGACCATTAACTCCTGATTATTTACTTCTTCTAGACAAAATAACTTAAGTTTTCATTTACTTAGGTGCATTGTGTCTTTATTGAAATTGGAGCTTAAGTTGAGAATCACTCATGGATTGAATTCTCCCCTACATTGCTTGAGTTGGTTAGAGTTTTGAATATAGGTTTGATTGTTTTAGTATGTGCATTCATATCTTAATTGCATCTTTTCTGTTTCATATCTTAACTTGCATACAACCACCGAAGAAAAATTCATGCAAGCCTTCACCTTCATCATCTTGACACTAACTTAGATAAATTAAGGTATTTGAACATGAATTAAGTAGCTCACTAGCCAGTATCATTGAGTTCGGCACTCAGCTTGCAAGCCGTACCTCCTCACGAAAATATTGTAGTGTGGTTTTGAGTGCCCTATTGTTGCCCATACTATGATATTATCACACCATTAACTTAAGGTAAAAGAGACTCAAAATATGGTGTTGTTGACAGAGACATGGCTTGATTGAGTCATTTATTTATGATTAAGTACTTGATTTTTTGAACTTTAGTGTTATTTAGATAAAGTTGCTTTTTGGCATTTTTTCCTTTGTTGTTTTGTATTGTTTTTCGTATTTTTAACTATCGTTGCATGTTGATGAATCCACATTTCATCATCTTTATTCTATCATTTTGGCACCTAAAACCCTAGCAAATGCCTGTAAATAGCCTTAAATCAAGCATCTTAGCATTCATGCATGTGCATCTCAACAGTGTGTAAATTACTGTAATTAAGGCCAAAATTATAGAATAAATAAAGAAAAGAAAAATAATAAAATATTGTAAATATTTTATGACCCAAAACCCCCGAGACCTAGGCATCTTGACGAATAGGTCGACAAGGAATAAAGTAGGGGGAGATAAGGTCAAAAACACAGAGAAAATACCTATACAATCTATTCATTCTTTATTCATTTTGGGACCTATTTTTGGTTCCACTTTTTATTCATCAAATAAAGAAACTTTGTACATGAAAGTTGTAGATAATTTTATAAAGAAAAATACAAAATTGATTTCACAGAAAAAGAATGTACAGAGGAAAAGTTATGGTCTGAATAAGAATCCAAAATCCCAACTTCCCAGACCCGTATCTCACAAACGACAACTCCAAATGCAGTGTACTCACCTTTAATTGTATATAGAATAAAATAATCTATCCAATGGCAGTGGTTTCGCATTTGGCGGAGCTACGGTTTGAAAGTTGAGTTTTGGACCCCTATTGTGTATTTGTACTGAATAAAATATTCAATTTATTACTTATTTATTATTTATTCATTTATATATGTTTATAATTTTGTAAACATTACTTATAATAAGTATGTGTATTAAAATCAGAATAAAAATATAAATAAAATACAAATAAAAATAGTTGTATATTTTCAATACATTGGTACATTACCTATACTTATACCTATATAAAATACACTTGTATTTTACTAAATATACAAAACATATCAGAAAAATAAAATAAAAATATATTTGTATAGATAAAAGTATTTCATAATTTTAGAAAATAAGAAATGAAAATAAAATTAAAATACTCAAAATAAAAATAAAAGAATATAGTATGTAGATATTATACCTATATAGGGGTACAAATGCAAACTTGCAAAAATATGTCTCATAAAAATAAATAAAAATCATAATAAAATAATTTATAAAATAATAAATATTTTTTATTTAATAACCAAAAATCAATAAAATCATTATCTATTTTTAATGAATTTTTCATTTTTTTTCCTCAGGCCTTTTTCTGGTTGGTCCACGTGGACCAACCAGGGGGCAGCAGCAGTTGACCGCAGGTCAACTCTCTGCCCCAGGTCTGGGCTGTGTCAGAGATGCATTTGACCTTGTTTTCAACCTATTTTCGAGGCCAATCCTTTCATCCTTCCATGAATCGACCTTCACAACTTTTTTAGCCCTTACATAGAGCTTTCACGCCCTTGGATCATTTCGGGCGTCGAATCACTGCTGCTCCAGATACGCCTTGGTCAATGGAGCCCTTCGTCAACCCCTTAAAACCTCTCCCTTGACCTAATTTGAAAATCGAACCGCATTTCACATCGTTCTCTTCCACCTTAGGACTGCTTTGGAGGCCTGTAGGTGACAGCAACGGGCTGCCATCGCCGAAGGGGAGGAAGAGCAATCTTTCGGGCGCGTTCCACGACCTCCGGCGACCGCCGTAGAGGTAACTTTTCCCTCGCCCTCCAGGGGCTTGAGGCAGCTTGTATCTCTTATAGTTCAGTTTGCATTTCATTCCTGTATACTCGAAGCTTCATCACGATCCTTTTAGTCTTCGTTTTGGCCATCGATTCGTTCAATCGATTGGTCGCCGGAGCAACTCCGGCCACCTCCAGTTTCCACACGCTCCGCCTCGTCACGCCTTCGCTCCGCTCCACTACGTGGTCGGGGCAATTTACCCCCGACCATATCACCTTTTTGTGCAGGTCCAGGATCGCCAGAACCCCTCCTGGGTTCGTTTTTGAAGCAGGCAGCACCACCTGGAGCCACCTTCCTCCGCTGGCCACGCAGCGACGCTCCGGCCACTTCTTGGCCGTTTTGGGGGCGTCGTAGAATCGAGAGGGCTCCCAGGGGGTCATTGGTGCCATCTGGAGGGAAGATGATGCTCTGGATATCGAGATTTTGAGGATCAAAGTCGCCCCGGAGTCTGTTCTTCGCGCGTTCGTCCTCGACACTCCAGAACCGTCGGATCCCTCGCGTTCTTCGCGAGCTACAGCATCCCTTGGATCGATTCCACGGCCGGCCGTTCGATTGAGCATCGCCATCTAATCTGAGCCGTGGATTTTGAAGGGGTATCGGCCTTCGTCCGCACGCCATGTGGCAAGTGGGAGAAGGAGAGCCCTCGGATCGTCTCTGCTGGGTATTTTGCACACCTTCCCAGCATTTTTGTGTATTTATTATTCAAGACCAAAACTTTCATCTGCGCTTAATATTTGTTTGGTATATTTACAAGTCAGCCCCCGTACTTCCACGTATTTCCCAACAGGGTCTCGGCCACGTCATCTCACGTGCCAGTGCGCGTGAGGTGCGTGGCCATTTTGCATCAAGGCCCTCGGGTGTTTTGTTATTTGTAATCGGTCCAAGGAATATTTGCTCTAGTGTAATAGTTTTGTAAAATTTATTGTCGAACCCCCCAGTTTTCGTAGTATTACATCCGTGCCCCTCCCAGGCGTGCGGGTAACTCACGTGAGCCTGGGAGTTTTTGCAAGGAAGCCCCTGCGGCTTGTGGTTTTATCATTCTCTCCAGGAACTATTTTATTTAGTATAAATTTTCGTGGAAATTTTGCAAGCGTGTTCCCATAGTTTTAGATATTTGCATAAAGGTCCCTGCCAGGCCTTTAATGCTTGGATGCTTGATGTATTTATTTGAATGATCATTTTAACTCCAAAAATTCCACAAAAATAGGTATAAGCTTCTGGACATGTGTACTTTAACGCCACATATTTAGTTTTTGAGTTTGTTTTATTTTTATATTTATTAAAAATCAAAAACAACCTATTTGTGTACTGTCTACCTTAGAAAATACCAAAAAAATATTAAAACACCTCCAAAAATTCCAAAAAAATCACCTAGAGTCTATTTTATCCTATTTTAGTGTCAGTCCAAAAATCATTAAAAATCTCAAAAGAAAAACACTAAAAATTTAAAAACAATCGAAAACTTCAAAAAAATATATAAAATAGTAGAAAAATCAAAAAAATATAAACTCAGCTTCTGTTTATCCCTTATTTTGTTCTTTTCAGTAGAAAAATAGTGTGAAACATTTTGGGTACTGGTTGCTATTTTTAAATTGCATTTTATTCACAGCCAGCCTTATTTGCACTGTTTTGCTTTATCTTAGTATTTAAAAATATCAAAAACACCTTGAAAAACCCCCCAAAAATCACAAAAACAGTAGAAAACCTTAAAAATACCAAAAAAAATTTATTTCTGAATTTTTGAGTATTTTTGTGCATTTTTATAAACATTTTACCTTGCCTGTTATTGTATTGCCTTTACTTTCCAATATTGAAAAAAAAATAAATAAAATATAAAATATAAAATATAAAAATCAGAAAATTAAAAAATCAAAATACAAAATTAAAAATTAAATAAAAAAATAAAAAATTTAAAAACCCACAAAAACATTTCTTTTGTTTGCTTGCTTAGTGTAGACACTACACACATTCACACACTTGTGCTCATTTTTGCTTGAACTACCTTGTTTGCTCCCTGTGTTCGAACTCTCTGCATACTTGACACTATACACCATTTGTGCAGAGTTAAAAATAAATTTTAACTCCACATTATTTCTAATTTATTGATCTTTAGTGTGGGTTAATTGTTGATTAAACGCGGATTTTAATTGGTCGACACTTCGACTGAGTTCACGCTTCGTGTTGAACTTAAGACCGTCGAAATTCGAGTTTATCAAATGGCGCCGTTGCCGGGGAGCAACAGCTTGTAGTTCACATTTTTGTTTGATTGTGTGATTGTTTACCATAACAGCATTTTTCATCTCTTACATTTTGATATATCTTGTTGAGCTATCTGACCATCTCTTGTCTTGTCTTCTTGCGAGGGACCGCGGAGCGAGGCGGATCGCCTAGGTGACCCGACGCATCCTTGGGAAGCGGAGCCGGCTATTCTTAGCCTAGCCGGCAGGAGAGAGCAAGGAGTGAGAGAGAGAGTGCTTAGATTAGCTTGTCTTTTATTTTTGGTGAGAGAGTGATTTATTTAATTTGTAATAATACAGGTACACTTGGACTTGGACACTTAGACATTCGGGCCTAATTTCCGGGTGTCTGTTCACCCGGGGGCTCACCGCAGTTTTGACGAGTTTTCATCGCTGTCATTTGCCGGTTTTGTTTTCATTTTTCACTTTCTTTTGTGGATTGAGCTCTTAGTTCTAGGTCCTGCTTGACTCGATTAGAATAGGTCCAAACACCTAATTATCTTTGCATGCTCCTATAGATTCGTATTTGGACTTAGACTAATTAAACAGTTATCTAGTAGCTTCCAAATCCACGCGCCACGAGCTCACACCCGAACAAGCGCTTTCTCCTACCCCAAATGTGTTGGGCAGAGGAGGGGTGAGCCTAGACCGGACACTCGGATTAGGAGTTATTAGTTAGCTTGTGGTTCTTCACGCTAGCAGTTGCCTGTTCTAGGATGATTTCCGCTTGCATATCGCCATATAGTTTAGGTTTAAAAATTCTGCTTTGCATCCCGCATGGAGAGAGCTGGGATTCGCTGTAAGTCCTCTTACTTTGCACGCATCATCTAGGCACAAAGGTGAGATTTCCACCTTGGTGTCGACTTGCACGGTTTTTCCGACTCTATTCTCCCTCTGTTTTTGGAACAAAGTAGGATAAAGGAAAAATACAAAAACCGTTAGACGCTTGTTTGAATTGACTCAAAAGAAGCGATAACACCAAAAAAATTAAAAAAGGGACTGCTAAAGAAAACTTGACCAAAATAAAATCGGTAATTGGATTCATTGCTTGGGGAGAGTAACACCCTCACTTGTCTTCACGTTGCATGGGAAGGTTTCCTTCCAAGTGAGGTGAGCGCTTCGTAAGGATTAGAGCCCAAAACCCAACTTGTGGCTGCCTTGTGTATCGCCTGGATTTCCGAAGTATTGGTGCTACTATCGTACGTAGTCGAGTAGGACTTGGTCACCATTGGTGACTCTCTGTTGTGAGAGCACCGACCTTGTCCGAAGTACCGAGCCTAGGCCACGCCTTCACGGGTGTGTCTGTCTCACCGGCTGCGTCCGAGTAGGATCTTGCACGCTCACGGGTGATTCCGTTGCGAGCGAGGTCCGAAGTATCGGTTTCGCCTATCGGCTTCCTCCCTCTATTTCTTTGGCTGAGTAGGGATCCAGGAAGGGTTACAAGGACCTCAAAAAGCGCAAGTTACAGGTTACACAGGAGGAGGACAAGTACGGGGACACTTTCCTGGCAGTACTCTCTCTCCTATAGGCGTAGCGCACTAAGGACTCGTGAAAAGATAAATACCTGAAAAACAAACTAAAACTGACAAGATAAAAGCCGAACCTTCACGGCTTCACGAGTTGAGTTGGTGAACTTACCCTTGCTTTGTGTTTGATTGTTAGATTTATTAAGGTCAAGATCAAAAACACCGCACAATTGTGCACAATTTTGTTGCATTTCATTTTCTTCTTTTCTTGCATTATCTCCACTCTTTCCGAATAATCAAGATGATGGGACGGAGATCTCTTAGGCCGACCTTGTCGGCACCGCTATCCAGCACTCCTCCTTATTCATCTAGGAACAACTCGGAGAGTCCGCTCTCCGAGCCTGAGTTCACATCCACCCTGTTCCCCCTCGAACACCCTTCCCATTCTCCTTCCCTCAGTCCAATTGTGTCAGAATTCAGTGCATCGCAGAGCTCAGCTCATTCAACAGCACCTGAAATGGCCTCTTTTGCATTTTCAGAGAATCAAGCAATGGCAGACAGAGGCGAGCACCAAGATGATCACGATCACCCTCCGTTCATTATTGATCAAGCGGCCATCAACAATTCATTGCTAGCGTCCCTGGAAAATATGCAGAGACAGATCCGTGACCAGGGCACATTCATGGGGGACCTTATGAGAGAGATTGCACAGCTGAGAGAGAACAGACCTGGAGGAGGCGGTGGCGGAGAAGGAGGAGGACCCGATGCAGGAGGCGATCCGGATGGTGAGCGACCACCACAGACTATCATGAGGGAACTGCACAACCCAGCTTCGTCCCTCACTCACCGGTGGATTAAACTCCCGCCAATCCACGGAGACTTCGAGCTTCGGCACCACACGATTCAGTTGCTACCCAAGTTTCACGGGTTGCCGACCGAAGAGCCGCACCTCCATCTCCAAGAATTCGAAATGATACGCAGCACCATCCACGATCGGTTGTTGACCGAGGACACAATCAGGATGATCGCCTTTCCATTCTCATTGGTTGACAGAGCCGCATACTGGCTCAAGCATCTAGGGCGATTTGTCGACACTTGGGCTGATCTCCGGTCCGTATATTTGAAGAAATACTATCCTCTCGGCCGGACAAACGCAACTCGAGCCATGATCAACAATTTCGTCATGATCCCAAATGAACAGTTCCATGAAGCATGGGATCGATTCAGAGAGCTCATAGACCGGTGTCCACATCACGACATCTCCAAGCCCCACCTGGTGCAGAGTTTCTTCTGTGGGCTGACACCGGAGCTGCAGGGGCTTATGAACGCCTCTTGCGGTGGGTCCTATTTCTCCAAGGGAGAAGACGACGTCTGGGCCATCTACGAAGGCATGGCGGAGAACTCTACAGTGATGACCCAGGCCAGAGTCTACACTCAGTAGAAGCCCCCGCAAGGAGCGGGATCATTTCAGAGGATCGCCCGCATCGACGCCGGTCCTAGAACAACGTCGGTAGCCGCAGCCCAAGCAGAATCAGCAGCAGCTGACATGGGTATAATTAGTGAAAAGTTGGACCGCATGGAGATCCTCGAGAAGAAGCAGAACCAAGGTCTAGCCCAAATGGACCTTCTCACCAAGACAATGAGTGACCTGAAAACTCAAATTCTCTGTATTCAGGAGGCACATGCCCATTCACAACAGCCTCCCAGGTCACAGGTTGCTTCCAGCAGCAACAATCCCAACCAGGCCTCCACCTCATACCGCCAGGTGAACCATATCCAGGCGGAGCCGGTTCCATTGTTGCAGTACCATCCAGAGCAACCGCCATCTCAGGAGACGCAGATGGTGGTGTATCAGCAGGAGCAGCCACTGGCAGTTCTTCCTCCACCCTCCTTCGAGCAGGAACCATTGATGGAAGTCAACGGGATTTGGTATGACCGATACCCTCAGCCCGCAATTCGTAGGGATCACCCCGGATTCCGTTGGGGTAATGGTGGATCCTCATCCCAACAGCATTCCCCTGCTCAAGGACAGCAGAACGGCCAGCCACAGCAACAACACCAGCAGCCCCAGTACAACCAGCCCCAGCAGTATCAGAGTGGTCCTCGTCCCGCCTATCAGGGACAACAGTGGAGGCAGCGCCAGCAGCCTCAGCAATCTTATCACCAGCCTCCCCCCCAATATCAGCAGTAATACCAGCAGCAGCAGCCCCATGTCCAGCAGGGACAGACATCCGGTTCTCAGGGTCAAGCCTATGAGAACCCAGCCCTCGATGATCTTGCCCGCTTGCTATCTGAACAGCGAGCATCTTTCAGGCAAGAAATGGATGAGTTCCGGCAGGAGATGCGGGACATCATCAAAGGCAAAGCCGCCATACCCGCTCAGATCGAACCCAATCCTAATAATTTAAAAAGAAAATCTGAGCAGGTAGAGTTCATAGAGGAAGCCTCTCCTAGTGACAATTTGAATAATATGTCTTATTCTGTGAATGATGCTGATTTTGTTACTACTAGGAGCGGTAGGATGCCAGCCGGCGGCGCCTCTTCTGAGCGACAGCCAGACGCAGAACCAGGAGCGCCAGAGGAGCAGACTAGCGGTGCTGATGCCGCTAATGATGATGTTGAAGACGGTGGTGCTGACGCCACCAATGATGGAGTCCAGGACAACGGTGCTGATGCCGTTGTGATGCCAGATACAGACGGTGGTGCTGAAGCCACCATTTTGGGAGATGAACCAGAGCGCGGTGCTGATGCCGCGAAGACCGGTACTAGTGGTGGTGCTGAGGCCACCACATCAACTTCTGTTAAGCCACCCACTGTGATGTCACCACATTTTGTATCTAGAGACTGTGAGAAGAAAAACAAAAACAAAAACATGAATAAAGGAAAGGTTTCTGTTCAAATTACGGATCCATATGTGTTGAATGATGATGATTGTATGGATTCTCCATCTTCACAGGCACAGGGACCGATTCCTAGACCTCCATCTGAGGAGGCCCCTACCATCCCCTTCCCTGAGGCACTCCGCCGAGCGAAGGGGAATAAAAAAGAAAATCCAAAAAAGAGCCAACAGGTAGAGTTCGGCAACGAGATGATTGATAGATTTCACGTTCAGCTGACTCTACGGGAAGCATTTGAGCATATCCCCTTCTTCAAGAAGAATTTGAAAGAAACAACTACTGTCAGAAGGAAGAAGAGGCACAGAGATCAAATCCATATGCTCACTCATGACACTTGCTGCGCCATTCAGAAAACATTGCCAGCCAAGCGACCAGACGCAGGAGATCCCTATGTCAGATGCGAGATTCAGGAGCAGCAGTTTGATCGTACTCTATTAGACAACGTCTCTTCAATTAACCTCCTTCCGGCAGCCTTACTCAAGCAGTTCGAGTTTGGCCCTCTTCTTCAAAGCAGAACCGTCCTTCAGTTTGCTGATAGGTCGATTAAGAGGCCGAAGGGGTTATTGAAAGACGTGGTCGTTACCATTCAGGGCCTGAAATTCCCCGTGGACTTCGTTGTGTTGGACATGGAGATCCCTGAGTCGGTAACTGATGCCCCCATCATTCTCGGACGTCCATTCTTGGCCACAGCCAAGGCGGTGACCGACCATGATAGTGGGAAGGTATGTTTTCGAGTAGAGGGCGAAACCATACAAATAGAGACGATCGAAGAGATCAGAGCCAGAGAGGCAGAATGCTCAGAGCAGTCCAGCGAAGCCGAGCAGATGACAGAGGAGGAGCTAGACATCCACCAGGTTTGTGATTTCGAGATGACTGATGATGAATCCAACTGGAAAGATCCCGTAGCACCGACCCTCGCCTTGCCTACAGATTCACTGTATCTCAAGCTCATGGCAGTCGAGAGCCGGGAGAGCACATCCCTGGATGAGGATATTTCTGAGGCTGACAGTGTTGTGATGAGTGGTGCTGAGGAATTTCAATCTTGCTCATCGTCCTCTGATCCCTCGGATTCAGACATTGACTGGGACGACTTTGATGATTATTTGCCTTGTCTGATTCCTTCTGAGCCAGCAGCCATGACAGAGTGCGAGCCAGTGCAGTTTATTGATGATCCATCAGGCCGCCCTTCGTCAGAAATTCATGCAGTGCGAGAGTTCTCATATGCAGACCTGGTAGCATTTACACAGACATATCAGAAACCAGATCTGCCACCTCCCAGTTGTCCAGAACGAAAACCTCTGCCGCAGTCAATGAAGTACAGATTCCTTGCTGGAGAGCCAGAAATGCACCCAGTCATTATCTCATCAGATTTGACTGGAGAACAAGAATCTCGTCTGATGGAGGTTCTTGAAAGAAACCGCAAGGCAATCGGTTGGAGTATAGTTGATCTCCAGGGGCTGAACCCAAATCTTTGCTCTCACCACATCTATCTTGAAGATAACGCTAAGCCGTCGCGAGAGTTCCAACGACGGCTGAACCCGAATCTTCGAGACGTAGTCATGAAAGAAATTTCCAAGTGGTGGAGCGCCGATTTTATCTATCCCATCTCCGACTCCAAATGGGTAAGTCCGCTACATGTGGTACCCAAGAAGACGGGTATCACTACAGTTGTTAATGAGTCTGGAGAGGAGATCGCTACCAGAGTACCAACTTCTTGGAAGGTCTGTGTGGACTACAGACGATTGAATGAGGCCACCAAGAAGGATCACTTCCCGCTTCCCTTCATTGATCAGATTATCGAGCGGTTAGCCGGGAAGAGTCATTATTGTTTTCTTGATGAGTACTCTGGATATAATCAAGTGGCCATTGCGCCCGAAGACCAGGAGAAAACGACATTCACCTGTCCGTTTGGGACTTATGCTTTCAGACGGATGCCCTTTGGTCTATGTAACGCTCCGGCGACATTCCAAAGGTGCATGTTGTCCATCTTCTCGGACATGGTGGGTGACTGTTTAGAGGTCTTCATGGATGACTTCTCGGTCTATGGCGACGGGTTCGACGCTTGTCTTGACTGCCTAGACCGTGTGCTGAAGCGCTGCATTGAGGTCAATCTTGTCTTATCCTGGGAGAAGAGTCATTACATGATGACTCAAGGGACGGTCCTTGGTCATATCGTCTCCAACAGGGGCATGGAGGTCGATCCGGCTAAGGTGGATATCATCAGAAAACTCAATCCGCCGTCCAATTTGCGTCAGTTACGGTCTTTTCTGGGGCATGTCGGTTTCTACCGACGGTTCATTCAGGACTTCAGCCGAATTGCCCGACCGCTTACTGACTTACTGACCAAAGACACCGAGTTTATTGTTAATGATAAGTGTCTTGAAGCATTTGAGATTCTCAAGAATATAGTTGTCTCAGCTCCTGTCCTTCAGCCACCCGATTGGTCTCTCCCATTCGAGATCATGACGGATGCTTCAGATTTTGCCGTTGGGGCTGTGCTTGGACAGAGGAGGGATGGGTTACCGTTTGCCATTCACTACGCCAGCCGGACTTTGGATGCCGCGCAGCGGAATTACACTGTAACTGAGAAAGAGATGCTGGCCGTAGTCTTTGCTCTTGATAAGTATCGATCGTATATTCTCGGATCTAGAGTAACAATCTACACTGATCATACCGCCATCCGGTACTTAATGGCGAAGAAGGATGCCAAAGCACGTCTCACCAGATGGATCCTTCTACTCCAGGAATTTGATATTGAGATTAAGGACAAGTCTGGAGTCAAGAATGTGGTGGCGGATCATCTCTCCAGATTGGAGAATCTTGAGGAATCTGAGCGCAGCACACCTATCACAGAGACATTTCCAGATGAGGCGATCTTGGCTGTCACCTCACTCCCATGGTATGCTGACTTTGTAAACTATCTTGTTGCCAAGACAGTCCCTCAGGGTTGGCCCAGGCAGAAACTTGAGACCTTCCTAGCTAAGGCCAAGTTTTACCACTGGGAGGATCCCGTCCTTTATCATGAAGGAGGGGATAATATCTGGAGGAGGTGCATTCCTCAGGAAGAGCAGCATAGCGTCCTCACATACTGCCACAAGCTTGAGGCAGGAGGACATCATTATGGAAAAAGGACAGCACAGAAGGTGCTTCAATCCGGCCTATGGTGGCCTACTCTCTTCAAGGATTCTGATGAGTTCGTGAAGAGATGTACTGATTGTCAGAAAATGTGAACCTGCGGACAGAGAGACATGATGCCCATGCAACCCATTCACTTCTGTTAGGTTTTTGATGCATGGGGTATTGATTTCATGGGCCCATTTCCTAAGAGTCAGGGATTCGAGCATATTTTGCTCGCTGTGGATTATGTCAGCCGATGGGTTGAGGCCATCCCCGCCCGAGCCGCAGATGCTAAAACCGTTTGCAAATTTTTGAGGAAAAATATCATTTCACGGTTCGGAGTACCTAGAGTCTTGATTTCAGACGGGGGGTCTCACTTCCTCAATGACAAAGTCAGGGCCCTTGCAGACGAGTTCGGCATTGACCATCGGGTTGCCACTCCTTATCACCCACAGACTAATGGTCTTGCCGAAGTATCGAATAGGGAGATAAAGACTATCTTGCAGAAAGTTGTCCGCCCAGACCGAAAGGATTGGTCACAGCTTTTGGACTCGGTCTTGTGGGCTTATCGGACTTCTTTCAAGAATCCATTGGGAACATCTCCCTTTCGTCTCGTCTATGGCAAGCCGTGCCATTTGCCAGTAGAAATCAAGCACAAATCTTTTTGGGCAGTTACTGAGTTGCTTTTAGATCCCGAGAGTATAGGAGACCAGAGAAGAGCAGAATTGGCAGCCCTGGAGGAATTGAGAGATACAGCCTTCTCCAACAGCCTACAGTACAAAGAGAAAGTGAAGACATGGCACGATTCGCATATCAGCCATAAACAGTTTGAGCCAGATCAGAGAGTATGGTTGTTTGATTCAAGGCTAAAGTTATTTCCAGGGAAGTTACAGAGCAAGTGGAAAGGACCGTATGTGGTCAGGAAGGTACATGACAATGGCAGCATCGACATATCCGAACCGTCATCTTCCTCTACCTTCCGCGTCAATGGTCAACGCTTGAAACTATATCTTGATCATGATCCGCCGACCATTGACGTTGCCCCCATTCTTCTGGTATGAGATGTGTCCCTTGACTCGCATCATCTGCATTTCATACTTGGTGATCAACTCTATTCCCCGTTGTACAGATCCATCTGTTTATATCATTCTGTTGTCTGCCAATTTATTTTCTTATTTTCTTCTTTTCTTCTTTTCCTTTTCTATCTTCTTTATCTATCAAAAAGGTGCCGCCCTTGTAGACAGTTTTCCATACTTAGGACGTACTTTGTCCTAAGTATAGGGGGGTGTGCACCCCGAGTTTTTCTATTCTTTTCGATCCTCTCCATTGTCTCCTCTTTTGTCTATACTTAGGGATATCTTACCCTAAGTATAGGGGGAGACAATCTGAGTACGATCTGTTCATTCCCACCCTTGACCCTCCCTGCTTTGTGTACAGTCTGCTATACTTAGGATTATTTGATCCTAAGGATAGGGGGGACGGTCAACTTCTCATTCATTTATTCATCTATTATTCCTTTAGTCTTTAGACTTGTCTATACTTAGTACAAGTTATGTCTTCTCTTTTCTCTCCGATCTATGAGGACATAGCTCAAGCTAAGTATAGGGGGGTCGTATATACTGCGTATATACTTTAGCCATAACTCGTACTTTCGTATTTTCCTAATAATATGGCTAATAATTCTTTAAAAATTCATTAAAATTCGTTAAAAATCCTTAATAAAAAGATGTGATTATTCCTCAAATTCTTTTTGTATTTACTGATTAATAAATCAGGTGAAATTGTTTTTTGCAAAATGTTTGAAAAATAGTTTGAAAATCTTTGTGAACATCTATTGAAAACTATTTTGAAAATATTTTGTTTCGTGTTTTCAACCTGTGTGAAAATGTGTGTTTTGTAAAACTTCTTTTCTTTGTGTGAAATAAAAATGTTTGAAAAATGATTTGCAAAATGGTTTGAAAAATGGTTGCAAGAACGATTTGAAAAACCTATATATACTGTTTTGAAAACCTTTGCAAAATGATTTTCAAATGTGTGTAAAATGTTTGTAAAAACTATTTTGGACTATAGTTTTCAAAAATTGTGTGCAAATTGTTTTCAAATAAGTTTGAGGAATATTCACATCACACCAAAAATCCACTATATATATATATATATGTATAAAATTGACCACTTACCCTTGTAAATTCTAAGATCCACTTCTTGTAGATATAAGAAGCACTCCCGTGTACATATTTTAACCTAGTTTTCAGCCAAACTTTTTCTTTTCAAAAATCCCAAAAACATTTGCAAAATTAAAATCCAAAAACGATTTGAAAAATCTTTTTGAACAAGACAAAAAAAATGCATATGCACCATCATCATCTTTTCAAAAATCCATAAAAAGTTCAAAATCTTTGAAAATTGCATCACAAAAATATTTTCTGCATTGCATTGCATAGCATTCGCATTTTTCGGATTGAGTTTGATAGTTGAACAAGTCTAAGTAAAATCCGAAGATTGGAGCTTGATTGGACCTTCAAATCTACCTAATAACAGGAACCTTATAGGAACTGGGTTTGAGGTACTTCAGGTCTAGTTGACTTAATTCTTTGAGGATCACGGGACTTGGTTCAATGGATTCTTGACTGCCTAAGTAGAGTATTTCGGAGCACACGCACGACTCTTGTTGATAATGACCTAACTTGGACACTTGCACCTTTCACATGGCTCAACTCAGTTGGAGTGGTGAGGGGATTGGATTTGCCGGTATGAGACGCACACAAGTGGAAACATTTGTCCTCCTCTAGGGAGGGAAGTGCATCCCAACCCGTCCAGTGATTGGGAAGTCTAAAGACAGGAGGCTGTGGGTTGCGATAAAGCTTCAAAAGAGGGATAGTCTACTGGCTCAAGAGGAAAAACTCCTTATGTAAATGCTGCTGTATATAGTATTCAAAAAAAAAAATGTTCAGGCATGTACAAAAATAAAAAGCCTGCAAGTATGTACAAAGTCAATAAGCAAGCTTGAGTTCCAAAGTCATATCATGTGAGCTTGCAGCAGGATGACTTGACTACACTGGTCTTGCATCCAAGGATAGGTAGCTACACTGGCTACCGTCCATTCTTCTCTTCACCCCCTCCTCTTGAGTTGGTTGCCACTTGAACTTAGAAGGGAATACCCCGCTCCTCGAGGATGGAGTTGCTGGATTGGGGAATCATTGGGTTGACGTACTGGAGAAGTCAGTTTCTTTGTCATTCTAGTTGGGGAGAGCCACCATCACTTACACTGTACAAGTCAGATTCATAGTCGTAAGAGTTTGCGTATGAATTGAGATATTTCTGACCTGGCTATTGAGGAGACTTGAGCAGAGTTTTGGGATTCTCAAGGACTGTTGGATTTCAAACACGGTTCTCACTAAGGTTCCGCCCGCACTAAATCTTCAAAGGTCCGACTTAAGCTCCAAACTTTGATTTTGTGAAGACAAGTTTGATAATCAAATAAAATCCATGTTCTTCTGTTTCTTTTCTTTTGCACTTATTGCATAAGTGTTTGCTAGGGACTAGCAAAGGTAAAGTATAGGGGGATGATGAATCCACATTTCATCATCTTTATTCTATCATTTTGGCACCTAAAACCCTAGCAAATGCCTGTAAATAGCCTTAAATCAAGCATCTTAGCATTCATGCATGTGCATCTCAACAGTGTGTAAATTACTGTAATTAAGGCCAAAATTATAGAATAAATAAAGAAAAGAAAAAGAATAAAATATTGTAAATATTTTATGACCCAAAACCCCCGAGACCTAGGCATCTTGACGAATAGGTCGACAAGGAATAAAGTAGGGGGAGATAAGGTCAAAAACACAGAGAAAATACCTATACAATCTATTCATTCTTTATTCATTTTGGGACCTATTTTTGGTTCCACTTTTTATTCATCAAATAAAGAAACTTTGTACATGAAAGTTGTAGATAATTTTATAAAGAAAAATACAAAATTGATTTCACAAAAAAAGAATGTACAGAGGAAAAGTTATGGTCTGAATAAGAATCCAAAATCCCAACTTCCCAGACCCGTATCTCACAAACGACAACTCCAAATGCAGTGTACTCACCTTTAATTGTATATAGAATAAAATAATCTATCCAATGGCAGTGGTTTCGCATTTGGCGGAGCTACGGTTTGAAAGTTGAGTTTTGGACCCCTATTGTGTATTTGTACTGAATAAAATATTCAATTTATTACTTATTTATTATTTATTCATTTCTATATGTTTATAATTTTGTAAACATTACTTATAATAAGTATGTGTATTAAAATCAGAATAAAAATATAAATAAAATACAAATAAAAATAGTTGTATATTTTCAATACATTGGTACATTACCTATACTTATACCTATATAAAATACACTTGTATTTTACTAAATATACAAAACATATCAGAAAAATAAAATAAAAATATATTTGTATAGATAAAAGTATTTCATAATTTTAGAAAATAAGAAATGAAAATAAAATTAAAATACTCAAAATAAAAATAAAAGAATATAGTATGTAGATATTATACCTATATAGGGGTACAAATGCAAACTTGCAAAAATATGTCTCATAAAAATAAATAAAAATCATAATAAAATAATTTATAAAATAATAAATATTTTTTATTTAATAACCAAAAATCAATAAAATCATTATCTATTTTTAATTAATTTTTCATTTTTTTCCTCAGGCCTTTTTCTTGTTGGTCCACGTGGACCAACCAGGGGGCAGCAGCAGTTGACCGCAGGTCAACTCTCTGCCCCAGGTCTGGGCTGTGTCAGAGATGCATTTGACCTTGTTTTCAACCTATTTTCGAGGCCAATCCTTTCATCCTTCCATGAATCGACCTTCACAACTTTTTTAGCCCTTACATAGAGCTTTCACGCCCTTGGATCATTTCGGGCGTCGAATCACTGCTGCTCCAGATACGCCTTGGTCAATGGAGCCCTTCGTCAACCCCTTAAAACCTCTCCCTTGACCTAATTTGAAAATCGAACCGCATTTCACATCGTTCTCTTCCACCTTAGGACTGCTTTGGAGGCCTGTAGGTGACAGCAACGGGCTGCCATCACCGAAGGGGAGGAAGAGCAATCTTTCGGGCGCGTTCCACGACCTCCGGCGACCGCCGTAGAGGTAACTTTTCCCTCGCCCTCCAGGGGCTTGAGGCAGCTTGTATCTCTTATAGTTCAGTTTGCATTTCATTCCTGTATACTCGAAGCTTCATCACGATCCTTTTAGTCTTCGTTTTGGCCATCGATTCGTTCAATCGATTGGTCGCCGGAGCAACTCCGGCCACCTCCAGTTTCCACAAGCTCCGCCTCGTCACGCCTTCGCTCCGCTCCGCTACGTGGTCGGGGCAATTTACCCCCGACCATATCACCTTTTTGTGCAGGTCCAGGATCGCCAGAACCCCTCCTGGGTTCGTTTTTGAAGCAGGCAGCACCACCTGGAGCCACCTTCCTCCGCTGGCCACGCAGCGACGCTCCGGCCACTTCTTGGGCCGTTTGGGGGCGTCGTAGAATCGAGAGGGCTCCCAGGGGGTCATTGGTGCCATCTGGAGGGAAGATGATGCTCTGGATATCGAGATTTTGAGGATCAAAGTCGCCCCGGAGTCTGTTCTTCGCGCGTTCGTCCTCGACACTCCAGAACCGTCGGATCCTCGCGTTCTTCGCGAGCTACAGCTTCCCTTGGATCGATTCCACGGCCGGCCGTTCGATTGAGCATCGCCATCTAATCTGAGCCGTGGATTTTGAAGGGGTATCGGCCTTCGTCCGCACGCCACGTGGCAAGTGGGAGAAGGAGAGCCCTCGGATCGTCTCTGCTGGGTATTTTGCACACCTTCCCAGCATTTTTGTGTATTTATTATTCAGGACCAAAACTTTCATCTGCGCTTAATATTTGTTTGGTATATTTACAAGTCAACCCCCGTACTTCCACGTATTTCCCAACAGGGTCTCGGCCACGTCATCTCACGTGCCAGTGCGCGTGAGGTGCGTGGCCATTTTGCATCAAGGCCCTCGGGCGTTTTGTTATTTGTAATCGGTCCAAGGAATATTTGCTCTAGTGTAATAGTTTTGTAAAATTTATTGTCGAACCCCCCAGTTTTCGTAGTATTACATCCGTGCCCCTCCCAGGCGCGCGGGTAACTCGCGTGAGCCTGGGAGTTTTTGCAAGGAAGCCCCTGCGGCTTGTGGTTTTATCATTCACTCCAGGAACTATTTTATTTAGTATAAATTTTCGTGGAAATTTTGCAAGCGTGTTCCCATAGTTTTAGATATTTGCATAAAGGTCCCTGCCAGGCCTTTAATGCTTGGATGCTTGATGTATTTATTTGAATGATCATTTTAACTCCAAAAATTCCACAAAAATAGGTATAAGCTTCTGAACATGTGTACTTTAACGCCACATATTTAGTTTTTGAGTTTGTTTTATTTTTATATTTATTAAAAATAAAAAACAACCTATTTGTGTACTGTCTACCTTAGAAAATACCAAAAAAATATTAAAACACCTCCAAAAATTCCAAAAAAATCACCTAGAGTCTATTTTATCCTATTTTAGTGTCAGTCCAAAAATCATTAAAAATCTCAAAAGAAAAACACTAAAAATTTAAAAACAATCGAAAACTTCAAAAAAATATATAAAATAGTAGAAAAATCAAAAAAATATAAACTCAGCTTCTGTTTATCCCTTATTTTGTTCTTTTCAGTAGAAAAATAGTGTGAAACATTTTGGGTACTGGTTGCTATTTTTAAATTGCATTTTATTCACAGCCAGCCTTATTTGCACTGTTTTGCTTTATCTTAGTATTTAAAAATATCAAAAACACCTTGAAAAACCCCCAAAAATCACAAAAACAGTAGAAAACCTTAAAAATACCAAAAACATTTTATTTCTGAATTTTTGAGTATTTTTGTGCATTTTTATAAACATTTTACCTTGCCTGTTATTGTATTGCCTTTACTTTCCAATATTGAAAAAAAAAAAATAAATAAAATATAAAATATAAAATATAAAAATTAGAAAATTTAAAAATCAAAATACAAAATTAAAAATTAAATAAAAAAATAAAAAATTTAAAAACCCACAAAAACATTTCTTTTGTTTGCTTGCTTAGTGTAGACACTACACACATTCACACACTTGTGCTCATTTTTGCTTGAACTACCTTGTTTGCTCCCTGTGTTCGAACTCTCTGCATACTTGACACTATACACCATTTGTGCAGAGTTAAAAATAAATTTTAACTCCACATTATTTCTAATTTATTGATCTTTAGTGTGGGTTAATTGTTGATTAAACGCGGATTTTGATTGGTCGACACTTCGACTGAGTTCACGCTTCGTGTTGAACTTAAGACCGTCGAAATTCGAGTTTATCACATGTGTCTATCTATTTGTTGATATTTGACCAATCTAATTTGTGGACAGGGTCCGAGGAGCTGAGGAGACCAAGTGACATGAAGGTGAGCCAATTGGAGTGGATCATTGTAAGGAGCACATCTTAGTTTAATCGAGTAGAGAGATTAGACGTAACTTAGATTCATTTGCGCGTTACCATTTTTGTAATTATTTTGTAATAAGTAGGTAATTCTTTACGACGATCTTCAATCGAATACTCGCAATTGTACTCGGACATGGACACAACTATTTTGTTTGTGTGTGTCGAGACATATTTCACCCTTTGAGTTAAGGGTGGGGCTCGACTTGAGTGGCTTGTAGATCTAGGACTTGTACAATACAGCTAATAGAGCTAACTTGGGTCATTATTGCATGCTTGTGCTCATACATTAGGACACAAACCACATTTAATAATACTCACCTTAGATCATTCTACTTAGTCAAATTGAAATCAATTCTTTTTCTGATAATAAACCATGCTATTAGGGCAATTTTTCTGACTTGCATTTATTAGATTTTAAAAAAATCAATTATGTATGGCATCCCGCATGTAGAGCGTGAGGATCACTATAAGTCTTCTAAACTAGGCATGCACCATTTATTTATTGGTTGCATAGACTTTTCTCGATATCCCTCCCCCTTGGTTTTATAACTTAGGATAAAGAAAATTGGTACTGATATATAGACATGCCTTGTTTGGTGGATTTAATCAAGTGAGAATCTAACTTAAAATCATGATTATCGGTACAGATTGATCCAAAAAAATCAAAATAAAATCAAATTACAGTGCGAGAGATCCACCCCGCCTTTGTACACATGTGCTATTCTTAATTGAGAAGGTGGGGACGCACACTTCAAGGTTAGCGCCGAAATCCATCGACTTGTTCCATGTCTCAAAATACAACTCTTGCAGGTTTGGGAGCTGCAAGCACTCTCCTACGATCTCAGAGAGATGTTTTGGGAACGTATATCTGCTACACTCTAGCGGCTTAATATGACCCAACAGTCTGTGCAGATAGCTCCTTTGAGTGGAGTGTAGTAGAACCATACATGGGCGTTAGGGTGACACACTGTGTATTTGCATTAGTGATGAACCAACAGTCTGTGCAGATAGCTCCTTTGAGTGGGGTGTAGTAGAACCGTACATGGGCGTTAGGGTGACACACTGTGTATTTGCATTAGTGATGAACTCGAAATCTGCCTCTTTCATATAGTCATGTTATCGTAGTACATGAGGCAGATTTGATCCAGCAAAGACCACACTTTCGATTATGTCGACATTATTTTACTTGGTAAGTTTATCAAGGTCGAACTTAGGGACACAAGCCTCTTTAATATATTTATCAATTTTTGTTATAGACGTGTGATTATTTTCAAGTCCTTAGGTCTTCATGCTAATGCACAATAAAATGCAGGTCACATAATGCAAAGAATGATGCATGTAATTTTTGTGGATTTTTAGATGCGAGTATAAGATGATGCATGAACATAACGCACGAACTAAATCAAATGGATGCAAATAAATATATGCAGATAAAGATATACAAATATGCCTTAATTTAATCACATCTATGAGCAATCGATTAAGGATAGATTTCAGTGTCAAATCTGGCGATAAAGATGAATAATGGCATTAAAAAGAAAGGTCACGAGACACTATAGATCATAGAATATATCATAAATAATTTAGTGTCAAATCAGGAATTGAATTATGCCATCAGAAAGAGGATAAAATTTGCAACAAAATGACACTGAAATCATGAGAATTGGGCTTAAGATGCCCAATATATGAAGTAAACAATACAATGGCATAAATGTAATAAAAATACGAGGAAATAAATGATAAATAATCATAAATAGGTCCCTAGAGGGACCTATTTGTAATTTAGCAAAACCGACCGAGGCCCTCTGTAATTTTTCCTTTGCGTGGAGGGGCATTTCAGCAATTTTATAAAGTCACAAGGTCCTCCCTATAAAATACCTAGGCGTGCACGTGAGGCACGCACCAAGGGACCAGAGTGTAATTTTCAAAAGGCGTAGGCTCCTTCGTGCAATTTACCCAGCCCCACACGTGCTGGGCATGTGTGAGGGCTAGGTGCGGGAGGCGTCCTAGGCTCGGGATACGTGGCAGCTCTTGGTGGCTTGGCTCTTGGCTCGGGATGCCCGAACCTGTAGGGTCGGGGTGAGGCTCGGGCCTTCATCAGGGTCGTCCGATCCAGATGATCGGATGATAGCTACTTCATCTAGCTCCTCCGTCTGTCAACGGAGGAGGCTGCGCTCCGACGAGTTGAAGCTTGCTCCACCTTGCTCCCAGGGCTCCGTCGATGATAGTAGGATGTCGCTGAAGAATGGGCGAAGACGTTGGGCTCCAGACGGAGATGCGGTGACAAGTAGGGAGGAGAGTCGACGGTACCTCGTCGGAGAGAGAGAGAGAGAGATGGAGACCAG
Source organism: Ottelia alismoides (assembly GCA_037367405.1). Taxonomy (NCBI): domain Eukaryota; kingdom Viridiplantae; phylum Streptophyta; class Magnoliopsida; order Alismatales; family Hydrocharitaceae; genus Ottelia; species Ottelia alismoides. The sequence goes on from JAZKJV010011865.1 coordinate 370,587, forward strand.
AGCAAGGCTTGCACCTCCGATCATTGAGGATCCCTGCAAGGTTAGCGTAGCCGAAGCAATGTGCTCGTGAAGTGCGAGTGAAGTGGGGTCTCATGCGAGCGGAGGAGTGGGAGATCAGGTCTCCATCTCCGGCAAAGCGAAGGGGAGTTGGGGCGGAGCGGAGGGAAGTCTTGGAGAAGGGAAAATGGTGGTACGAAATGTTGGCGAAGATGGAGGGTGATCGGTGGTGGTGTAGAGATGATCAGGTAGTGGTGGAATCGGTTGTAGAAGGCGGGTAAATTGAGAGAAAATCCAAATAAAACATAGAAGAAGAAGACCTGGAGGTCGGAGAGGAAGAAAATGATCGGGGAGGCTTAGGCAGAGGCTTCTTGGGTGCCTCCTGTCGTCGCACGACCCGCGCAGCCACGACAGGGTGCTCAGCGGCGCCAAGGCGACCGCGACATGGCCGAGAAGGCCATGGATCACACCAGGAGCGTACGACCGTCGTCACCTCGACAAGCCGCCCTCCACTATCACTGGAGGGTGGAGGAAGCTAGGCCGGAGCCCTTGGGTTGGTAGATGGGGGTGAACGAAGGTGAGGTGGAGGGATTTATAGGCGGAGGTGAACGACGGCTACGCGGTGGGGGGGGGTGTTCAATGGTGGTTTGATGACGTGGGAGTAATGGAGGTGCAGTGATTGTAGTCGCGCGAGGATGGAGGAGAAAATGGCTACAAGGGGTGGCTGTTAGGCTTTGCGTAGGCGGTCGGAGCTGGGGGTTATAATTGGAGGGGGGGCGTGAACGCGAGGTGTAACGTCTGGATCGAGAGACGACTAAAGGAGGACGATGAGCGGGAGCCGTTGGATCTTGCGATCCAATGGCTTGGATGGAGGCGTGGGCGAGGGGTGGAGATCAAATCTCATGGTCTGATCCTACGACTGAGGATGGATGCTAAAGGACGGCTGCGATGGAGAAGTGGGGCGATCTAAGGGTTAGGATGAAGGGGGCATCGTGGACAAAGGAGAGTCGTTGGATGGGGGTTGAACCAGCGGTTGAGGGTAGAAGGAGATCCAAGGGTGGAAAAAGTGTGGCGGGTGGCAAGAGGAGGGGGTGGCCATGTGGACAGCCCAGAGGGCGCCACATGGTTGCTCCAGAAATTCGAAAAATGTAAAAACAAAGATAAATCCAAAAGAAATAGTTAGAGGTAAAATTAGAAAAAAAATCAAACATGAAAGTTGTAGATCTCGATGAGATCTACAAGTTTCATGTTGGACAAAAAGTCAAAAGAGGTCATTTATATAAAAGTATATTTTTGAGGGTATTTTTAATGGGATAAAAACATCGCTTTTAGTCTTTGAGATTTTTTTATTTTTTTATTTCTTTTAAAGGTCGGGATAATTATAGATAATTAATTAATCGAATTTTCATGGTTTTTATAAGATAGAAAACAAAGAAGAAAAGTTAGTATTAAATACAATATAGTTTTAATTATACACAATTTATATACAATATAATACAAGATAAAATTAATGAATTATCAGTGATTTTTATTGAATTATTTAAGAAAGGAGATTAATAATTGGATTGTAACATGATGAATACGAGATTCATCATACCCCTATACTTAAACTATGCTTGTCCTCGAGCATCTAAATAATGAAGGAGTCAAATTAGTTCCTGACAGTGCATGTGAAAATTTCAAGGCTCAATTCTTCGAAGATCCTTAATTTAAGTGATCCTAAAATTCTGGGCTCAACCATGCTCTGGTCAGAAGGAATCCAACTTCTCTAATTATCAGACTCTCTGTTTGTACATAAGATATAAGGATATGAAGATTAGTGTACTGCATTCATGAGAGTCGAGTCGAGACATCACCCAAAGTCCAGTCTAGGAGACTCTCCTTTAAACCTAATCCTCAACACTAGGAAATAAGTCTATTCTTGCTTCAGTCAACCGTCCCATTAGTCCGCCAGATTTGAAAATGTAGATGGATGGCTAGATGATGGAGGGCATAAGATTGTGTCTATTTTTCTCTCCCTCACATTGGAACAAGGGGCCTCTCGAGTGTCTTATTACTCAACACAAGTATATTTTTCTTTCGTTGATCAATGTGCCTGTCAAGAGAATTCGGAGTCGTTTGCACTTGTTTTTTGGGGAGTACACCGGGGTGTGTCTCTTTTGAGTATCTAAGATACCTTCGATGCCCAGACTTGTATCACTATACGATGTAGAGCCCTTTTATGGTGCTAGCCCGACTCCTTGGTCCTAAGAGCGTTTGGTCCAAGTGGACACTTTGAAAATGGTTAGGAGCGCTTGCCATTGGTGGAAGCTCTTTGTAATTTGACTTTGAAGGATAGACCTTTTTATTGATGCATTCCTTTCCTTTCCTTTCTTTTCTTTTTGGCTAGCTCCACTGCTTTTACCAAAAGTTGGCATACACTGATCAACAATTAATTAAGTTTCATCGCACCTTGACACATAGGTAAATATCAAACGATAGCATATGAACTTGTTCACATACTGGCTAGGGTTTTGTTGACACTCAGGTTTCTTGAAACTTTCATCAACTTTATCCCATCATCGAGCATCATCAGATCGGGTCTAGACTCAAATCACCAGTCTTAGTTCCTCAAGTGATAACTCAACTCATCTCATCAATCATGCAATTGTGAAAGTAATATGCTGATCATATTCCTTAGAGGGTAGAGATGAAGAGTGCAATATAGCACTCAAAACTTTCAAACTAGGGAAGTGTGGATTATTAAGTTTAAAACCCTAATGACTAAGGCTGGCTAACTCCGACTCTTAAGATCACAGAAGTTTAGTGTCCTCAAATCCTAAAGCCTTGAGTGAATGTGAATGTGTCAGGAATACACCCACTCCTCGGTTAGTGATTTTTTGTGATTTTTATCTTTTGCAAACTTTTATAAATTTTAATTTTCCATTTTTTAATTTCTTTGAGAGACAATGACTGGCTCAGGCTCATATGAATAGTTGTGTCCACTCCAAGTCAGTATGGGTGTAAGTACGGACCATTAGACGGACCCGTGTTACTTGAGGATAGAGCCATATACAATATCCTCTAAACCACCCACTCTGCTAAGGGAGACCAAAGTTCCCTCACTGAAGAGTAGCAACTCATTTTTAAGCCCAGTAGTCAGAGCCTCTACAGAAGAAAATTTTTAGTTTTTTAAAATTTTAAGGAGTTTTTGAAAAAGGTATATTCCATTTACAAGAAGTTAATCCCTCAATTTTGAAAGGAAAAAAATTTACAAAAAAATTTACAAAACTCAGTTCACAGGTCAACTTAAACCAAGCTCAAAAAGATTTTCAAAATTTTTTAAAACACGAGCTTTGGCTAAAGTATATATACAGTAATATACAATATACCCCCCTATACTTAACTTTTGTTATGTCCTCATAGCACAAGTGATATGAAGCCATATCCCTGGTTAATTATAAGGTGATATAGTGGAACTGAGGAGGAGGGTCCCCCTATACTTAGGTCAAAAATGACATAAGTATAAGAAGACAGAGTGAAGGACGAATGATAGACCGGGTCCCCACAATACTTAGGCTGAAAATAGCCTAAGTAAGGCATCTAGAATCTTGAGGGGGGATGAGGATTTTTACAGATGATTAAGAAGATGCGGGAGGGGGTGTCTGTATGTGCATTATGTGAAAATACAAAGATAGTGAGGGGGGAGTGGATGTACAGATATGAGATGTATGCGTGTACGTGTGGGTTGGGGGAGAGGATTTACAAATATGAGGGGTGTGGGGGGAGGGGGGGTTAGATCATCTAGTGATATACTTTTTTGTTCTTTTTTTACATACGCGAGCCCTCGAACTAGGGTCACTAGAAATGCACAAGATATATTTTTTGTACAATAGAATGCATGAATGAGATGGCGCCTAAATTCTTTGAATTCTTCTGGATTTTCTTTTGCAGCCTTCTCAGTGGGAGCTCCCAACTCCACGCCTTCATGGAGATCAAGCGTCATTGATCTTCATGGGCCCTGCCATAAAAGGAAAATGTTAGAAAAAATAGCAAGAAAAATAATCAACAAAAATAAAACAAAAAACTTCATGGAGATCAAGTGTCATTGATCTTCATGGGCCCTGCCATAAAAGGAAAATGTTAGAAAAAATAGCAAGAAAAATAATCAACAAAAATAAAACAAAAATAACATGATGAGAAGCCCGCCAAATTTTGAAAATATTCACAACAAAAAAATATTTCAAAAATATACAAATATATAAATGTGAGTCGTGTCCTCGGCAACGACGCCATTTGTTGAACTCAAAATCTGCTTCTTTAATATAGTCGTGTTATCATTGTACATGAGGTAGATTTGATTCAGTAAAAACCACACTTTCGAATATGTGGATATTATTTTATTTGGTAAGTTTAACAAAGTCAAACTCAGGGACACGTGCCTCTTTAATATATTTATCAAATTTTGTTATTGATGTGTGATTATTTTCAAGTCCTTAGGTCTTCATGCTAATGCACATTAAAATGCATGTCACATAATGCAAAGAATGATGCATCTAATTTTTGTGGATTTTTAGATGCAAGTATAAGATGATGCATGAACATAATGCATGAAATAAATTAAATGGATGCAAATAAATGTATGCAGATAAAATATACAAATATGCCTTGGTTTAATCGCATCTATGAGTAATCAATTAAGGATAGATTTCAGTGTCAAATCTGGCGATAAAGATGAATAATGACATTAAAAAGAAAGGTCAGGATACATTATAGATCATTGAATATAACATAAATAGTCTAGTGTCCCAGGAATTGAATTATTCCATTAGAAAGAGGATATTATTTGCAACAAAATGATACCAAAATCATGTGAATTGGACTTAAGATGCTCAAAATATGAAGTAAACAGTACAAGGGCATAAATGTAATAAAAATGCGAGGAAATAAATGATAAATAATCACAAATATTGCAATTTAGCAAAACCGGCTAGGGCCCTCTGTAATTTTTCCTTTGTATAGAGGGGTATTTCTATAATTTTATAAAGTCGCAAGGTCCTCCCTATAAAACACCCAGACACGCATGTAAGGCACGCGCCTAGGGACCAAAATTTAATTTTCAAAAGCCACAGGGTCTTTCATGCAATTTACCCAGCCCAACACGTCACGCGCTGGGGCTATGTGCGGGAGGCATCCTAGGCTCGGAATACATGGCAGCTCTTAGTGGTTCGGCTCTTGGCTCGAGATGCCCGAACATATAGATTCATGGTGAGGCTAAAGCCTTCATCAGGGTCATCCGATCAAGATGATCGGACGGTAGCTGCTTCATCTAGCTCCTCCGTCTGTCACCATAGGAGGCTACGCTCCGGCAAGTTCAAGATTGCTCCACCTTGCTCCAAGGGCTCCGTCGATGATCGTAGGATGTCGCTGAAGTGCGGGCGAAGATGCTGGGCTCCTGACGGAGATGCGACGACAACTAGGGAGAAGAGTCAACGATACCTCGCCGGAGAGAGAGACGGAGATCGGAGCAAGGCTTGCAGCTCTGACCATTGAGGATCCCTACAAGATTAGCGTAGCCAAAGCAATGTGCTCGTGAAGTGCAAGTGAAGTGGGGTCTCATGCGAGCGGAGGAGTGGGAGACCAGATCTCCATCTCCGGCAGACCGAAGGGGAGTTGGGGAGGAGCGGAGGGAGGTCTTGGAGAAGGGAGATGGTGGTAAGAAATGCTGGCGAAGATGGAGGGTGATCGGTGGTGGTGTAGAGATGATCATGCGGTGGTGGAGTCGGTTGTAGAAGGCAGATAAATTGAGAGAAAAACCAAAGAAAACATCGGAGAAGAAGACCTGGAGGTCAGAGAGGAAGATGACGGTCGTGGAGGCTTGGACTGAGGATCCTTGGGAGCCTCCAGTTGTCGCACAACCTGCGCAGCCACGATGGGGTGCTCAGCGGCGCCAAGGCGACCGTGACATGGCCGGGAAGGCCATGGATCACACTGGGAGCGTATGGTCGTCGTCTCCTCGACAAGCCGCCCTCCGCTGTCACTGGAGGGTGGAGAAAGATAGGCTGGAGCCCTTGGGTTAGTGGATGGGGGTGAATGGAGGCGGGACGGAGGGATTTTATAGGCAGAGGTGAACGGCAGTTACGTTGTGGCCGGGGGGGGGGGGGGTGTTCAACAGTGGTTTGATGATGGGGGAGTAATGGAGGTGCATTGATTGTAGTCAACACGATGTTGGAGGAGAAAACAACTACAAGGGTGGCTGTTAGGCTTTGCGTCGGTGGTCAGAGCTGGGGGCTATAATTGGAAGGGGGTGGGGCGAACACAAGGTGTAACGTCTGGATCGAGAGATGGCTGGAGGAGGACGATGAGTGGGAGTCGTTGGATCTTACGATCCAATGTCTCGGATGGAGGCATGGGCGAGGGGTGGAAATCAGATCTCAGGTCTGATCTTACGGTTGAGGATGGGCGCTAAAGGACGGTTGTAATGGAGAAATGGGGCGAACTAAGTGTTAGTATGAAGGGGGCGACGCGGACAAAGGAGAGTCGTTGGATGGGGGCTGAACCAACGGTTGAGGGGAGAAGGAGATCCAAGGGCGTGAAAGTGTGGCGGGTGGCGAGAGGGGAGGGTGGCCACGTGGGCGGCCCAGAGAGCGTCACATGGTTGCTCCGGAAAATTCGGAAAATATAAAAACAAAGATAAATCCAAAATAAATAGTGAGAGGCAAAATTAGGAAAAAGTCAAAACATGAAAGTTGTAAATCTCGATGATATCTACAAGTTTCATGTTGGACAAAAAGTCAAAAGATGTCATTTATACAAAAGCATACTTTTGGGATATTTTTAATGGGATAAAAACACCGCTTTTAGTCTTTGAGATTTTTATATTTTTTATTTTTTTAAAGGTCAGGATAATTATAGATAATTAATTAATTTAGTTTTTGGAGACTTTTATAAGATAGAAAATAAAAAAGAAAAATTAGTATTAAATACATTATAGTGTTAATTATACACAGTTTATATACAATATAATACAAGATAAAATTAATGAATTATACGTGATTTTTTATTGAATTAATTAAGCAAGGAGATTAATAATTGGATTTTAACATGACAAGATTCATCAATTAGCAGTATTGTTTTTCCATATAACTTAAAATTTAAAAGATAACAGTCGAGCATTTACGAACCATCGACGGGTACGATGACAAATCGCCTATAACCAAACCATATGGGATGAGGCCATATATCCATGAGAATTCTCTCCTCCCTTTAGGTCGATATCTGTGTGGAGGCTTGGATTCTATGTCGAAACTTTTATAGATGCATGATTGTGAAGTTCTTCAAAGTCATATCTTCTTTGAAATTGATTCATGAGATCCTAGTGGTCGAAGTACACGTGTCACTTCCAGAAAAATAAAATTTCTAAAAACAAAATAAATTCAAAATAAAACAAATATAGACCTTAAAATGATAATTTTCCTTCACAAAAGTTCTTCGTCTCGGCGAGATCTACAATTTTTTGTGCAGGGACCAAAAGCAAAAGACTGCATCTGTACAAAGAGTATTTTTGGTGGTATTTTATGTACATAAAATACCATATTTTTATGTGTTGATATTTTGTGATTTTTAATAAAATAAAAATTTAAATAATGTCAAATAAATAAAAGAAATGTATTCACACATTAATCTAATTTTTGGTTTTTCTGATAGTAAAGAAAATAAAGGAATATAATAAAAGAGATTTATGTATAAAGTGTGTATACATACTCAGGATCATTTGTTTTCTTTACTTTTTATATTTTTTGTATTTTGCTTTTTGTGGAATTTATTAAAAGACAACTCAAATAAAAGAAATGGAAAAGAAACAAATTGAAAAGAGTTAATTTTGTACGTAAAATGATGAGTCAAAAATTAGTGAATATGTACAATATACAATTCGGTCCTAAAACCCAAGTTTCACACATGAAGTCCGATTCTTTTGAATTTTGTTTGATTTCTAGATAGTTAAGAGCACATTAATTCAACAGTGAGTGTGCATTCATAGGATATTATATGTGAGAGATGTTTGACTTTATGTCCTTTTCAGTCTCAAACTAGGGTTTAGGTTGATGAATATCAGTGGTATGTACATGATATAGCTGGTTTGATGTCATTTTGAGTTCGTATGAATTAATAAAAAAATAAGTGAAATTAGTCTATTTTACAAGCGAACCTATGAATGCAAAATAAATATGATAATTTATGCATGTTGTTTACAAAATGCATGAATTCTAATTATGATTATAAATACCTACATGAACTTAACTACTCGGGATGAACCTCTATTTTCAGCTAATTAGTGTGGTGAATCACAAATTCATCGGTATCCAAGGGGGCTTTTCATTACATGTGGAAGATTTCTAAATACCAACTCATTGTTGAGGTGGACTTGGAGGAGATCTTCAATACACCAGTATTCTCTTCCCTACAAGGCATTGATGGTTCTTGGCTCCAGTTATATAAGTGGTCTCCTTCATTTGGTGCAAAATGTGTCGAGGAAGTATCGCCCTTCTGGGTGTCAACGGTGGGGTTGCTTATCCACCATGGTTACGCCTTTGTCCCGATGAGCTTGGTGAAGAAATTTGGCGATGAATTTGTGATTCATCATTCTAAAAGAGTCAAATTAGGTTCAGTTCCCCAAAATTCATCTGCATTTTATAATTTATCTCGCATAATTAACATTCATACACATGTAAATAACATTCACATTCTATCATTCATTATGTCATCAAATGAGGAGCCAAAATCCAAGAGTAAATTTGACATGTAAAATAGCTAGCTTCCCTATTTCTTTACTAATTCATTCTAACTCCAAATCACATGGAACCATCTCCAATGTGTACATATTACTGACCTTTATCCATTAAAAATCCTAAAAAATACTAACTTGTAAAATTGACTAATACATAAACCCTAATTTGAGACTAAAAGTATTAAAACACAAATATCTCTCTCGTAAAGTCTCCTATGAACCCCTACCCACTTTTGAATTAATGTACGTTCAACTACCTTCAAAATAAGACCAAATTCAAAAGAATCGAAGTTCATATGTGAAACTTGGGTTTTGGGCCCCTATTGTATATTATACATATATCCTCTTTATTTTATTTATTTTTTATTTTTATTTTCTTAATTATTAAAAATCCAAAAAAATGGATAAATATGTAAATATTTTTTAGTTTATCTATTTTTATTTTGATTTTTTACTTATTTCAAAATGACAAAAAATACAAATACAAAGATGTGGTATTTTATACACATAAAATACCACCAAAAATATCACTTTGTGCAAATGACCTTTTTTGGGTTTGATCTCTTCATAATATCATAGATCTCATCGAGATAAACAACTTTTGTGAAGAAAATTTTTTGATCCGAGATCATTTGCTATTTCTTTTTTATTTTTATTTTTCTTTTATTTTTTTGAATTTTCTAGGAATGACACGTGGTAGATGTAAGAGTTGCCACATGCCATCCATTTTTAACCTTTTTTAAAATTTCTTTTTTAAAAAAATTAAAATAAAAAATAATAATAATAAAATAATAAAATTAATTTCCGCGTGACGACATCAGGGCCGTCCGATCTCTACCGACCAGACGGCTCCTATATGTCTTCCAACTCCAGTCGCTTCGCCATCGAACCTCCATCTGCTTATGGCCAATCTTCATGGATCCCCCTTCCAGATCTGGCTGTTGCCATATCCGATCCCTCGATCTCGCACCTCCTTCCATTCTCGGTCGACCGCAATATCCCAATTTAACATCCATCAGCTCCTCCTCCCAGATCTGTATTCCTCATCAGATCCAGTCCCAATCAATCAAAGACCCTATTTTCGATCCACCTTCCTCTTTAGTCTGACGATCTCCGCCACCTTCACAACCCTATAAAACCCATCACCGCTCCTCCTTGAACAAGTATCCATCGATTATAGCAACGAAGGAGAGGCTCCGGCACCGGAGGTGGCATCTCCACCCACATCAACCCCCACCGCTTCACTTCTTTGCTTGGTGATATCCGAGGGCATCACCCTCGTCACGACGCCTCCCTCCGAGACCTGCCCTCGCTCCAACCGCATCCGCCCGTTCCACCGAGCCACGATACTTGCCATGTATCTGATGAATCCACATTTCATCATCTTTATTCAATCATTTTGGCCTCAAAAACCCTGGCAAATGCATGTAAATACCCTTAATTCATACATTTTAGTATCCATGCATGTGTGTATAAATAGTGTATAAAATATAGTTTTTAAAGCCAAAATTATAGAATAAATAAAAGAAAAGAAAAAGAATAAAATATTGTAAATATTTTATGACCCGAAACTCCGAGACCTAGGCATTTCGATGAATAGGCCGACAAGGAATAAAGTAGGGGGAGATAAGGGCCACAAGACCAATAAAATTCCCTTCCAATTTATTCATTCTTTACTCATTTTGGGACCTATTTTTGGTTTCACTTTTTATACCTCAAATAAAGAAACCTTGTACATGAAGGTTGTAGTAACTAAATAAAGAAAATTACAAAATTGATTCCATGCAAAAATATTGTACAGATAAAAAGATATGATCTGAATAATATTCTGGAATCCCAACTTCCCAGACCTTATCTCTCAAATAAAAGCTCGAAACGCATGAAAATCATCTTTAATTGTATATAGTTTTAAATAAGTTATTTAATGAAGGTGGTTTCTCATTTTGCGGAGCTACGGTTTAAAAGTTGAGTTTTGGACCCCTATTGTATACTTGTACTGATTAAAATACTCATTTTATTATTTATTCATTATTTTCCTAATTTTATATTTTTATAATTGTGTAAATATTATTTATAATATATATGTGCATTAAAATTAGAATAAAAACCTAAAGAAAATTCAAAAATAAAATACATGTATATAATACATAGGTACAATACCAATACATATACCCATAGAATTACTACTTATATTTTATTAAGTATACAAAATACATCACAAAAATCAAATAAAAATATATTTAAGTGTATAAAAATATTTTATAAATTTATAAAATAATAAACAAAATAAATAAAATTAAATATATAAAATAAAAATAAAATATTAAAATATATAGAAGAATATACCTATATAGGACATAAAAGGTAACTTATAATTCTATACCTCGTAAAAATAAATAAAAATCACTATAAAATTCTTTATAAGATAAGGAACATTTTTTATTTTATAACCTAAAATAAATAAAATCATTTACTATTTTATTTTGAATTTACGAATAATTTTCACTTGGAATTTCCTGGTTGGTCCACGTGGACCAACCAGGCGCGGTCATTGTTGACCTCAGTCAACTCCCTGACCGAGGCATGCCAGTTCTGACACCCGATTCTTTTGCTCAACTTCGCGGATTTTTGGAGCTCGATCCCTTCTCCCTCGGGCCTCGATTCCTTCTTGGAACTTCTTCCTCGATCTTCACTGAGCCACGCCAAGCACCTAAATCTTCCAAAATCCTCATCATTCTTGCGTGCTTAGCCCCGCAAGTTAAGCCACCGTCACAGGTATATATCGGACCTGCCACCTTCGAGCTCAATTTTGAACCCCTTTGGATCCGCTTTCTCCCCACTTAGCGTGCTCTAGAGCGAGAGGAAGGTAACAGCTTCCATCTCTAGCCTTCAGGCGAGTCGAGGAAGGGCCTAGGCGGTCTCCACCACCTCCGCCGACCACCGGCGTCAAGGTTTCCATCTCTAGCTTCCGGCCATCGAGGTACCCTCTCTCCCTTCTTCCTTTTCCTCTTTTCTTAATCCCTGTAGTTGTAGGAATAGTTTAGGCCACTTAGATTCCCTCGTCGATCCATATCTCGCCGTCCATCATATCCATCGCCGGAGCGCACCTCCGGCCGAATCTCCTTCGCTTCCCATAGCACATCTCCGACTTCCATTTCGCCCCCGCGGGGTCCAGGCATTTTGCCCTGGACACTCTCACCAATTTCTGCAGGTACTGGGAGCATAACAATGACTGGGAACCCATATTCGCACTTCGCCGTAGGTACCTGGAGCTTCCAGCTCCGCCGCCTTCGCGTCAGCACTATAGAGACTCTTCGGTGCTTTGGAGGGTTCCAGCCGCTAGAGCTTCACCGCAGGAGCTTCCCGAACCTTTTTGTTGCGGCCCAGACCACCGGAGCTTCGCCATCTCGTCGGAGGAACTTCACCCAGGTGGAGTTCTTCCATGTTCCTCCTCCGGGTGCCATCACCGTCCGATCAGAGCGGTCGCTCCAGTTCTGTTATCAGCCGTCAGATCCGGACTCGTTTCAACCGTAGATCTCCATCCGAGGATCTGATCTGGTCCATTGAGCCGAACCGTCATCGCGAGTCCTCGCGTCGCCACGCGTCACGTAAAAGGAATCCAACCGTTGGATCGCCCCGCCTAGGTATTTTGCACTCTACACCCCGACCATTTTGTGTTTTATTTTTAGTCCTAAAACTTTCAGGTGTAGTTTAAATAATTTGTAATATTTGTATTTATACTCCTAGACTCTTGATATTTGCATATAGGTCCAATCCACGTCACCTCACGTGACTCACGCACGTGGGGTGGTGGGTATTTTGTAGGGACCCCCTGTGGTTTGTCATATTTCATTTCAGTCTAGGAACTTTTTAATTAAGTTTATTTATTTTGGTAAAATTGCATGTTAGCCCCTGGAGCTTTGTGATATTGCAGAAATACTCCTGCCAGGTCACGTGCCTAGTGCGCGTGAGATTGGCAATTTTGCAGGGAACCCCCTCTGGGTTCGGGTATTTGTATTTGGTCCTGAAATTTTGTTTATTAGTTAAAAATTTTGCGGAAAATTGCACTTTGGCTTATGTGTTTTTGGATATTTACATTTCTACCCCTGCTAGTAGTGTATTTTCTTTTTGTTTCCTCTATTTATTTCATGCATCTAAAAAATCCCAAAAATCACCAAAAAATTATCATAAGTTCCTGTTGCATTGTAGTTTCACGCTATATTTTTAGTTTACATTTTTATTGCATCTTCATATTTATAAAAATTCAAAAATATGCATTTTTGCTATTGTTTGCATTAGAAAATACATAAAAATTATAAAAATTCTCGAAAAATTCCCCCAAAAATACATTTTATGTGTTTTAGTGTGTTTTAAATTCTATCCAAAAATCATTAAAAATTTCAAAAGAAACCCATAAAATTATAAAACCCTAAAAATCTTCATAAAAATATTAAAAATTCCAAAAAAATCCTGAAACATAATATTTGTCTCAAAATTTTCCTTATTTTATTATCTTTAATTTAAAATTAATTTGGAGAATTTTTGTTACTGTTTGATATTTTATTTCTCCATTTTAGTTTCAGCCTTTTGATTTATTCCCTATTTTCAGTATTTTTGTCTTTAAAAAATACCAAAAAATTACGAAAAATATAAAAAAATCACAAAAACATTAGAAAATTAAAAAAATCCCAAAAATACATCATTCCCTGATTTTTGTCTATTTTAACCTATTTTACTCTATATATCATACCCCTTTTTCCTTTATTGTATATTTACCCCATTATTAAATATATATATATATATATAATATAAAAAGGAAATAGAAAATCAGAAATTAAAAACCAAAATATAAAATTATAAATTAAAAATAAAAAATATAAAATTTAAAACCCATCAAAAATAGCACTTGTAGGCATTTGATCACTTTTTCACGTTCTTGAGCACTATTGCCTTGTTCTATCCTGCTTGCTCCCTGAGTTCGACACTCTACACATACTTGCACTATACACATCTTTTGTAGAGTTATAATAAATTTTAACTCCGCACTGTCTTTCATTGTTTGATTCTTGTTGTGGGTTAATTGTTGATCGGATTGGGATTTATCGAGGGTCGCCACAACGACTTTGTCTCCGCCTTGTGTGAGGCATCTTAGACCCTCGTGATTCCCGCTCCATCCGTATCCCCCTCCTCTTCGTCGTTGTTCATCTTCCTCATCTCCTCCATTGTATTTCCGCCGCAACTCCACCATTCAACCACATCTTCTCCGCCATCACTCTTCTTTTGCTCCACTGCACATTCAATCTCCGAACACCGCATATCCCATGCTCTGACTCCAAGTTTGACGCTCCGCCCGACCACTTCGATCGTTTTGCCACCATCGAACTTCCCCTATAGGAGTTCCGTAGAGGGATCCTCCTCCAGGTAGGCCTCCTTCAGCATCTCCGCGGCACGTTCCCTGGAATCAATCCGGCTCCTCCGTCTCCGTGGAGCATCATAGTAGCCCTGACCCCAATGCCATCAACTTCCAGTTCTCCCCAGGTCCCTTCTCCAAGGGCTTCGCTCCACGCCGACACCACCATCCAAGAGCTATGATCATCCGCATCTTCATCGTCACCAACAACACTTCGACTCTGGAGGCTCCATCGCCTTTAGCTCAGCGCTCAACGACCGGCGCTAGCTAGAGAACCCTTCTTCGACATGTACGCCTCGAGTACCTACAGTCAATCAAAGCCCCTCCTGCTGTAGATTCGCTCCACTCCCTCGCCAGGCACGAAAACTAAGATGAAGCTCCCCTCCTTCACATGATCCACACACATGGGTGAGGGGAGATTTGTAAGGAAGCCCTCTGCAAAAAGCCAATTAGCAGAAGCATCCAGTCTCCCACTTGAAATTTTGCAGTAACCCCTGTGGGGTTTAGGTAATTACATTTAGGTCCCCTGAACTGCATTTTTATTTTAATTTTATTATTGCAATTTTGCATTAAGAATCCTATATTTCCTTTGTAATTTGAACACCATTTTTGCATCATTTGATTAATAAAAAAGTGCATTTTGTTCAATAATTATTTCTCACATTATGGCATGTGATCCACAATTTTCTAATATGTGGTTATTTAATAATAGTTGTTCTTATGGAAAATTGTATATTTTGCTCAATTTTTATTCTAAAATTCATATTTAATTAACCACTACCTTAAAAATTGCAAAAAAAACACACTTCTTATATTTGTTGCATTCTACTCTATGCCCAAAAATCATTGCATTTGCATGCATCGTTTGTTCTGTAAAACTTGTCCTGTGTTTTTAATAATTGATTTTTAATAATCACAAAACTTCACATTTTTAGAGTTTAGGATTTTTTTGAGATAAACCACATTGTGGTAGATCTTAGATAATTTTATTCCCAAAAAATAAGTAGGTTTAATATTTATTTAATTAAGTGATTTTTACCTGACAGATCCTATAAACTTTGCTAATTACCTCCACGACCTTTGAAAAAACCTAATTCCCTCCCGACCCCTTAAACTTACTCCGTCTTACCACACAACCCTACCGTCATATTTAACTTTACTGGAGTCAATTACTTAAGTTAAACTTGAGTTAGTCAAACCAAATAAAATCAACAGTGGATCTTCAATCTCCATCTCTCCTTCCTTCTCCTCCTTCATCCTTTTCTTCTACCCAATAAAAAAAGAAGTTGTGAAGGACCTGGAGGGCGGCGAACCTAGCGGATGAGGGGGAGGTCAGGGAGAGGAGGGTTGTTTGATTAGTTAGGTGATGCCAACGGCTGTCAGCGCAACCCAGTAGTGCCTCGCTGCGGAGGCGACTACGGCACTGGACGAGGGCGTGTTTGCCAATGCAGGTACCATCGCCTCTGAAATCGAAAAAGATATTTCCATTCTGTGCTTCTCCATTTCACCATCAGCTGCGGAGTTTCCATCTCATAATCTGCTTTTGTAACACCAGCAACCACGTTTTGCCTGGCGGGCAGCCCATGATCCTTGAGATCATGTGCCTGGAGAGTGCTTTTATTAGGAGATTTGTCCACAGAAGATCTTCGAGAGCAAACACCACCCATGGATGGATGGTACAAGCAATCACAACCCAATCTCAATTTTTCTGCTGCTTACGAGACATGTCGTCAGAACAAGAGCCACTGGCCCTATACAATCCGAAGACCCGAAAAGCTGCAAGCACGAACCAACGAGGTACATCAATACATTAAATTAAATTTGCGTATTAATGAGCAAAATAATAGAAGAAAAGCCCTTTTCTTGCAGTTGAAACCACAAATTTTCATCAAATACAAAATCAACCTGTGACGGAGAGAGGGAGGGGCGGGTGGGGGCTTAGCCCCCCCCCCCCTCCCGACCAACATCCGTATGTACCTCACATCTCAACAAAAAAAAAACAATATATGGGGGAATAAAAGGGCTGCTCCCACCTCATTTTACGAAATTTTTTATTTTTTTGAAAAACATCACAATGTATATTCATCTATATATCTCTTCAACATGTCATTCAAATTTCGTCAGAAATGGATACTCCTCTGTCTTTAATCTAGAACATGTAATTTTAACGGTCTAAATATTGTTGTAATCGATCTGTTCTAGATGGAGGGCATATGAGTCTCTGTTTCTGAAGAAATTCGAATGACATATAGGCGAGATACATAGATGAATATACATGGACGAAGCCAGAAAATTCATTTTGGGAGGGCTAAATTATTTAGATGTTATTTATCTGTCATTTTAGTTGTTAATATTTGGGGAATGGTTCCTCTAATGTAACATGAGTTACAAAAAAGGTGTTGTAATTATTTTTTTGTTCAGTTTTGTTTCTTAAGATCCGACTTTATAGATAGAATCTTCGAATAATGTTATACATATCCTCCAAATTTCGTTTAATTCCAAGATCATTTGCTATTTTTTTATCATTGGCTAAAAGTTTGTTTCTCTTTTAGACGAAACTTAAATTTCTTAAATATTTATTTGACTTTTAAACTACTAGATAAAATAAAAAATGACATCAGATTTGAGCGAAATTTGGAGGATATATAGAACATTAATGGAAGTTTAAATCTATAAAGCTGGATTCTTGGAAACGAATTCAATCTATAAGGTGAGTTTCCAATAATTCTGTAATTGATCGAAACTAATATTGGGAACAGATTTTTATAAAAGTACATATATAAACTTATAATAGGACATAAATAATCTCTAATAAACATCATATTGACAAAAAGATTCATACAAAACTCTTTATATCACTGAAATATATAATTATTAATGTAATATTAAGTAATACCACTAGATTTAATATTTTCAAACAACTAACACTATACAATACTTTTTACTTACATGGATGCAAACAAATATAGATATATGTACCAATTCTTTATCGTACTTGTTATATATATTTTGATATGTGTATGTTTATATGCATATCTATTTTAAAATAGATGCAGATACAAATAGGGTTGCACATGCAGATACAAATAGGTATATGTGCCCATATATATATATATATATATATATATATATATATATATACACACACACACACACTAGAAAAGTATGTAACCATATCTGTTTTACAATCCTAAAAAATGAAAGAGGTATTCAAATCTATATCCGTATATGCAAAGAAAATAAAAAGAAAAATCATTATCTATATAATATATCATAAAATAAAGAATACATATTTGTGACGGTTTACAAACGTATATGATGATGGACATATACGGATGTATCAGTAGGGATGAAAACGGATACAGTATTTTCGAATATCCACTTACCATATTCGATTCGAATACGGATCGAATATGTATATGGATTCTAAAATTTTTCCGAATACGGATACGGATATGGTAATGGCTTGAATATCCGGATCCAGATATCCGAATACAATATTTATTATTATTATATATATTAGTTAACATAATATAAGCCACAACTATGTGTTATTGTATTAGTACTATACATTATAAAATACAATATATTAATGATATTAATAAACTTCCGTTTGTTTGGGGATGGCACAAACAAAAGTTACAAAATCAAGTCCTCTTTTCTTCCGGTCAAGAATGCAGGTCGCCCTTGATGCTCTCTTTTGTCATGATGCAACTTATTTTTCATTACAATTTTTTAAAATCACTAACATTGATAGAAATTCATTCGTATTCGTATGTAGTCTTTATTCGATCGGTATTCGGATTCCATGTTTATTGGATCCATATTTGGATTTCATTCGTTATTTGATCATATTTGAATTAACTCTTCTTCGATCCGTATTCGTATTCAATAAATATCCGATTCGGATTCATATTCATATTTTTAAGGATATGATTTCCTTAATGCATATCCGAATCATATCCATATTCGTATTCGATAGAGATGAAGCGAATATGGATATGAAAATAGGCATATCCGATCTGTATCCGATCTGTTTTCATCCCTATGTATCAGTATTTTCTTATGCATATCATGTATTGTTAGTAGTTAATTATTGTAATTAAATTTTATATATGGGTCCAATGCGATTGTCCCCCCTCCCCATTTTCTGATTTTTTTTATTTTTTTTGAAAAATATCATCATGTATATTCATCTATGTATCTCGCATATATGTCATTCGAATTTCATCAGAAACAGAGACTCGTATCCCTACCATCTAGAGCAGATCGATTACAACAATGTTTAGATCGTTAAAATTACATGTTCTAGATTAAAGACAAAGGAGTATCTATTTCTGACGAAATTTGAATGACATGTTGAAGGGATATATAGATGAATATACATTGTGATGTTTTTCAAAAAAAATAAAAAATTTCGTTAAAAAATGAGGTGAGAGTAGCCCTTTTATTCCCCCATATATTGATTTTTTTGTTAAGATGTGCAGGGGAGGGGGCTATTATACATAACATATAAATTGTAGTTATTAAATAATGTATTTGAATTAGATATAGTATTATATATTAAACATACATACATATGTTGGTCGAGAGCCGGAGGGGGGGGGGGGGCTAAGCCCCCACCCGCCCCTCCCTCTCTCCGTCACTGTGAATATACATGATGATATTTTTCAAAAAAAAATAAAAAAAACTCAGAAAATGGGGAGGGAGGACAATCGCATTGGACCCATATATAAAATCTAATTACAATAATTAACTACTAACAATACATGATGTGCATAAGAAAATACTGATACATAGGAATGAAAACGGATCAGATACAGATCGGATATGCCTATTTTCATATCCATATTCGCTTCATCTCTGTCGAACACGAATATGGATATGATTCGAATATGCATTAAGGAAATCATGTAACACCCCGTAATTTTCGGATTTTTTCTGAAATTTTAAAACCTATTCAACATTATACTCAAAAGAAGCGTCTCGTCGCAAGCTTTCCAACGAGTCAAAAAACACGTAATTCCGAGTTCGGATGTGGGAGATATGCCTGTTTCGGTGAAGAGGGGTCATGTTTTGAGGGGATTAATGGTTACGGGATTAGATAAGTTAAGTACGAATTAAGACTATTTTAGGGTTTCTAAAACTAAGATTTTAATCCCAACTATAAAAAGACCCACACCCTTCATCTCCCCTCATCCCTACTCCTTTCCAAACCCTAACCCATTCTTTTCCTCCTCCCCAAGTCATTCTCTTATCCCTTTTTCCCTCTCCTTCTCTAGAGAACCAAAGAGAGATCGGTGCAAGCTCTGAGGCTTCGCGACAAAAGAAAAAGGAGGCGTATCGTAACAAGGGAAGGACATCTCTCTCATCGGATTCTTGATCAAACAATCAAGAACGCGGATTGGAGGCGTACGCTAACATAGGTAACGGATCCCAACCTTCTTCCTTCCAATCGTCGTATCTCACGATTATGGAGAATGTATTTTCGGGGATGTTTGCTCGATTTTGATCCGACCCCAGGATCTCCTCTTATTGTTGGTAAATCACAATTCATGAATCCCATATCAAGTCCTCGTGTGTAGATCTTGTCGATGTTCTTTATTGATTGATATTTGGAATGAGCCAGGTTTTGTTTAACATTAATAAAAATTCATCTTAGGAATATTATTATCATCAATGATTTTATATTGATGTTGGAATGGAGACGTGGGAGAGATGCTCACGGACTGGATTTTGAGACATTGGTTTTTACATAGAGGAAATCTTATCAAAATACATATATATGGAGTATCATATTTCCTTTACAAATTAGGGTGTGTTCGTGTGCCTAATGTTGTGTATAGGGAAGTATATGTTTGACTTAGTAAACATGATTTTTTTTAAGCATGTTATCTTGATTGGGTATCTACGTGTCTTTGATTTTATAACGTATATATCAGTTAAACCCTCACCCGTGATTTATGCATAATATCTGTCATCCGTAAATTAAGCATGCTATCTCTCATCCATAAATTAAGAATCCTATCTGTTACCCGCCTATTTATACTATTATAGTACTGTGGACCCATCTGGAAATCAATTACAGATTTTGAAAATCATAATATCTGTTATGATCATCTGTTGGTACTCTCTTTTTAGGCAAACATTAATTCATATACTAATTAACGTATTGTGTCCCTTCCGGTAGGATATAATATCATACAAATGAGTATCATGTATAAAGCCCCACAACGTTTAGATCAGATAATGTCCTTGGTTGATAATCTTCGGTATAGTGTAGATGTATAATGGAACTTCATACGTATGTGTTGAACTATACAGATAGTTGGTATTAAATAATGAAAGTTGCATGTCTAGCCTTGCAGAGCATGGTGACACTGGTTCGTTATCACTTTTTAGATGATGCTACATGTATAACTCTTGGTCAAGGATGCAAACTAAATATATTCACATATTTTGTAAAGTGATTAAACTGGATCGGATATCTTGCGACTGTGATATTTTTTTATATAGAGATTAGTTTAAAGAGTTAGTTATCATAAATTCTTAAGGTATAACATAAGACAATCGAGGTTATGCCTTGAAGCTATTCTAGTGAAATGGAATGAAATCAGAAGGTCTTAAGTGTTTAAGTATTATTTGTAATGAGGTTATTAATTAACCTCTGTGTATGTTGAGGGATCGAGGATTATATACTTCAGGGTGAAAAGGGAAAATACTTACAGGGGGAATTAAACAATAATACTACAAGGTGGGTGCACACCCTTGTAGTCCGGCTGAGCCGACAGTGAGTTACCACACTCGAGGGGCAATCATAGAGTGGGGTGGTGGTAGGTACTCTGGTGGAATTGAGGTGGATGCAGCGTACATTGCACCATACAGTTCCGTTTTGTTGCACTTTTTAGGGAGCGAGCGAGACTCCTCCGGCAGACTCGATTGACAGAGTTGCGACTCATTGGGCAGGTATGTCCATCTCGAGTGTTAGAGTACTACCAACTAGACTAGCTGAAAGATCGCGCTTGTGCACAGGTTTTAGGCTGCACTTTGAATGGAGTGTTGCAGGCTCATTCCTAATGCAGGCTTTCTCCTTTGACGGCGAGTCCGGGATTAGTCTTAACATGTAAATAGAAAGGGGCTAACCACATAATCAGTGAGGTAAGAGTTTACAAGTTTACGAGGTTGAGAGAAGAATTATATTGTTTTAAAATCGAGAAGGTAATTTATAAAATTTATAAGATTCGTGAGGTAAAAATCCCTTAATTATATGTGAAGTATTTGACTTTCAAGGCATACGTGGTCAAATCCACTACTCAAACGCGTCATTAAGGTCCCATTTTAGATGAGAGGGAACATTACGTTACTTTATACTCAAGCAAAGTCCGAAGGTTCCCACCATTGCCAAAGTCAAGCGCGACTCAAACGGATCGAGATTTATAGCTGAATCCGATCCGTCATTGTATTCGTTTTTATACATTCTTTGATATCTTCCTACATATCTGTTTTACAAGAGACATGATCATGGATTTTCACTTTGATATCTGCAAATATCTATATCCGTTTCCGTACATCCGTTATATATCTATAAGTTGTACATTTATTTTTTATTACCTGCTATATAATTTTATACATTCGTTCATTTCATTTGATATAATTATAATGAAATAAATATAATTAGTATATTTCTATCATATAAAACAAGATAAGCCATTCAGTACATTAGTTTTTAATCTGGTTTCCAGAATATATCTGATAACAACATAATTTTTCATATTAGTCTCATCATCTGCATTTGTATCCAAATACGAATAAGATACGGTGAACCTCTCTATTGACTATATGTTATGCATTTGATCATTTGCATCCATAGGTATTATTCGTTGCCAACTACTTTATATTTTTTTAAAAATTACGACAAATTAAGTATCATAGGGGCAAGGAGAGACACATGCCCTCCCTAAAATTTTAAGATTACACAATATATATATATATATATTTAATTATTCTCTATGGATTTTTAAGAAAAAATAATCATTATTTTCCTAAGTATAAATCCTCTATTAGAATAAATTTCGAGGATAAAACTTATACATGCATCCCTTCGTTTCTTTAGTGAAAAATAATAATCTTTGCCAGTATATAATATATCTTTTAACATAAAATTTCTACATTACAATAGTAGATTTTACCTTAGATCAATCTATTCAAATAAATTCTTAAACCAATCAACTTATAATGGATCTCTACCCATACTATCTTTTTGAATATCCATTTTTATGATCAACCTATAGAAGAGGTCGGTTTTTCATCCAATCTCATTATCACTTACATAGATACAAGGTTTAATTCTCGATCTCAAAAAAATTAAATTTTCTAAAAAAAATTATTTATTGTCAAGTCTCATATATTAATCATTGATCCAATTTATTATCAAGTAAGTGGTTAAACACGGATTTTCTTTATCGGTGTATTTTTCTTCATACATATTAATATTTCTAGTTATTGATAATAAAAAGTATAAAATTATGTATTTTATATTTTTGATTTGATAGAAATTTGGAACAACAGT
Organism: Ottelia alismoides; assembly: GCA_037367405.1. Classification (NCBI taxonomy): domain Eukaryota; kingdom Viridiplantae; phylum Streptophyta; class Magnoliopsida; order Alismatales; family Hydrocharitaceae; genus Ottelia; species Ottelia alismoides. The sequence continues at coordinate 393,330 of JAZKJV010011865.1, forward strand.
AGTTTATATTGTAAGTAATCAAAATCCAAAGAGTGAATTTATTAAAAATGAAAATATTAGAATATGTTTAATTTTTAAAAAATGATATAAATATCATTCATAAAAAATCTCACCAACACAGAACACATATGATATCAATTTATGTAAAATTGAATAAAATATATAGTTGATTAAAACATAAGTTCAAAATAAATTGTTATTTACATGAAAACTATAGGTGATATAATTTATCCTTCACAACTATTGTTATATAATGAATAGAGGAGGGGAGTATCCAATTCATCTGCATATAACTTATATGTTCATCACCTCCCAGACACTCATTTGTCTTGAAACTTTAACATGCAATATTTCAATGACAGAGCTACTTGCACCCACTCATCCCAAAATAGATAAATGGCTGCGAAGATGATGAATACATAAGGAACATACAACTCAACAACATACTTCCTTTTTCCTAATGAATATGATCATATCGTAATTGATAGACATATTTTTTAAACCTTGTATCTCCTCCTCAAAAACTCTCTGCTCCATCCCGATCTCTGGTTGTATGGATATTTGTGTGGTTTTTAAATCAAATTACTTTTTTTGTGATTTTTCTTTTTCGGTGTATATAACTGTAATTATTGTGCAAATCTATATACATACTTTAAAGCTCGGTTTTTTTTTCTGAAGCTGATAGGTCCTTTGACCTCCTCTCCATTTTCAAGTTCCCTCCCGTCTCCCCTCTCCACTCTATGGATCAGACACGTAGTCACCTCTGTCTCTCCCGCATTCCCAACAATAAGTGTCGATGGGTGAGTTCCCGTCCCAACAACTATCCTCCTCCCGCCATTTGTCGATGAGGTGGACGCAAGGATTCTGTGTCTTTCCGTCTTCCCCCTTCGACAAACCCTAATCGTTTATACGTGCTTCTCCAAGTTTGGCTTTTTCTTCTCCGTTGCGACCTCGGCTGATCTACTTCCTTCTCTCTTCGTGGATCATCTCATTTCTTGCAGTGAATCTGGTGTGGTTTATTAGAATGATATTCAAAACTTTTTTATGGTTTGTTCTATTTTCCATTTTTCTTAAAACTTTCCATGTTCTTATATATATAACTGATATATATATATGAGTATAACTGTAATGGAAGGAGCTTAGATCTCAGTCACGCCTCCATTTTATTTTAATGGAAGAGTATAACTGTAAATTTGATGAGAAATTAGGATATAACTGATATTGCAGAAGTTAAGAAGGGTACAGGTGATAAAACCCTTAAGCATATCTACAGAATAAAATATAATTTTCGAACCGATTTGATTGGAAGAACAGATGTACACGGGCGAGATATTATCATCTAATCATTGCGGTCTCCATCATTAGCCTCAAATGACCAATCCTATTCGGCTCTATATATCCCATCCGATCTTTGGTGCTTCATATCTACTAATCTCCTCATATATCTCTCCTTGATCGGTTGGCATCATGACGGCAAGCTTGATCTTCCTCCTAGCCGTCGCGACGGCGGCGCTCCTCCCGACCGCCCCCGACGCGCTGTAGGAGGGTTTCTACAAGAACTCCTGCCCTTCGGCGGAGTCGCTCGTGAAGGAGGCGGTCGCCGCCGCCTTCGCAGAGGACCAGGGGGCCGCCGCTAGCCTCATCCGCATTCACTTCCACGACTGCTTCGTTAGAGTAAGTCGAACGAGGGATCGGTACTCCTTTGCAAAAACCGGTCACCTTGTAGCCCAGCAATATGTAATTGCACGTCTTTTCTCCTGGTTCTTTTAGTTTATACTGTCTTTTTGGAGGGAGTCGATTGTCTGATGTAGCCCTTGCTGGAGCAGACTCTACAAGAGGGGCTGGAGTCGCTCGATCTTGATCGAACGGTTCGCATGAATTTGCACGGTAGAGCCCCACAAAAAGTGCAAATCCCTGCGAACCACTCGATCAAGATCAAACGACTCCAACCCTGTTGCAGAGTCTGCTGCAGCAAGGATCTCTCGCCTTTTTGGATTCTACAACCGCTCTTATCGTTAGCAGCAGACTGTTCAGTTGTAGACAGTTCGATATCTAACTGGAAGGTCAGGCTTACTCATCTGCTCGCGTCATAACCTGCAGGGTTGCGACGCATCCATCTTACTAGACGGGAACAACACCGAGAAGACCGCCCCGCCCAACCTCACCCTCCGCAGCCTCGGCGTCATCGACGACGCGAAATCCGCCGTCGAGTCGGCGTGCCCCGGCGTCGTCTCCTGCGCTGACATAATCGCCTTCGCCGCACGCGACAGCGTAGAGCTCGCGGGGAACATCACGTGGAAGGTCCCCGCGGGCCGTCGAGATGGGTTGGTCTCCAGCGCCGACGAGGCCCTTGCGAACCTCCCGTCCCCGCTCTCCACCGCGCAGCAGCTCATCGACGGATTCGAGAAGAAGAACCTCACAGCCGACGAGCTGGTGACGCTGTCCGGCGCCCATAGCATCGGCATCGTGCACTGCGCCGCCTTCACGAACCGTCTCTACAACTTCAGCGGCTCGAGTGACGGCGTCGATCCGTCGCTCAGCTCGGCGTACGCGTCGCTGCTGAAGGACTGGTGCCCGTCAGCGAACATCCCGCTGACGGATCCGGTGAACGTCAGGCAGGACATAATCACACCGGACGTCCTTGACAACAAGTAACGTGCTCGGCACCTTTTCCACCAATTTGGCACCTTTTTTTGGGCATGCTCACAATTTTTATTCCGGTGATTCCAATTTAATGGGGCCTTTGGGAAAAGATGGATTTTGTTCGGCGGGAAAGTCAAATTACCGTACCCAAAACTTCGGGATTTATTAATAATAAACAATATGCTATTAAAGAGACATTTACACATATATCCCTATCTTTTCTCCATATTTAAATTATGATGCTTATAATGTAATCTTTGATTTTTTAAGCCTGATAGCACACAATTTGCACGTAAACGGAGACACTCGACATTAATTAGTTTTTTGACATTAGATAGAACTTGCAGGTATTACATAGGAGTACAGAACAACCTTGGGCTGCTTACTTCCGACCAGGCCCTGATGACGGATCCATCCCTCGCGGACTCCGTGAAGGACAACGCAGACAGTGCCAACGGCTTCGCCCGTCGGTTTAGGAGGGCGATGGTGAAGATGGGCAGGATCGAGGTTCTTGAGGGCACCGATGGAGAGATCAGAACGAACTGCAGGGTGGTCAACACGCCGAGCTCCACGCTGGGCATAGGCTTCAAGGGCCGCGGGTCAGGGTGGGCTAGCCAGTGATTCGATCGAGAACGAGCAACTGTGTGTTGTTTGTGTTTCGCGCGGTAACACGTAGTGCTTGGTGCTTCTTGTTGTGTATATGTGGACTCTTTCTCTCTTGAACCTATTGCTATTGTAACGTCCCAGGCTTAGATCTCCGGTCCGTTATCGAGGAAAACTGGCCCTGACAACTTGTTGGGTTCAGGTCCAAATGGACTCGTTGACAACCACCCAAAATGCTTAAGTTCAAGTTGTCAAGTACTAATCCCCACCACTTATATACCACACCCACACTTTGTGAGTTTTAGGTATGGTACTATGTTTGGGGTTGGGGCGTTACAACCTCCCCCACTTATATTCGCAACGTCCTCGTTGCGACATGACCCATCACTTATTCCCAGTGATAGTGGCGGATGCACGCTCCGGGTAGCCATTTCCTCCAACCTCTTGTAGGGGCGGCTCCACCTCTCGGGTAGCCCTTTCCACTATCAGAGAGAATTTGGCTCTGATACCATTTGTAACGTCCCGGGTGATGAATCTATGTTTCATCATCTTTATTCTATCATTTTGGCCTTAAAAACCCTAGTAAATGCGTATAAATAGGCGTAATTCATGCATTTTAGCATTCATGCATAGGTATGTAAATACTGTATAAAATACGGTTTTTAATGCCAAAATTATAGAATAAAGAAAAGAAAAGAAAAAGAATAAAATATTGTAAATATTTTATGACCCGAAATCCCGAGACCTAGGCATCTTGATGAATAGGTTGACAAGGAATAAAGTAGGGGGAGATAAGGGCCAAAATACAAATAAAAGACCTATATTTTCTATTCATTCTTTATTCATTTTGGGACCTATTTTTGGTTCCACTTTTTATACCTCAAATAAAGAAACTTTGTACATGAAAGTTGTAGATAATAAAATAAAAAATACAAAATTGATTTCACAGAAAAATATTATACAGATAAAAAGTTATGGTCTGAATAAAAATCTGGAATCCCAACTTCCCAGACCCGTATCTCACCAATAAAAACTCCAAATGCAGCATACTCACCTTTAATTGTATATAGAAGAAAATAAGCTAATTATTGGTGGTGGTTTCGCATTTGGCGGAGCTACGGTTTGAAAGTTGAGTTTTGGACCCCAAATGTACATTGTACAGATTAAAATATTCAATTTATTATTTATTCATTATTTCTATATTTTTATATTTTTATAATGTTGTAAATATTACTTATAATAATTGTGAACATTAAAATCAGAATAAAAACTTAAATAAAACACAAATAAAAATACTGGTATATATTTGATACATAGGTATACTACCTATACTTATACCTATATAAAATACATTTCTATTTTATTAAATAGACAAAATAAATCAGAAAAATAAAAATGTATTTGTGTATATAAAAGTATCTTATAATTTTATAAAATAATAAATAAAAATAATAAAATTAAATACACAAATTAAAAATAAAAGAATATAATATATAGATATAGATACCTATAGGGGTATAAATGTAAAATTGTAATTATACATTTCATAAAAATAAATAAAAATCATAATAAAATAATTTATAAAAAAATAAACATTTTTTATTTTATAACCAAAATTTAAATAATTCATTTTCTATTTTTATTGAATTTATAAGTATTTTTTCCAAGGTTTTTTCTGGTTGGTCCACGTGGACCAACCAGATCTCTTCCTTGGTTGACCTCGGTCAACTCTCTGACCGAGGTCTGGCTGTTGTCAGACTGTATTTTTTCCTCGACTTCGCGGATTTTTGTAGACCACCCCTTTCACCGAATCAGGTCGCTTTCTTCACGAGATTGGTATCCCTACTATTAATCTTACACGCCTAAGGCTTAGATGGGTCTTTTGACAATAGATTCGCGAGCTACACCTCGTTCTTCACGCCTCCATGATCATGATTCAAAACCACACCCATTTCCCCCATTTTCAGTTTGAACCTGTCTTTGACCCGTTGAATCCTCATCGACCTTGCTCCGGACGGTTGGTGGTGACAGCCCAACCTCCAGTTGTTTGGGGAAGCCTCCGACGAGGCGAAGACGCCGTTCCATCACCTCCGGTGGTTCGCCACCGTCGAGGTCCATCTCGCCACTTTTCGGCTTGAGGTTCTTCTGTTTCATTGTGTCCTTCTTGCATTTGTTTTATCCAGTGTTGCCTTAGGAATCATCCATCCCTTTCCAGTAGAGTAGCACCCTCAGATCACCCCCTACGCCATCTCGCCGGAGCTTGCTCCGGCGAGTTCCATACCCACCGTTGCCTTTCACCCCACAGTTCCCACCCTTTTGGTACTACCTGGAGGAGCGCGGCAATTTGCCCGTGTTCCTCGTCATCCTCATTTTAATTTCGGCCAGCAACTTTTATTTACTGTTTTCTTTATTTTGACACTTAAAAATACCAAAAATATTATTAAAAATTTCCAAAAATCACAAAAACAGTAAAAAAGGTATAAAAAGACCAAAAAGACTTTATTTGCTAGTTTTTGAATATTTTTATCTATTTTTATAAATATCTCTTTCTCCCTTTTATTACATAGTTCATATATTCCAATATTGAAAAAGAAAATAAAAAATATAAAATATAGAAAGAAAATACAAAATCAGTAAATTAAAAATCTAAATACAAAAATATAAAATTAAAAATTAAATTAAAAAAATATTTAAAAATTAAAAACCCACAAAAAAATGTCCTTTGATTGCTTGCTTAGTGTAGACACTTGACACATTCACTCACTTGTGCATCAATTTTTGAATTACCCTGTTTGCTCCCTGTGTTCGAACTCTCTGCATACTTGCCCTTTACATCATTTATGCAGAGTTAAAAATAAATTTTAACTCTCCATTATTTCTAATTCATTGATCTTTAGTGTGGGTTAATTGTTGACTTTAGTCCAGAGTTCATTGTGAGTCTTCACAGCGACGATTGTCTCCGTCTTGTGTGAGACACCACTTTTAGACTCCGTGAATTTTGGCTAAAACAAATGGCGCCGTTGCTGGGGAGCAACAGCGCTTAGTTCGGGTCTTGTTTGTGATTGTGATTAATTGTCTATTTCGCGGTTTTTTTATTGTTGCTTATTTTTGCTCTTTTATTTTGATATATCATTTGAATTGTCTAACCACCTTCTTGTTTGACTTTGTGCGAGGTACGCGGATCGAGGGAGGCACTCCTTTCTAGGAGCACTCGCGCAACCACGTGAGGCGGCTTCGGCTTTGCACCAAGGCGGACTTGGAGGGAATTTTGAAGACAACTTCCGAGCTTTTATTTTAGTGCATTTATATTATTGTAATTTTAAGTGAGTGAGAGACCCCAAATTTGTAATAATACAGGTACACCCGGACTTGGACTCTCGAGCCTAATTTCCAAGTGATTGTTCACTTGGGGGCTCGCCGCGGCTTTCTCGCGTTTTCTTCGCATTTTTTTTATTTTGTTTTCCGGTTTTATTTTTCATTTCTTTTGTGTGATTGAGCCCTTAGCTCTTAGGATTGCTTGCGATAGACTAAGACCAAACACCTAATACTTTGCATGCACCTATAGTTTCATTTGGACTTAGTCAAAATCTCAAACAGTTGATCATTAGCTTTCGATCCACGCGTCGCGAGCTCATTACCACACAAGCGCTTTCTCCTAACTCAAATGTGTTGAGCAGAGGAGGGGTGAGCCTAGACCGGACATTAGGATTGAGGGTTGGCGGTCAACTTGTGGTTCTTCCCGATAATAGCAATTTCTGAAACTTAGGGCGATTTCATCGGCTTTTGCATTTGCATATAGATAGGTTTCAATTCTGCTGAGCATCCTTGCATGTAGAGTGCTAGAGGCAAGGTGAGCATTTCTCTTTAGCATACATCATCGATTGCCGCTTGCATTGCTTTTCCGCCTCTCCCTCTGATTTTGCCAACCTAGGTGCTCAAAGGAATTGACTCCCCGATAGGATCGTGCATTTTTATTAAAAATCTAAAAAGTGATAATCAATAAAATTGGGACTGCTAATATTACTTGACCCTAAAACCGATCAAAAAGAAAATCTTGTATTGGGGCGAGTAATCCCCTCATTGTCTTCGTTTTACTTGCTCGCGCACACACTAAGGATAGTGCCCAAATCCCATTCAGCCACCTAAGTGTTTGTGCAACTTTTGACTGCTCACCTAACTCTAAAAAAAGACAAGATTAAAAGACCGAATTTTCGGTCTCTACCGAGTTGAGTAGGTGAATTGAGGGTTTGACTTGTTTTTATTTTTGTTTGTGATTGTTTTGTGTGTGTCCTAGATCGCCGCTGCGCACTTGCGCCTTTCTTCTCACTTCTCTTGACTTGACCATCGTACTCCCCCGATCATTTTCTTTTGTTTCGAGATGGCCGGCTGGAGCGTATTTTATCCGGACTTTGCGGATCCCTCGTTCACTCCAGCCGGTCCACCTCCTTTTTTCCAGGAGGACTTTGCTCCTGATTTTTGTACATATCCGACCAACCCACTATTTCAGGATCCGGACTTTGACCTTCACCAATCATTTCCACCACCGTCGCCTACACATTTCGACAACCCGCTCTTCCTTGAGTATCCTGATCCAGAATGTGATTTTTGTCCACACCCACCGCCCACATTCGACTCACCCGATCCTGAGATTTTGGAGTCATCTTTCATGGTATCCACACTTGAGACTTTGAATCAGATGATGGAGCATATGAATTCGAGGATTGCCAACCTTACTAGTTTAAATAAGAACCAAAATGATGCTCCAGTCTTTGAGGATATGGAATCATTTGAGGATTACCATGAGAGCTTGCAATCGCCCAAAATACAAAAAAAATGAGAAAAATTTAAAAATACAAAAAGATTTCGGGAGATACACGATCGAGTCAGATTGTGAGGAGAGCGACCACTTGCCAGATCCTTGGTCCACACAAACATTCATACCCGATCCCACCTTTGACCCCGAGGATACCGCTGTACAGACTGCTCTTGGCATGCCTCGTGCATATGCTGATTCCGACTTCCTCCCTTGTATGGAGGAGGTCCAAAAATTCAAAAAAATGCTGATTGAACCCGAAGTGGTGTCCACCATTCATGAGATCATCCGTGCCCCACTTTAGCAGGCCATGACCGATTTATCAGCTCCTCTTCCCAAGAAGAGAAAGCGGAGGAGCAGATCTGAGCGTCATATTCTGACCATGGCCACTGCCCATGCCATCACACACCGTCCCATTCCTAGGAAAAAGAACACTGCCACACCTTTCATTAGCTGCACCATCTCTGACCACACATGTGATCACACTCTCCTAGACGGCGGTGCTTCGATTAGCATCATACCCTTCTCGTTGTTACAGTCTCTTCACCTAGGGCCTCTCAAGAAGACCAGGATGATCGTACAATTTACTGATGGATCAATAAAGAGGCCGAAGGGTATCCTTGAAAACGTCGTTATCTTGATTCAGGGCATGAGCTATCACGTTGATTTTGTCGTTTTGCCCATGGAGACCTCCACAGGGGAGCATTCTCCAATCATCCTGGGACGACCATTTCTCACCTCTGTGAGGGTCGTTATTGATTACGGATCAGGAGAGATTCGCTTCCGTCCTGCTGACGAGAGCGAAGTGTTGATCACCGCACCCACTACCGACCAGAGACCTGCACCTGATGTGACCACACCTATCTTGGCTGACCTCGAGGACCATGACCTTGATGATACTATCAGAGAATTTTGCTGCTTATTGGATTCCACTGAGACCCGAGAATTCCTCCCAGTTGAGGAAGACTCAGAAAGCATGGACCTCGGAGTTCCTTCTTTTGGGACTTGGCGTTGTGTTGACGACATCCGCGGGATTGATTTAGCCAAAAATAGGTGGTCTTAAGTTCAGCACAAAGCGTGAACTCAGTCGGTGTGGTGACCACACTAAATCCGGACTAAAGTCAACAATTAACCCACAATAAAGATCAATAAATTAGAACTAATGTGGAGTTAAAATTTATTTTTAACTATGCATAAATGGTGTATAGTGACAAGTATGCAGAGAGTTCGAACACAGGGAGCAAACAAGATAGTTCAAGCAAAAATGCGCTCAAGTGTGTGTGTGTGATGTGTCTACACTAAGCAAAGGGAATTTATGTGGGTTTTTAGTTTTTAATATTTTTTTATACAATTTTTAATTTTGTATTTTGGTTTTTAATTTTCTGATTTTTATAATTTTATAATTTATATTTTTTATTTCTTTTTCAATATTGGAAGATAAAGATAATATAATAAAAGGCAAGCTACAATATTTATAAAATGGTGCAAAAATAACCAAAAATTCAGAACTAAGATGTTTTTGGTATTTTTATAATTTTTTACTGTTTTTGTGATTTTTGGGGATTTTTCAAGGTGTTTTTGATATTTTTAAATACTGAAATAAAGCAAAACAGTGGAAATAATGCTGGCTGCGATAAAAATGAGAATTAAAAATAGCAAACAGCAAAAACAAATTTTCACACTGTATTTCAAATAAAAAGAACAAAATTAGGAATAAACAGAACCTGAGTTTATAATTTTTGGAGTTTTCTACTATTTTTTATATTTTTTTTTGAAGTTTTTGAGTGTTTTTAAAATTTAAGCGTTTTTCTTTTGAGATTTTTAGTGATTTTTGGACTGACACTAAAATAGGATAAAATAGACACTAGGTGATTTTTTTGGAATTTTTGGAGATGTTTTAGTATTTTTTGGTATTTTCTAAGCTAGGCAGTGCACAAAAAGTAAGTTTTTAATTTTTAATAAATATGAAAATAAAGTAAAATCAAAAACTAAAATGGTGGCGTCAACGTACACGTGTCCAGGAGCCTAAGTCTATTTTTGTGGAATTTTTGGACTTAAAATGATAGGTCAAATAATTAGAGCAAACATCCAAACATCAAACAGTCCTGGCAGGGGTATATGTGCAAAATATCAAACATCCAGGGGCATACGTGCAATTTTCCACAAAAATATACACTGTATATTCAATTTTTAGCACCAAAATGCAATTACAAAAGCCGCCTGGGCCTCTTAGCAATTTTCCCACCAGGGCGCGTGACTTGCACGCGCCTGGCGAGGACTGAAATGTAATATTATGAAACCCTAGGGGACTACTTGCAAAATATCCAAAAAGTTTACACGTGCTGCGATAGTTTTAGGACTAACATGAAATACACAAATGACCGAGGACCCTTCTGCAAAATGCCCACCCCCTCACGTGTACTGGTCACGTGAGGTGACGTGGCGAAGGACCTGGATGCAAATAAACAAAGTCTGGGGGTCTTTGTGCAAATATTACAAAACTTTTACACTACAGACAAGAGTTTAAATACTAAATATTAAATACAAAAAGTGCGAGGGTTGGGATGCAAAATACCCTCGCTCGGGCGCTCCGACGACGACGCGTGGCACGAATCCAACGGCTGGCGGCGGGGCGCGATCCAGCGGCGGGGAGCGAGCCACTTATCCACGTGGCAGCACGAGGGCGTCCGATGACGGTTGGCGTCGACGTCTGAGATTAGATCTCAAAAAGAGATCCGACGGTGGCTGGGCGTGGAAGATCGGACGGTCGACGCGCGATCTGGAGCTCCACCTCGATCCAACGGTGATGAAGGCCGGAGCAAGAACCGCGACGAACTCCGGCGAGCCGAAGTTCTCCGAGGTCAAGCTCCGTCTCCGATGAGCTTTTTGGCTTCAAAATGGGACGGGAGGCTCCTCAGGTCTTCATCTATCTCCTGGGGGCGTCAAAATGCCGCGGCGGCGGCCGAGGTGCTCAGGCGAAGGTGGCGGAGCTGGGGAGCTTGGCCACGGTCCGGCGAGCGTCAAAACTCGCCTCCAGGCGCTTTCAAGTTGGCTTTGACCTGCAAGAAGAGTTAGAAGGTCCAGGGCAAAGTGCCTGGACCTGGGGTGGACCTAATCGATGCGCGAGGGGAAGTGGTTGTCGGTGGCCGGAGGTGCGCTCCGGCGAGGATGCTTGGATGGGCGAAATAAGCGATGGGACTTAGAAATTTTTTGGGGTTTTTGAAGCTACAGCTAACAGGAACCTAATGAGATAAACAAGAAGGTGGGGCGAGCCCTCGATGGCCGGAGCCAAAGGGAAGAAAGGTACCTCGACGCCGGCTGTTGGCGGAGGTGGTGGAGGCTCCCTCGACTTCGAACGCCTTGGCTGAGGAGCTGGCGATGGAGCTGTCACCTCCAAGGAGCTCAGGAGCACGAAGGTGGCGCTGAAGGGTGGACTAAGGGGACTCAAAATCGAAAGGAAAGAAGGGGGGTTCGTTATATGTGGTTTGACCCTGAGTCGCAGGGGCCCAAAGATCAAGAGCTCTGGAGCGATTCAGTGATCCATAATCCGATGTAAGATATGGGCGAGCCTCCTCGATCATCGATGATCAAAAGTCAAGAAGGCGCTAGCACGAAATGAGGTGCCTAGCGTCCTCGAAAAAATCGAGAAATCGACCCAAAAATAAGCCTCTGACAAGGCTACAGGGGGTAGGTCACCTAGTTGACCAAGGTCAACTAGGGTTTGCGCCTGGTTGGTCCACGTGGACCAACCAGGAAAAACCCTGGAAAAACCTTTTGTTAATTCAATTTAAAATACTAAATGGCCGAATTAAATAAAAGTTATAAAATAAAAAATGCTCAAAATTTTATGTAGTATTTTATTCTGATTTTTATTTATTTTTATGACTTATATTTTTACAAGTTACCTTTTTAACCCTATATAGGTATAATACCTATGTATTTTAATATTTTATTTTTATTTAGGTATTTTATTTTTATTATTGTTATTTAGTATTTTATAAAATTATAAAATACTTTTATACACATAAATATATTTTTATTTTATTTTTCTGATTTGTTTTGTATATTTAATAAAATACAAGTGTATTGTATATAGGTATAAGTGTATGTATAATACCTATGTAGTCTTTATACAAGTATATTTATTTTTATTTTTCTTTGCATTTTATTTCAATTTTAATGCACATATATATTATAAGTAATATTTACAAAATTATAAAAATATAAAAATATAAAAATAATGAATAAATAATAAATTGAATATTTTATTCAGTACAAGTATACAATTAGGGTCCAAAACTCAACTTTCAAACCGTAGCTCCGCTAAATGCGAAACCACCGCCATTGGATAGATTATTTTATTCTATATACAATTAAAGGTGAATACACTGCATTTGGAGTTGTCAGTTGTGAGATATGGATCTGGGAAGTTGGGATTTTGGATTCTTATTCAGACCATAACTTTTCATCTGTACATTCTTTTTCTGTGAAATCAATTTTGTATTTTTCTTTATAAAATTATCTACAACTTTCATGTACAAAGTTTCTTTATTTGATGTATAAAAAGTGGAACCAAAAATAGGTCCCAAAATGAATAAAGAATGAATAGAAAGTATAGGTATTATATCTGTGTTTCTGACCTTATCTCCCCCTACTTTATTCCTTGTCGACCTATTCATCAAGATGCCTAGGTCTCGGGGGTTTTGGGTCATAAAATATTTACAATATTTTATTCTTTTTCTTTTCTTTATTTATTCTATAATTTTGGCCTTAATTACAGTAATTTATACATTGTTTGGATGCACATGCATGAATGCTAAGATGCTCTATTTGAGGGTATTTTCAGGCATTTGCTAGGGTTTTTGGTGCCAAAATGATAGAATAAAGATGATGAAATGTGGATTCATCATCCCCCTATACTTTACCTTTGCTAGTCCCTAGCAAACACTTATGCAATAAGTGCAAAAAGAAAAACAAAGAAAAGAAAAAGAAGAACTTGGATTTTATCCGATTGTCAAACTTGTCTTCACAAAATCAAAGTTTGGAGCTTAAGTCGGACCTTTGGAATTTTAGTGCGGGCGGAACCTTAGTGAGAACCGTGTTTGAAATCCAACAGTCCCTGAGAAACCCAAAACTCTGCTCAAGTGTCCTCAATAGCCAGGTCAGAAATATCTCAATTCATACGCAAACTCTTACGACTATGAATCTGACTTGTACAGTGTAAGTGATGGTGACTCTCCCCAACTAGAATGACAAAGAAACTGACTTCTCCAGTACGACAACCCAATGATTCCCCAATCCAGCAACTCCATCCTCGAGGAGCGGGGTATTCCCTTCTAAGTTCAAGTGGCAACCAGCTCAAGAGGAGGGGGTGAAGAGAAGAATGGACGGTAGCCAGTGTAGCTACCTATCCTTGGATGCAAGACCAGTGTAGTCAAGTCATCCTGCTGCAGGCTCACATATTTGACTTTGGAACTCAAGCTTGCTTATTGACTTTGTGTAAACTTGCAGGCTTTTTATTTTTGTACATGCCTGAACATTTTTTTTAATACTATATACAACATCATTTACATCAGGAGTTTTTCCTCTTGAGCCAGTAGACTGTCCCTCTTTTGAAGCTTTATCGCAACCCACAGTCTCCTGTCTTTAGACTTCCTAATCACTGGACGGGTTGGGGTGCACTTCCCTCCCTAGAGGAGGACAAATGTTTCCACTTGTGTGCGTCTCATACCGGCAAATCCAATCCCCTCACCACTCCAACTGAGTTGAGCCATGTGAAAGGTGCAAGTGTCCAAGTTAGGTCATTATCAACAAGAGTCATGCGTGTGCTCCAAAATACTCTACTTAGGCAGTCAAGAATCCATTGAACCAAGTCCCGTGATCCTCAAAGAATTAAGTCAACTAGACCTGAAGTACCTCAAACCAAGTTCCTATAACCTGTTATTAGGTAGACTATAAGGTCCAATCAAGCTCCAATCTCCGGATTTTACTTAGACTCGTTCAACTATCAAACTCAATCCGAAAAATGCTCATGCTATGCAATGCAGAATGCAGAAAATATTTTTGTGATGCAATTTTCAAGATTTTGATCTTTTTATGGTTTTTTGAAAAGATGATGGTGATGCATATGCATTTTTTTGTATTTTTCAAAAAGATTTTTCAAATGTTTTTGGATTTTAATTTTGCAAATGTTTTTGGGAATTTTTGAAAACAAAAAGAAAAAGTTTTGGCTAAAAACTAGGTGAAAATATGTACACGGGAGTTCTTCTTTATATATAAGAAGTGGATTTTAAGAATTTACAGGGTAAGTGATCAATTTTATACATATACACTTATAGTGGATTTTGGTGTGATGTGTATATTCCTCAAACTTATTTGACACAAGCTTTTCACACAATTTTTGAAAACTATAGTCCAAAATAGTTTTTACAAACATTTTACACACATTTGAAAATCATTTTGCAAAGGTTTTCGAAGCAGTATATATAGATTTTTCAAAACATTTTTGCAACCATTTTTCAAACCATTTGCAAATCATTTTTCAAACATTTTGTTTCACACAAAGAAAATAAATTTTACAAACCACACATTTTTACAAAGGTTGAAAACATGTAACAAAATATTTTCGAAATAGTTTTCAATAAATGTTCACGAGGATTTTCAAACTATTTTTCAAATATTTTGCAAAAAACATTTTCACCTGATTTATTAATCAGTATATACAAAAAGAATTTGAGGAATAATCACATCTTTTTATTAAGAATTGTTAATGAATTTTAAAGAATTATTAGCCATATTATTACGAAAATACGAAAGTACGAGTTATGGCTAAAGTATATACGCAGTATATACGACCCCCCTATACTAAGCTTGAGCTATGTCCTCATAGATCGGAGAGAAAAGATAAGACATAACTCGTACTAAGTATAGACAAGTCTAAATAATAAAGAATAAATGAATGAATCAATGACTGAGAAGTTGACCGTCCCCCCTATACTTAGGATCAAATAATCCTAAGTATAGAAGACTGTACACAACGCAGGGAGGGTCAAGGGTGGGAATGAACAGATCGTACTCAGGTTGTCTCCCCTATACTTAGGGTAAGATATCCCTAAGTATAGACAAGAAGAGGAGACAATGGAGAGGATCGAAAAGAATAGAAAAACTCGGGGTGCCAACCCCCCTATACTTAGGACAAAGTACGTCCTAAGTATGGAAAACTGTCTACACGGGCAGCACCTTTTTGATAGATACAGAAAATAGAAAAGGAAAAGAAGAAAAGAAGAAAATAAGAAAATAAATCAACAGACAATAGAGTGATAAACAGATGGATCTATACAGCGGAAGGTAGAATTGATCACCATGTATGAGATGTAGATGATGAGAGTCAAAGGACACATCTCATACCAGAAAAATGGGGGCAACGTCAATGGTCGGCGGATCATGATCAAGATATAATTTCAAGCGTTGACCATTGATGCGGAAGGTAGAGGAAGATGATGGTTCGGATATGTCGATGCTGCCATTGTCATGTACCTTCCTGACCACATACGGTCCTTTCCACTTGCTCTGCAATTTCCCTGGGAATAATTTCAGCCTGGAATCAAACAACCATACTCTCTAATCTGGCTCAAACTGTTTGTGGATGATATGCGAATCGTGCCATGTCTTCACTTTCTCTTTGTACTATAGGCTGTTGGAGAAGGCTGTGTCTCTCAATTCTTCCAGGGCTGCCAATTCAGCTCTTCTTTGGTCTCCTATACTCTCGGGATCTAGAAGCAACTCAGTAACTGCCCAAAAAGATTTATGCTTGATCTCCACTGGCAAATGGCACGGCTTGCCATAGACGAGACGAAAGGGAGATGTCCCCAATGGATTTTTGAAAGATGTCCGATAAGCCCACAAGACCGAGTCCAAAAGCTGTGACCAATCCTTTCGGTCTGGGCGGACAACTTTCTGCAAGATAGTCTTTATCTCCCTGTTCGATACTTCGGCAAGACCATTAGTCTGAGGGTGATAAGGAGTGGCAACCCGATGGTCAATGCCGAACTCGTCTGCAAGGGCCCTGACTTTCTCATTGATGAAGTGAGACCCCCCGTCTGAAATCAAGACTCTAGGTACCCCGAACCGTGAAATGATATTTCTCCTCAAAAATTTGCATACGGTTTTAGCATCTGCGGCTCGGGCGGGGATGGCCTCAACCCATCGACTGACATAATCCACAGCGAGCAAAATATGCTCGAATCCCTGACTTTTAGGAAATGGGCCCATGAAATCAATCCCCCATGCATCAAAAACCTCACAGAAGTGAATGGGTTGCATGGGCATCATGTCTCTCTGTCCGCAGGTTCCCATTTTCTGACAGTCAGTACATCTCTTCACGAACTCATCAGAATCCTTGAAGAGAGTAGGCCACCATAGGCCGGATTGAAGCACCTTCTGTGCTGTTCTTTTTCCAGAATGATGTCCTCCTGCCTCAAGCTTGTGGCAGTATGTGAGGACGCTATGCTGCTCTTCTTGAGGAATGCACCTCCTCCAGATACTATCCCCTCCTTCATGATAAAGGACGGGATCTTCCCAATGGTAAAACTTGGCCTTAGCTAGGAAGGTCTCAAGTTTCTGCCTGGGCCAACCCTAAGGGATTGTCTTGGCAACAAGATAGTTTACAAAGTCAGCATACCACGGGAGTGAGGTGACAGCCAAGATCGCCTCATCTGGAAATGTTTCAGTGATAGGTGCGCTGGGCTCAGATTCCTCAAGATTCCCCAATCTGGAGAGATGATCCGCCACCACATTCTTGACTCCAGGTTTATCCTTAATTTCAATATCAAATTCCTGGAGTAGAAGGATCCATCTGGTGAGACGTGCTTTGGCATCCTTCTTAGCCATTAAGTACCGGATGGCGGTATGATCAGTGTAGATTCACTCTAGATCCGAGAATATACGATCGATACTTATCAAGAGCAAAGACTACGGCCAGCATCTCTTTCTCAGTCACAGTGTAATTCCGCTGCGCGGCATCCAAAGTCCGGCTGGCGTAGTGAATGGCAAAAGGTAATCCATCCCTCCTCTGTCCAAGCACAACCCCAACAGCAAAATCTGAGGCATCCGTCATGATCTCGAATGGGAGAGACCAATCGGGTGGCTGAAGGACAGGAGCTGAAACAACCATATTCTTGAGAGTCTC
Organism: Ottelia alismoides; assembly: GCA_037367405.1. Classification (NCBI taxonomy): domain Eukaryota; kingdom Viridiplantae; phylum Streptophyta; class Magnoliopsida; order Alismatales; family Hydrocharitaceae; genus Ottelia; species Ottelia alismoides. The sequence continues at coordinate 410,576 of JAZKJV010011865.1, forward strand.
AAATGATTCAAGACACTTATCATTAACAATAAACTCGGTGTCTTTGGTGAGCAAGTCAGTGAGCGGTCGGGCAATTCGACTGAAGTCATGAATGAACCGTCGGTAGAAACCGACATGCCCCAGAAAAGACCGTAACTGACGCAAGTTGGACGGCGGATTGAGTTTTCTGATGATATCCACCTTAGCTGGATCGACCTCCATGCCCCTGTTGGAGACGATGTGACCAAGGACCGTCCCTTGAGTCATCATGAAATGACTCTTCTCCCAGGATAAAACAAGGTTAACCTCAATGCAACGCTTGAGCACACGGTCTAGGCAGTCAAGACAAGTGTCGAACCCGTCGCCGTAGACCGAGAAGTCATCCATGAAGAGCTCTAAACAGTCACCCACCATGTCCGAGAAGATGGACAACATGCACCTTTGGAATGTCGCCGGAGCGTTACATAGACCAAAGGGCATCCGTCTGAAAGCATAAGTCCCAAACGGACAGGTGAATTTCGTTTTCTCCTGGTCTTCGGGCGTAATGGCCACTTGATTGTATCCAGAGTACCCATCAAGAAAACAATAATGACTCTTCCCAGCTAGCCGCTCGATAATCTGATCAATGAATGGTAGCGGGAAGTGATCCTTCTTGGTGGCCTCATTCAATCGTCTGTAGTCCACACAGACCCTCCAAGAAGTTGGTACTCTGGTAGCGATCTCCTCTCCAGACTCATTAACGACTGTAGTGATACCCGTCTTCTTAGGTACCACATGTAGCGGACTTACCCATTTGGAGTCGGAGATGGGATAGATAAAATCGGCGCTCCACCACTTGGAAATTTCTTTCATGACTACGTCTCGAAGATTCGGGTTCAGCCGTCGTTGGAACTCACGCGATGGCTTAGCGTTATCTTCAAGATAGATGTGGTGAGAGCAAAGATTTGGGATCAGCCCCTGGAGATCAGCTATACTCCAACCGATTGCCTTGCGGTTTCTTTCAAGAACCTCCATCAGACGAGATTCTTGCTCTCCAGTCAAATCTGCTGAGATAATGACTGGGTGCATTTCTGGCTCTCCAGCAAGGAATCTGTACTTCATTGACTGCGGCAGAGGTTTCCGTTCTGGACAACTGGGAAGTGGCAGATCTGGCTTCTGATATGTCTGTGTAAATGCTACCAGGTCTGCATGGGAGAACTCTCGCTCTGCATGAATTCCTGACGAAGGGCGGCCTGCTGAATCATCAATAAACTGCACTGGCTCGCAATCTGTCATGGCTGCTAGCTCAGAAGGAATCAGACAAGGCAAATAATCATCAAAGTCATCCCAGTCAATGTCTGAATCCGAGGGATCAGAAGAAGATGAGCAAGGATGGAACTCATCTGCACCACTCATCACAACACTGTCAGCCTCAGAGATATCCTCATCCAGGGATGTGCTCTCCCGGCTCTCGACTGCCATGAGCTTGAGATACAGTGAATCTGTAGGCAAGGCGAGGGTCGGTGCTACGGGGTCTTTCCAATTGGATTCATCATCAGTCATCTCAAAATCACAAACCTGGTGGATGTCTAGCTCCTCCTCTGTCATCTGCGCTGCTTCACTGGACTGCTCGGAGCACTCTAACTCTCTAGCTCTGATTTCTTCGATCGTCTCTATTTGTATGGTTTCGCCCTCTACGCGAAAACATACCTTCCCACTATCATGGTCAGTCACCGCCTTGGCTGTGGCCAAGAATGGACGTCCGAGAATGATGGGGGCATCAGCTACCGCCTCAGGGATCTCCATGTCCAACACAACAAAGTCCACGGGGAATTTCAGGCCCTGAATGGTAACAACCACGTCTTTCAATAACCCCTTCGGCCTCTTAATCGACCTATCAGCAAACTGAAGGACCGTTCTGCTTCGAAGAAGAGGGCCAAACTCGAACTGCTTGAGTAAGGCTGCCGGAAGGAGGTTAATTGAAGAGCCGTTGTCTAATAGAGTACGATCAAACTGCTGCTCCTGAATCTCGCATCTGACATAGGGAGCTCCTGCGTCTGGTCGCTTGGCTGGCAGCTTGTTCTGGATGATGCAACATGTGTCATGAGTGAGCATATGGATTTGATCTTTGTGCCTCTTCTTCCTTCGAACGGTAGTTGTCTCTTTCAAGTTCTTCTTGAAGAAGGGGATATGCTCAAATGCTTCTCGTAGAGTCAGCTGAATATGAAATCTGTCAATCATTTCGTTGCCAAACTCTACCTGTTGGCTCTTTTTTGGATTTTCTTTTTTATTCCCCTTCGCTCGGCGGAGTGCCTCAGGGAAGGGGATGGTAGGGGCCTCCTCAGATGGAGGACTAGGAATCGGTCCCTGTGCCTGTGAAGATGGAGAATCCATACAATTATCATCATTCATCACATATGGACCCGCAATTTGAACAGAAACCTTTCCTTTATTCATATTTTTGTTTTTGTTTTTGTTCCCACAGTCTCTAGATACAAAATGTGGTAACATCACAGATGATGGCTCAACAAAAGTAGATGTGGTGGCCTCAGCACCACCGCTCGCACCGGTCTTCACGGCATCAGCACCGCTCTCTGGTTCAGCATCCAAAATGGTGGCATCAGCACCACCGTCTGCATCTGATTTCTCGACGGCATCAGCACCGTCGTCTGGCTCTCCATCATTGGTGGTATCAGCACCACCGTCTTCAACATCATCAATAGCGGCATCAGCACCGCTAGTCTGCTCCTCTGGCGCTCCTGGTTCAGCATCTGGTTGTCGCTCAGAAGAGGCACCGCCGGCTGGCATCCTACCGCTCCTAGTAGTCACAAAATCAGCATCATTCAAAGAATAAGACATATCATTCAAATCGTCACTAGGAGAGGTATCCTCTGTGAACTCTACCTGCTCAGATTTTCTTTTTAGGTTATTAGGATTAGGTTCGATCTGAGCGGGTATGGCGGCTTTGCCTTTGATGATGTCCCGCATCTCCTGCCGGAATTCATCCATTTCTTGCCTGAAAGATGCTCGCTGTTCAGATAGCAAGCGGGCAAGATCATCGAGGGCTGGGTTCTCATAGGCTGGACCCTGAGAACCGGATGTCTGTCCCTGCTGGAAATGGGGCTGCTGCTGCTGGTGTTGTTGCTGATACTGGGGGGAAGGCTGGTGATAAGACTGCTGAAGCGGCTGTCGCTGCCTCCACTGCTGTCCCTGATAGGAGGGACGAGGACCACTCTGGTATTGTTGTTGATGGGTATACTGGGGCTGTTGCTGTTGTGTCGGCTGGCTGTTCTGCTGTCCTTGGGCAGGAGGATGCTGCTGGGACGAGGATCCACCATTGCCCCAATGGAATCCGGGGTGATCCCTACGAATTGCGGGTTGAGGGTATCGGTCATACCAAATCCCATTGACTTCCATCAATGGTTCCTGCTCAAAGGAAGGTGGAGGAAGAACTGCCAGTGGCTGCTCCGGCTGATAGACCACCATCTGAGTCTCCTGAGATGGCGGTTGCTCTGAATGGTATTGCAGCAATGGAACCGGCTCCGCCTGGATATGGTTCACCTGGCGGTATGAGGTGGAGGCCTGGTTGGGATTGCTGCTGCTGGAAGCAACCTGTGACCTGGGAGGCTGTTGGGAATGGGCCTGTGCCTCCTGAATACATAGAATTTGAGTCTTCAGGTCACTCATGGTCTTGGTGAGAAGGTCCATCTGAGCCAGACCTTGGTTCTGCTTCTTTTCAAGGATCTCCATGCGGTCCAACTTTTCGCTAATAATGCCCATGTCGGCTGCTGCTGATTCGGCTTGGGCCGCGGCTACCGACGTTGTGTTGGGACCGGCATCGATGCGGGCGATCCTCTGAAATGATCCCGCTCCCTGCGGGGGCTTCTGCTGAGTGTAGACTCTGGCCTGGGTCATCACTGTAGAGTTCTCTGCCATGCCTTCGTAGATGGCCCAGACGTCGTCTTCTCCCTTGGAGAAATAGGACCCACTGCAAGAGGCGTTCACAAGCCCCTGCAGCTCCGGTGTCAGCCCACAGAAGAAACTCTGCACCAGGTTGGGCTTGGAGATATCGTGATGTGGACACCGATCTATGAGCTCTCTGAATCGATCCCAGGCTTCATGGAATTGTTCATTTGGGATCATGACAAAATTGCTAATCATGGCTCGAGCTGCGTTGGTCCGGCTGAGCGGGTAATACTTCTTGAGGTATGCGGTCCGGAGATCTGCCCAAGTATCGACGAATCGCCCAAGATGTTTGAGCCAATATGCGGCTCTATCAACCAATGAGAACGGGAAGGCGATCATCTTAATGGTGTCCTCGGTCATCAACCGATCATGGATAGTACTGCATATCATTTCAAATTCTTGGAGGTGGAGGTGCGGCTCTTCGGTCGGCAGCTCGTGAAACTTGGGTAGCAACTGAATCGTGTGGTGCCGAAGCTCGAAGTCTCCGTGGATTGGCGGGAGTCTGATCCACCGGTGAGTGAGGGACGAAGCTGTGTTGTGCAGTTCCCTCATGATAGTCTGTGGCGGTCGCTCAGCGTCTGGATCGCCTCCTCCTGCATCGGGTCCTCCTCCTCCTCCACCGCCACCGCCCCGAGGTCGGTTTTCTCTCAGCTGTGCTATCTCTCTCATCAGATCACCCATGAATGTTCCCTGATCACGGATCTGTCTCTGTATATTTTCCAGGGACGCTAGCAAGGAATTGTTGATGGCCACTTGATCAATAATGAACGGAGGGTGATCGTGGTTATCTGGGTGCTCGCCTCTGTCTGCCATTGCTGGATTTTCTGAAAAAGCAAAAGAGGCCATCTCAGGTGCTGTCGAATGAGCGGAACTCTGTGATGCACTGAATTCTGACACAATTGGACTGAGAGAAGGAGAATGGGAAGGGTGGTCGAGGGGGAACAGGGTGGATGTAAACTCGGGCTCGGAGAGCGGACTCTCCGAGGCATTCCTAGATGAGTAAGGAGGAGTGCTAGATAGCGGTGCCGACAAGGTCGGCCTAAGAGATCTCCGTCCCATCATCTTGATTATTCGAGAAGAGTGGGGATAATGCAAGAGAAGAAGAAGATGATATGCAGCAAAATTGTGCACAATTGTGCGGTGTTTTTGATCTTGACCCAAATAAATCTAGCAATCAAACGCAAAGCAAGGGTGGATTCACCAACTCAACTCGTGAAGCCGTGAAGGTTCGGCTTTTATCTTGTCAATTTTAGCTTGTTTTCAGGTATTTATCTTGTCACGAGTCCTTAGAACGCTACGCCTATAGGAGAGAGAGTACTGCCAGGAGAGTGTCCCCGTACTTGTCCTCCTCCTGTGTAACCTGTAACTTGCGCTTTTTGAGGTCCTTGTAACCCTTCCTGGATCCCTACTCAGCCAAAGAAATAGAGGGAGGAAGCCGATAGGCGAAACCGATACTTCAGACCTTGCTCGCAACGGAATCACCCGTGAGCGTACAAGGTCCTACTCGGACGCAGCCGGTGAGACAGACACACCCGTGAAGGCGTGGCCTAAGCTCGGTACTTCGGACAAGGTCGGTTCTCACACAATAGCGAGTCACCAATGGCGACCAAGTCCTACTCGACTACGTACGATAGTAGCGCCAATACTTCGGAAATCCAGGCGATACACAAGGCAGCCACAAGTTGGGTTTTGGGCTCTAATCCTTACGAAGCGCTCATCTCACTTGGAAGGAAACCTTCCCATGCAACATGAAGACAAGTGAGGGTGTTACTCTCCCCAAGCAATGAATCTAATTACCGATTTTATTTTTGGTCAAGTTTTCTTTAGCAGTCCCTTTTTTAATTTTTTTTGGTGTTATCGCTTCTTTTGAGTCAATTCAAACAAGCGCCTAACGGTTTTTGTATTTTTCCTTTATCCTACTTTGTTCCAAAAACAGAGGGAGAATAGAGTCGGAAAAGCCGTGCAAGTCGACACCAAGGTGGAAATCTCACCTTTGTGCCTAGATGATGCGTGCAAAGTAAGAAGACTTACAGCGAATCCCAGCTCTCTCTATGCGGGATGCAAAGCAGAATTTTTAAACCTAAGCTATATGGCGATATGCAAGCGGAAATCGTCCTAGAACAGGCAACTGCTAGCGTGAAGAACCACAAGCTAACTATTAACTCCCAATCCGAGTGTCCGGTCTAGGCTCACCCCTCCTCTGCTCAACACATTTGAGTTAGGAGAAAGCGCTTGTTCGGGTGTGAGCTCGCGGCGCGTGGATCGGAAGCTACTAGCTAACTGTTTAATTAGTCAAGTCCAAATACGAATCTATAGGAGCATGCAAAGATAATTAGGTGTTTGGACCTATTCTAATCGAATCAAGCAGAACCTAGAACTAAGAGCTCAATCCACAAAAAAAAAGTGAAAAATGAAAACAAAACCGGAAAATGACGGCGATAAAAACTCGTCAAAACTGCGGTGAGCCCCCGGGTGAACAGACACCCGGAAGTTAGGCCCGATAGTCTAAGTGTCCAAGTCCAAGTGTACCTGTATTATTACAAATTAATAGTCTCTCTCTCACGAAAATAAATGTAAGCTAATCTAATCACTCTCCCTCACTCCTCCTGCTCTCTCCTGCCGGCGTGACCTAAGAAGGCCGGCTCCGCGTCCCAAGGATGCTCCGAATCACCTAAGCAATCCGCCTCGCTCCGCGGTCCCTCGCAAGAAGACAAGAAAAGAGACGGTCAGCTAGCTCAACTAGATATATCAAAAATGTAAGAGATGGAAAATAATGCTATGGTAAACAATCACACAATCAAACAAAATGTGAACTAATCGATGTTGCTCCCCGGCAACGGCGCCATTTGATTTAGCCAAAAATAGGTGGTCTTAAGTTCAGCACAAAGCGTGAACTCAGTCGGTGTGGTGACCACACTAAATCCGGACTAAAGTCAACAATTAACCCACAATAAAGATCAATAAATTAGAACTAATGTGGAGTTAAAATTTATTTTTAACTCTGCATAAATGGTGTATAGTGACAAGTATGCAGAGAGTTCGAACACAGGGAGCAAACAAGATAGTTCAAGCAAAAATGCGCTCAAGTGTGTGTGTGTGTGATGTATTTACACTAAGCAAAGGGAATTTATGTGGGTTTTTAGTTTTTAATATTTTTTTATTTAATTTTTAATTTTGTATTTTGGTTTTTAATTTTCTGATTTTTATAATTTTATAATTTATATTTTTTTTATTTCTTTTTCAATATTGGAAGATAAAGACAATATAATAAAAGGCAAGCTACAATATTTATAAAATGGTGCAAAAATAACCAAAAATTCAGAACTAAGATGTTTTTGGTATTTTTATAATTTTTTACTATTTTTGTGATTTTTGGGGATTTTTCAAGGTGTTTTTTATATTTTTAAATACTGAAATAAAGCAAAACAGTGGAAATAATGCTAGCTGTGATAAAAATGAGAATTAAAAATAGCAAACAACAACAACAAATTTTCACACTGTTTTTCAAATAAAAAGAACAAAATTAGGAATAAACAAAACCTGAGTTTATAATTTTTGGAGTTTTCTACTATTTTTTATATTTTTTTTTGAAGTTTTTGAGTGTTTTTAAATTTTTAGTGTTTTTCTTTTAAGATTTTTAGTGATTTTTGGACTGACACTAAAATAGGATAAAATAGACACTAGGTGATTTTTTTTGGAATTTTTGGAGATGTTTTAGTATTTTTTTGGTATTTTCTAAGCTAGGCAGTGCACAAAAAGCAAGTTTTTAATTTTTAATAAATATGAAAATAAAGTAAAATCAAAAACTAAAATGGTGGCGTCAAAGTACACGTGTCCAGGAGCCTAAGTCTATTTTTGTGGAATTTTTGGACTTAAAATGATAGGTCAAATAATTAGAGCAAACATCCAAACATCAAACAGTCCTGGCAGGGGTATATGTGCAAAATATCAAACATCCAGGGGCATACGTGCAATTTTCCACAAAAATATACACTGTATATTCAATTTTTAGCACCAAAATGCAATTACAAAAGCCGCCTGGGCCTCTTAGCAATTTTCCCACCAGGGCGCGTGACTTGCACGCGCCTGGCGAGGACTGAAATGTAATATTATGAAACCCTAGGGGCCTACTTGCAAAATATCCAAAAAGTTTACACGTGCTGCGATAGTTTTAGGACTAACATGAAATATACAAATGACCGAGGACCCTTCTGCAAAATGCCCACCCCCTCACGTGTACTGGTCACGTGAGGTGACGTGGCGAAGGACCTGGATGCAAATAAACAAAGTCTGGGGGTCTTTGTGCAAATATTACAAAACTTTTACACTACAGACAAGAGTTTAAATACTAAATATTAAATACAAAAAGTGCGAGGGTTGGGATGCAAAATACCCTCGCTCGGGCGCTCCGACGACGACGCGTGGCACGAATCCAACGGCTGGCGGCGGGGCGCGATCCAGCGGCGGGGAGCGAGCCACTTATCCACGTGGCAGCACGAGGGCATCCGATGACGGTTGGCGTCGACGTCTGAGATTAGATCTCAAAAAGAGATCCAACGGTGGCTGGGCGTGGAAGATCGGACGGTCGACGCGCGATCTGGAGCTCCACCTCGATCCAACGGTGATGAAGGCCGGAGCAAGAACCGCGACGAACTCCGGCGAGCCGAAGTTCTCCGAGGTCAAGCTCCGTCTCCGATGAGCTTTTTGGCTTCAAAATGGGACGGGAGGCTCCTCAGGTCTTCATCTATCTCCTGGGGGCGTCAAAATGCCGCGGCGGCGGCCGAGGTGCTCAGGCGAAGGTGGCGGAGCTGGGGAGCTTGGCCACGGTCCGGCGAGCGTCAAAACTCGCCTCCAGGCGCTTTCAAGTTGGCTTTGACCTGCAAGAAGAGTTAGAAGGTCCAGGGCAAAGTGCTTGGACCTGGGGTGGACCTAATCGATGCGCGAGGGGAAGTGGTTGTCGGTGGCCGGAGGTGCGCTCCGGCGAGGATGCTTGGATGGGCGAAATAAGCGATGGGACTTAGAAATTTTTTGGGGTTTTTGAAGCTACAGCTAACAGGAACCTAATGAGATAAACAAGAAGGTGGGGCGAGCCCTCGATGGCCGGAGCCAAAGGGAAGAAAGGTACCTCGACGCCGGCTGTTGGCGGAGGTGGTGGAGGCTCCCTCGACTTCGAATGCCTTGGCTGAGGAGCTGGCGATGGAGCTGTCACCTCCAAGGAGCTCAGGAGCACGAAGGTGGTGCTGAAGGGTGGACCAAGGGGACTCAAAATCGAAAGGAAAGAAGGGGGGTTCGTTATATGTGGTTTGACCCTGAGTCGCAGGGGCCCAAAGATCAAGAGCTCTGGAGCGATTCAGTGATCCATAATCCGATGTAAGATATGGGCGAGCCTCCTCGATCATCGATGATCAAAAGTCAAGAAGGCGCTAGCACGAAATGAGGTGCCTAGCGTCCTCGAAAAAATCGAGAAATCGACCCAAAAATAAGCCTCTGACAAGGCTACAGGGGGTAGGTCACCTAGTTGACCAAGGTCAACTAGGGTTTGCGCCTGGTTGGTCCACGTGGACCAACCAGGAAAAACCCTGGAAAAACCTTTTGTTAATTCAATTTAAAATACTAAATGGCCGAATTAAATAAAAGTTATAAAATAAAAAATGCTCAAAATTTTATGTAGTATTTTATTCTGATTTTTATTTATTTTTATGACTTATATTTTTACAAGTTACCTTTTTAACCCTATATAGGTATAATACCTATGTATTTTAATATTTTATTTTTATTTAGGTATTTTATTTTTATTATTGTTATTTAGTATTTTATAAAATTATAACATACTTTTATACACATAAATATATTTTTATTTTATTTTTCTGATTTGTTTTGTATATTTAATAAAATACAAGTGTATTGTATATATGTATAAGTGTATGTATAATACCTATGTAGTCTTTATACAAGTATATTTATTTTTATTTTTCTTTGCATTTTATTTCAATTTTAATGCACATATATATTATAAGTAATATTTACAAAATTTATAAAAATATAAAAATATAAAAATAATGAATAAATAATAAATTGAATATTTTATTCAGTACAAGTATACAATTAGGGTCCAAAACTCAACTTTCAAACCGTAGCTCCGCCAAATGCGAAACCACCGCCATTGGATAGATTATTTTATTCTATATACAATTAAAGGTGGAGTACACTGCATTTGGAGTTGTCAGTTGTGAGATATGGATCTGGGGAAGTTGGGATTTTGGATTCTTATTCAGATCTTTTCATCTGTACATTCTTTTCTGTGAAATCAATTTTGTATTTTTCTTTATAAAATTATCTACAACTTTCATGTACAAAGTTTCTTTATTTGATGTATAAAAAGTGGAACCAAAAATAGGTCCCAAAATGAAATAAAGAATGAATAGAAAGTATAGGTATTATATCTGTGTTTCTGACCTTATCTCCCCCTACTTTATTCCTTGTCGACCTATTCATCAAGATGCCTAGGTCTCGGGGGTTTTGGGTCATAAAATATTTACAATATTTTATTCTTTTTCTTTTCTTTATTTATTCTATAATTTTGGCCTTAATTACAGTAATTTATACACTGTTTGGATGCACATGCATGAATGCTAAGATGCTCTATTTAAGGGTATTTTCAGGCATTTGCTAGGGTTTTTGGTGCCAAAATGATAGAATAAAGATGATGAAATGTGGATTCATCAGGGATCTATACGATCGATACCATTGAGCGGAGGGCAGATTTAGCGACTATACAGGATGGACATGCTCTGACTACTTCCACTGATGAGTCCGTTCCTGTCCATGTAGATACTGATGAGCCAAAGGCCGAATTTGATTTAGTTGCTTTTATTCGGAAATTCGGACCTTTTGATGAGAAAGATGATCCGGTTGAGATTATAGAGGACGAACAGAGTTCGACTACTTCCACCGATGAGTTCGTTCCTTTTGGTTTTGACCTGGATGACACCTCGCAGGACGACTCCGAGTACACTACCTCCGATGATGATGAGTTCGTCCCATTTCACTTTGACACTAGCGAGACTCCCAAGGCCGGACCTAGTCACACTTCTTTCACTGATCCGTCTGTGCCTTCACACCCTAGGGCCCCCTGAGGACCTTCACTCTGTCGACCCTGATCGGCTTCTGTCCACTGTGGACCCCGATGTCGACCTGTACCACACTAGATCTATCCCTCAGTGGTCCCGCAAGAAGGTTCGCTTTCTACCTTCTTGACCCTTTGTACATCCATCCTGTTGTACATTCGTGTTGTGTACCTCCGTCTCTCTTCCGTATTGCTCGTCCACCCATTCTCGTGTTTGGCTAGCTTAGGACGTACTTTGTCCTAAGTATAGGGGGTGGACGAGTCGAGTGTTCTTTCATCGTTCCGTGTCATCACTCCTGTCGTTGCCTATACTTGGGGCTTATTTCACCCTAAGTATAGGGGGAGCGATGCGTACATCCGCACAATCTCTTCTTCTATCTTCATCTCTTTTTCTTATTTTCTTTTTTTCTTCTTTTCTTCTTTTCCTCTTCTATATTCTTCATCTACCGAAAAGGTGCCGCCCCTTTTTTGTCAGTCTTCTATACTTAGGACGTACTTTGTCCTAAGTATAGGGGGGTGTGCACCCCGAGTTTTGCATTTATCTCGATCCTCTCCATTGTCTCCTCTTCTTGTCTATACTTAGGGATAGCTTACCCTAAGTATAGGGGGAGACAATCTGAGTACGATCTGTTCATTCCCACCCTTGACCCTCCCTGCTTTGTGTACAGTCTGCTATACTTAGGATTATTTGATCCTAAGTATAGGGGGGACGGTCAACTTCTCATTGATTCATTTATTCTTTAGATTTTCCTATACTCAGTACGAGTCATGTCTTCTCTTTTCTCTCTGATCTATGAGGACATAGCTCAAGCTAAGTATAGGGGGGTCGTATATACTGTGTATATACTTTAGCCATAACTCGTACTTTCGTATTTTCTTAATAATATGGCTAATAATTCTTTAAAATTCATTAAAAATCCTTAATAAAAAGGTGTTTTGTTCCTCAAATTCTTTTTGTATTTACTGATTAATAAATCAGGTGAAAATATTTTTTGCAAAATGTTTGAAAAATAGTTTGAAAATCTTTGTGAACATCTATTGAAAACTATTTCGAAAATATTTTGTTACAAGTTTTCAACCTTTGTAAAAATGTGTGTTTTGTAAAAATTTATTTTCTTTGTGTGAAATAAAATGTTTGAAAATGATTTGCAAATGGTTTGAAAAATAGTTGCAAAAATATTTTGAAAAATCTATATATACTGTTTTGAAAGCCTTTGCAAAAATGACTTTCAAATGTGTGTACATGTTTGTAAAAACTATTTTGGACTGTAGTTTTCAAAAATTGTGTGAAAAGCTGGTGTCAAATAAGTTTGAGGAACGCAGACATCTCACCAAAATCCACTACCTATATATATGTATAAAATCGATCACTTACCCTTGTAAATTCTTAAAATCCACTTCTTGTAAATATAAGTAGCACTCCCGTGTACATATTTTAACCCAGCTTTCAGCTAAAATCTTTTTGTTTTCAAAAATCCCAAAAACATTTGCAAAATTAAAATCCAAAAACATTTGAAATATCTCTTTGAAAATACAAAAAAAATTGCATCTGCATATGCATGCATCATCTTTTCAAAAATCCATAAAAAGTTCAAAATCTTTGAAAATTGCATCACAAAAATATTTTCTGCATTGCATTGCATGGCATGAGCATTTGTCGGATCGAGTTTGATTGTTGAACAAGTCTAAGTAAAATCCGGATATTGGAGTTTGATTGGACCTTAAAATCTACCTAATAACAGGAACCTTATAGGAACTGGGTTTGAGGTACTTCAGGTCTAGTTGACTTAATTCTTTGAGGATCATGGGACTTAGTTCAATGGATTCTTGACTGCCTAAGTAGAGTATTTCGGAGCACACGCACGATTCTGGTTGATAATGACCTAACTTGGACACCTGCACCTTTCACATGGCTCGACTCAGTTGGAGTGGTGAGGGGATTGGATTTGCCGGTATGAGACGCACACAAGTGGAAACACTTGTCCTCTTCTAGGGAGGGAAGTGCACCCCAACCCGTCCAGTGATTAGGAAGTCTAAAGACAGGAGGTTGTGGGTTGCGATAAAGCTTCAAAAGAGGGATAGTCTACTGGCTCAAGAGGAAAAACTCCTTATGTAAATGCTGATGTATATAGTTTTCAAAAAAAAAAAAAGGAAGTTCAGGCATGTACAAAAATAAAAAGCCTGCAAAGTATGTGAATATGTTGTATAGAAAATAACAAGCTTGAGCATCAAAGTCATATCATATGAGCCTGCAGCAGGATGACTTGACTACACTGGTCTTGCATCCCGGGATAGGTAGCTACACTGGCTACCGTCCATTCTTCTCTTCACCCCCTCCTCTTGAGCTGGTTGCCACTTGAACTTAGAAGGGAATACCCCGCTCCTCGAGGATGGACTTATTGGATTGGGGAATCATTGGGTAGTCGTACTGGAGAAGTCAATCTCTTTGTCATTCTAGTTGAGGAGAGCCACCATCACTTACACTATACAAGTCAGATTCATAGTCGTAAGAGTTTGCGTATGAGTTGAAGTATTTCTGACCTGGCTATTGAGAAGACTTGAGCAGAGTTTTGGGATTCTCAGGGACTGTTGGACTTCAAATTCGGTTCTCAATAAGGTTCCGTCTGCACTAAAATTCCAAAGGTCTTACTAAAGCTCCAAACTTTGATTTTGTGAAGACAAGTTTGACAATTAAATTTAGTCCATCTTTCTTCTTTTTCTTTTCTTTGTTTTTCTTTTCTGCACTTATTGCATAAGTGTTTGCTAGGGACTAGCAAAGGCAAGTATAGGGGGATGATTAATCTATGTTTCATCATCTTTATTCTATCATTTTGGCCTTAAAAACCCTAGTAAATGCGTATAAATAGGCGTAATTCATGCATTTTAGCATTCACGCATAGGTGTGTAAATACTGTATAAAATACGGTTTTTAATGCTAAAATTATAGAATAAAGAAAAGAAAAGAAAAAGAATAAAATATTGTAAATATTTTATGACCTGAAACCCCGAGACCTAGGCATCTTGATGAATAGGTCGACAAGGAATAAAGTAGGGGGAGATAAGGGCCAAAATACAGATAAAAGACCTATATTTTCTATTCATTCTTTATTCATTTTGGGACCTATTTTTGGTTCCACTTTTTATACCTCAAATAAAGAAACTTTGTACATGAAAGTTGTAGATAATAAAATAAAGAAAAATACAAAATTGATTTCACAGAAAAATATTGTACAGATAAAAAGTTATGGTCTGAATAAAAATCCAGAATCCCAACTTCCCAGACCCGTATCTCACCAATAAAAACTCCAAATGCAGCATACTCACCTTTAATTGTATATAGAAGAAAATAAGCTAATTATTGGTGGTGGTTTCGCATTTGGCGGAGCTACGGTTTGAAAGTTGAGTTTGGACCCTCATTGTACATTGTACAGATTAAAATATTCAATTTATTATTTATTCATTATTTCTATATTTTTATATTTTTATAATGTTGTAAATATTACTTATAATAATTGTAAACATTAAAATCAGAATAAAAACTTAAATAAAACACAAATAAAAATACTGGTATATATTTGATACATAGGTATACTACCTATACTTATACCTATATAAAATACATTTCTATTTTATTAAATAGACAAAATAAATCAGAAAAATAAAATAAAAATGTATTTGTGTATATAAAAGTATCTTATAATTTTATAAAATAATAAATAAAAATAATAAAATTAAATACACAAAATAAAAATAAAAGAATATAATATATAGATATAGATACCTATAGGGGTATAAATGTAAAATTGTAATTATACATTTCATAAAAATAAATAAAAATCATAATAAAATAATTTATAAAAAAATAAACATTTTTTATTTTATAACCAAAATTTAAATAATTCATTTTTTATTTTTTATTGAATTTATAAGTATTTTTTCCAAGGTTTTTTCTGGTTGGTCCACGTGGACCAACCAGATCTCTTCCTTGGTTGACCTCGGTCAACTCTCTGACCGAGGTCTGGCTGTTGTCAGACTGTATTTTTTCCTTGACTTCGCGGATTTTTGTAGACCGCCCCTTTCACCGAATCAGGTCGCTTTCTTCACGAGATTGGTAGCCCTACTATTAATCTTACACGCCTAAGGCTTAGATGGGTCTTTTGACCATAGATTCACGAGCTACACCTCGTTCTTCATGCCTCCATGACCATGATTCAAAACCGCACCCATTTCCCCCATTTTCAGTTTGAACCCGTCTTTGACCCGTTGAATCCTCCTCGACCTTGCTCCGGACGGTTGGTGGTGACAGCCCAACCTCCAGCTGTTTGGGGAAGCCTCCGATGAGGCGAAGACGCCGTTCCATCACCTCAGGTGGTTCGCCACCGTCGAGGTCCATCTCGCCACTTTTCGGCTTGAGGTTCTTCTGTTTCATTGTGTCTTTCTTGCATTTGTTTTATCCAGTGTTGCCTTAGGAATCATCCATCCCTTTCCAGTAGAGTAGCACCCTCATATCACCCCCTACGCCATCTCGCCGGAGCTTGCTCCGGCGAGTTCCATACCCACCGTTGCCTTTCACCCCACAGTTTCCACCCTTTTGGTACTACCTGGAGGAGCGCGACAATTTGCCCGTGTTCCTCGTCATCCTCATTTTAATTTCGGCTAGCAACTTTTATTCACTGTTTTCTTTATTTTGACACTTAAAAATACCAAAAATATTATTAAAAATTTCCAAAAATAAAAAATAGTAAAAAGGTATAAAAAGACCAAAAAGACTTTATTTGCTAGTTTTTGAACATTTTTATCTATTTTTATAAATATCTCTTTCTCCCTTTTATTACATAGTTCATATATTCCAATATTGAAAAAGAAAATAAAAAATATAATATATAGAAAGAAAATACAAAATCAGTAAATTAAAAATCTAAATACAAAAATATAAAATTAAAAATTAAATTAAAAAAATATTTAAAAATTAAAAACCCACAAAAAATGTCCTTTGATTGCTTGCTTAGTGTAGACACTTGACACATTCACTCACTTGTGCATCAATTTTTGAATTACCCGGTTTGCTCCCTGTGTTCGAACTCTCTGCATACTTGCCCTTTACATCATTTGTGCAGAGTTAAAAATAAATTTTAACTCCACATTATTTATAATTCATTGATCTTTAGTGTGGGTTAATTGTTGACTTTAGTCCAGAGTTCATTGTGAGTCGTCACAGCGACGGTTGTCTCCGCCTTGTGTGAGACACCACTTTTAGACTCCGTGAATTTCGGCTAAATCACCGGGCTTAGGTCTCCGGTCCGTTATTGGAGCATTACTGGCCCTGACAATCTCTTAGGATCGGGCCCATGCGGACCCGATTGACCATCCCCAAAATGCTTAAGCTGGGTTGTTCGGTAGTAAGCTCCTCACTATCTATTCCACCCGGAAATTTTGTGTTCCACGATGTGGGACCTTTGTTTGGGGTTTTACAACTATAGTCTGTCTTTGTTTTGCTCGTCTCGATACTCTGTTGATTGCACTGCATTATAGTGAATATAATTCGTGGATTTTGACTTGCCTAGTCTGGAAAAAATCATAGTTTTCCTCTTTCTTCTGCAACTATTTTAGAAAGCTTAATAGACTTGCTTGATCTGTTATTTTCTTCGTGAGTTGGTACGAGTAGTCTCTGTTTCAGAGTTACACTTCTAGCCAGATTGATTTTGAGGCATGCCTTATTAGGGTTCCTTTTTCTTTTGAAATCAAGTGCCGATTCCTGGGCCAAATGAATATTACCCCGTCTGCGTTCGTAGCAAAGATCTTGGTGAAGGAAGATCTATGGCTGTGACTGTAGCAGCTTGGGGTGCACCTTGTTAAGGAAGATCTATGGTAATGGCTCGTCGATGCCTGAGCACGTGATCTTTGGGCACACACCTTTGTATTTTTGACGAGGGGTCTGTGGTGTGACACTGACGATTCGTCCCTTTCTGAGACCCATCCTTGGGGACGATACTAGATTTAAGTTCTAGATTGACAATCAGAGCGAGATTTGGCTGCAGAGTGTCAGATTCTCGAGGATGATGGTGGACACAAGTTGCTCTGTGACGAATATTTGGGATGGATACTCCTTCTTCCTAGATTTCACTTTGAGCTATCGGACCAGCGCCTGGAGCAGCTGATATATTGCTGGTGAGTTGGATAACATAGGTGGACTCACTGAAGGGCGAGACTCCTTGTGCTGGTATGATGGGTTGTTTTTTATTGGCAAGGCATACGAGGTTTTGAAGGGGTCAGTGATTTTTGACCCGGGAGGATGTACAATGGATTATAGAAGGATCTGGAAATGGAAGGTTCCAACGTGCGTGAAGATCTTTCTATGGTTGTTTAGGATGGGTAGAATTTTGACTGGGGATAGACTTGCTCAATTTGTTCAGTTCGTTGATCCAGCTTGTATGCGATGTATGGGTGAGGTGGAAAATGTGGATCACCTTTTCTTTGGGTGTGGGAGCTCACAGAAGGAATGAGAGCTTTTCGGGAGCAATGCAGATTGTTTAGATAGAGTGGTAAGGTTCTGAGAGTTCAGTGGTGCGGACCGGAATGGCACGGAGATGGATAGATCGAGTTGCCTGGTTATGATTTGGGCGATTTGGTTGGTCAGGAATGATGTGATTTTCCACCAGGAGCAATGCTATGGAGAGAATATCATTGAGCATGCTAGACCGTTAACAACGTTGGAACATGTAATTTAACTCTGGTAACCGACTTGTTTACATGTGCGCATTCTTTTGGTGATTAATGGTGAAGTTTTTGGGCATAAACCTATATGATGGAGGCCCTTTTTCTTTCAAAAAAAGATCTGGACGAAGATCATGTATATAACATTAAATATTTTGGCATTAAAAACACTGTAAAACTTGTAATTTCACATAAGTACCCATATAAACTTCTCAGTTTTTACAAAAAAATATCCTTTAAATTTACAAAAATACCCATATCATGCTACTAAAAGTTGCAGGGATACCTTCACAATTGCATACTCTTTAACAAGTAGGGATGAGAACAAATACGATATATTCACATCAGCTCCAGCATTCAATAAATAGAGAGTATGAATATCATTTTCTTATATACAGAGAATACGAGTGTGAATATGAATGATGGAATTCAACATTTGCCGAGTACAGATATGAATATAAATGCAACATTCTCACGTTTGATGAATAAAAATATGACTATAAGTGTTCAAATTTTGGAGAATACACACACATACATATATTCATTTTTTAATGATATACATGAAGAGTTAAATGCGGTTGCTCCTTGGGAGGAACCAACATGATGCTCCCACCCCATTTTCCCCTCGTTTTTTTTATTTTTTGGAAAATAAAAATTTCTATATTTATCACTAAATCTCTCTAACATTCTATTAAAATTTCGTTAGAAACATAACTCCTATGCACTCCATCCAGAACATGTAATTTTAACGGTCTTAGAATTGTTGTAATCGACTTGTTCTAGATGGAGGGTCTAGGAGTCTTTATTTCTGACGAAATTTTAATAGAATGTTAGAGGGATATAGTGATGAATATACAAATTTTTATTTTCCAAAAAATAAAAAAAGGGGGAAAATAAGAGTGGAGCAGCCCGATGGCTCCTCCCATGGAACATCCACATTTTATTCTATATATGAATATAAATACAAACTAGAGTACAATATTCAACATTTGAAGGATACCGGTACAAAAATAATACGAGTATGAACAAGTATGGCAATTTTTTATATAATTTTGTTGATTTTTATACCAATTCTCATTATTAAAATAGTCAATATACTTATTATATATTGGAACTTGTTGTTCACGTAAAATGTTTCCAGCTTTTGGACAAATTAAGATGCATCTAACTTTTTTAAGTTAGTTCACATTCATTAGTCAAATATCCATATCCAAAATATCAACTGTTTGCATTCGTATTGTACTTTGAGGGTATTATTCAGTTCGTATGATTTTTGTATTCGTATATCTATCCGAAATTAAAAAAAAAGCAGATGGTAACACTTACATTCCTATCTACATTCGATCATTTCATCCATGTTGGCAAGTTGTTACATACTAGTATCACCACAACAAAACGGGTATGTTTATAAAAATATGCCACTATATCGTCTGTTTTTAAACATATATACCTAATATTGTTCATTACTTTATACGTGAAATTGATGTGATATTTCATATCCGTTGCTATATCATTTAGCAATGTTCATATAGCAATGCTTATCCATTGCTATTTTTCAAAAGTAGTAATTACCGACGTTAAATTTTGAACTAAAAAATTAGTGATTGTTGTCTAAAACTTTGAGAAATACCACGTAGAAGCTTTGATATTTGCACCATTGATAATGATAGGGATTTTTACATCCATAACCCTGAGTACTCTCGCAATAACATTCATAACCCTGTATAATCGCGAATTATGCTCAGGACCCTGAATAAGTGCGCCGTCTTACATCTATAACCTTCCGTTACTTTATCTCATTAACTCAACCAGATGATTGAGTTAATCTAACCGATCAACAATCTAACGGTTGAGATTAACCCAAATAAAAAATATCCCACTGCACAACGTTGTTGAGGCGAAGGTGGAGTGTCGCCATCCTCGTCTGCTCCCTCCTCCTCCTCACGGTCGCCTTCCCTTCAGATGCGGCGGCACGGGGGCTCGGTGACGACTTCCCCTGTGCGCTGGCCGAGTTAGAGATGCGAGGCGGTGGTGCAAGCTGGCTGAGACCGACGGAGGAGTCGAAGAGTTGATATGAGACAGAGCTTCGGGGGCATCCAGGTCGTCGTGGGGGTGGGGGGAAGGCATCCAGGCCGGGGCATCCACATGTCATCACCGGGGGGGGTGTGGCAGCAATCCACAGGTGGACGCACGCACCTGCAGGTCATCGCGACGGGAGGGGGAGGTCATCGCGTGGGGGGTAGTCATCGCGGCGGGAGGGGGAGGTCATCGCGCGAGGGGTTCGTCATCACAACGGAAGGGGGGGCACACCTGCAGGTCATCGCGGCGGGAGGGGGAGGTCATCGCGCGGGGGGGGGGGGGGGGATTGGGAGGTCGCGGAGGTGAGGGGGGCCTCGCAGGTGGTGACAGGAGGTCCCGACGGGGGGGGGGGGATTTGCGAGGCCGCGGAGGTTGAGGGGGGCATCGCAGGTGGTGACTGGAGGTCGGGGGTGCAGGTCGCAGAGGTCAGGGTGGTGTCTGGAGGTCGCGAAGGTTGGGGGGGCTTCGCAGGTGGTTCCTGGCGGTCGGGGAGGTCCCAGCGGAGGGGGGGCTGAATCGGGGGTTGGCTGGGAGGTCGGCTGAATCGGGGAGAGGGGTTGGGGGGCATGTTTTGCAAATAACAATAAACATCAGGGGTATTTTTGTCTTTTTTGACAGAAATCGTCAAATATAACGGGTAAATCAAACGGACCCTAACATAGGGTTATGTCATGTAAGAGTTAAGCATTACTCGGGGTTTTTCATGTAATTCACGATTATACATGGTTATGAATGTTATTGTGAAATTACTCAGGATTATGGGTGTAAAAAATCCATAATGATATAACAACGGATATGATATTTGTCACAAATTTCAAGCAAAGTTTTAAAAATTGAACCGGACATCAAACCGGGCAAGTATCAGTTTTTTATTTTTAGGTCGGACCAATGGGACCGACCGGTCGAACCGGTGATGACGTCAGCAATTCACAAAAATTGGAAAAGATCGAACCATTGTACGGTTGGTTTGGTTCGTATGGTTTAACCGGGTCGAACCGAGTTAGACCGGTAGTACATACAAATAAATATGAAAAATGCTACATCATATCTTTAGAGGATCTATATACTCATGTCCTTTCAAGTTTTTTCAAATAACACTTATCCTCCTTTTTTTTACAATTGTACGTCCCTGTATTTTTACAAAATGGATAGCAGTAATATTTATTAGTACATGTGTGCTCTTATATTATACCAACATAAGGATACTATTGTTGATTTTTTTAATAATATAGGAGCACAAAAGACATTGCTAAATGTTAGGGGTATAAATGTTATTAGAAAAACTCAAAAGAGCATAATAAACATATTTTATAAAAATTTATATGTGTGTGATGTATAAAATTAACAATTTTAAAACTATTTAAACTTTAATTAATAACAAGTGTTTTTTGATTTATTACTTCTAGTAGTATAACTATGACATCGTATTCTTCCTTTGATGTTGTTGGAAGTAGATAAACACGTAATATGTGAGGAGAGAGGCAATGCTCGTATGGCACGAGAGGTGGTAATGGTCATTGACACATGTGGAAGAAGAAAAGATAAAAGAGTACTAAATTATTGGTTAGAATGAGAGTAGATTATGGATAGTTTTTAAAAGTTTATATTTTATTAAATTATCAAAAAGTATTATTTTTGTAAAAGATGGATGGTTGAATCGGGGTTTGGTTCTATTGGTTCAACCGTGTTTAAGCGATCCAACTGGGTTTTGATCGATTTTTATTTTCTGAATAAAAACCGTGTGGTTGGACCGTTTTTCTTCCGGTTCTTGGTTTAACCGGTTTAACTTGTCGGTTCGGTTCGATTTTTAAAACCTTGATTTCAAGTATAAAAAGCAACGGATTGTTATCAATTGTGGTCTTCCGAGATATTGCAATATCAGTTATTTATGCCCCTCCCTTTTTGAAGTATCAATTGTGCACCGACTTCTTGTTGTTCTATCACTTGTGCCTCTCGGAATAGTTGTTGTCCATCCCCAACGCAAATGAACATTAACTTTGGAGACACAAGCGGAAATAAATTAGAAAAAAGGGTTGGGAGGTTTTTCTTGACCCTCCTCACCCTCTCCCTCCTCCCTCCCCTCCTCTCCCCCAGGCCGACCTCCTCGTCCCTCCCTCCCCTACTCCTCCTCTCCAGGCCGACCTCCTCCTCCTCCCCAAACCGACCTCCTCTCCCTCCCCTCATCCTTCCCAAGCCGACCTCCTCCTCCCTCCCCTCATCCTCCTCCCCAAGCTGACCTCCTCCTCCCTCCCCTCCTCTCCTCCGCACCCAGTCTCCTCCTCCCCACCCCTCCTCTCATCCACCCCAGCCTTCCTCCTCCTCCTTCTCCCCTTCTCATCCACCACCAATCTCCCCCTCCTTCGCCTCCCCTTATCCTCCACCCTAGCTTCCACCCTCCTTTGCCCCATCCTCTCCTCTCCTCCTCCCCCCTCTATCTCATCCTCTCCTCCACCCTCAGCCTCCCCTCTCCTCCGCCCCCTTTCCTCCATCCCCAACCTCCCCAGGGCACCCTCCCCCTCCTATCCTTCACCCCCTCAGACAATAGGAGAAGCACTCCTCCGTCGTTGCCTGTATCGTCTTCCTTACCACCGCCATCGTGACCCCTTTCCTCAATGCTTCCTCGGTAGCACGTACCTGAGCTTCGCCATTGTCGTCAAAGGCCCACACATAGAAGGCATCGAGGTCGAAGGGATCGAACAGGCAGAGGAGGAGGTGAGGGCTTTTCTTCCATATGTGTCCCTCTTAACTACACCATGATTTGATTAAACTATGGTTAAGTTCAACTTATTGACGGTCAAAGTAACGGAGGGACACAAGTGATAGAACGATAAGAAGTCGCGACAACTGATATTCTAAAAAAAGGAGCATAACTGATATTGTAATATCTCAGAGGGGGACGACTAATAGAAACCTTAAAATAATTTGACAATGAGTTATATATTTAATAACAAATGATATAGTGATTAATTTAAAAAAACATTGAACCAATAAACCAATTTTGTTATAGTGTATAATAATGTATCCTATGTTAAGGCGATCTTATGATGGTCACGTCAATAATTGCCTCCCATTACAGTATTTATTCATTTCTTATCTTTCATAGACAAATGAAGAGAAGGTGAGCTCTACTTATTCACCATTCCTCTTTGTTCGTTATACCTCATCCAACAAAGTTGATGATGCGAGATAATGAATAGTAGTTTGCCAAATAAGGGTTAAATGGGGTTGCAACAATGGAGTAGCTAATTTGGCTACTTCTACCTTTTTTCATATTTTTTGCGGGTTTTTTAAAAACATGTGAGGATATTTTGACCACCAAATGACAACATGTGAGGGTGCTTTTAAAACATATGTGGGTTTTTTTAAAACATGTAAATATAGATCCTTTCTCGATAATTATTTGACAGTCCTAATGAGTCTCCAATCTAACTCTTTAGAATATTATCTAGCACTAATCTATGTAATCCAACCATTGGATCAATAATTGTATGATTATCAAGTTTGCTATGGTACAAAACTCTTATTCTACTCAGTGACCTTATAAGTGCATGCATTCATTAATCTCAGATATGGAGTGAAAAATCAATAACTTTTATGGATATATTACATAATTACAATAATTTTTTTTTGTAGAAATGATACGTCCTGACCTCACATTTCTAACATACATATGCATATACACAATATATATATATATATATGGGATTTTTACCCGACATACCCTATAAACTTTTTAAATTACTTCTCGACCTTTTGCACAACGTAATTACCCCATCAACCCTGTAAATTACCCCAAGAACCCTCACGGGCTTCAAACATATTAACCGGAGGGTTCACGGGGTAAGAATTGTCAAGTTTACAGGGTCGAGGAGGGAATTAGGTTGTTTCAAAGGTCGTAGAGGTAATTGGCAAAGTTTATAGGATCTGCCGGGTAAAAATCCCTATATATATATATTCAAATTTAACGATTTGACTGATCTGACTATTATACTCGGTCTGGATTTTTTTTGAAGTTGATACGAATGCTGATGTCATCACCGATCTGACCGGTTCGGACTAGTGGTTGGATTAGATCAATCGCCAAGCGATTCAAGATCCGGTTCGATTTTGTGAACCTTACAATAAATCATGTAGTTTTCGTAATTACATTGCGACTTCAAAAGGTCGTGATGGAATTATAAAGATAACAAAGGCTACAAGGAGTCATTACGTAAAAATATCTATATATGAGGATTATTATTGTCTGCTTAAAGAAGATAAAATAAGGTGCCCTGACGTATCAGAGGATTTTTTTTGTCAAGCGTTTCAAGAGATATCTTCAGTATATATAAGCTGCTTAGTTTGCAATATGAAGGTAAAGGCATCGTCATTGGTTTGTATATACGTATAAGCAATGAGTAGTGTCTTAAATATCATTTATTCTAATCCAAAATCTAAAGGAGCATATATTCATAACCAATAGTTGTGTTACTTGTGGACATTGCATATTGTAATTAAAGGCAAGTACTCGATGGAATTTGAGTATTTTATATCCGGATTCTGTTAATACATGTGTATTATACAATAAGTTATATTCACAAATTCAATGAGTCTAAAATTGTTACGTGATAATATACACATATATTAATCAAATATACAATAGCATCTGGATTTGAAAGATCGAGAAAATTTATCGAATTAGTCAAAATGTTGAAATCCTATAATGATGATATTGCTATGGTGGTTTTAGAAAAGGTTTTTATCAGTTGTATTTCACTGACATGTTGCAATATCATTTATGCCCTTCTCTTTTTCGGAATATCAGTTGTGCCCCTCCCTTCTTGCAAAAATCACAGTTCTGACTTTTTGTAATATTAGTTATGCCCTTACTTCACTTAACAAAAGGGATAACTGTGAATTTTGCAAGAACACAGGGACACAATTGATATTCCAAAAAGGATGGGGTAGTATAACTGATATTGCAATATCTTAAAGGGCCACAACTGATACAAACTCTTTTAGAAATGCATGTTAAATATACTTCATCGAAAATTCAAAAAGGAACCCTGATATTCTTTCAAATAGAGTGCGGAATACAATAAAGGAAGAAATCAGTAGTGGAAAGTTCTACTTGATTGTTGATGAAGCTCGAGAAATTCAAAAAAGAACAAATGACAATTATTTTACTGTTTGTTGATAATGGTGGCTTTAGTCAAGAAAGATCTTTTGACATCATTCATGTTCCGATACTTCTACTTGTACCATAAAGAAAGAAATATCAAGGCACGTTACAATCTCAATGTTGAAAATATTAGAGGTCAAGGATATGACGGTGCTTGTAATATGTGAGGAGAGTGGAATGACCTTCAAACTTTATTTCTAAAAGAGTGTCAATTTGCATGTTATGGGTATAATTGACATTAGTTACTACATGTAGAGAGATGATCCATGTTTATCATTCCTTTTCGAATATCTTCTATTGTAAATAATGTTATCGCTTGTTGTAAGCATAATGATGAACTTCATGCCGCGCGTGCTTCTCAAATTACTAGCTTCATCAATCTATTTGGAACTTGTGAAATTCTTAACAGTGTCATAAATGATCAATCCACATATGCTCAAAGAGACGATGCTGATGCGACTTTTGATGTAATGACATCATTTGAATTTATTTTAAGTCTACATATCATGAAAGAGATTCTATCCATTACTCATGATCTTTGTCAAAGTTTGCAATGACAATCTCAGGATATTGTAAATGCAATGAATTAGGTTCGTTTGACATAAGAACTTATTCAAAAGCTCTGAGAAAATGAGTGGGGTTTCTTAATGGGACATGTGACTTCTTTTTGTACAAAGAACAATATCATTATTCCATATATGAATTCAATATATAGTGCAGGAAGAGGTCGAGCTCATCATAAACAAGACCATGTTACAATGGAGCATCATTATAGTGTTGACATTTTTTATGTTGCAATTGACTCAGAGCTTTATGATCCAAATAATCCATTTGATACAAATATTATGGAGCTCTTAATTCTTACTATTGCATTGGATCCGAAGGATAATTACAAGACATTTGATGTTGAAAAGTTTATGCACTCATATAATGATTTTATCCTGATGATTTCTCTGAGCAAGAGAAATTGCATATTAGATACGAAGCAGAAATATTTCACCTCGATGTTGCTCAACATATTCAACTAAAAAGTGCAGCATCAATTTCTGAGCTTTGTCACTTACTAGCAGAGACTGGATTATCAAGAATGTATCCTCTTATTGACGAGTTAACCTGCCTTATATTAACTCTTCCCGTATCGACTTCAACTACAAAGCGGGCATTTTCAGTAATGAAGATTGTGAAGACCAGACTTTGAGCTAAGATGGATGATAATTTTTTTACTGACAGTATGATCATATATATTGATAATGACATTGCACAGACAGTCAACACCGATCTATTGATAAATTATTTTGATGCTATGAATGAACGAAGAGCTTATCTTATATGAACTTTTCAGGTACTTTATAAACATGTTTCACTTCATTTTATTTTCTTAATCTCAACTATATTTTTGTATAAGTGTGTATTTCTCAAAAATACTAAAATTATAGGATGTAAGCTATTTTTTTTACTATACTTATTGTGGCCCATACTTAATTCAATTTCCGGTTCCGCCCCTGCCTCCGTCACCCAACCTCACTCTCTGCGGCCTCGGGATCATGGACGACATGGAATCCTCTATCGAGCCGGCCGGTCTGCCTCGGTGTCATCTCCTGTGCCGACATCATTGCCGTTTCGCCCATCGGCAAACCCTCCGGTGACGAATCCGGCCAACGTTAAACTTGACATCATCACACCGGACGTCCTTAACAACAAGTAATGTGGTCAGCACCTTTTCCACCAATTTGGCACATTTTTTGGGGATTTATTTTATACGACGATGAAGATGGCGTCGGCGCTTTATTTTAAGGGATAATTGCACTTGCTCCTTGTCTTTTTTTTCTTATTTGTATTTAAGTCTAATAAAGTAGAAAGCATAACTAAATCTAGAAACGATAGAAGTTTTTATGAACACAGTAGGGGAGGGGGTTCTCTGCTGTGGTTCTCTGCTGTGATGTAAGGGTTCAGAAAAATTCGGATTTCGTGTGAACCGCTCGATCTTGATCGAGCGGCTTGGACCGCACTCCTCTTTACAGCAGACCTCTTCAGTACTGCAGAGGATCCGTGCTCGTGCTTCTTCAAGTATCATATGTGAATTGGTCTTCTCTTTTTCACGCTCGTCTAGATTAACGGAATAAACACCGACGGTCTCTACGATATTTTACTGCAGTGAATTTTCTTCCATGATGATCATAAAAGATAACTGGAGTTACAAGTAGATCCCTTGCAGAGTTGCAGAAACTAAAACTAACATACTCCGCCTGAAAACCGCAGACGGTCATCGTCGAACTGAGCGAGCTCATCCGGCAATCGGAAATCCGTTTTCAAAGATCTCTCCTAGAACAATGGTTTGCAGGAGTCCAAGAACATGTTCATCGTTTACGGGCACGTCGCCATCAGGATTGATCGCCGACATGATTTCGGCAAGAAGAAGTCCCTGTTAGAAGCCAGCTAATTTAGTTATTATCACTAACAACAGAAAATCAGAACAAGTTAAGAAACAAACACCAATTTTTAAAAGCAAAGATACAACGATTAGTCCTGCCGTGTTTAAAAAAAATTACACCTTGTTGCCTGGTTTTTTTAATATTTGCACTAAACCCCTGCAAACCTTCTAGCTTAAGTCTAAGGTGGGAAAACTTGTTTATATCCCAACAGTATTTCCCGCCATATTTACACAGAGACCCCTAAAAACTTCTCTACTTCAACAACACCCCTACTTTCTCTCAGATTGCGCACTGATCGATTCATGTTTCTGGTCCAGTAAACAGAAAAGAACTGATTGAATGAACATCATTGTAGATTTTTGGCGGTTAAAACCTAGCACAATCAAATAACGAAAATTCCGACCAACCCGATCTAATATTCGTTGCGAACCGATTGAAATTGAGCTAAAAGATCCGAACCTCGCTCATGTCGACTGCTCCTCGGACGACGAGGCTGCCGTGCTCGTGGACGAGGACTTCCGGCAATCTAGCGTCGTAAATTAGCTCCAGGACGACGAGTTCACGAAGATACTCAGGCGCGCACTCCATCAACGAGTAGACGACGCTGCTGGCATACACGTTCATCGATAGGTC
Organism: Ottelia alismoides; assembly: GCA_037367405.1. NCBI lineage: Eukaryota > Viridiplantae > Streptophyta > Magnoliopsida > Alismatales > Hydrocharitaceae > Ottelia > Ottelia alismoides. Next base: position 438,645 of record JAZKJV010011865.1, read on the forward strand.
GGCGAAATGACCGCGGAGGCGACGGAAGATCGCTCCCATCGCTTCCAGATCCTTCAGATAGAGCGCGCATCGAACCACATAATTCCTTCACAAAGCCAAAGAACTATCTGTTAGGGCAGTCCCAGAATTTGCAACTGAACTTTCTAAGGAAATTGTACATATCCCGCCAATATTTGAAAGAATTTCAATGTGAAGTTGATTATCTATTGTAAAGATTCTGATAGCAAAGATTTAGATGCTTCGATTCCGAGCAATCGCGTACCCAAACTCGTGTCTAGAGAGCGTACGTGCGCCCCGCACGACCGTCGACAGCGCGCACTGCCGCCGCTCTTCGTCGTCTCCTGTCAGCAACTCTAGCAAGACGAAACAATCTACGCGGCCCTCGCGAAGCTCCACGAAGACGCTATTCGAATGGATCTATAAGATTGAATGCACATAATCAACGACCGAGTTTGGATTACCGTAATGTAGAGAGGTTCCATGGAATCGGACTCACCTCGCCCCAATCGTCTTCTTCCGTGTCGTAGAAATCGGCGTTTCTGATCGAGAACCGCTTCACTTGGTTGAGACGGCCTCCGGCGAGGGGGGTTTCATCAAAGGATGGAGCCAGCTCCCTCTGCGCGTGGACATGGCCGTCGAACGACGACCATGAGTTGGTTGGTGCTGTATGATTCATGGTACACGATTGGTTGTGGAGATCCGGAGCGCGGTCGGCGGCGGAGCACCGGACTGGTTGTAGGCGACGTTAGTTATATAGCGGAAGGATGGCGGGAAGGATTTGAAAGTTAGTTGACAGGACAAAGGTAGAGGAGATAGAATTAGGATTAGGAATAGCAACAGGATTGGGAACGCTTGATTATCACTAATCAACAAATCTGGCAATTATCCTCTCGAGCAACAATTTATTTTCTAACGTCTGATCTAAGCAAATAATCTATCTTCTCATATCCTAATTGCATTCGTTTGCAGTCAGAGCAGATCACGAATCTTAATCGTTAGTTGTGTCAGCTAATTACGTTTGTTCGTATTTTTTAAAATATAAAATTTTATAAATATATAAATTTACAAGTTTTTTTAAACTTGGGTCTCTATAAGATTTTGCCATTGTAGGTATGGCCCCTTTTTTACAATATCACTTACTTTTCTTTTTTATTTTATTTTACTTGTAATTTTGACGTTGAATCTAAGTCTATGGAAAATTTTATTATATTAAGATAATTCGCATCTGTTTGTAAAATATCAGCATCCCAATTATTATTATCCGTTTCCATATCTGTATCCATATTTAAGGATATTTTTGCAATTGTCAAAATCTGCAAGATATCCATTTCAGTATCCATAACTAGATTTTGAAAAGGATTAGGATTGCTAACACTTACATCTGTATATGTATATGTCTTTTTGCATCCCTAGTTGGGCCCAAACCTTCTTGCACCATTGTCAAATGACATCATTCCATTGATTTGACCATCAAAGAGTTGAACAAACCATGATTTATTCAAACTATGGTGTGCTTGAGAGGCTAATAAATGTCAACCCCCCTCTCCTCCACCCTCCACCCCCACCCTGGCCTCCTCCTCCTAACTCCTCCCCCAACCTCCTCCTCTGCTGCCCATCCCTGAGCCTGACCTCCTACTCTTCCATCACCCCCCCTCCTCCCCCTACTGAAGGCGTGGATGACGATGTTGAGGATCAAAGTCATTGAAGTGTTGATATGTCTTCTGCTCTCGTCGATGGAGCTTTGTATTGACACATCTGATGTGCTCCAACATGGATGTTGATTGCATTAACTGATGCTTGCATTGGGGGTCTAGGGAGAGGAACTAAGGTCTTCTTGTGGTGGGATTGGAGATTTGATTTGGAGGCAATGGAGGAGGGAACTGGAGAGCTCGGGGTGTAGGAGTAGGGCATTGGAGAATTCTGAACAAAGGAGGTAGGGGACGGTGCGAAGATGGTTGGGGGCTCGGTGTAGAGGACGAGGGGGTGGATGATGTAGAGTCAGAGGAGGAGGTTGCCAAAGGATGTGAGGGCGAAGGAGCCGAGACCGAAGTAGGTGGGGCGAGGTGGCTAGAGGGCTCGGGATGGTGGCGAAGGGGACTGGGGGCTCATGGTAGAGGATGAGGGTGGCAGATGATGTAGAGTCAGAGGAGGAGGGTGCCAAATGATGTGAGGGCGAAGGAGCCGAGAACGGAGTAGGTGGGGTGAGGGGACTAGAGGACTCGGTGCGGAGGAGGAGGGTGCTGGAGGAGGAGAGGGGAGTCATGTTAGCAATGTGAGCTCGAGGCGAACCATTCCTACAATAAATGTTATTGTAATGTTTGATATATTTATAAAAGTTATTGGTTCATTTTCACTCATTATCTGAGATTAAATGGATGAATGCACTATAAGGTCCCTTAGTACTCACTATAAGAATTTAGGCTTTTCGGGACGACAACTATCGACAGTCAAATAATGACCGCCCCTTTTTGATAGTTTTCGAGGACGGTCACACGACGACCGTTGCCTATACCCACATCCTGGGAGATGGTATGCAGGGCATCGTCTCCTTTTGTAATGAGGGAAAGGGGACGGTCACTAACGCCCGCCCCCTTTGCCCGTGCCAAGTCACTGCTCGATTTTACCTTCCTGAGGGGCCATTAGGGATGGTTCTGACCGTCCCCTATGGTCTCTTGTTGGCGTCACGACAGAACTCGGTCCATGAGTGAGGGTCATAAGGGACAGTCTCTAACGACTGTCCCCTCTGCCCGCGCTAAGTCACTGCTCGATTTTACCTTCCTGAGGGGCCTTTGGGGATGGTTCTGATCGTCTCCTATGGTCTTCTGTTGGCGTCGTGACATACCTCGGGCCATGGGTGGCGGGCCATAAGGGACGGTTGCTAACGACCATCCCCTCTGCCCGCGCCAAGTTACTATTCGATTTTACCTTCTTGAGGAGCCTTTGGGGACGGTTCTGACCGTCCCCTATGGTCTTCCGTTAGCGTCACGACAGACCTCGAGACATGGGTGGTGGGTCATAGGGGACGGTCGCTAACGACCGTCTCCTCTGTCCGCGTCAAGTTACTGCTCGATTTTACCTTCCTTAGGGGCCAATGGAGATGATTCTGATTGTTCCCTATGGTCTTCCGTTAGCGTCACGACAGACCTCGAGACATGGGTGGTGGGTCATAGGGGACGGTCGCTAACGATCGTCCCCTCTACCCGCTCGTAGGAGGAAGGGGATGGTTGTAACTGTCCCCATTGATGCAGCACAGATATTTTCACTTAGACGCAATCATCGGGGATGGTCAAAATGATTGTCCCTGATGGTCAGATCGAAAATATCCCTTCTGCCTCCCCACTTACCCATTTCATCCCAAACCTTCAAAATCTTCAAGCCACCGTCCCCCACCCCCGACATCCCCATTGTCGCCTCGTATCCTCTCATGCTCGTTGGTATCTTCCCTCTTAGTATCTGATGATTACCAACACTCCTCTACGTTCATTCTTTTCCATTTTGCTCCGTGAAAGAGGTACATATTTATCGTTTTTAAATTTTTTATACCTGATTAAATATTAATTTGAATGATATAATGGTAGTCACATGTTTTCTTTAATTCATTTTCTTTGCAATCATATTCATCTTTGTATAGTGTATTTCATTAACTCATTGTAATACACTATTATTTATGAAAAGAATATTAATGCGCATACCAATGCTATTTTGGATTCACCACTTCTTCCCCCGTGTATGTGTAGTAATCCACCATTTCTACTCCGTAGGGGGGTGATTATTGAACATATACTTTTATTTGGAACATGTCAATCGCCACATCATTGTAAACATATGCAAACTTGAACTACAAAGAAATATTCCAACTATGTGGGAAGAGAGCAAAGAGTACATATTTTATAGATAATACTTTTATTATGTTCCCTGCCTCGTGCCTTTGATAAGGGCACCGTCATATATGTCTATAGTGTGGGATGAGAGCAAAGAGTACATATTTTACAATTTTACTTCAAATATAAATAATTAATAATGATAATATTATACATTGTAGATACATAGTTATACATTGTATTGTATAATATTGATAATACATTTAAAATTAATTTAATATAACATAGTCCAAGATTATATATGCATATATGCCTCTGCATCCTAGACGCATTCGAGATGCACCTCCTGCACCACGTGCAAGTAGTGAGACCTTCGATCCTGACGGTTCGAGTGGCTCGGCTAGACATAGAGGCCCATCACAGTTTCGAGTGTTGGACCACTGCGTCCTGGAGAGACACTTATAGTACGGATAGTTGGAGGTGATGCAGTGGGGGAGAACTCAGTTATGTTTCAGAGTTACCTGGGGCAGGTATGCAGAGGCAAGGTTCCTATCCATGTTACAGATTGGTGTTTAGTGGAGCAGCCAATCCAATATGCCATTCTTCATGATTTGGAGGTATTTAAAACTAATAACAAATCAAAGTTGTTGTTGAGTGTATCAAATTAACTTAAATATTTCTTGCATCCTTTATTTTGCAATCTAGTTTTTCGTGGGTTCGTGACCCAGACACGGATGCTCTAATTCTAGCACATGGCGTGGAATTACTGCGTAAATATCGGGGTAGTCTAAAGGCCTGAGTAAGTACAGTAACTTGGTTATTCACCATTTATGAAATGTATGTAAGTAATTTTCTTACAAATTTTCAGTACTTCGATCCGGAGCTTCCATTGGAGATACTTTTGATGAATTGTCCTCCAAATGTATCCACTGAACATTGGAAGGCGTTGATATATATATTTGTATGGGAGAAGAACATGCGGTACGATACATATGTGTGTATAATTAATTATTTGGAATTATATTATTTAAATTATTATCTTTTTATATGGTATCTCAAAGCAGAGTGCTCAAAATTGAAAGAAAGGTTCCAAGTCTACCCATAGAATGAGGAGAAGGAATACAAATCAACTCAAGGATGACTTTGTAAGTGATCTACTATATGCATTATGTTTAAATTTCATACGTTATTATATCTTAAAATCATAGCGTAAGTTCTACTTATCTTTTTCATATTAGGCAGTGGAGAATAATCGTGTGCCCAGCCTGATGGAAGTCTTTAAGAGGTCTAAGAGTCACGATGCAGTGGGAAAGTTCACTGGGTAGATACTGCCTATGGTCCAATTCATGTAAGCCACTAATAATAATTTTACATCTATTTTAACAATTTAAATTGATTTTGAACTTACTTTAATAAAATTTCAGGAGGAGATGATCAGACTTACGACCACTGGATCTATAGACAGTACTGGTACGAGTCGGCCACCTCTTACTCCTGATGCAGCCTTCCTCCAGGTGACCGTATCGGAGCATCATGGATGAGTCCGTTGTGGTAGTCGTGGTACCACCCTACAGAATTAATATGGAGTAAGGAGCAGCTCGTCATCTTCCTCTCATAAGACACAAAGGGAGAGGGAATTAGAGAGTCAAATGTCTAGCACAAATGTTGAGATTCAGGATTTGCAACAATAAATGGCAATTTTTAATGCATTCATGCAAGCACATCAAGGTGCAACAATAAATGGCAATTTAGCTCGAGGAGGCTCCACCACCTCCGCCTTCGCCGGCGTCGAGGTATCTTTTCCCTCCGGTCTCCACCGTCGAGGCAGCCTCTTTTCTCCTCATTTACGTTGCATTTAGTTTGCCTTAGTCTTAGGATCAAAAGCCCCAAAGAAATTTTGAGTTCCATAAGTTGAATCACCCAATCGGCCACCTCGTCGGAGTGCTCCTCGGGCCGAGCTCCTCCTCGTCGCTTCACGCCACCACTTCCACTCCGCGGGGTCCAGGGCATTTTTCCCTGGACCCTTTCACTTCTTTTTGCATGTCAAAGCTCGTTGACTCGAGCCTGGAAGCATTTTTGCGCCTCGCCGGAGCTTCGTGGAGCTCTCCAGCTCCGGCGCCCTCCATCGGAGCCTCGGCCGTCACCGAGGTCTTTTTGAAGCTTCCAGGAGATAGCACCGACCGTCAGGAGTCTCCAGCCCCCTTTTGAAGCCCAGATGTTCGCCGGAGGAGGAGCTAGGGCTCGGAGAGTGTCGCTCGCCGACGCTCCTCCACTGTTCTTGCTCCGACCTTCGGAGCCGTTGGATCGAGGCTGAGGCTCCAGGTGATCAGCCGCCGTTGGATCGCATCGAGTCCCCCACCGTCAGATCTTCAGCTGAAGATCTAATCGTCGCCGTCCAACGTGAAGCGTCATCGGCCGTCAGATCATTGACACGTGGCAAGTGGATTCACATCAGCCGTCGGATCGCGCACGAGCCCTTTAGGTGTGGGTATATTACCCATTTTCCCCTGCCATTTTTGTAATTTTTATTTAGTCCTCAAACTTTTATCTGTCATTTAAATATCTTTGTAATAATTGCATCTAGGCCCCTGAACTCTAGTTATTTACATTTCATCCCAATCGACGTCACCTCATGTGATCTGTGCACGTGGGGTGGTGGTGATTTTGCATTGGACCCCCTGCGGGTTTGATATTTAGCTTTAGTCCAGAAACTTTAATATCACGTGTAATATTTTTGGACAAATTGCATGTATACCCTTGGAGTTTGTAGTATTACATTTATACCCCTACCAGGTCACGTGTTTATACACGTGGGCTTGGTAATTTTGCAGCGAACCCCTCCTGGGTTTGGGTATTTGTAATTAATCCAGGAACTTCATTTATTAGTTGTAACTTTTTGTGAAAATTGCACTTTGGCCCCTATACTTCCTGATATTTACACTTATGCCCCTGCCAGCTATGTGATTTTTATTGGATGTTTGTATTTATGTAGTCATCATTTTAACTCGAAAAATTCCCAAAAATACCATAGGGTCCTGTTAGCTTGCATACTCATGGCATATTTTTATTTTTCATTTTTATTGCATTTTTATATATATTAAAAATAAAAACATACATTTTCAACACTGTTTACCTTAGAAAATACCAAAAAAAATATCAAAACCTCTTGAAAAATTCCAAAAAAATACCTAAAGTCTATTTAGTGGTTTTATGTGTCAGTATAAAATCATTAAAAATTTCAAAAAAAACCTAAAAAATAGAAAACACCTAAAAACTTCATAAAAATCTAAAAAATCATAGAAAAATCCTAAAAATATAAACTCAGTTTTTGTAGTTTCTCTATTTAATTGTCTTTTATTTAAAATTAATTTAGGAAAATTTTGTTACTGTTTGCTATTTTTCATTCCCATTCTAATTTCGGCCAGCATTGTTATTCATTGTTTTCTAGTATTTTGACATTTAAAATACTAAAAATTATTCTGAAAAATCCCCAAGAATCACAAAATACTACAAAAAATAATATAAAAAGATCAAAATATTTTATTTCCTTTTTTTGAGCATTTTCCTTAATTTTATAAATACCCTAACCTCCTCTTTTCTTATATTATATATATATTCTATCATTGAAAAAGAAAAATATAAAAAAATATAAATATAAAAAGAAAATATAAAATCAGAAAATTAAAAACAAAAAAATACAAAATTAAAAATAAATAAAAAATTTAAAATTAAAAACCCACAAAAAAATTGTAACTTGTAGACAATAAAATCACATTCACACATCGTGCATTATTGCTTGATCTATCCTGCTTGCTCCCTGAGTTCGACACTCTACACATACTTGCTCTATACACATTATTGTAGAGTTTAAAATAAATTTGACTCCACATTTATTCTTCATTGCTTGATTGATTTGATTGTGGGTTCATTGTTGACTTTAGTTCGGGATTCATTGAGGGTCGCCACAGCGACATTGTAGTCCCGCTTGTGTGGACTATTTAGACCACGTGAATTTCGGCTAAATCCAAGTATCGCCTGGAGGCGATTTTTCGTCTCGCCGGGAGCAACCTGGAGTCCCGCCTCGACCTCGCTGTCGTAGGGAGAACTCCAGACGTCGCCGGCCCCTTTGACGCCTCCAGATGTTAGAGAACCACCGCAGGAGGCTTTCTAGCCATTTTGGAGCTTCACGGACCACCGGATGTGGAGATTGAGCTCGGAGAACTTCGCTTCGAACGGGAGTTCGTCCTTGTTCTTCTCATATGTTCTCAGTCGTTGGATCAATGACCTCACTCCAGATTCTTCAGTTGTTGTTGAATCACATCGCAAACAACCGTAGATTTGTGCCTCGGATCTAATCTGGGCCGTCGATCCGTGAAGGGGTATTGGGCTTCCCTGTGCTGCCATGTGGATAAATGAAGGAGTGCCCGTCGTTCGATCGTGCCCCTGCGTGAGTATTTTGCATCTTTTATCCGCGTAATTTTGTATTTACTAGTTAGTCTCCTAAAACTTATTATTGTATTTTGTAATAATTGCATGTCAGCCCCCCTTTTGGTAATTGCGTTCCGGTCCAAGCGACGTCACCTCACGTGACGCACCGCGTGAGGGGTTATTTTGCAGCGTACCCCTTGATGAATACTCATTCATCACTCTTTATTCTTTTAATTTAGCTAAAAATCTTAGCAAAACATCATTTAGATAGCTGTAAATACAATAAATTATACATAGCATGCATTTGTAATATTAATAATTAAGCATGTATTTGTGCAAAAATAAAAGAATAAAGAATAAAGAAAAAGAAGGAAATATTTAGAATAAATATTGAATGACCTAATCCCAAGAGAGGACTCAATATGGGTCTGATCGCCAAATAAAATAAGTATAGAGAGATAGGGTCACTCAGCCGTGTGAATATTCCTTCTTTATGTACATATTTTATTTTCACAAAAATAAAATAAAAATGTGTTTTTATTTACCTTGTATATATTTCTAAAAATAAAACAAAAATTAGAAAAATAAAATAAAATATAAACAAAATAATTTCTCTCTCACCCTTGTACATAATACATGTATATATGAATGATATATCTATTTATTTCACTCTTGTAAATACCCAATAAAAATAAAATAAAAATTATTTTATACTCTAAATTTTATGTTGTAAATAAATAAAATATAAAAATAGAGTATTTATACAAAAATAAGAAAATAAAAATAATAATATAAAATACATTAGTATTTTATACTTATAATATAATATATTGTATATAGTACAATTTATTTTTCATAAAAATAAATAAAAACCACAAAAAATAGTTTGAAAAATAATAAACATTTTTCATATTGAACATATTTTAAAATAAAATTGTTTTCTATTTTTTATTTATTTTACAAATCTTTTCTATTCCCTATTTTCTGATTGGTCTAGGGTGGATTGTTGAACCTCGATCAACTGCCCCCCCGGACCACTCCTCGCCTGTATCCGAGTTCCGCCCGACTTTCTTTGATTTTTCTCGAACTGATCCGTTCACCGTTCCTATCGATTAGAGGCTTCGATTACTGAGGAATGATCCAAGTCACTCGCCCGATTATTCCAGTAGGGATCCATTCCTCGGATTGCGCGTTTTTGCTCCATACTTGTCGAACCTCATTGAGTATATAGCCTCCTTGAGCCGCAACTTTTTCCGCATCTTCGGCCATTGCCCTCATTTCCTGGGAGCTCCGTCTCCTTCCTTGAGTGACAGTGAGTGAGGGAGAGTGTTGTAGGGAGGATTCGAGGTGTCTAGCCCTAGGTCCGGCGAGCTTCTCACCGTGCTCCACCGCGAGGTGAGCTCGAGCCTCTGGAGACGTCGATCCATTGAGGTGAAGACCCCCGGAGGTCCCCGACCTCCAGTACAGACGAAATCATTCATCAGGTAGCTTAGTTTCCTTTCTTCTTGCTTTAGATTCGAGTTTTTCGCATTTGGTCAACCTTGGTAGTTTCGCCCTGTTCGCCGTGGTTGGGCCTTCCTAGCATCATTCTGACGACCCCATCATCTCCATCAGTCCTCTATCCACCTTCTACGCCCCTCCGTTCCCCTTGATTCGCCCAGGAACATGACTGAAGCCTTCCTCCGCCATTGCCTTGCCGGAACGTAACGCCCCGCCTCATCCTTCACCCCATCACATGCACTAACGGGTCGGGCACTTTGCCCTCGACCCAGCAATCGTTCTGTGCAAGTTTGGAAGCCAACGGACCTCATTTGAAGGTTTAACTACCGAAGCACATTAGCTCCATGTGCCTAACGTCGCCAGGGCACTCCAGGCGTCCCCGACCTCATCGGAGCAGATCAGTAGCTGCGGACCGTCGCCAGCAACGTTTCACCTATCCCAGCAGTTCCGGAGGATACCCTAGTAGCTCGTATCGATCGAGCGAAGCTCGCCGGCGGCGAGCTCTTTGCTATTCTTCCAGGAGGCACCTCCGTTGTTGGATCGAACCTCCCCGCCAGTTCTAATCTCCACCGTTCGTCTCAGGGGAGATTTCGACCATCTGATCCATCTGAGGATCAGATCTCGCACGTCCATCGTCGAAGGGTTATCAGAAGCTCTGAGCCGTCCGATCATAAGTGAAGAGTCCTCGGCTGTTGGATCTGTAATAAGAAGGGTAATTTGCACTTAGGCCTTCTTTGCTTTTTGCATTTATTTTGTAGTCCTGTAAATATTTTTCGCCGTTATTTTTAGTTTTGACATTTTGCACTTAGGACCTTATGTTTTCTGAATTTGTATTTTAGTCCCTCTATTTGAGCATCACGTGGTCTGTCACGTGTTATCTGGGTTGTTTGCATATTTCTTCCTGAACTTCATGGTTCTTACTGATTGAATGTTTATAAATAGGAATTGCACTTATACCCCTGCTTGTGTGTTTCACGTGCCGACCTCATGCGGCTTTGGACTTTTTGCATATTCAGTCCTATACTCCTTCCACGTGTTATTATTTGGCCGAATACTTTTCCATATTTACATATTGGTCAATGTGTGTTGTGCGTCTTTGATTGGTTGAAATAAATAGCAATTTTCGTCCAAACTTCATGAAATTTGGAAACATGGCTCCTGCCATAATGTAAAATTTCTATGAATTTTTGGACTTGTTTTGTTTTCATTTGATATTTTTAAAATTTAAAAACCTTAAAAGTTACTTCTATCTAATTTGAAAAATCAACTAAAAATATTAAAGACCTCTAAAAAAATCTAAAAATTTTACTGTTTGCTTGTTTTGTTGTGTTTTTGATTCAATCCAATTCACTGCATTTGGATTTATAAAAACCATAAAAAATGAAAAACACTAAAAAATTAGAAAAATCATTAAAAATTCTTAACAAAATCAAAAAATTGCAATTTCAATGTCTTTAGTTTGATTTTTGTTTCTAGTTTACAATAAAAATTGTTGCTTGAAATTTATAGGCTATTTTGTATTTTTAAATAGCCTTTAGATTCTGGTTGCACAACATCTTTGATTTTTAGCCTTGATTCATTTTTAAAAAATTACCTAAAAATCAGAAAAAATCTAAGAAAAAAATTAAAAATACTTGAATATTTGCAAAATCCATAAATATTTTTATTTTAATTTTCTGACATGTTTTGGTGTGTCAAATAATTGCATGATTGTTCCCTTTTGAGTTCTTTTATTCATTTTCTTAATATAAAAATTACAAAAAAATTTGAAAAACTAAAAATCCACCAATTTTTTAATTTTTTTATTTTTGATTCCCGACTACTTCGTAGCCCACGCATTCCATGCTCCTTGTGTTCGACCCTGCTAGCTATACCAGGTAAAATAAAATAGCGAGATCGCTATTTGACCTGATTTATTGATTTTTATACTTGATGGTCTTTGTTTTCTTTATTGAGCCCGATCTGAGAGGTTGAGGTCGCAACGACCATTGATATCTTTTTACCTTAGTCGCTCGGGTCGCTCATCAGAATGGCGCCGTTGCTGGGGAGCACGGCTTAGTAGTCGGCTTTCTTTTTCGGCTTTTTCTTTTATTTTCTTTTATTTATTTTTATTTTTGTTTTTGTTTTTATTTTTACATTTTTTTATTTGTGTTTATATTTCTTTTCTTTATTTTTGTTTTTATTTTTGCATTTATTTTATTTTATTTTATTTATGCATTATTATAATAATTTTGGTCTGATACATCTTCTTGTGAGGGCCTGAGGATCGAGGCAGCTTTCTTCGGGAAGCTGACGCAACCGCGAGACTTGGAGGCGGCTCTTTTCTGCATAGAGCCGCAGGAGAGCACGAGAGAGGAGAGCAGGAGTGAGGGGAGTGTTAGAGTAGAGTAGCTTAGTTTTATTTCTGCAGACTTATATTATTGTAATAATATAGGACCGGCTCAGAGACACTATTAGAACTTGATGATTTTTGGGGCATGTTTCATCGAGCACCGGTGTGCTCGGGGGAACTCACCCCGATTTTCGTCGGATTTGTGTTTTTCGATTTTATTTTATTTTGATTCCTGAGGATTTAGCCTTAGCTTGGGATTTTCTATTGATTTGTGACGTAATTAGTAGGGCCCAATCTTAATTACTTTGCATGTTCCTATAAATCGAATAATTGGACCTTAATTAATTCATTAATAAAAAAAGCTAACCTGATCACTTGAGGGGTCACGTGCCGCTAGAGGACGTATACAGCGTTGGCAGGATCCGTTGTGGCGGACACCGATCGACATCAAAGACCGGACCCCGACCCCTCCTGTTGACCCGTTAGCTATTGTGCTTCACGTGTAGAAAATTGCTGCTTAAGGTCGATTTCCTCATTGCATTATTTAGATTAGTTTTAATTCTGTCATTTAAATTTATGTGTGGATCATTTTGCATGTAGAGTGCTTGAGGTAAGGTACACATTTCTTACTCACCATGCATCATCGTGTTTAGTCGCGCATCGGCTTTTTCGTCTTCTCTCCCTGTTTTTGAACTTAATAAAAATAAGGAAAACCGAAAAATTCGTTAGACGTTGTTTGTTTTGAAAAATATCTAAAAAAACAAAAACTATAAAATTGGGATTGTTTAAGCAAACTTGACCTAAAATTCACTTCATCGAAAAAATTATCTTAGGAGAGCAATCCCCTCCTTGTATGGTTTGGATGAGCGAGAGAGTGACCCGTACCCTAGGCTAGAGCCACATCTGACCCTTCTTAAGACTACTGATTCCGAGTTAGTCGTTCTCCAGTGAGGATCGCTCCGATCTCCGGTAAAGCGTGCCGCGATATCCTTAACAGAGCGAGTCGATCGGATAGACGGTAAACGATCCGCGACTTGTACTGGCTGGGAAAGATATAGCTTTGCATCGGGACAGTCTCCTGGGGCGTTGGATTCCCAACAGCTCGCTTAATCGCTCTGATAGATTGTTTGATCACCTAATAAAAACGACAAGATAAAAGACCGAACCTCACGGTCATCAGCTCTGCGTGCATAGGTAAATCGGGGGTTCGCTTGACCAATCTTGTTTGTTTTTCAGATCCCATCCGCCTTCCTCTCCTTCATCTATACTCCTTCCATCCATTTTTATGATTATAATATATTTTTGGTGTTATCTTTTTTTTAGTTGAACATGGTTAAAAAATCATAACAAAAAATGTGAGATTACAATTAATTCCAAACCAGAATTACTAGTGTAAAGCTGGGGATAACAGATTTACCTCGAGGTAACCTGCAGGGGCACCGTTGTTGACTGTGCAAGAAAGCTGGAGTTCGAATGATATTAGAAAAAAAGGGTTAAATGGGGGGAGCTAACCGATTTTTCATTTTTTTTATTTTTTTGAAAATTTCTTCTGTGGATTTTCATAAATATATCCCTATATTATGTCATTAAAATTTCGTGTAAAATAGAGACTTATACGGCCTCCATCCAGATGGGGTCGATTTTAGCAATTCTGTTACCGTTAAAAAATGATTGTCTGGATGGAGGTTGTAGGAGTCTCTGTTTTGCACGAAATTTTAATGACATAATATAGGGTTATTGTGATGAAACTTCACGGAAGAAATTTTCAAAAAAATTAAAAAAAAATTGAAAAATATGGGTGGGGGAGCCAAGTTAGCTCCCCCTAAGGTGCATCCTCATTTAACCCTTAGAAAAATAAGGAACATAAGATATTGTATAATATGAGAGACTAAGGTGTTATCCTAGCATAATATGAGAGATGGGTGTGTTATATACACAGACACACACATATGCGTCCGGATTTACCCATGTCTTTTCATTCTCGTTACTTTTGCAGCAGAGTCTGCAGTAGGACCAGGAGTCACTCGATCTTGATCGAGCGGTTCCCACGAATTTCCACTTTTTGTAAACCCGAATCATGCGAATTCGTGAGAACTGCTCCATCAGGATCGAGAGGCTCCAGACCCTACCTCTCCATTGGACGGAAATGAATGGCTTCCAACTTCCGTCAAACTCTCCCCAAAATTAAAGGAGCGTATTTTTGCAAACAAATCAAAAAATTCAAACACGATATTAATTAATTAATTACCACCAACAACGTCCGGTATCACCACACCCCCATGGACAGATCCGAAAAATCCCCGTAAGCGGACGTCGTCGGCCGCCTCGACGACGTCGTCCACCACCACCACCACAGCAACGCGCCACACCTCTACGGATCTCAAGTACAAATCCATCTGCCCCCCCCCCCCGATCGATATCTCAGTTTCTCGTACGAATCCCATCAAGAACTTTTTTTTAGTACTCTTTATTTTTAGTACTCTTTATAAATAAAATAAATTTTATTGTTTCCTTTTAAACATGAACTTTTTTTCTTCAAAATTTCACTTGATAATTTAGCCTTTTTAGGATGGATTCGGAGAGTCTTAAATTAGTATATTTATCCAATTTTAAAAATTTCCACAGAAAATATCAATCTATTTGAAATTCTAACATTAATAATAGATTTAAATTTTACGTTTATCAAGATTGAAAGAGGTTCATTTTAAAAATATTAATTCTATTTAAAAATATCGTTAAAAAATACATAGATTTTTCTATTTTTGAGCATACATAATAATTGTATACTCGACCCCTCCTTTGTGAAATTCCTGATTCCGCCCCTGCTCACGCAGTGCATCCTCGACCGCCTCCGCGGCCACCACGTCGAGCTCTCGCTGAACGGGTTCTACAGCTGCGAGATCGTCAAGACGTGCATAATGTGCACGGAGGGAGCGCCGCGAGGAGGCATAATCTTGGAGCTGGTGTGCGACTCCAGACTGCAGTCCGCCATCGATGATGAGTACGGTTGCGGTGTCATCGAAATGAGTTGTGGTCACGGGATGTGGTTACGGAAACTTTTTTGTGATCACTACTTTATCGTAGCTACAATTCCGTGGTCAAAATCTTCATGCAAAAGTTGTCGTCAAAACAAGTTCTGTGGTCACTTGTAATGTCCACGACATATTCGTGGTTAGAGAACTCTCGCGACGAGACTTGTAACTACGAGACTTGTAACTACGGCTACTGGTCACGACATATCATGGTCAGAGTTCAATTCTGTGGCCACAAGTCCCACATCCGTGAGCATAATTCTGTAGCCACAACTTGTTTTCCTTGTAGTGTGACTAGATGTGATATGTGCAGAAACCACTTTTGGATGAGATTGCGAGGCAGACGCGGACTCACGCCGGCGCTCTCATGTACAGCAGGAACTGGAACAGGATCTGGAATGCTGTCCATGCGAGGGAAACCGAGCTCGCGTCGTGCAATGCCGGCGCCAACGTCCGGCTTCACGGGACGAGGTACTGAGCAAGGCCGAGGTCAACGGTTTCGCGGGATCTGGTTAACTAGAAAGTGCTGAATGTGGAGTGAATGGATGTTCTTTTCGTCGCATCCTCTTGCTGAACATGCAATAAATCGTACTCTCAGTTGCTGAGATTCCATGAATTCTAGCCAGGTAGTTTACTTGATGTGATTGATTTTTTAAAAAAAACTTGAGCGAAGAAAATAACCTTTCTTCTGAGATTAAACATATAAATTGATTTAGTATGTTCCGAGCTAAATTAGTATTGAAGTTAAACTCTACTCCAACGAACTTTCAGACAACTCTTTCCCTCCCTCCTGTTTAAACAGTTCCCTCCTATGTACTCCCAGTGGGGAGATCCCAACCCTCCGATCAGCTCGACGACATCGTCGGACGCCTTCCCAACACCCTCGATGATGCCTTCCTCTTAGCAGCCGACTGCCCTCTCAGCCTCTTTAGCCGACTCCTGTTTTATGACCACGACGGAGTGGATGGAGATTTGTATGAAAGATTTCTACATAACCAATCTCCCAGCAACTTGGCCAAGTCTTCTGAGGACGGAGCGGACGCAGCGAGCGACGGCCAAGTCCTGTCCCCGATGACATAGGAAACAAGGCGGTATCGTAGCACCGGTAGTGCCGACGAGGGGGCGGAGAGATCGATTCGCAAATCAAAAGCCAGATTTGGAACTTCTAATCTCTTGAACTAAGGTCCCGTTTGTTTGATTGGAAAGGAATTACAATGGAATTAAATCAAGATAAGAATGGAATTAACAATGGAATGGAAAGAAATAAGTTTTTCCATTCCATTGTTTGGTTCATATTAGGAATCGAAAATTTTATTATGAGACACATTCCTTTCTTATGTTTGGAAAGAGAAAAGAATAGAAATAAAATAACATTTCTTTGATATATTTCGTTAAATAGAAAAAAATAAACAGTATCCCTCCAACTTATTTTTTCATATAATTGGTATACTTTATACAAAAAATCAATAATAAAATTTAAATGAAAACTACTTTGATTTTTTCCCATATATACAATTGATATATTCGATATATCCATATCCATATCCGCTAGAATATTTAATTACTATATCAATATCCATATGCGAAAAAAATGAAAATGTTATAGGTATCCGTATTCGCAAAAAAATACATATCCATATCCGTATAAGTATCCACTAAAATGTAACCCATATCCATATCCTAAAAAAGTAAAGATGGTATCTGTATCCATATCTATAGCTGCAAAAAAATAAAACTCATTTCCCTGTCCATATTTGCTTCCCCCAAAGAATCCTCATCCATGTCCATATATGCATCCGCAAAAAAATTAAAACCCATATCCATGTCTGTATATTTATTCGCTATAATATAATTAATATCCATACATTAGAAAAAAATGAAAATTGCATCTGTATCCATATCCATATTAGAAAAAAATCTATATCCTTGTCCATATCCATTTCTGAAAAAATAAAAAAAACATATCCATGTTCCTATCCATACCCGAAAAAAATCATATCTGATATAATTTATCCATATAGTAGATATATTTAATATATATGTATTTGTATCCGTCGAAATATCTTGTAACCATATTCATATCCGTATCCAAAAAATGAACCGTGTCTATATATGTATCCAAAAACTATCCCATATACATATCAGTATCCATATATGCATATATTTGTAATTTATCCGACCTTTTACATCCATATGTGTGTATCCATGCTAATGTCCATATATCCATGTCCAAAAAAATCATATCCATGTCGGTGTCTAGACAAATATCCAAAAAAGAAAAACATATATCCATGTTTATAACCGTGTATTTGTAATAATGACATATTAATTAAAAAAATATTGAATAAGAATACATTCATTAGCATTTCTAAGGAATGGAATCCCAATTCCTATGGGGTACCTAGGAATGGAGATTCCCATGTATGAGGGAATCGGGTTTCCTTCGTAATCGTTATTCCTGCCTTAATATGATCTAACAAACACAAGAATGGAATCGACGGAGGAATAACGATTCCATTCTCCCCTCTATTCCTGCATAACAAACAGGGCCTAAAGATTTCAAGTTACTAATGACATCGACATTCGGTATATTTTAGTTGGAGAGTCAAGAACTTGATATTTAGCTTGTATATAGTGAAATAGCATAATTCTTTTTCTTTAATGGAGGGAGACCTTCTCCTTATATATTTATCTGGATTTTGAGTCCTCGATGATCTTCGATTTGCCATCGAGAAGATTATAAGATGCTCGTACCGATCGATAAGAACATGCTCTTGTTAAGTCGAGGTAGTACGATCAAAATGAGAACTAAATATGAAAAGTAATCTCCGATGATGTTTATTTTCACTAAGCTCTGAGGTCGAACTGTAGGAGACAGACTTGTAGACATGGGTCAAGTCAATACACTCGAAGACTAGTCGTAGTGGCTATCTTTGTTATCGTGTTTTCAAAGGAAGCTTAATTTTTAATTGTTTTAATTTATAATCATATATAATTTTTAGTTTCTTTTAAAAAAATAAAATTTAATCATAAAATAAAATAAATTACAAAGAAATGACAATAGTTATACTATAGATATGCAATAAAAGAGAGGAGAGAAAATGATTTTAAGAATAGAAAAATATGTAATAAAAAATATATAAATATAATGAATATTTGCAGAACTTTTTGACCTTGCAAAAATTTTTGGATATTTTTAAATCCGGGGAAAATAATAAATAAAAATAAAAATAAAGTTTGAACTTAATTTACAAAGGAAAATAATGACACTTTGGAGATTGGGTTTTTATACCAAACAGAGGGATAAATTTCAATGAGTATTTTTCTTGAAATTTGAGGTTATGCACGCTCTTTCCATAACACACTTCTTTTGTTTGTTTTGATTTTATATGATTTTATATTGATTTTTCAAAGGTTTTCATTTTTTAGGATCTTGAGTAGTAGGCACACTTTTTATAGTTTTTGATATGTTACACTACATAATCAGATGTATCTACCTTATTTTTTTTGGTACTTTTAGGAGATGATATGAGTAAATTAAAAATAAAATAAGACATGCCACTTAGAGGGAATTTTTTAAAAATAATTTTCACTTTAATCAAGATAAAATAAATAGACATGAATTTGAAATATTTACTAATTTAGGCATCAATGAGGTGTCGATTTGGGGAGAGATCCAAAATGGCATATTGATGGCCAAGATTTTCTATCAGTCTTGCATTCCACACAAAGCGGGAATGCAGTCGCTGAGGCGACCGACAAAAGACCTCGATCAATCAGCAATCAACCCACAATAAAAGAATAAATCAACTAAGTCCCAAATTTTGTGAATTAACATTTAACTCTACCACAAAATGTATAGTGAATAAGCATGTAGAGGTCGAACCACAAAAAGCAATACAAAAATTAAGTAGCCTACATTGTCCATGTACAACAGAGTCATCCTTGCATGAATCCTATTTTTGTGGGGTTTTTTTGTTTTATAATTATATTTTTTTAATTTTGTATTTTTAATTATCATTTTCTGATTTTATATTTTAAATTATATATATATATATTTATTTATATTTTTTTCTCAATATTGGAATATATAAACTCCATAGTAAAAGAGGCGCTAAAATATGTATAAAAATATGCAAAAATAGTCAAAAATTCAGAAATAAAATATTTTATACTTTTTATAAATTTTTACTATTTTGTGATTTTTGGATATTTTTCAAAATGTTTTTGACATTTTTTAAAAAATAAAATAATAGAAAACATGGACTTAAGCTACTGGACAACAATGAAATGAGGTTTAAAAATAGAAAATGATCTCCAAAAATCCTCAAAACAATTTTAAATGATAGATAATAAAAGAAGGAAACTACAGGAACTTAATTTGTATTTTTAGGCTTTTTCTAGGATTTTTTAGATTTTTATGTATTTTTAAGGGTTTTCTTATTTTTAAGGTTTTTGTTTTGAAATTTTTAGTGATTTTTGGACTGACACTAAAGTATGATAAAATAGACAACAGGTAATTTTTTGGAATTTTTCTAAGTGTTTTACTATTTTTTTGGAATTTTCTAAGCTAGACAGTAGATAACATGCATGTTTTTTATTTTTAATAAATATTAAAATGCAACAAAAATAAAATGCAAAATTATGACGTGAAAGTGCAAGTGAACAGGAGCTTGGCATGATTTTTGTGGAATTTTTCAGGTTAATATGATGCATTACAAAAATGGAGCAAGCAATCAAAAATATATAGCCTGACAGGGGCATTTTTGCAAATAAAAACAAAGGCAGGGGCTACAGTGCAAGAACACCAAAATATATGAACGTATTCTGCAATTTTAAGGACTAAAACCAAATAAGCAAACCCACCAGGGCCCCCTTGCAATTTGACCATCACGTGGGACTACACGTGATCCGCACCCACAGGGACCAAAATGTAATATTAACAAAGTTAGGGGTCCGAGTTGTAATTTTCACAAAAATAATACACTTGAATTTTATTTTATGGACTAAAGATAAATATACAAACATACAGGGGGTCTTGTGCAATTTAACCACCTCACGTGGGACGGCACGTGAGGTGACGTGGACTGGACCTAAAAGTAATATCACAAACATACAGGGGGGTCCATGCAAAATGTCCACAATAAAATGAACTTCGACTTTTATGTACATGACTAGACAATAAATACAAAAACATTGGGGTTAAGATCTGCAAATTACCCATAAGTGCGCGCTGGTGGACGGTGATGATGATTTCACTTGGACACGCGTCGCGCATCCAGCGGCCGGTACCGCTTCGCCAATGAAGGGCTGAGATTAGATCAGCCGAGCTGATCTGACAGTGATGGCAAAGTTTCATCTGACGGCTCTGATGGAATCTGGGGGTGCCATCCTGATCGGATGGCGATGGAGCCTCCTGGAAGAACAGGGAAGAAGCTCGCGCGAGGCGAGCTTCGATCTTGGAGCACGGGCTCCTCCGGGCTTCTCCCTCGCATCTGAGGTGTTCTGGTCATAGCTGGAGGTGTCCTGCTCCTGCTAGTGGTCTTGGCATGGCTCCTGGAGTCCAAGGAGTCCAGGCGAGGTCGATGAAGGTCGGGACCTCCAGGAGCCTCTTCCTGGATCGAATCGAGTCCAAAGGGGCTCATTGCGCCGTTTGACCTGCATAGGAAGAACCAGGGGAACGAGGGCTATCTCCTCGACCCTGGGTTTTGAAGCTTTGGTGCAAGATGAGGTGAGGCGGAGGAGCTCCAGCGATAGGCGGAGGTGGAGCTCCGATTCGCAAGGACTGGGGGTCCTTGGTTGAACAAAAATGATCGGGAGATGGAGCATGCGATGGGGAACGAAGTGAGGTGAAGATGGTGGTCGGAAACAGTGGATGTCACGGTGAAGAGTTCGCCAGAGCGGAGCTCTGGCGAACTACGATTTCGCTATTTTACGATGCTCTACTGATCAAGAGGCTAAACTAACCACGGGAAGGAAAAGCTGGAACTAAAATCTACCTAAAAAGCAAGAAAGAACAGCTCTTATACCTGGGGGCCGCCAGGGAGCAGGACGGACGTCGGAGCTCCGCCTCGACAAAATTGATCCCTCCTCCGGCCGATTCGAATCGCTGAAATGCTCCCCCTGTCACAAGGAACCTCCCAGGAACAAATTCGAGGCTTTTGGGTGGATGTAAATTGGCCAAATTTGTGGAGGAGGTCGAGGTCTCTTATTTGTAGACATTCTGGACGCCCTACTTGGCCTGCATATTCCGGCGAATACAATGATCATTTTCTCGATCCAACAAGCATGCGTGATAGATGGATGATCCCTCTACATATCTCGTGAAGCCGGCGAGCGAGAATAAGGGACGAGACGCCCGGAAAAAATAGCGCAAGTCATGGAAACAACAAGGTTCAGAGGCGCCAGGTCCCGATGGGACAGTTGACCAGAGGTCAACGAAGGCTGGCTCCTCATTGGTCCACATCGGCCGCAAACGGACAAAATAGGGAGACTTATTCAAAAATGATTTATTTAACATAATAAATTATTTTATTAGAATTTTCTTATAAAATGAAAAATGTGTATTAATTCATGTAGTATTTATTTATGATTTTAGTTAATTTTTTTGATGTATTTTATTATGGTTTTATTTTAATAATGTATTTATGCATGTATTTACATGTATTTTGTATATTTTATTTTTATTTATTTATTTTATTATTTTATTTTCTTATTTTATAAATTTATAACTTATTTTTGTGAGTGTAGATATATTTTTATTTAATTTTTATGAGTTTATTTACATATTTAAATAAATAGGTATATGTATATAGGTATACTTATAGGTATTTTACCTATATATTATATATACTTTATTTATTTAATGTATTTTCTTTGTTTTTATTTTGGATTTGTATTTTTAAGAAATTAGATGCAATATTTATAATTTAATAAAAATATGAAAGAATAAAATAATAATAGAATGTGTTCCCCTTTTATTCATGTATATACTTATCATAGGTATTTTGCCTATATCTTGCATAGACTTATTTTATTTTACAAATTCTTTTCGGTTTTATTCTAATTTCAATATATACATGTATTATATACATTATTTACAAAATTTTAAAAATATAATTTTGTAACAATAATAGACAATGAATAAATTGAATATTTTAATCAGGCAGATTGTACAATGAAGGCCAAAAACCTAACTTTCACAGATGAACTCCAAAAATTATGAAACCAATTTTATTAAATAGTTCTTGAAAAGCTATATACAATTAAAGGATTTTGGATGATTTTGAGTTTTTATTTGCAAGATATGGGTCTGTGAAGTTGAGATTTTGGCTTTTTATTCTGTATATAAAATGTACATTATGCATTATTTTTGTTCAAACTCAATTTTATATTTTTATTGACATTGTTATCTACAACTTTCATGTACAAAGTTTCTTATTTGATGAATGATGAATTATATACAAAATAAGTATAAAAATGCTTAAATAAATGAATAAATAAATAAATAAGGTATTTATTGTACTGTTGGCCCTTATATCCCCCTACTTTATTCCTTGTCGACCAATTCCATGCTGGCTTTGGTCTCGGGGTTCGGGTCATAAAATATTTGCAATATTTTATTCCTTTTTCTTTTCTTCTCTTTATTCTATATTTTTGGTATTAAAAACCTTATTCTATGTACAATGAATGCAACAAATAATGAATGCTTTTATAGACAAATTAATGCTATTTTCATGCATTTGCTGGGGTTTTTATGGCCAAAATGATAGAATAAAGGTGATCAAATGGAGATTCATCACCCCCCTATACTTGCCTTTGCTAGTCCCTAGCAAATACTTATGCAATAAGTACAAAAAGAATAAAGAAAAGAAAAAGAAAATTGAAGAAGGATAGAGTGAATAGGGGTGCTTCTAGTGCAATGTATGTCTTTACAAAATCTGAATTTGGAGCTTTTGTCAGACCTTGGGTGTAGAGGTGTGTGGAACCTAGTCGGGGACCAGCTTTAAAACACAACAGCCTTCGAGAGTCACAGAACTCGATTCAACCCACCTCAATAGTCTGGTCAGAACTAGTCCACATCATACGCAAACCCTTATAACTATGAAGCTGACTTGTACAGTGTAAGTGATAGTGACTCTCCCCAACTGAAATGACAAAGGAACTGACTTCTCCAGAATGACAACCCAATGATTCCCCAATCTAACAGCTCTTTCCTCGAGGAGTGGGGTATTCCCTTCTAAGTTCAAGTGGCAACCAGCTCAAGAGGAGGGGGTGAAGAGAAGAATGGACGGTAGCCAGTGTAGCTACCTATATGAGGATGCAAGACCAGTGTAGTTAAGTCATCCAGCTGCAGGCTCACATTTTTGCTTTTAGAACTTCAAGCTTGCTTATTGGCTTTACAACATATGTACATACTTTGCAGGCATTTTATTTTTTTTGTACATGCCTGATCATTTCTCTCTTTTTTTTGTCATACTATTCACAGCAGCATTTACATAAGGAGTTTTTCCTCTTGAGCTAGTAGACTATCCCTCTTTTGAAGCTTTATTGCAACCCACAATCTCCTGTCGTTAGACCTCATGGCTACTAGACCAGGTTGGGGTGCACTTCCCTCCCTAGACGAGGATGAGTGTTTCCACCCGTGTACGTCTCAGACGGGCAAATCCAACCCCCTCACCACTCCAACTGAGTTGAGCCAAGTGAAAGGTGCAAGTATCCAAGTTAGGTCACGGTCGTCAAGAGTCATGCGTGTGTCTCGAAAAGTTCTAGTTAGTCAGTTGAGGTGACTTGAACCCAGCCCTGATTTCTCAAAGAATTAAGTCTACATAGACCTGAAGTGCCTTAAACCTAGTTCCCATAAGGTTCCAGTGCAGTTAGGTGCGGTAAGGTCCAACCAAGCTCCAATTTTAGACTTTATTGGACTGATTCAATCATCAAGCTCACTCAAAAAGAATATGAATGGTATGCTCATGCTATGCACAATGAATGATGCAATTTTTTTTACAAAGAGTTTACAAGAATCAAAGAATCTTTTTACATAAAGAATTTTTGCAAATAAGAAGCTTGACACATGCAAACAGTACATACAATTATTTACACGGGCGTGCCGCTTTATTTACAAAATTTATAGATTTTAAGGACTTTACAGGTTTTAATGAAGTAGTTTATTCAGGTTATCTTTTTATACAGAAAGAATTTTATGTATTTTATTTACGATTTACATATATTTGTAATGATGCTTTTATTTCTCAGATTTATTTTGAAAAGAATTTTTGCAAACTATAGTACACGATAATTTTTACAAGCATTTACACACATTTGAAAACTATTTTTGCAAAGATTTTTCACACTATATATATTTTCCACAATAGTTTTTGACAAACATTTTTTTCAAAACATTTGCACATAGGTTTTTCAAATCCTTTATTTCACACAAAGAAAAAGTTTTTCAAACAAAGCAATTTTACACAGGTTGAAAACAT
The DNA here is from genome assembly GCA_037367405.1 of Ottelia alismoides. Taxonomy (NCBI): domain Eukaryota; kingdom Viridiplantae; phylum Streptophyta; class Magnoliopsida; order Alismatales; family Hydrocharitaceae; genus Ottelia; species Ottelia alismoides. Next base: position 463,243 of record JAZKJV010011865.1, read on the forward strand.
TTCACAACAGATTTTTCCAAATAGTTCACATTATTTTCAAATCATTCTATAAAAGTATTTAACCCTGATTTATTAATCAGTATATACAAAGAAAAACTGTATATTATGTACAACTTGGTTTAGGTTTTATTTTGAAATTATTGCTTATTTTTGTATGAGTGATTTTGGTGTAAACTCCTCAGACTTTGAGAATTCTTTTCAGAAGATTTTTGAGGACTATAGTCCAAACTAATTTTACAAACATGTACACGTATTTGAAAATGATTTTACAAAGGTTTTTCACACAGAATAGATAGAATTTTCAAAATAATTTGACAACCAAATTTTCAATCATTTGCAAACTAATTTTCACATATTTTTATTTCACTCAAAGAAAATAAATTTTACAAACGAAACTAAATTTTGCAAAGTTTGAATACTTGTACACACTATTTTTCAAGCAATTTTCAGAAGATTTTTCAAAGAGAATATTTTTCACAAAATTCTTTTCCTGACTTATTAATCAGTACAAGTACAAAGAGTCAGAGGAACTCACAATCATCTTTTATTATTATAGAACTACTTTTTTTTCATTACTTTTATTTTCAGTATGAGTTATGGCTTATAGTATATACATGGTATATACGATCCCCCTATACTTAGCTTGAGCTATGTCCTCATAGGTCGAAGAGAAAAGAGAAGACATAACTCGTACTGAGTATAGACAAGTCTAAAGAATATATATGAATAAGAAATGAACGAATAAGAAGTTGACCGTCCCCCCTATACTTAGGATCAAGTAATCCTAAGTATAGTAGACTGTACAGAAAGCAGGGAAGGTCAAGGGTGAGAATACACAGATCGTACTCAGATTGTCGCCCCCTATACTTAGGGTAAGATACTCCTAAGTATAGACAAGAAGAGGAGACAATGGAGAGGATCAAAGAATAAAAGAACTCTTGGTGCACACCCCCTATACTTAGGACAAAGTACGTCCTAAGTATAGAAGAATGACAAAAAGGAGCAGCACTTTTTGATACAAAAATGCAGAGAAATAAGAAAAGAAGAAAAGAAGAAAAGAATGAAATCAGATAAACAGTCTTTGGGATGCGTCGTCTGAATCTTCTGATGCTGCCACTGTTGTGGATATGTCATCATGGTATATGAGCTGAATGGAGTCTACAACGGCCAAGAATGTATCTGGTTCGAGGTAAGGCTTCAAGAGTTGACCGTTGACGATGAATGGTTGTGCATCAGGAGATAATTCTGATATAGCAATACTTCCATTGTCACGCACTTCACAGACTCGGAATGGCCCTGTCCACTTACTCTTTAATTTGCCCGGGAAGATCCGCAACTTTGCATCAAATAACCACACCTTTTGTCCAACATCAAAGGTCTTTCGTCTGATGTGCCAGCCATGCCAGCGTTTCACCTTTTCTTTGTACATCAATGTGTTATCGTATGCATAGTCTCGGAACTCCAAGAGCTTGTTCAGATCATCCTTTCTTTTCTGACCACTTTTTCGTGAGTCCAAATTGCACATGTTGATTGCCCATAAAGACTTGTGAATCAATTCAACGGGCAGATGGCACGGCTTTCCGTATACAAGACGGTATGGCGACATGCCTAAGGGAGACTTGTAGGCGGTTCTGTAAGCCCATAAGACCAAGTCCAAGAGTTGGGACCAGTCTTTCATGTTTGGCCTGACAAGTTTCTGCAGGATAGTCTTGATTTCTCTTTTTGATAATTGTGCCATGCCATTGGTTTGAGGATGGTAAGGAGATGCGACACGATGATCGATGTCATACTCCTTCGTCAATTTCTTGACCTCTTTGTTAATAAAATGGCTACTCCCGTCTGATATGAGAATTTTCAGTATCCCGAACCGCGAGATGATGTTCTTCTTCAGGAACTGACACACTGTTCGGCTGTCGGCGGCTCAAGCAGGGATAGCTTCAACCTAACGACTCACGTATTCGACAGCAAGAAGGATGTGCTCAAAACCTTGACTGTTAGGGAAAGGTCCCATGAAGTCAATGCCCCATGCATCGAAAACATCTGTTATCTGAATGATTTTCAAGGGCATCGAATCTTTCGCAGTAAGTGTACCCTTCAGTCTCTGACAGTCAATGCATCGTTTGACAAATTCTGCTGCAACCTTAAATAATGTGGGCCACCAGAAGCCACACTGAAGTACTTTGGCTGCCGTACGATCTCCAGAGTGATGTCCACCAGATTCGAGCGAGTGACAATGCTCGAGGACACTAAAATGCTCCTCCTGAGGGATGCACCTGCGCCAAATGCAATCTGCTCCTTCCCTGAATAAAAGAGGATCCTTCCATTGATAGAATCGGATGGTCGACATGAATTTGTTCTTCTGATTCTTCGTCCAATCCGCTGGTGTTACCCCAGAGGCGGGGTAGTTGACTATATCAGCATACCAAGAAAGAGAATCCACTGCTAAGATTGATTCGTCAGGAAAGGATTCTGTAATGGGTGCACTGTTCAGAGGAGGCTCAGGCTGCTCAATTCTGGAGAGATGGTCTGCTACCACATTCTGAACTCCAGGCTTGTCCTTGATTTCCAAATCAAATTCCTGGAGGAAAAGGATCCATCGAATCAGTCTTGGCTTGGCATCCTTCTTCTGCTGGAGGTACTGGATAGCAGAGTGGTCAGTAAAAATGGTGACTTTTGATCCAAGCAAATAGGATCTGAATTTCTCAAGGGCAAAAATCATAGCCAGCAACTCTTTCTCTATCACTGTATAATTTCTCTATGCTTCATCTAATGTTCTGCTGGCATAGTGAATGGCGTAGGGCGCTTTCTTTTTCCTCTGTCCGAGAACAGTCCCGACTGCAAAGTCTGACACATCGGTCATGATCTCAAAGGGAAGAGACCAGTCAGGCGGCTGTAGGATTGGAGCTTGAGTAATAAGCTCCTTCAGCTGATTGAAAGCAAGGAGAACCTGCTGATCTACATTGAACTCAGATTCCTTGCACAGAAGTTCTGTCAAAGGTCGGGCAATGCGGCTAAAATCCTTGATGAATCGTCTGTAAAATCCCACATGCCCCAGGAATGACCTTACATTTTTCACTGACTGAGGTGGCTCTATATTTGTGATAACATCCACCTTCGCCGGGTCGACTTCCATGCCACGTTTGGAAACGACGTGACCCAGCACAATGCCTTCGGTGACCATGAAGTGGCTCTTTTCCCATGAAAGCACTAGATTAACTTCACGACACTTCTGAAGCACTCTGTATAGGTGCTCAAGACAAGAATCAAAACTATCACCATAGACAGAGAAGTCGTCCATGAACACCTCGAGAAAACTGCCTACCATCTCGGCGAAGACTACTAGCATGCATCTTTGGAAGGTTGCAGGTGCATTGCATAATCCAAAGGGCATTCTCTTGAAGGTGTAGGTGCCGAACGGGCAAGTGAAGGTAGTCTTCTCTTGATCTTCAGGAGCGATAGCCACTTAGTTGTACCCGGAATACCCATCCAAAAAGCAGAACTCCTTGCCTGCTAATCTCTCCAGAACTTGATCAATGAATGGCAAGTGAAAGTGGTCCTTCTTAGTTGCTGCATTAAGACGGCGGTAGTCAACAAACACCCGCTAGGATGTTGGTACCCGAGTGGATATTTCCTCTCCTTTGTCATTGGTAACCACGGTAAGCCCGGATTTCTTTGGAACTACATGCAGTGGGCTTACCCATTTTGAATCGGAGATGGGACAGATAAAGCCGGCATCACACCATTTGGTTATCTCTTTCATGACGACGTCCCGGAGGTTAGGGTTCAACCTTCTTTGGAATTTGCGGGGCAGCTTGGCATCTTCTTCCAGATAGATGTGGTGTGAGCACAAAGCTGGATTTATCCCTCGAAGATCTGATACGCACCAACCAAGTGCCTTGCGGTTCTTTTCTAGAACCTCGAGAAGACGAGATTCCTGATTTGGGTTCAGCCTGCTGCTGATGATGACAGGATACATTTGTTTTTCACCCGCAAGGAAAGCATACTTCAGGCCTGCGGGAAGTGGCTTGAGTTCTGGTTTTGCCCTGTCCAACTTGTTGGTCACTTCAGACACTATGCTGGTGGTGGGATGTACTTCCTTGAGAGGGCTACCATCCTCATCATTCTGTTGAGATCCTAGCGAGGTGCCGAACGGTTCTGCGCTAGGCTGATCGTGTTCAGTCTGGAGTGAATGATCACAGAGATGCGCTTGCATCTGAGAATTTGTCTCCCAAAAATCATCGGAGCATAGGGTAATTGTGCTTTCCAAGTCCTCCTCGAGTGTGAGGATTTCTCGGGTCCATGAATCATTCAATGACAAGGATGAATCTCTGATCTCTACAATAAAGTCACATTCTGCTTCGGATGCTGCATGCCTCTCATCAGTCGTGGCGTTCAGCTCTCTGCTCATGTTTATAGTGATTTGCTTGGTGTTCGAGCTAAAAGTAATCTTGCCAGACCCGTAATCAACCACGACACCTGAGGTACGTAGGAATGGTCGACCAAGGATGATAGGTGTCTGGAGTAGGGGTGCTGGTGAGTCCATATCAAGGACTACAAAATCAGCTGGGAATTGCATCTCTTGCACTTTAACTACAATGTCTTCCAAAAGACCCCGGGGCCGCTTAATGGATCGGTCAGCGAACTGAAGGATCATTCGTGTCTGCTTGAGCGGACTCAGCCCAAATTCTTGCATTATTGATGATGGCAAAAGGTTGATGGAAGACACAATGTCGAGAAGAGTACGCTCAAAGACCTGATTAAAAATCTCACAACTGATAAGAGGTGCTCCTGTGTCTTGTTTCTTTTGTAGGAGGTTGCTGATAGCTGCCACAGTGGCCATGGAGAGCACGTGCTTTTCTACATCTCTGCGTCTGTTCTCTTGTGTTGGGCGACGCTTGTTGGTACATGCTTGATGAATCTCCATTTCATCACCTTTATTCTATCATTTTGGCCTCAAAAACCCCAGCAAATGCATGTAAATAGCATCAAATTGTACATAATAGCATTCATTATTCATTGTATTTATTTTACATTAAATAAGGTTTTACTGCCAAAATTATAGAATAAAGAGGAGAAAAGAAAAAGGAATAAAATATTGTAAATATTTTATGACCCAAACCCCGAGACCAAGGCCAGCATGGTATTGGTCGACAAGGAATAAAGTAGGGGGAGATAAGGGCCAGTGTACAATAAATACCTCATTTATTCATGCATTTATTTATGCATTTTTATACCTATTTTGTACATAATTATTTATTCATCAAATAAAGAAACTTTGTACATGAAAGTTGTAGATAATAATATGAATAAAAATGCAAAATTGAGTTTGTACAAAAATAATCCCTGGTGTACATTTTATACACAGAATAAAAAGCCAAAATCTCAACTTCATAGACCCATATCTTGCAAATAAAAACTCCAAATCACCCAAACTCACCTTTAATTGTATATAGCATTCCATAAACTATTTAATAAATTTAGTTTCATGATTTTTGGAGTCCATATACAGAAGTTAGGTTTTTGGCCCTCCTAGTATATAGGACTGATTAAAATATTCATTTTATTCAATATTCATTATTTGTATAAATTCATATTTTTAGAATTTTGTAAATAATGTACATAATGCATACACATGAGAGAAGTTAAAGAAAACCAAAATTAATTTGTAAAATAAAATAAGTCTACAAATTCATAGACAAAATACCTATGCTATGTACCTATCTATAAATAAAAAGGGTTTTAATCCTTGATTCTTTTGCTCTTTTATATTTTTATAATAATGTATACATTATACATAACTCATTAAAAATACAAAACCAAAATAAAAATCAAGAAAATATATTAAATAAATTAAGTGTATAAAATACATAGATAAAACACCTATAAGTATACCTACATACATCTATACCTATTTATTTAAAAATATACATAAACTCATAAAAATCAAACAAAAATATCTTTATACTCACAAAAATAAATTATAAATTTATAAAATAAGCCAATGAAATAATAAAAGAAAATAAACAAATTAAAAATAAGAATACATAAAAATACATGTAAATACATACAAATACACATTATTCAAATAAAACGATAATAAACACCTCAAAAAATTCAATAAAAATCGTAAATAAATACTAGACAAAATAATACACATTTTTTATTTTATAAGAAAAAATTAATAAAATCATTTAAAGGGTCAAATAATTCAATTTCTACTCAGATCCCCTGTTTTGTCTTCTAGCGGCTGGCGTGGACCAATCGCGTGCCGGCCTTCGTTGACCTCCGGTCAACTGCTCCACCAGCCGCCCGATGTGACTTTGCGTGTCTCTTCGCCCATCTCCCATTTTTCCCGGGCATGCCATCCATCAATCGAAGAAGCTTCCTGCACAAGAATTGTTCTCTAATCATCACTGAAGCCCGCCGATTCTTTGGATCAACCTAATACTCTTTAGATCATGCAATAATCGTCGGTCAATAAGGCTACTCGCCAATGTTTATAAATAACAAGCTCTGCCTCCTACCTCGAATTTGGCCACTTTTATTCCAACCTAAAGCCTAGATCTTGCTCCTGGATTGTTCCTCGTGACAGGGGGAGTAGCCCATCGCCTTGACTTGGCCGGAGAAAGGAGATTTTTGTCGTGGCGGAGCTCCGGCGTCCGCCCTGCTCCCTGGAGGCCCCCAGGTATAAGAGCTGACCTTTTATGCATTTTTAATTAGTTTTCGATGTCAGTTTTTCATTCCAATCATTAGATTAGGTCTTAGTTAACTCCTGTAGTTTAAAAACCAAAATTCGAAGTTCGCCGGAGCTCCGCTCCGGTGACTTCTTCACTGTAAACCCCACCGTATCCGACCGCCCCGAGCATCCCATCTCGTTCCTCGTCACCTTCTCCATCGTTTGATCATCCTGGACAAACCCAAGACCCTCGGTCTTGGCGAATCGGGACTCCTCCTCCACCGTTCGCCGGAGTCCCTCCGCCCACCTTCACCTTGCACCGCAACTTCACAACCCCGGGTCGAGGAGAAACCTCTCTCGCCCGCGGTTCTTCCTATGCAGGTATGTCGAAGAATAGAGCCCTTCTAGGCTTGCATTGAACCAGGAAGAGGTCCCTGGGGGTCATTTGCTTCATCGACCTCGACCGGACGTTTCAGACCCCCAGGAGCCATGAGACCACCATCAGTCGACGTGAGATGCTTCCAGCCACCTTCAGAACACCCCAGACGCGCCGGAGAACCCTGGAGGAGCCCAAGCTCCTCGATCAAAGCTCGCCAGCCCCGAGCTTCTTCCCCGTTCTTCCAGGGGGCTTCAGCATCGTCAGATCAGGAGGCGAGCCCCAGATCAAAGGAGAGCCATTTGATGAAGATCAGCCTCGACCGTCAGATCAACCAGAAGCTTCTAATCTACACCCTTCATCGACGAATCAGCGTCGACCGTCCGATGGCTGCCACGTGGATAAGTGGCGCCTCCAGCGCCGTAGGATGAAAAGCTTTGTTTAGGGGTAAATTTCATATCAAGCCCCTCTACTTTTTGTATTTATTATTTGATGCCAAAAATAAAAGTCTCAGTTGTAAATAAAATGTATATTTTGCAGAAGAGCCCCCGATGTTTTAAGATTTGCATTTTAGTCCTTCCGCGCCTCACGTGCAGCAACCACGTGAGGCGCGTGAAATTTTGCATCTAAACCCCGTCGGGTTTCTGTATTTATTAAATGATCCTGAAATAAAAGTTGAAGTGTATTTTTATTATGATTTTTGCATGTATGCCCCTGTGAACTATTTTATTTGCAAAAATACCCCTGCCAGGCCATTTAATTTTTGAATGCTTTGTCTATTTATTTTGTGCCCCATATTAAATCGAAAAATCTTATAAAAATAGACTTAAGCTCATGTTTGATCGTGCTTAAACGCCATATTTTTAGTTTTGTATTTTGTTTCATTTTTGCATTTATTAAAATTTAAAAACATGCCTTTTATCCACTGTCTAACTTATAAAATCCCAAAAAAATATGAAAATGCCGTGAAAAATTCCAAAAAAATTCCTTATGGTGTATTTTGACCTATATTAGTGTTAGTCCAAAAATCCCTAAAAATCTCAAAAGGAAAACCTTAAAAATTCAAAAATACCCAAAAACATCAAAAAAATATTAAAAACCAAAGAAAAATCAGAAAAATATAAACTCAGGCCCTATTTATGCTATATTTTATTCTCGTTATTAGAAAATTAGTGTGGAAAATTTTTGAGGATGTTAGCTATTTTCAATATCTATTTTTGTGACAGCCAGTACTTAGTCCACTGTTTGCTATTATTTAGCTAGTTAAAAATACTAAAAATATTTTCAAAAATGCCCAAAAATCACAAAAACAGTAAAAAACCATGAAAATTCCAAAAGACCCTTTTCCTGAATTTTTGACTATTTTTTGAGTGTTTCTATAAATATTATAATACCCCTTTGTGTATATATATCTATATTTCAAAAAAATATAATATATATATATCTAATTAATTGTATTTATATATCTATTAACCCTAATATACATATATAAATATATATATATATTAACATATATGTATTTCTTTTATTATACTTATAGATACATATATATTATATGTATTATAAGCTATATACTTACCCTCTATGGGTATACATAATTAATATATTTATATTATATATATTTATATATATTACTTAATTATTATATTTTAAAAAAAGGAAAAAAAAAAGAAAAAAATAATATCTAAAAATTCAAAACCCACTTCACACACAAGGATGACTCTGAGATACATGTAGGCTATGACATTTTGTATTGCTCTCTGTGGTTCGACCTCTACATACTTGTCACTGTACATTTTATGGTAGAGTAAATAAAGATTAATTCACATTTATTTTTGAGATTGATTGTTGCATTCTTTGGTTGTGGGTTAATTGCTGATCAACCCGGGTGTTCCATGAGTGGTCACCTCAGCGACAACACTTTTGATATTTTCCATGGCGACCCTTTTGGAATATCCCTGTTATCAGATGGCGCCGTTGCCGGGGAGCAATGAGCATAGCCTAATTTATTTTGTCATTCTTGTATAAAAAAAATCTTGATTCATCATGCATTTTTGTGAGCAGCTATTTTTATTGCTAGTAATCACCATGCTCCATTTCTTCATTCATTGTGATTATTTTATCTGCTCTATTTGATTGACTGAGATATTCTAATGCAATTTTTTTTGTGACTTTGATGCGAGGGTCCGCCACGCGAGGATGGCTTCTTAGGAGGCCAAGGCAGCCGAGCTTGGAGGAGGATGGTCTTCTCTTCTCATGACCATCTGGAGAGTGCACCAAAGAAGCAAGGTGATGTGCATTAGATAGGCTAGACACTTAGGAGTATTTATTTTGTAATTTATGGTGAGAGAGAGACATTTTTGGCATGTAATTAAACAGGACTCTGCTCTTCACAATGAGGTCCAGTGCCCGAGTGATTGTTCACCTGGGGGCCTCATCGCGGCTTTTTCGAGTTTTCATCGCCTTTTTTTATTTTGTTTTCCGAAGTTTTGAGCTTTCCGCCTTTCTTTTACTTTGTTTTGTGTGCTTGGAGCCCCTAGATATAGGTTGCTTGACTCGGTAGCTAGGTCCAAACATTAATAAGAATGCATGTTCCTATAGTCTACTTTGCTTGGATCTAGTCAAACTTAAACAAGTTGTTAATTTGTCTCTTAGCCCTCTGTGCCGTTGCGAACCCTGTAAAGCGCTTTCTCCTACCCTCAATTTGTTGAGCAGAGGAGGGGTGAGCCAAGACCGGACTCTCTTGGGCTAGAGATGAATTAGTGGCTTATGGTTCTTCACGCTAATAGCAGCTTATGTTTAGGGCGATTTTGCGCCTTGCATACCGACATGTAGATAGGTTTAAAAATTCTGTTTTGCATACCACATGGAGAGAGCTGGGATGCACTGTAAGTCTTCTAACTCAGCATGCGTCATTCGGTTCAATGGTGAGATTTCCATCATGGAACCACTTGCACGGCTTTTCCGCTATCTCCCTCTGATTTTGAGCACCTAGGACTTAAATGAAAATCTACAAAAACGTTAGGCGCTGGTATGAAACAGATCTAAAAAAAAGTGAAAACCCAAAAATTAAAACAAGGGGACTGCTAAATAAACTTTGACCTTAATTAAAATTTGTAATGGACTATCATTGTACCGGGTTCATAAAGCCCTCATTATTTTCAGGTACCTTGGAGGGGGACCAAAACCCTACTCCCTTGAGCGAGTGTGACCCCTAAGGATTAAAGCCCAAAACCCAGTCTGCAACTGCCTTGTGTAACGCCTGGATTTCCGAAGTAATGGCGCTTCTATCGTACGTAGGCGAGTAGGACTTGGTCACCAATGGTGACTCTCTATTGTGAGAGCATCGACCCTGTCCGAAGTATTGAGCATAAGCCACGCCTTCACGGGGGTGTCTGTCTCATCGTCCTGCGTCCGAGTAGGTTCTTGCACGCTCACGGGTGATTCCGTTGCGAGCGAGAACCGAAGTATTGGTTTCGCCTATCGGCTTCCTCTCTCTTTTCTTTGGCTGAGTAGGGATCCGGGATAGGTTACAAGGACTCCAAAAAGTACAGACTACAGGTTACACAGGAGGAGGACAAGTACGAGATACTCTTCCGGCAGTACTCTCTCTCCTATAGGGTAGCGTACTAAGGACTTGTTATAAGATATGCCTGAAAATCACAACTCTAAAAATGAAAAGATAATAAATAGCTGAACTTTCACGGCTTCACATGGGGTGAGTTGGTGAACCCGATTTTTGTATTGTGTTTGTATGAATCTAGATTAAGGTTCAAAGATCAAGACCCGCGCATTTGCGCACGTTTTGTTGTTTCTCCCTTTGACCACCCCGCTCAACCGAGCCTTTCTACTGTTTTACACTCCTTTTATTCATCGTTGACCATCGTATCATTCTTCCAACAATCCGACATTCTCTTGTGCTTCGCGAAGTTGATCCATGGATGGTTTCGTCAGGACCATGCCGACACCTACATCGATTCCATAGACTCAACTCCGCCAATAAGTTCGAGGCGATTCCCGAGAACCCGATCCGGACTTTGCGGATCGGTCTCCAGACTCCTCGTTTTCTACCTTTCTCTTGGCCACCCAATAAACTGGGATCACTTTTGTCCCGCTTTCGCCGTTGTGAATGGGAGTCGATTACAGTCTACATCCCTTTTCCATTCACAACATGCTGGGGTTGACCTGAATTCCAGCTTAATCACGGCAGCTGAAAGTTCATTGCAAGTGATCTGATTCGGACTATCTCATTCTGCAGATAGAAGCCAGTGCGAGCCCTGGAGACTACTCCGGAGTTCATTTCGTCCTACTCAGACCCTGACATGGCGCCAGGAGGAAAGGGAAAGGGTCAGCAACCACCACCAGAGGGACAGGTGCCAGATCAGAACCAAGTCAATGCATAGTTGCTGGCATCTATCCAGGCCATACAGCAGCAGCTGACCGAGCAGGCCCTCACACAGACCGCGTTCCAGGATATGTTGAATGACATGATGAACCGTGACAATGGAAGAGTAGGCAGAGGCAGAGGAGGTCGGGGAGGAGGAGGTGGAGGTGGAGGTGGTGATCCTCCTGATGATGACCTTGAATTACCACCACCGAAGCCGACACTAAAATAAACATACAATCCGAGAGACAGCCAGATGATCGAGTAGATTCTCATTCCATCGGTACACGCTCACTTTGAGCTGAAGCCCCAGTTCATAGCCCTTCTCCCTACCTTTCATGGAAACACGAACGAAGAGCCGTACATTCACCTGCAGCAATTCTCCCGCATTTGTCGTACCACACACTATCCCAATGTCCCTCTGGACATTGTAAAGATGACGGCTTTCCCCTTCAGTCTACACGACAAGGCCCTCTATTGGGTCAATCATATGGGAAAGGTCGTGACGACCTGGGAGGAGTTGAAGTCCGCCTTCCTGCACAAATACTACCCTCTCGGTCGGCTCAACCAGATGCGAGCACGTATTAGTAATTTCTCCCAAGGAGCACATGAGTCAGTACACGAGGCTTGGGAGAGATTCACTGATCTGCAGGAGAAGTGTCCCCATCATGATATCCCGAAGACCAGCTTGGTACAGCATTTCTTTGGGGGATTGAACATTGAAAGCCAAAGGCTCGTGGACGCAGCATGTGGGGGCTCCCATTTCAACAAGGATGAAGATGTTGTCTGGCAGATTTTTGAAGAAATGGCCGAAGGAGAGGCCGCCCTCTCTTCATCCAAGGCATACCAGAAGCAGCCCCAGATCCTCCAGAAACAAGTTCACATGGCTGCATCCAAGGAAGCAGAGAGAGATGAGAGCTCCAACCTCAGCATCATCGAGGGCCATCTCTCTAAGGTAGATATCATTGAGAAGCGATCACAGGACCTCGAGAAACTCGTTGTGATCGAGAAGAGTACCCAGAACCTGGATAAGCTAGATCAGATCAACAAGTACCTCGAACTGTTGGTCGGCACGATCAACTCTGTCCAGTCGGCTACACCATCAGACGCTCCCGCTGAGAAGAAGGACGAGCAGCAACCGCAGCATCAGCCTCAGCCGAGCCAGCAGCCACCGGCAGTCCAGCACGTGTACTACGTGCAGGCGCCTGACCAGGGCCCGCCGCAGCAACAGATGGTCGTATACAAGTAGAGTTCCTTTCTATTCCTGATCCAGTCTTCCCACCACCACCCCTGATCCAAGAAGTCAATGGGGTATGGAGTAATGATACACTACCGACCCGTCCTCAGGAACAACCCCAGGGTCAGCAATTTGCCAACCGGCAGTACCACCAACCTCAGGGTGGTCGTTTTGGTCAAACCTCTCAGCCTCACCAGCAACACCAGCAGCCTCCCCAATTTACACATCAGTGGAGGCAGAATTTTCCTTATCAGCAGCAGCCGCAGTACCGCCACCCACAGCCTTTTCACCAGTACGCCCCCTCTCCGCAATATCAGCAGTATCCTCCTCCATCCTACCAACAGCTTCAACTTCCTGCACCTCCGCCGCACCACCAGCAACAACCTCCCCACCCATCTACCCAACAGCAGCGTGGTCTGCACGCTGAATTTTCTGATGTGTCCCCTGCTAGTCCCACCATGGAGTGTCTATCCCAGCTTGTTAAAGGGCTGGCGGAGATGACAAAACGGCTTGACGACCTGACCGCCACCCCAACCACTATTCCGGCGCAGGTCAAAGCCAATCCCAACAACTTCAAGAAGAAAGAGCAGGTAGAATGTAATGTCCAGTCTGTGTCTGATAGCGATATTACTGTTTATTCTAATGCTGTTACTCTCAGGAGCGGTAGGGCTTTGCCTCCGCCTGCTACTACCAGTGGGGTGAATAAAGAAACATGTGGATCGTCATCTTCCGCATCAGCCGTGCCAGCTCCAGGGGCGGGTGAGGAGGAAGAAGAAGGAGAAGCCAGTCCAGCCGTCGTGCCATGTCAGCAGCAACTCCAGCCAAAAACACAAAAAAATCAGCAAAAGCAAAAACACCAAAAAGAAGCTTGTAGCAGAAGCGAAGCCGCGCCAGCCTTGGAGGAGCCGCCAGCAGCAGGCGATCCCTCGCCAGCCGATGGAGCCGACGCTACCCTTTTTGATCGCCAAGCAGCACCAGCATGTTCTGATTCAGCTTGTACTCCTTTTTGTAGTCCGGATGTACAACATTCTGTGGGCGATGATTTTGATGTAAATAAGAACTCTTATTTTCCTTCCAGTGGTGTAAATATTCCTTTTCCGCATGCAATACAAAAATCCAAAAAAATTGCAAAACGAAAAAAGGCATTGTCTGATCCAGGTGTTGTGGATATTTTGGATAAATTGACTGTTGAGATTCCCTTGTTGAAGGCCGTGGAATACATGCCAGCTGTAAAGAAAGGACTGAAAGAGGCATGTACTAACAAGCATCGCCCAGCGCAAGACAACAGACGCCGAGAAGTAGAAAAGCACGTTCTCTCCATGGCCACAGTTGCAGCTATCAGCAATCTCCCCCAGAAAAAGCATGATACAGGAGCACCTCCGATCAGTTGTGTGATTTTTGAACATGTCTTCGAGCGTACTCTTCTTGACAGTGGTTCTTCCATCAACCTTCTGCCCTCGTCTATAATGCAAGAATTCGGGATGGGACCGCTCAAGCAGACACGCATGATCCTTCAGTTCGTTGACCGATCCGTCAAGCGGCCCCAAGGTTTATTGGAAGACGTGATAGTTACCGTGCAGGAGATGAAATTCCCAGCTGACTTTGTAGTCCTTGATATGGACTCACCAGCACCCCTGCTCTAGACCCCTATCATCCTTGGCAGACCATTCCTCCGTACTTCAGGTGCCGTGGTTGATTACGGGTCTGGGAAGATCACTTTCAGCTCGAACACCCAGCAAATCACGATAAACATGAACAAAGAGCAGAATGCCACGACTGATGAGAGCGAGGCAGCATCAGAAGCAGACTGTGATTTTATCGCAGAGATCAGAGATTCAGAGTTATCACTGGACGATCCATGGACCCGAGAAATCCTCACTCTTGAGGAGGACTTGGAAAGCGCAGTCAGCATATGCTCCGATGATTCTTGGGAGACAGATTCTCAGATGCAGGCACATCTTCTTGAGCATTCACTCCAGACCGAACATGATCAGCTTAGTGCAGAACCGTTCGGTGCATCTCCGGGATCTCAACAGAATGATGAGGATGGTAGCAGCCTCAAAGTGCATTCCACCACCAGCATGGTATCTGAAGTGACAGGTAAAGTGGACAGATCAAAACCAGAACTCAAGCCACTTCCTGCAGGCCTGAAGTATGCTTTCCTTGCGGGTGAAGAACACATGTGTCCGGTCATCATCAGCAGCAGGCTGAATCCGGATCAAGAATCTTGACTTCTCGAGGTTCTAGAAAAGAACCGCAAGGCACTTGGTTGGAGCGTATCAGACCTCCGAGGGATAAATCCAGCCCTGTGTTCACACCACATCTACTTGGAAGAAGATGCCAAGCCGTCCCGCGAATTTCAGAGAAGGCTAAACCCTAATCTTCGGGACGTCGTCATGAAGGAGATCACTAAATGGTGTGACGCAGGCTTCATCTATCCCATCTCCGATTCAAAATGGGTAAGCCCACTGCATGTAGTTCCCAAGAAATCAGGGCTAACCGTGGTCACAAATGACAGAGGAGAGGAAATTTCTACTCGGGTACCAACCTCCTGGCGGGTGTGTGTTGACTACCGCCGACTCAATGCAGCAACCAAGAAGGACCACTTTCCCTTGCCATTCATTGATCAAGTTTTGGAGAGATTAGCAGGCAAGGAGTTCTTCTGCTTTCTGTATGGGTACTCCGGGTACAACCAAGTGGCGATCGCTCCTGAGGATCAAGAGAAGACTACCTTCACTTGCCCTTTCGGCACCTACGCCTTCAAGAGAATGCCCTTTGGATTGTGCAACGCACCTGCAACCTTCCAAAGATGCATGCTAGCAGTCTTCGCCGAGATGGTAGGCAGTTTTCTCGAGGTGTTCATGGATGATTTCTCTGTCTATGGTGATAGTTTCGATTCTTGTCTTGAGCACCTAGACAGAGTGCTTTAGAAGTGCCGTGAAGTCAATCTAGTGCTCTCATGGGAAAAGAGCCACTTTATGGTCACAGAAGGTATTGTGCTGGGCCACGTCGTTTCCAAACGTGGCATGAAAGTCGACCCAGCAAAGGTGGATGTCATTTCAAATCTTCAGCCACCTCAGTCAGTGAAGAATGTGAGATCATTCCTGGGGCATGTGGGATTCTATAGGCGATTCATCAAGGATTTCAGCCGCATTGCCCGACCTCTGACAGAACTCTTGTGCAAGGAAACTGAATTCATTGTTGATCAGCCAGTTCTCCTTGCTTTCAATCAATTGAAGGAGCTTATCACTCATGCTCCAATATTACAGCCTCCCGACTGGACTCTTCCATTCGAGATAATGACCGATGCGTCAGATTTTGCAGTCGGAGCTGTTCTTGGGCAGAGGAAAGACAGAGCGCCCTATGCCATTCACTATGCCAGCAAAACATTAGATGAAGCACAAATGAATTATATAGTGACAGAGAAATAATTGCTGGCTGTGGTTTTCGCCTTATAGAAGTTCAGATCCTATTTGTTGGGATCAAAAGTCACAATTTTCACGGACCACTCTGCTATCCGGTACCTACAGCAGAAGAAGAATGCCAAGCCAAGACTGATTCGTTGGATCCTTCTCCTCCAGGAATTCGATTTGGAGATCAAGGACAAGCCTGGAGTTCAGAATGTGGTAGCAGATCATCTCTCCATAATAGAACAGCATGAGCCTCCTCTGAGCAATGCACCTATCACAGAAACCTTCCCTGACGAAGCCATCTTAGCTGTGGATTCTCTCCCTTGGTACGTTGATATTGTCAACTACCTCGCCTCTGGGGTACTACCGTCGGATTGGACGAAGAATCAGAAGAACAAATTCATGTCGACCATCCGCTTCTACCAATGGGAGGATCCTCTTTTATTCAGAGAAGGAGCATATTGTATTTGGCGTAGGTGCATCCCTCAGACGGAGCAATCTAGTGTCCTCGAGCATTGTCATTCGCTTGAATCTGGTGGACATCACTCTGGAGATCGGACGGCAGCCAAAGTACTTCAGTGTGGCTTCTGGTGGCCCACATTATTCAAGGATGCAGCAGAGTTTGTTAAAAGATGTATTGACTGTCAACGACTGAAAGGTACACTCACTGCCAAAGATTCAATGCCTCTGAAAATCATTCAGATAGCAGACGTTTTCGATGCATGGGGCATTGACTTCATGGGACCTTTCCCTAACAGTCAAGGTTTTGAGAACATCCTTCTTGCCGTCGATTACGTGAGTCGTTGGGTTGAAGCTATTCCCGCCCGAGCCGCCGACAGCAAAACAATTTGCCAGTTTCTGACGAAGAACATCATTTCGCGATTTGGGATACCAAAGATTCTCATATCAGACGGGGGTAGTCACTTCATCAACAAAGAGGTCAAGAAATTAACGAAGGAATACGGCATCGATCACCGTGTCGTGTCTCCTTATCATCCGCAGACCAATGGCATGGCGGAGCTATCAAACAGAGAAATCAAGACTATACTGCAGAAACTTGTTAGGCCAAGCAGAAAGGACTGGTCTCAACTCTTGGACTCAGCTCTTTGGGCTTACAAAATCACCTACAAGTCTCCCTTGGGCATGTCGCCCTACCGTCTTGTATATGGGAAACCATGCCATCTTCCCGTGGAATTAATTCACAAATCTCTTTGGGCAATCAGCAATTGTAACTTGGACTCACGAAGAAGTGGTCAGAAGAGAAAAGACGATTTGAACAGGCTCTTGGAATTCCGAGACTGTGCATACGATAACACCTTGATGTACAAGGAGAAGGTGAAACGCTGGCATGACCGGCACATCAGACGAAAGACCTTCGATGTTGGACAGAAAGTGTGACTGTTTGATGCAAAGTTATGGATATTTCTAGGCAAATTAAAGAGTAAGTGGACAGGGCCATTCCGAGTTTGTGAGGTGCGTGACAATGGCAGCATCGCTATATCAGATTTGTCTCCTAACGCACAACCCTTCGTCGTCAATGGCCAACTACTGAAGCCTTACCTCGAACCAGATGCATTCTTGGTCGTTGTTGACTCTATTCAGCTAATGCACCATGATGACACCTTCACAGCACCTGCGGCATCAAAAGATTCAGACTATGCCATCCAACCACAGTTTATCTGATTTTCTTCTTTTCTTCTTTTCTTCTTTTCATTTTCTATTTTCTTTTTTCGTATCAAAAGGTGCCGCCCTTGTAGACAGTTTTCTATACTTAGGACGTACTTGGTCCTAAGTATAGGGGGGATGTGCACCTAGAGTTTTTCATTTCGTTCCGATTCTCTCCATTGTCTTCTCTTCTTGTCTATACTTAGGAGTATCTTACCCTAAGTATAGGGGGAGACAATCTGAGTACGATCTGTGTATTCCCACCCTTGACCCTCCCTGCTTTTTGTACAGTCTGCTATACTTAGGATTATTTGATCTTAAGTATAGGGGGGACGGTCAACTTCCCATTCATTCATTTCATTCATATTTATTCTTTAGATCTGTCTATACTCAGTACGAGTTATGTCTTTACTTTTCCTTTCGATCTATGAGGACATAGCTCAAGCTAAGTATAGGGGGGTCGTATATACCATGTATATACTAAAAGCCATAACTCATACTGAAAAATAAAAGACCACCTCATCATAAAATAAAATGTAAAAAGTATCTCTATAATAATGAAAGATGATTGTGAGTTCCTCAGACTCTTTGTAATTATACTGATTATTGAGTCAGAAAAATATTTTGTGCGAAACATTCTCTTTTGAAAAATCTTGTGAAATTTGTTTGAAAATAGTGTGTACAAGTATTCAATGTTTGAAAATTAGTTTTGTGTGTAAAATTTATTTTCTTTGAGTGAAACCAAAAATATATGAAAATCAGTGTGCAAATGATTGTGAAAATTTTGATTGACAAAATTGTTTTGAAAAATCTATCTATGCTGTGTAAACCTTTGTAAAAGGATTTTCAAATGCGTGAACATGTTTGCAAAATTATTTTGGACTATAGTTTCCAAAATCCTTGTGAAAATGGTTCTCGATTAAGTCTGAGGAGTCCGCACAAAAATCTCTCATTTGTAAATAATAAATAAGCCCAAACAAAGCCTAAAAGAACCAAAACCATATTATACATCAAATACTGTTTTTCTTCTTTTGTACATATTGATTAATAAATCAGATACCTATACAGTACGATTTGAAAAATAGTGTGACCAGTTTTGAAAAATTTGATGTGAAATGATTTCAAATATGTGAAAACATTTTGATTGCAAAATTTTTCTTTGTGTGAAAGAAGGGATTTGAAAAACCTATGTGCAAATATTTTGAAAAATGCTTGTCAAAACTATTGTGAAAATTATACATATATAGTGTGACAAATCTTTGCAAAAATAGATTTCAAATGTGTGTAAATGATTGTGAAAATTATTGTGTACTATAGTTTGCAAAAGTATTTTCAAAACCTAATAAGAACACTCTTACAAACTCTTGTAAATCATAAATAAGACACATACAATTCTTTCTGTACAGTTCTAAATAAACTACTCCATTCAAACATGTCAAGTTTGTAGAAATTCATACGTTTTGTAAAGCAGCACGCCCGTGTAAATAATTGTATATACTTTTTGTGTATATCCAGTTCTTAGTTTATTTGCAAAAATTCTTTGTGTAAAAACATTCTTTGATTCTTTCCAATCTTTTTGTGAAAAATTTGCATCATTCATTGTGCATAGCATAAGCATACCATTCATGTTCTTTTTGAGTGAGCTTGATGATTGAATCAGTCTAATAAAGTCTCAAATTGGAGCTTGGTTGGACCTTACCGCACCTAACTGCACTGGAACCTTATGGGAACTAGGTTTAAGGTACTTCAGGTCTATGCAGACTTAATTCTTTGAGAAATCAGGGCTGGGTTCAAGTCACCTCAGTGGACTAACTAGAACTTTTCGAGACACACGTACGACTCTTACCGACCGTGACCTAACTTGGACACTTGCACCCTTCACTTGGCTCAACTCAGTTGGAGTGGTGAGGGGGTTGGATTCGCCAGTCTGAGACGCACACGGGTGGAAACATTCGTCCTCGTCTAGGGAGGGAAGTGCACCCCAACCTGATTCAATAGCCATGAGGTCTAAAGACAGGAGATGTGGGTTGCGATAAAGCTTCAAAAGAGGGATAGTCTACTGGCTCAAGAGGAAAAACTCCTTATGTAAATGCTACTGTGAATAGTATGTTGAAAAAAAGAAAAAAATATATGGTCAGGCCTGTACAAAAATAAAATGCCTGCAAAGTATGTACAAAGTCAATAAGCAAGCTTGAGTTCCAAAGACAAATATGTGAGCCTGCAGCTGGATGACTTGACTACACTGGTCTTGCATCCCGGGATAGGTAGCTACAGTGGCTACCGTCCATTCTTCTCTTCACCCCCTCCTCTTGAGCTGGTTGCCACTTGAACTTAGAAGGGAATACCCTGCTCCTCGAGGAAAGAGCTGTTGGATTGGGGAATCATTGGGTTGACATTCTGGAGAAGTCGGCTCCTTTATCATTTCAGTTGGGGAGAGCCACTATCACTTACACCGTACAAGTCAGCTTCATAGTTATAAGGGTTTGTGTATGATGTAGACTAGTTCTGACCCGGCTATTGAGGTGGGTTGAACCGAGTTCTGTGACTATCGAAGGCTGTTGTATTTTAGAGCTGGTTCCCGACTAGGTTCCACACACATTCACACCCAAGGTCTGACAGGAGCTCCAAATTCAGATTTTGTAAGGACATGCATTGCACTGAAAGCACCCTTATTCACTATATCTTTCTTTTATTCTCCTTTTTCTTTTCTTTATTCTTTTTGTACTTATTGCATAAGTGTTTGCTAGGGACTAGCAAAGGCAAGTATAGGGGTGTGATGAATCTCCATTTCATCACCTTTATTCTATCATTTTGGCCTCAAAAACCCCAGCAAATGCATGTAAATAGCATCAAATTGTACATAATAGCATTCATTATTCATTGTATTTATTTTACATTAAATAAGGTTTTACTGCCAAAATTATAGAATAAAGAGGAGAAAAGAAAAAGGAATAAAATATTGTAAATATTTTATGACCCAAACCCCGAGACCAAGGCCAGCATGGTATTGGTCGACAAGGAATAAAGTAGGGGGAGATAAGGGCCAGTGTACAATAAATACCTCATTTATTCATGCATTTATTTATGCATTTTTTATACCTATTTTGTACATAATTATTTATTCATCAAATAAAGAAACTTTGTACATGAAAGTTGTAGATAATAATATGAATAAAAATGCAAAATTGAGTTTGTACAAAAATAATCCCCAGTGTACATTTTATACACAGAATAAAAAGCCAAAATCTCAACTTCACAGACCCATATCTTGCAAATAAAAACTCCAAATCACCCAAACTCACTTTAATTGTATATAGCATTCCATAAACTATTTAATAAAATTGGTTTCATGATTTTTGGAGTTCATATGCAGAAGTTAGGTTTTTGGCCCTCCTAATATATAGGACTGATTAAAATATTCATTTTATTCAATATTCATTATTTGTATAAATTCATATTTTTAGAATTTTGTAAATAATGTACATAATGCATACACATGAGAGAAGTTAAAGAAAACCAAAATTAATTTGTAAAATAAAATAAGTCTACAAATTCATATAAAAAATACCTATGCTATGTACCTATCTATAAATATAAAGGGTTTTAATCCTTGATTCTTTTGCTCTTTTATATTTTTATAATAATGTATACATTATAGATAACTCACTAAAAATACAAACCAAAATAAAAATCAAGAAAATATATTAAATGAATTAAGTGTATAAAATACATAGATAAAACACCTATAAGTATACCTACATACATCTATACCTATTTATTTAAAAATATACATAAACTTATAAAAATCAAACAAAAATATCTTTATACTCACAAAAATAAATTATAAATTTATAAAATAAGCCAATGAAATAATAAAAGAAAATAAACAAATTAAAAATAAAAATACATAAAAATACATGTAAATACATACAAATACACATTATTCAAATAAAACGATAATAAAACACCTCAAAAAATTCAATAAAAATCGTAAATAAATACTAGATGAAATAATACACATTTTTTATTTTATAAGAAAAAATTAATAAAATCGTTTAAAGGGTCAAATAATTCAATTTCTACTCAGATCCCATGTTTTATCTTCTAGCGGCTGGCGTGGACCAATCGCGTGCCGGCCTTCGTTGACCTCCGGTCAACTGCTCCCCCAGCCGCCCGATGTGACTTTGTGTGTCTCTTCGCCCATCTTCTCCCATTTTTCCCGGGCATGCTATCCATCAATCGAAGAAGCTTCCTGCACAAGAATTGTTCTCTAATCATCACTGAAGCCCGCCGATTCTTTGGATCAACCTAATACTCTTTAGATCATGCAATAATCGCCGGTCAATAAGGCTACTCGCCAATGTTTATAAATAACAAGCTCCACCTCCTTCCTCGAATTTGGCCACTTTTATTCCAACCTAAAGCCTAGATCTTGCTCCTGGATTGTTCCTCGTGACAGGGGGAGTAGCCCAGCGCCTTGACTTGGCCGGAGGAAGGAGATTTTTGTCGTGGCGGAGCTCCAGCGTCCGCCCTGCTCCTTGGAGGCTCCCAGGTATAAGAGCTGACCTTTTATGCATTTTTAATTAGTTTTCGGTCAGTTTTTCATTCCAGTCATTAGATTAGGTCTTAGTTAACTCCTGTAGTTTAAAAACCAAAATTTGAAGTTCACTGTAAACCCCACCGTATCCGACCACCCCGAGCATCCCATCTCGTTCCTCGTCGCCTTCTCCATCGTTTGATCATCGTGGACCAACCCAAGACCCTCAGTCTTGGCGAATCGGGACTCCTCCTCCGCCGTTCGCCGGAGTCCCTCCGCCCACCTTCACCTTGCACCACAGCTTCACAACCCCGGGTCGAGGAGAAAGCTCTCTCGCCCGCGGTTCTTCCTATGCAGTTATGTCGAAGAATAGAGCCCTTCTGGGCTTGCATTGAACCAGGAAGAGGTCCCTGGGGGTCATTTGCTTCATCGACTTCGACCGGACGTTTCAGACCCCCAGGAGCCATGAGACCACCATCAGTCGACGTGGGACGCTTCCAGCCACCTTCAGAACACCCCAGACGCGCCGGAGAACCATGGAGGAGCCCAAGCTCCTCGATCAAAGCTCGCCAGCCCCGAGCTTCTTCCCCGTTCTTCCAGGGGGCTTCAGCACCGTCGGATCAGGAGGCGAGCCCCAGATCAAAGGAGAGCCGTTCGATGAAGATCAGCCTCAACCATCAGATCAACCAGAAGCTTCTAATCTACACCCTTCATCGACGAATCGGCGTCGACCGTCCGATGGCTGCCACGTGGATAAGTGGCGCCTCCAGCGCCGCAGGATGAAAAGCTTTGTTTAGTGGTAAATTTCATATCAAGCCCATCTACTTTTTGTATTTATTATTTGATGCCAAAAATAAAAGTCTCAGTTGAAAATAAAACGTATATTTTGCAGAAGAGCCCCCGATGTTTTAAGATTTGCATTTTAGTCCTTCCGCGCCTCACGTGCAGCAACCACGTGAGGCGCGTGAAATTTTGCATCTAAACCCCGCCGGGTTTCTGTATTTATTAAATGGTCCTGAAAATAAAAGTTAAAGTGTATTTTTATTATGATTTTTGCATGTATGCCCCTGTGAACTATTTTATTTGCAAAAATACCCCTGCCAGGCCATTTAATTTTTGAATACTTTGTCTATTTATTTTGTGCCCCATATTAAATCGAAAAATCTTGTAAAAATAGACTTAAGCTCCTGTTTGGTCGTGCTTGAATGCCATATTTTTAGTTTTGCATTTTGTTTCATTTTTGCATTTATTAAAATTAAAAAACATGCCTTTTATCCACTGTCTAACTTATAAAATCCCAAAAAAATATGAAAATGCCGTGAAAAATTCCAAAAAAAAATTCCTTATGGTGTATTTTGACCTATATTAGTGTCAGTCCAAAAATCCCTAAAAATCTCAAGAGGAAAACCTTAAAAATTCAAAAATACCCAAAAACTTCAAAAAAATATTAAAAACCAAAGAAAAATCAGAAAAATATAAATTCAGGCCCTATTTATGCTATATTTTATTCTCGTTATTAGAAAATTAGTGTGGAAATTTTTTGAGGATGTTAGCTATTTTCAATATCTATTTTTGTGACAGTCAGTACTTAGTCCACTGTTTGCTATTATTTAGCTAGTTAAAAATACTAAAAATATTTTCAAAAATGCCCAAAAATCACAAAAACAGTAAAAAACCATGAAAATTCCAAAAAGACCCTTTTCCTGAATTTTTGACTATTTTTTGAGTATTTCTATAAATATTATAATACCCCTTAGTGTATATATATCTATATTTCAAAAAATATATAATATATATATCTAATTAATTGTATTTATATATCTATTAACCCTAATATACATATATAATATATATATATATTAACATATATGTATATCTTTTATTATACTTATAGATACCTATATATTATATGTATTATAAGCTATATACTTACCCTCTATGGGTATACATAATTAATATATTTATATTATATATATTTATATATATTACTTAATTATTATATTTTTAAAAAAGGAAAAAAAAAGAAAAAAATAATATCTAAAAATTCAAAACCCACTTCACACACAAGGATGATTCTGAGATACATGTAGGCTATGACATTTTGTATTGCTCTCTGTGGTTCGACCTCTACATACTTGTCACTGTACATTTTATGGTAGAGTAAATAAAGATAAATTCACATTTATTTTTGAGCTTGATTGTTGCATTCTTTGGTTGTGGGTTAATTGCTGATCAACCCGGGTGTTCCATGAGTGGTCGCCTCAGCGACAACACTTTTGATATTTTTCATGGCGACCCTTTTGGAATATCCATGTTATCAATGCCTCCTTTAGTCCTTTCTTCATAGCTAGCATGTACTCCACAGCCTTCAATAAGGGCATCTCAACAGTTAGATTGTCTAGTATTTCCACAACTCCAGGATCAGACAAAGCACTTTTTCTTTCTGCATTTTTTTTATTTTTGTATTGCATGAGGGAAAGGAATATGTACATCTCTAGCAGGAAAAACAGAGTTCTTACTTACATCAAAATCATCACCCATAGAATGTTTTACACCTGGATTACAAAAAGGAGTACACACTGTATCCTGACATGCTGGTAATGAGGGGCGAGCAAAAAGTATAGCGTCTGCTCCGTCGGCTGGCGAGGGATCGGCTGCTGCTGGCGGCTCCTCCAAGGCTGGCGCGGCTTCGCTTCGGCTGCAAGCTTCTTTTTGTTGTTTTTGATTTTGCTGATTTTTTTGTATTTTTGGCTGGGACTGATGGTATTGCACGACGGCTGGAATGGCTTCTCCTTCTTCTTCCTCCTCACCCGCCCCTGTAGCTGGCACGGCTGATGGGGAAGATGACGATCCACATGTTTCTTTATTTACCCCATTCTTGGTAGCAGGCGGAGGCAAGTCCCTACCGCTCCTGAGAGTAACAGCATTAGAATAAACAGTAATATCATTTTCAGACACGGACAGGACATCACATTCTACCTGCTCTTTCTTTTTGAAATTATTGGGGTTGTCCTCGACCTGAGCTGGAATAGTGGTTCTGGTGGCGGTCAGGTCATCAAGACTCTTGGTCATTTCCGCCAGCCCTTTGACGAGTTGGGCCAGGCAATCCATGGTAGGGTTCACAGGGGGTACCTCGGTGGGTTCAGCGTGCAGACCACGCTGTTGTTGCATGGATGGGTGCGGAGGTTATTGCTGGTGGTGCTGTGGTGGTGCAGGAAGTTGAAGCTGCTGATAAGAGGGAGGAGGATACTGTTGATAATGCTAAGGTGGAGCAGCCGCATACTGATGAAACGGTTGTGGGTGGCGGTATTGCGGCTGCTGATATGGCTGATTCTGCCTCCATTGATTTGTATATTGGGGAGGCTGATGATACTGCTGCGGTGGTTGAGAGGACTGTCCAAAACGACCACCCAGAGGTTGGTGGTATTGTCGGTTGGCAAGTGGCTGACCCTGAGGTTGTCCCATAGGACGGGTCGGCTGTGCTTCATTGGTCCATACCCCGTTCACTTCCTGAATCAGGGGTGGTGGTGGGAAGACTGGATCAGACCCTGAAAGAAACTCTGGTTGGTACACAACCATCTGCTGCTGCTGTTGGCCCTGGTTGGGCGCCTGCACATAGTACACGTGCTGGACTGCCGATGGCTGCTGGCTCGGGTGAGGCTGATGCTGCGGTTGCTGCTCGTCCTTCTTCTCAGCGGGAGCTTCTGATGGTGCTGCCGACTGAACAGAGTTGATGGTGCCCACCAACAATTCAAGGTGCTTGTTGATCTGATCAAGCTTGTCTAAATTCTGAGTCCTCTTCTCGATCACAGTGAGTTTCTCAAGGTCCTGTGATCGCTTCTCAATGATATCAACTTTAGAGAGATGGCCCCCGATGATACTGAGGTTGGAGCTCTCATCTCTCTCTGCTTCTCTGGACGCTGCCATGTGTACTTGTTTCTGGAGGATCTGGGGGTGCTTTTGGTAGGCCTTTGATGAAGAGAGGGCGGCCTCTCCTTCGGCCAATTCTTTGAATATTTGTCTGACCACGACTTCATCCTTGTTGAAGTACGAACCCCCACATGCTGCATCAACGAGCCTTTGGCTCTCGATGTTCAGTCCCCCAAAGAAGTGCTGGACCAAGATGGTCTTCGGAATCTCATGACGAGGACATTTCTCCTGCAGATCAGTGAACCTCTCTCATGCTTCGTGTACTGACTCGTGGACTCCTTGGGAGAAATTACTGATTCGGCCTCGCATCTGGTTGAGCCGATCGAGAGGGTAAAACTTATGCAGGAAAGCTGACTTCAGCTCCTCCCAGGTCGTCACAACCTTCCCCATATGATTGACCCAATAGAGGGCCTTGTCCTATAAGCTGAAGGGGAACATCATCATCTTGATAATGTCCAAAGAGACATTGGGATGGTGAGTGGTGCGGCAAGTGCATGAGAATTGCTGTAGGTGAATGTACGGCTCTTCACTGGTGTTGCCATGGAATGCAGGAAGAAGAGCAAGGAACTGGGGTTTCAGCTCAAAGTGAGCGTGTACCAGTGGGATGAGGATCCACTCGATCATCTGGCTGTCTCCCGGATTGTACGTTTCTTTTAGTGTAGGCTTTGGTGGTGGTATTATAGGTTCTTCATCATCAGGGTGACCACCACCTCCACCTCCACCTCCTCCTCTGCCTTTGCCTCCTCCTCCTCCTTCTGCTCGGTTCATCACATCGTTCAACATATCCTGAAATGCTGTCTGCACGAGTGATGAATCCACTTTTCATCATCTTTATTCTATCCTTTTGGCACCAAAAACCCTAGCAAATGCCTGTAAATAGCATTAAAATCATCATCTTATCATTCATGCATGTGCATCTAAATAGTGTATAAAATAGTGTAATTAAAGCCAAAATTATAGAATAAATAAAAGAAAAGAAAAAGAATAAAATATTGTAAATATTTTATGACCCGAAACCCCGAGACCTAGGCATCTTGATGACTAGGTCGACAAGGAATAAAGCAGGGGGAGATAAGGGCCATAAATACCAATAAAAATACCTTGTTATTTTATTCATTCTTTATTCATTTTGGGACCTATTTTTTATTCCACTTTTTATACATCAAATAAAGAAACTTTGTACATGAAAGTTGTAGATAATTTTATAAGTAAAAATACAAAATTGATTTCATAGAAAAATAATGTACAGATAAAAAGTTGAGGTCTGAATAAAAATCTAGAATCTCAACTTCCCAGACCCGTATCTCACAAATAAAAACTCCAAATGCATCAAACTCACCTTTAATTGTATATAGAATAAAATAATCTATTTAATGGTGGTAGTTTCGCATTTGGCGGAGCTACGGTTTGAAAGTTGAGTTTTGGACCCCTATTGTATAAGTGTACAGATTAAAATATTCAATTTATTATTTATTCACTATTTTTATATTCTTATATTTTTATAATGTTGTAGATATTAATTATAATAATTATGTGCATTAAAATTAGAATAAAAATGCAAAGAAAATACAAAATAAAAATACTTGTATGTAGAATACATAGGTATGCTACCTATATCCATACCTATACATTATACCCTTGTATTTTATTTTATACATCAGAAAAATAAAATAAAAATATATTTATGTATATGAAAATATTTTATAATTTTATAAAATAAGAAATAAAAATAATAAAATTAAAATCACAAATTAAAAATCAAATAGTCAAATATATAGATAATATACCTGTATAGGGGTATAATAGGTAACTTGTAAAAATAAACCTCATAAAAATAATTAAAAATCATAATAAAATAATTTATAAAAAAATAAACATTTTTCATTTTATAATTAAAAATCAATAAAATCATTATCTATTTTTTATAGATTTTAGAATGTATTTTTCCAGGGATTTTCCTGGTTGGTCCACGTGGACCAACCAGGTGACTAGGAAAGTTGACCCGCTGGTCAACTCTCCTGTCCTCTCCCTGCTGCGTGTCAGAGTGCATTTTGACCCGTTTTCTCGGTTTTTTCGAGGCTCGTACGCTCCTCGTTTCACTCCAAAGTCTTCTTGACTTTTGTTCATCATGCATCGAGGATGCTCGCCCATATCTTCTCTTGGGCTTTGGATCATCACATCGCTCGATGCAACTCGATTTGCGAGCCCTCTCAACCAAGTTTCAAAACCGACCCTCCAGTCCTCTCTTCTTCCTTGAACCAGTTTTGGGGAGCCTCTAACCTCCGAGTGCGGCAAGGTAGAAACTCTTGTGATAGGGGAGGATCCCAGGACCCTCGTCGAGGTGCGGCGGGGCTTGCCGGCCGCGTTCCAACCCCATCTCTGGCCTTGCGGCTGTGAGGTCCAAACCTTGGGCTTCCCAGCCCTTGAGGTATTTTTCTCTACATTTTTTTTGCTTTAATCTTCTTCTTATAGCAATAGTACTCTTTCCTACTATTTTTCTTCGAGTTACACCCAACCAATCACAACCAGCCCTCCCTCGCTGGAGTTCGCTCCGGCGAGTCCCATCTCGCCATTCCACCACCTTCCGTGCATCCCCTATCGCACTTACAAGCTGGCCGAGACATGCTCTCGAGCCCTTGGCATCTCGCAGGTACTGGACATTGACGCCTAACCACCTGGGGGGAGGTATCTCGAGCCACCGGAGAAGGACGCCGCCGCCGCCAGCGCGCCACCACCGCCCGCGCGCACCTGTGCAGAACAGAACGAGGGGGAGGGGGCAAGCTACAGCTGCCGTCCATTCCCCCCTCCCCTTTGATCAGGGCCGTCCGCGTCTGAGGGAAGCCCCACCGTCCGATCGTCTCTCATCAAAGAACATCCACGCGTGCCACGTGGATAAGTGGGGGATTTTGCACCCGCACCCCACAATTTTTGCGTAATTTCCAGAAGACCTTTAAGCTTTTATTTGCGTTTTAAGTATTTTGTAGAATTTACTAAAACCCCCCGGCATTTTTGTATTATTGCGTTTTTGTTCCCGCCAGGTCACGTGCACAATGCGCGTGACCTGGGCGTTTTTTCTTAGTAACCCTGTTGCTTTGGTTATTGACGTTTAGTACAAGAATTTTTAATATCAGTTGTAACTTTTGTGGAATTTTTGCTTATGTGCCATCCACGTTTTTTCATATTACACTCGTATCCTTGACAGGCGCGTATATAGCATGTGTGACCTGTGACTTTTACAATCAAGCCCTTGCGCCTTTTAGTTTTGTGATTTGGCCCAGACACTTTTTGATTAAGTTCAAATTTTTGTGGAAAATTGCGTGCTCAACCCCGGAGTTTTGTCTATTTGCATAAACGCCCCTGTCAGGCCCTTCACTTGTTCTTGCTTGCTCTATTTATTTAAGGCCTCATTTGAATCCCAAAAATTCTCAACTTTTGAACTTAAGCTCCTGGTAACTTATACTTCCACGCCATAATTTTAGTTTTTGATTTTATTTTATTTTTATATTTATAAAAAATCAAAAACATGCCTTTTGCCTACTGTCTAGTTTAGAAAATACCAAAAAAATATTAAAATACCTCGAAAAATTCCAAAAAAAAATTACCTAGTGTGTATTTTAACCTATTTTAGTGTCAGTCCAAAAATCATTAAAAATCTCAAAAGAAAAACCTTAAAAATTCAAAAATACTTAAAAACTTCAAAAAAATATATATAATCCTAGAAACTCCAAAAATCACAAACTCAGTTCCTGTTTGTTTTATATTGTATTATTTTTATTTAAAAAATAGTTTGCAAAAATTTTATGGCTGTTGTCTATTTTTAATTTCCATTTTGCTCACAGTTGTACACTGTTCACTGTTTTAGGTTATTTCAGTATTTAAAAATACCAAAAACACCTTAAAAATCCCCAAAAATCACAAAAATAGTAAAAAATCTTAAAAATACCAAAAACATTTTATTTCTGAATTTTTGGTTATTTTTGCATATTTTTATAAATACTTTATCTTGTCTTTTATTACATTGTTTTTAAATTCCAATATTGAAAAAGAAAAAAATATAAAATATAAAATTATAAAAATCAGAAAATTAAAACACAAAATAAAAAATCAAAAATTAAATAAAAAATTAAAAAATTAAAAACCCACAAAAAAACTTTGCTTGCTTGCTTAGTGTAGACACTTCACTCACATTCACTTGTGCACAATTATTTGAATTACCCTATTTGCTCCCTGTGTTCGAACTCTCTGCATACTTGTCCCTATACACCATTTGTGCAGAGTTAAAAATAAATTTTAACTCCACATTTATTTCTAATTGTTGATCTTTAGTGTGAGTTAATTGTTGACTTTAGTCCAGATTTCATTGTGAGTCGTCACAGCGACGGTTGTCTCCGCCTTGTGTGAGATACCATTTTAGACTCCGTGAATTTCAGATAAATCAAATGGCGCCGTTGCCGGGGAGCAACAACGCGTAGATCTCACTTTTGCCTTGTGTTTGTGATCATTTGTCTACCTTTGCGGCTTTTATTTCTGCTTGTTTTATTTTCCTTATTTTTGATATCTTTTGAATTGTCTAACCACTCTCCTTGTTTGGATTCCGTGCGAGGTACGCGGATCGAGGGAGGAGCCCCTCTTGGAGCACCTTGGCACCCACGTGAAGCGGCTTTAGCTTAGCACGAAGAAGGACTTGGAGGATTTTTGCAAGACAACTTCTTAGCATTTATTTTCTTGCATTGTATTTGTTTTGTAATTCGTAGTGAGAGAGAGACTATTTATTGTAATAATACAGGTACCCCCGGACATTTGGATTCGTGCGAGCCTAATTTCCAAGTGATTGTTCACTTGGGGGCCGCCGCGCTTTTCGCGGCTTTTTCGTGTTTTCTCGCATTCTTTTTATTTTGTTTTGTTTTTCGATTTTATTTATTTTGTGTGATTGAGCCCCTAGTTCTAGGATTGCTTGCGATAGACTAAGGCCAAACACCTAATATTTTGCATGTGCCTATAGCCACGTTTGGACTTAGTCAAATTTTTAAACAGTTGATCCTCACCTTCAATCTGTCATGCCGCGAGCTCTCCCTGCAAAGCGCTTTCTCCTAAACTCAAGTGTGTTGAGCAGAGGAGGGGTGAGCCTAGACCGGACTTTAGGCTTGAGGATTGGTGGTCAGCTTGTGGTTCTTCCCGCTAATAGCAATTTCTGAACATAGGGCGATTTCATCGGCTTGCATTTGCATATAGATAGGTTTCAATTCTGCTGAGCATCCTTGCATGTAGAGTGCTGGAGGCAAGGTGAGCATTTACCTTTAGCATTCATCATCGTTTTTGCCGCTTGCATTGCTTTTCTGACTCTCCCTCTGATTTTGTCAACCTAGGTACTCAAAGTAATTGACTCCCCGATAGGATCGTGTATTTCAGTTAAAATCCAAAAAAAAGTGATAATCCATAAAATTGGGACTGCTAATTTTACTTGACCCTAAAATCGATCAAAAGAAAAATCTTGTATTGGGGCGAGTAATCCCCTCATTGTCCTCATTTTTATTTGCTCGCGCACACACACTAAGGTTAGAGCCCAAAATCCCATTCAGCCCCTAAGTGTTTGCGCAATTTTGGACTTCTCACCTAACTCTAAAACAGACAAGATAAAAAGACCGCTCTTTGCGGTCTCTACCGAGTTGAGTAGGTGAATTGAGGGTTTGTATTATTTTCATTTTTGTCTGTGATTGTTTCGTGTGTGTGTCCTAGATCATCTCTACGCATTTGCGCCTTTTCTTCACTCTCTTGACTTGACCGTCATGCTCTCTCGATCATTTCCTTTTGATTTCGAGATGGATCCCAGGAGTACTTTTTATCCGGACTTTGCGGATTCCTCGCTCGCTCCAGCCGATCCACCTCCCTTTTATCAGGAGGAACCACCTCCTAATTTTTCTGATTTTTGTACATACCCGCCTCAGCCACAGTATCACGACTCGGACTTCTACCCACCTCCACCTGTGTATTATCCACCTCCACCTTCACATCCACCCGAGTCTGACCTGATGGAGCCACCTCCCTCGATCTCTATGAGTGATATCTTGACTCGGATGACAAAGCGCATTGATTTGATGAATGATGATATTGCTTTCTTGAGGAAGAATCAGATTAATGCTCCTTTCGTCGGGAATACGGCTTCACTTGTAGGTGATCATGGGAGCTTGCAATCGCCCAAAATACGAAAAAATGAGAAAATTTCAAAAACCCAAAAAGAGTTCGGGAGACACTTGGTTGATCAAGATTTTGAGGAGAGAGTCCACTTGCCAGAACCCTTGACCACACATCCATTCACACCTAGTCCCACCTTTGACCCCAAAGATGCCGCTGTACAAACTGCTCTTGGCATGCCTCGTGTATACGCTGATTCCGACTTCCTCCCTTGTATGGCGGAAGTCCAAAAAATCAAAAAAATGTTGATTGAACCCGAAGTGGTGGCTACTATTCATGAGATTATCCGTGCCCCACTTCAGCGGGCCATGACTGATTTATCTGCCCCTCTTCCCAAGAAGAGAATGCGGAGGAGCAGATCTGAGCGTCACATTCTGACCATGGCCACTGCCCTCGCCATCACACACCGTCCCATTCCCAAGAAGAAGAACACGGCTACACCTTTCATCACTTGCACCATCTCTGACTACACTTGTGATCGCACTCTCCAGGACGGCGGTGCATCTATTAGCATATTACCCTTCTCGCTGGTACAATCTCTTCACTTAGGGCCTCTAAAGAAAACCAGGATGATCGTTCAGTTTGCTGATGGATCTATCAAGAGGCCGAAGGGTATCCTTGGAAACGCCGTCATTTCTATTTAGGGCACGAGCCACCATGTTGACTTTGTCGTGTTGCCCATGGAGACCTCCACAGGGGAGCCGTCTCCAATCATCCTGGGACGACCATTCCTCGCCTCGGCGAGGGTCATTATTGACTATGGATCAGGAGAGGTTCGCTTCCGTCCTGTTAACAAAAGCGAAGTGTTGATCACCGCACCCACAGTTAATCAGAGACCTGCACCTGATGCACCTTCACCAATCATAGCTGACTCCGAGGCCTGTGACCGACCTGATGATACTAGAGATGCATCCTTAGCGACCGTTGATGAGACCCGACGGATCCCCCGAAAGGGGAGGAAATCAGAAAGCATGGACCTCACTGATCCTCCTCCTGGTGTGTGGCGATGTGTTGATGAGATCCAGAGTATTTATGTGATTGATCCATTTGAGCGGGGGGGCAGATACCAAGATTATTGAGGACGTTTATGAAGTTGCCCATTATTTTGAGAGACCTCATAAGGAAACGGGTGACCTAGGTAAGACTAGACGGGACGGACTTGGTTTGACTACTTCCACTGATATGTCCGTTCCTGGTCCTTCAAAGGTAAAGATGATCGAGGTCAGCTATGACGCGAACCTTCGCAATTTTTGGCCTCTTGATGAAAAAGACAAGGATTCAGGTGAGAGTCTTGAGGACGAACAGAGTTCGTATACTTCCACTGATGATTTCGTTCCTTTTGACTTTGACCTGGACGATTACTCGCAGGATGACTCCGATTACACTTCTTCCGAGAATGATGAGTTCGTCCCATTTCACTTTGACATCTGCGAGACTTCCAAGGCCGGACCTAGTCGTACTTCTTCCACTCATCCGTCTGTGCCTTCACACCATAGGACCACCAAGGGAGAACCTAGCCATACTACTTCCATTGACCAGTTCGTCCCTTTCAGATTCGATTCCACTGAGGGCCTTCACCGTGTCGACCCTGATCGGCTTCCGTCCGCTGTGGACCCCGATGTCGACTTGCATCACACTAGATCTATCCCTCAGCGGTCTCGCAAGAAGGTTAGCTTTCGACCTTCTTGATCATATGTACATCCACCTCTGTTGTACATTCTCCTTTGTTCACCTCTGTCTCTCCCGTTTTTGCTCGTCCATCCATTCTCGTGTTTGCCTTGCTTAGGACGCACTTTGTCCTACGTATAGGAGGGGTGGACGAGCCGAGTGTTCTTTCATCGTTTTGTGCCCTCACTTCTGTTGTTGCCTATACTTAGGGCTTCTTTTACCCTAAGTATAGGGGGAGTGATGTGTATATCCTCTGATCTATCCTTCCATCTTCAGATCTATTTTCTTCTTTTCTTCTTTTCTTCTTTTCATTTTCTATCTTCTTCATCTATCAAAAAGGTGCCGCCCTTGTAGACAGTTTTCCATACTTATGACGTACTTTGTCCTAAGTATAGGGGGGGTGCACCCCGAGTATTTCCATTCTTTGATCCTCTCCATTGTCTCCTCTTCTTGTCTATACTTAGGGATATCTTACCCTAAGTATAGGGGGAGACAATCTGAGTACGATCTGTTCATTCCCACCCTTGACCCTCCCTGCTTTGTGTACAGTCTTCTATACTTAGGATTAGTCGATCCTAAGTATAGGGGGGACGGTCGACTTCTCATTCATTGATTTATTCATTCTGTATTTATTCTTTAGACTTGTCTATACTTAGTACGAGTTATGTCTTCTCTTTTCTCTCCGATCTATGAGGGCATAGCTCAAGCTAAGTATAGGGGGTCGTATATGCTACGTATATACTTTAACCATAACTCGTACTTTCGTATTTTCCTAATAGTATGGCTAATTATTCTTTAAAATTCATTAAAACTCTTTAATAAAAAGATGTTATCATTCCTCAATTTTTTTTTGTATTTACTGATTAATAAATCAGGTGAAAATGTTCTTTGCAAAATGTTTGAAAAATAGTTTGAAAATCTTTGTAAACATCTATTGAAAACTATTTTGAAAATGTTTTGTTACATGTTTTCAACCTGTGTAAAAATGTGTGGTTTGTAAAATTTATTTTCTTTGTGTGAACTAAAATGTTTGAAAAATGATTTGCAAATGGTTTGAAAAATGGCTGCAAAAATATTTGAAAAATCTATATATACTGTTTTGAAAGCCTTTGCAAAATGATTTTCAAATGTGTGTACATGTTTGTAAAATGTTTGTAAAAACTATTTTGGACTATAGTTTTCAACAATTGTGTGAAAAGTTTGTGTCAAATAAGTTTGAGGAATACTTACATCTCACCAAAATCCACTATACATATGTATAAAACTGACCACTTACCCTTGCAAATTCTTAAAATCCACTTCTTGTATATATGAAGAAGCACTCCCGTGTACATATTTTTCACCTAGTTTTTAGCCAAAACTCTTTGTTTTCAAAAATCCCAAAAACATTTGCAAAATTAAAATCCAAAAACATTTGAAAAATCTTTTTGAAAAAGACAAAAAAAATTGCATCTGCATATGCATCATCTTTTCAAAAATCCAGAAAAAGTTCAAAATTTCGAAAATTGCATCACAAAAATATTTTCTGCATTGCATTGCATAGCATTCACATTTTTCTTATTGAGTTTGATAGTTGAACGAGTCTAAGTAAAATCCGAAGATTGGAGCTTGATTGGACCTTAAAATCTACCTAATAACAGGAACCTTATAGGAAATGGGTTTGAGGTACTTCAGGTCTAGTTGACTTAATTCTTTGAGGATCACGTGACTTGATTCAATGGATTCTTGACTGCCTAAGTAGAGTATTTCGGAGCACACGCACGACTCTTGTTGATAATGACCTAACTTGGACACATGCACCTTTCACATGGCTCAACTCAGTTGGAGTGGTAAGGGGATTGGATTTGCCGGTATGAGACGCACACAAGTGGAAACATTTGTCCTCCTCTAAGGTGGGAAGTGCACCCCAACCCGTCCAGTGATTAGGAAGTCTAAAGACAGGAGGCTGTGGGTTGCGATAAAGCTTCAAAAGAGTGATAGTCTACTGGCTCAAGAGGAAAAACTCCTTATGTAAATGCTGATGTATATAGTATTCAAAAAAAATGTTCAGGCATGTACAAAAATAAAAAGCCTGCAAGTATGTACAAATGTTGTAAAGTCAATAAGCAAGCTTGAGTTCCAAAGTCATATCATGTGAGCCTGCAGAAGGATGACTTGACTACACTGGTCTTGCATCCCAGGATAGGCAGCTACACTGGCTACCGTCCATTCTTTTCTTCACCCCCTCCTCTTGAGCTGGTTGCCACTTGAACTTAGAAGGGAATACCCCGCTCCTCGAGGATGGAGTCATTGGATTGGGGAATCATTGGGTTGTCGTACTGGAGAAGTCAGTTTCTTTGCCATTTCAGTTGAGAAGAGCCACCATCACTTACACTGTACAAGTCAGATTCATAGTCGTAAGAGTTTGCGTATGAGTTGAAGTATTTCTGACTTGGATATTGAGGAGACTTGGACAGAGTTTTGGGATTCTCAGGGACTGTTGGATTTCAAACTCGGTTCTCACTAAGGTTCCGCCCGCACTAAAATTTCAAAGGTCCGACTTAAGCTCCAAACTTTGATTTTGTGAAGACAAGTTTGATAATTGAACTAAATCTAAGTTCTTCTTTTTCTTTTCTTTCTTTTTCTTTTTGCACTTATTGCATAAGTGTTTGCTAGGGACTAGCAAAGGTAAAGTATAGGGGGACGATGAATCCACGTTTCATCATCTTTATTCAATCATTTTGGCACCAAAAACCCTAACAAATGCCTGTAAATAGCATTAAAATCATCATCTTAGCATTCATGCATGTGCATCTAAATAGTGTATAAAATAGTGTAATTAAAGCCAAAATTATAGAATAAATAAAAGAAAAGAAAAAGAATAAAATATTGTAAATATTTTATGACCCGAAACCCCGAGACCTAGGCATCTCGATGACTAGGTCGACTAGGAATAAAGTAGGGGGAGATAAGGGCCAAAAATACCAATAAAAATAACTTGTTATTTTATTCATTCTTTATTCATTTTGGGACCTATTTTTGATTCCACTTTTTATACATCAAATAAAGAAACTTTGTACATGAAAGTTGTAGATAATTTTATAAATAAAAATACAAAATTGATTTCACAGAAAATAATGTACAGATAAAAAGTTGTGGTCTGAATAAAAATCCAGAATCCCAACTTCCCAGACCCGTATCTCACAAATGAAAACTCCAAATGCATCAAACTCACCTTTAATTGTATATAGAATAAAATAAGCTATTTGATGGCGGTGGTTTCGCATTTGGCGGAGCTACGGTTTGAAAGTTGAGTTTTGGACCCCTATTGTATAAGTGTACAGATTAAAATATTCAATTTATTATTTATTCACTATTTTTATATTCTTATATTTTTATAATGTTGTAGATATTACTTATAATAATTATGTGCATTAAAATTAGAATAAAAATGCAAAGAAAATACAAAATAAAAATACTTGTATATAGAATACATAGGTATGCTACGTATATCCATACCTATACATTATACCCTTGTATTTTATTTTATACATCAGAAAAATAAAATAAAAATATATTTGTGTATATAAAAATATTTTATAATTTTATAAAATAAGAAATAAAAATAATAAAATTAAAATCACAAATTAAAAATCAAATAGTCAAATATATAGATAATATACCTATATAGGGGTATAATAGGTAACTTGTAAAAATAAACCTCATAAAAATAATTAAAAATCATAATAAAATAATTTATAAAAAATAAACATTTTTCATTTTATAATTAAAAATCAATAAAATCATTATCTATTTTTTATAGATTTTAGAAAGTATTTTTCCAGGGATTTTCCTGGTTGGTCCACGTGGACCAATCAGGTGACTAGGAAAGTTGACCCCCTGGTCAACTCTCCTGTCCTCTCCCTGCTGCGTGTCAGAGTGCATTTTGACCCGTTTTCTCGGTTTTTTCGAGGCTCGTACGCTCCTCGTTTCACTCCAAAGTCTTCTTGACTTTTGTTCATCATGCATCGAGGATGCTCGCCCATATCTTCTCTTGGGCTTTGGATCATCACGTCGCTCGATGCAACTCGATTTGCGAGCCCTCTCAAGCAAGTTTCAAAACCGACCCTCCAGCCCTCTCTTCTTCCTTGAACCGGTTTTGGGGAGCCTCTAACCTCCGAGTGCGGCTAGGTCAAAACTCCTGTGACAGGGGAGGATCCCAGGACCCTCGTCGAGGTGCGGCGGGGCTTGCCGGCCGCGTTCCAACCCCATCTCCGGCCTTGCGGCCGTGAGGTCCAAACCTTGGGCTTCCCAGCCCTTGAGTTATTTTTCTCTACATTTTTTTTGCTTTAATCTTCTCCTTATAGCAGTAGTACTCTTTCCTACTATTTTTCTTCGAGTTACACCCAGCCAATCACAACCAGCCCTCCCTCGCCGGAGTTCGCTCCGGCGAGTCCCATCTCGCCAGTCCACCACCTTTCGCGCATCCCCCATCGCACTTACAAGATGGACGAGACGTGCTCTCGAGCCCTTGGCATCTCGTAGGTACTGGACATTGACGCCTAACCACCTTGGGGGAGGTATCTTGAGCCGCCGGAGAAGGACGCCGCCGCCGCCCGCGCGCCACCGCCGCCCGCGCGCACCTGTGCAGAACAGAACGAGGGGGAGGGAGCAAGCTACAGCTGCCGTCCATTCCCCCCTCCCCTTTGATTTAGGGCCGTCCGCGTCTGAGGGAAGCCCCACCGTCTGATCGTCTCTCATCAAAGAACATCCACGCGTGCCACGTGGATAAGTGGGGGATTTTGCACCCGCGCCCCACGGTTTTTGCGTAATTTCCAGAAGACCTTTAAGCTTTTATTTGCGTTTTAAGTATTTTGTAGAATTTACTAAACCCCCTTGGCAGTTTTGTATTATTGCGTTTTTGTTCCCGCCAGGTCACGTGCACAGTGCGCGTGACCTGGGCGTTTTTGCTTAGTAACCATGATGCTTTGGTTATTGACGTTTAGTACAAGAATTTTTAATATCAGTTGTAACTTTTGTGGAATTTTGCTTATGTGCCATCCACGTTTTTACATATTACACTCGTATCCTTGACAGGCGCGCGTACAGCATGTGTGACCTGTGACTTTTACAATCAAGCCCTTGTGCCTTTTAGTTTTGTGATTTGGCCCAGACACTTTTTGATTA
Organism: Ottelia alismoides; assembly: GCA_037367405.1. Classification (NCBI taxonomy): domain Eukaryota; kingdom Viridiplantae; phylum Streptophyta; class Magnoliopsida; order Alismatales; family Hydrocharitaceae; genus Ottelia; species Ottelia alismoides. The sequence continues at coordinate 502,484 of JAZKJV010011865.1, forward strand.
AGTTCATTTTTTTGTGGAAAATTGCGTGCTCAACCCCGGAGTTTTGTCTATTTGCATAAATGCCCCTGCCAGGCCCTTCACTTATTCTTGCTTGCTCTATTTATTTAAAGCCTCATTTGAATCCCAAAAATTCTCAACTTTTGAACTTAAGCTCCTGGTAACTTATACTTCCACGCCATAATTTTAGTTTTTGATTTTATTTTATTTTTATATTTATTAAAAATCAAAAACATGCTTTTTGCCTACTGTCTAGTTTAGAAAATACCAAAAAAATATTAAAATACCTCGAAAAATTCCAAAAAATTACCTAGTGTGTATTTTAACCTATTTTAGTGTCAATCCAAAAATCACTAAAAATCTCAAAAGAAAAACCCTAAAAATTCAAAAATACTTAAAAACTTCAAAAAAATATATAAAATCCTAAAAAACTCCAAAAATCACAAACTTAGTTCCTGTTTGTTTTATATTGTATCATTTTTATTTGAAAAATAGTTTGCAAAAATTTTGTGAAAACTGTTGTATATTTTTAATTTCCATTTTGCTCACAACCAGTACATTGTTCACTGTTTTAGTTTATTTCAGTATTTAAAAATACCAAAAACACCTTGAAAAATCCCCAAAAATTACAAAAACAGTAAAAAATCTTAAAAATACCAAAAACATTTTATTTCTGAATTTTTGATTATTTTTGCATATTTTTATAAATACTTTATCTTGTCTTTTATTACATTGTTTTTAAATTCCAATATTGAAAAAGAAAAAAATATAAAATATAAAATTATAAAAATCAGAAAATATAAAATCAAAATACAAAATCAAAAATTAAATAAAAAATAAAAAAATTAAACATTAAAAACCCACAAAAAAACTTTGCTTGCTTGCTTAGTGTAGACACTTCACTCACATTCACTTGTGCACAATTATTTGAATTACCCTGTTTGCTCCATGTGTTCAAACTCTCTGCATACTTGTCCCTATACACCATTTGTGCAGAGTTAAAAATAAATTTTAACTCCACATTTATTTCTAGTTGTTGATCTTTAGTGTGGGTTAATTGTTGACTTTAGTCCAGATTTCATTGTGAGTCGTCACAGCGACGGTTGTCTCCGCCTTGTGTGAGATATCATTTTAGACTTCGTGAATTTCGGCTAAATCAGCGAGGGCCTGCTCGGTCAGCTGCTGTTGGATGGCCTGGATAGACGCCAACAGTTGTGCATTAACTTGATTCTGGTCTGGCATCTGTCCTTCTGGTTGGGGTGGCTGCTGACCCTTGTCCTTTCCTTGGGGAGCCATGTCGGGTTCTGAGTCGGACGAAATAAACTCCAGAGTAGTCTCCAGTGCTAGCTCTGTCTTCTATCTGTAGAATGAGAGAGTCCTGATCTGACCACTTGCAATAGTGTTCAGCTGTCATGATGAAGCTGGAATTCAAGTCAACCCCAGCGTGTTGTGAACGGAAAAGGATGTGGACTGTAATCGACTTCCATTCACAACGGCGAAGGCGGGACAAAAGTGATTCCAGTTTATTGGGTGGCCAAGAGAAAGGTAGGAAAACGAGGAGTCTGGAGATCGATCCGCAAAAGTCCGGATCGGGTTCTCGGGAATCACCTTGAATTTATTGGCGGAGTTGAGTCCATGGAATCGATGTGGGTGTCGGCGGGGTCCCGACGGAAACCATCCATAGATCAACTTCGCAAAGCACCAGAGAGGATCGGATGTTGGAAGAAGGTTACGATGGTCAACGAGGAATAAAAAGGAGTGCAAAACAGTAGAATGGCTCGGCTGAGCGGGGTGGTCAAAGGAGATGACACAACAAAATTTACGCAAAGACGCGGGACTTGGTCTTTGAACCTTAATCTAGATCCATACAAACGCAATACAACATTGGTTTCACCAACTCACGTCATGTGAAGCCGTAAAGGTTCGGCTATTTATTATCTTGTCAAGTTTTAGAGTTGTTATTTCAGGCATATCTTGTAACAAGTCCTTAGTACGCTACCATATAGGAGAGAGAGTACTACCAGAAGAGTATCCCGTACTTGTCCTCCTCCTGTGTAACCTGTAGTCTGTACTTTTTGAGGTCCTTGTAACCCTTCCTGGATCCCTACTCAACCAAAGAAAGAGAGAGAGGAAGCCGATAGGCGAAACCAATACTTCGGTTCTCGCTCGCAACGGAATCACCCGTGTGCGTGCAAGAACCTACTCGGACGCAGGACGATGAGATAGACACCCCCGTGAAGGCGTGGCCTATGCTCGATACTTCGGACAGGGTCGATGCTCTACACAACAGAGAGTCATCATTGGTGACCAAGTCCTACTCGCCTACGTACGATATAAGCGTTATTACTTTGGAAATCCAGGCGATACACAAGGCAGTTGCAGATTGGGTTTTTGGCTCTAATCCTTAGGGGGTCGCACTCGCTCAAGGGAGTAGGGTTTTGGTCCCCCTCCAAGGTACCTGAAAACAATGAGGGCTTTATGAACCCGGTACAATGGTAGTCCATTACGGATTTTAATTAAGTTCAAAGTTTATTTAGCAGTCCCCTTGTTTTAATTTTTTGGATTTTCACTTTTTTTGAGTCTGTTTTCATACCAGCGCCTAACGTTTTGTAGATTTTCATTTAAGTCCTAAGTGCTCAAAATCAGAGGGATATAGCGGAAAAGCCGTGCAAGTGGTTCCATGATGGAAATCTCACCATTGAACCGAATGATGCATGCTGAGTTAGAAGACTTACAGTGCATCCCAGCTCTCTCCATGCGGTATGCAAAACATAATTTTTAAACCTATCTACATGTCGGTATGCAAGGCACAAAATCGCCCTAAACATTAGTTGCTATTAACGTGAAGAACCATAAGTCGCTCATTCATCTTTAGCCTGAAAAGTCCGGTCTTGGCTCACCCCTCCTCTACTCAACACACTTGAGTTAGGAGATAACGCTTTATGGGGCTTGCTGTGGCACAAGGGCTAAGAGACAAATGAACGGCTTATTTAAGTTTGACTATATCCATACGAAGTATACTATAGGAACATGCATTCTTATTAATGTTTGGACCTATCTACCGAGTCAAGCAACCTCTATCTAGGGCTCCAAGTACACAAAACAAAGTAAAATAAAGGCGGTAAGCTCAAAACTTCGGGAAACAAAGAAAAGAAAGCGGTGGAAAACTCGAAAAACAACGATGAGGCCCCCAGGTGAACAATCACCTGGGCACTGGACCTCATTGTGAAGAGTAGAGTCCTGTTAATTATTACATGCCAAAATTGTCTCTCTATCACAATAAATTACAAAAATAATCCTAATTGCTCTAGACCTGTCTAATTCCCATCTCCTTGCATCCTTGGTGCTCTCTCCAGTTGGTCATGAAGTGAAGACCAACCTCCTCCAAGCTCGGCTGCCTTGGCTTCCTAAGAAACCATCCTCGCGTGGCGGGCCCTCGCAACAAAGTCACAAAAAGATTGAATTAGTATAGGCTTAATCAATAAAATAAAGCAGATAGGAATTAATCACAATAAATAAATAAATCAAGCATGGTGATCAATTGCAAAAGAAACAGCTGCTCACAAAATTAATGATAAATCAATTTCTAAACAAGAATGACAAAATATAATCGGCTACGCTCATTGCTCCCCGGCAACGGCACCATCTGATGGCCAAGATTTTCTATCGGTCTTGCATTCCACACAAAGCGGGAATGCAGTCGTTGAGGCGACCGACAAAAGACCTCGATCAATCAGCAATCAACCCACAATAAAAGAATAAATCAACTAAGTCCCAAAATTTGTGAATTAACATTTAACTCTACCACAAAATGTATAGTGAATAAGCATGTAGAGGTCGAACCACAGAGAGCAATACAAAAATTAAGTAGCCTACAGTGCCCATATACAACAGAGTCATCCTTGCATGAATCCTATTTTTGTGGGTTTTTGGGGGTTTTATAATTATATATTTTTTAATTTTGTATTTTGAATTTTCATTTTCTGATTTTATATTTTAAATTATATATATATTTATATTTATATTTTTTCAATATTGGAATATATAAACTCCATAGTAAAAGAGGCGCTAAAATATGTATAAAAATATGCAAAAATAGTCAAAAATTCAAAAATAAAATATTTTTGTTCTTTTTATAAATTTTTACTGTTTTGTGATTTTTGGATATTTTTCAGAATGTTTTTGACATTTTTTAAAAAAAAATAAAATAATAGAAAACAAGGACTTAAGCTACTGGACAACATTGAAATGAGGTTTAAAAATAGAAAATGATCTCCAAAAATCCTCAAATCAATTTTAAATGATAGATAATTAAAGAAGGAAACTACATGAACTTAATTTGTATTTTTAGGCTTTTTCTAGGATTTTTTAGATTTTTATGTAGTTTTTAAGGGTTTTCTTATTTTTAAAGTTTTTGTTTTGAATTTTTTAGTGATTTTTGGAGTGACACTAAAGTAGGATAAAATAGACATCATGTAATTTTTTGGAATTTTTCTAGGTGTTTTACTATTTTTTGGTATTTTCTAAGCTAGACAGTAGATAATATGCATGTTTTTTATTTTTAATAAATATTAAAATGCAACAAATATAAAATGCAAAATTATGGCGTGAAAGTGCAAGTGAACAGGAGCTTGGCATGATTTTTGTGGAATTTTCAAGTTAATATGATGCATTACAAAAATGGAGCAAGCAATCAAAAATATATAGCCTAGCAGGGGCATTTTTGCAAATAAAAACAAAGGCAGGGGCTACAGTGCAAGAACACCAAAATATATGAACGTATTCTGCAATTTTAAGGACTAAAACCAAATAAGCAACCCGCCAGGGCCCCCTTGCAATTTGACCATCACGTAGGACTACACGTGATCCGAACCGTAGGGACCAAAATGTAATATTAACAAAGTTTGGGGTCCTGGTTGCAATTTTCACAAAAATAATATACTTGAAATTTTATTTTATGGACTAAAGATAAATATACAAACATACGGGGGGGCTTGTGCAATTTAACCACCTCACGTGGGACGGCACATGAGATGACGTGGACTGGACCTAAAAGTAATATCACAAACATACAGGGCGGGTCCATGCAAAATGTCTACAATAAAATGAACTTTGACTTTTATTTACAAGACTAGACAATAAATACAAAAATACTGGGGTTAAGATATGCAAATTACCCATAAGTGCGCGATGGTGGACGGTGATGATGATTTCACTTGGATACGCGTCGCGCATCCAACAGCCGGTACTGCTTCGCCGATGAAGGGCTGAGATGAGATCAGCCGAGCTGATCTGACGGTGATGGCGACGCTTCATCTGACAGCTCTGATGGAATCTGGGGGTGCCATCCTGATTGGACGGCGATGGAGCCTCCTGGAAGAACAGGGAAGAAGCTCGCGCGAGGCGAGCTTCGGGAGCACGGGCTCCTCCGGGCTTCTCCCTCGCGTCTGAGGTGTTCTGGTCGTAGATGGAGGCGTCCCGCTTCTGCTAGTGGTCTTGGCATGGCTCCTGGAGGTCCAAGGAGCCCAGGCGAGGTCGATGAAGGTCGGGACCTCCAGGAGCCTCTTCCTGGATCGAATAGAGTCCAAAGGGGCTCATTGCGTCATTGGACCTGCATAGGAAGAACCAGGGGAACGAGGGCTATCTCCTCGACCCTGGGTTTTGAAGCTTTGGTGCAACATGAGGTGAGGCGGAGGAGCTCCGACGATAGGCAGAGGTGGAGCTCCGATTCGCAAGGACTGGGGGTCCTTGGTTGAACAAAAATGATCGGGAGATGGAGCATGCGATGGGGAACGAAGTGAGGTGAAGATGATGGTCGGAAACAGTGGATGTCACGGTGAAGAGTTCGCCAGAGCAGAGCTCCGACGAACTTCAATTTCGCTATTTTACGATGCTCTACTGATCAAAAGGCTAAACTAAGCACGGGAAGGAAAAGTTGGAATTAAAATCTACCTAAAAAGCAAGAAAGAACAGCTCTTATACCTGGGGGCCGCCAGGGAGCAGGACGGACACCGGAGCTCCGCCGCGACAAAATTGATCCCTCCTCCGGCCGATTCGAGTCGTTGAAATGCTCCCCCTGTCACGAGGAACCTCCCAGGAACAAATTCGAGGCTTTTGGGTGGATGTAAATTGGCCAAATTTGTGGAGGAGGTCGAGGGCTCTTATTTATAGACATTCTGGGAGGCCTACTTGGCCCGCATATTCCGGCGAGTATAATGATCATTTTCTCGATCCAACAAGCATGTGTGATAGATGGATGATCCCTCTACAAATCTCGTGAAGGCGACGAGCGAGAATAAGGGACGAGACGCCCGGAAAAAATGGCGCAAGTCATGGAAACAGCAAGGTTCAGAGGCGCCAGGTCCCGATTGGACAGTTGACCAGAGGTCAACGAAGGCTGGCTCCTCATTGGTCCACATCGGCCGCAAACGGACAAAATAGGGAGACTTAATTGAAAATGATTTATTTAACATAATAAATGATTTTATTAGAATTTGCTTATAAAATGAAAAATGTGTATTAATTCATGTAGTATTTATTTATGATTTTTAGTTAATTTTTTTGATGTATTTTATTATGGTTTTATTTTAATAATGTATTTATGCATGTATTTACATGTATTTTGTATATTTTATTTTTATTTTGTTTATTTTATTTTATTATTTTATTTTCTTATTTTATAAATTTATAACTTATTTTTGTGAGTGTAGATATATTTTTATTTAATTTTTATGAGTTTATTTACATATTTAAATAAATAGGTATATGTAGGTATACTTATAGGTATTTTACCTATATATTATATATACTTTATTTATTTAATGTATTTTCTTTATTTTTATTTTGGATTTGTATTTTTAAGAAATTAGATGTAATATTTACAATTTAATAAAAATATGAAAGAATAAAATAATAATAGAATGTGTTCCCCTTTTATTCATGTATATACTTATCATAGGTATTTTGCCTATATCTTGCATAGACTTATTTTATTTTACAAATTCTTTTCGGTTTTATTCTAATTTCAATATGTACATGTATTATATACATTATTTACAAAATTCTAAAAATATAATTTTGTAACAATAATAGACAATGAATAAATTGAATATTTTAATCAGGCAGATTGTACAATGAAGGCCAAAAACCTAACTTTCACAGATGAACTCCAAAAATTATGAAACCAATTTTATTAAATAGTTCTTGAAAAGCTATATACAATTAAAGGTGATTTTGGGTGATTTTGAGTTTTTATTTGCAAGATATGGGTCTGTGAAGTTGAGATTTTGGCTTTATTCTGTGTATAAAATGTACATTGTGCATTATTTTTGTTCAAACTCAATTTTGTATTTTTATTGACATTATTATCTACAACTTTCATGTACAAAGTTTCTCTATTTGATGAATGATGAATTATATACAAAATAAGTATAAAAAATGCTTAAACAAATGAATAAATAAATAAGGTATTTATTATACTGTTGGCCCTTATCTCCCCCTACTTTATTCCTTGTCGACCAATTCCATGCTGGCTTTGGTCTAGGAGTTCGGGTCATAAAATATTTGCAATATTTTATTCCTTTTTCTTTTCTTCTCTTTATTCTATATTTTTGGCATTAAAAACCTTATTCTATGTACAATGAATGCAACAAATAATGAATGCTTTTATAGACAAATTAATGCTATTTTCATGCATTTGCTGGGGTTTTTAAGGCCAAAATGATAGAACAAAGGTGATGAAATGGAGATTCATCACATATGGATTTGGGTGGGTTAATAATGAATCCACGATTCATCGCCTTTATTCTTTTATTTTAGCATCATTTCCTTAGTCAAATACCTGTAAATACCCATTAATTCCATAAAATTACCATTTTGCATGCATTTGTTAAAATTGCATTTTTAACACTTTTTGTGCATAAATAAAAGAATAAAGAAGAAAAGAAAAAGAAAAGGAAGTATTTATGCAATAAATACAGACCGACCCGAACCCTGAGAGAAGGTCATGACTTGACCTGATCGACCAGGAATAAAGTAGGGGGAGATAGGGTCTTCTGTCAGAAAAATCAAAAATATCTTATAAATATCTCTCTTTGTATATTTGTACAAAACTTGTATTATTTTATTTGTGGATAATTTGACCTCAAATTATTTATTTATGTAAATAAAAGTTGTAAATAAAATGTGTTGTAAATAATAAAAATATTTGTAAAATAAAATATTCTATATATTACAAATAATTACACCCAAAAAAAGTCGCAATGCGATAATTGAAAAATCAATCCCGGCTCCATACGAGCTCAAATTGAACCAAACTCACTTCCATCATACTTTAAATTAAATTATCTTTTAAATGGTTGTGGTTTCGTATTTTTTGGAGTTACGGTTAAAAAGTCAGTTTACCCATATACTTATTGTATAAATTCATATTTATTTTTATACATAATATATATAATTGTAATATTATTTTCATTAAAAATAAAAATTTAAAAAATAAATCTTTTATGAAAAATTATTTGCTTATTTACATCTATGTATATTGTATTACATGTGTATAATACTTGTATATAATTAACTTCCTTTTATAAAATTCACCAAAAAAATTATTTATCTAACTTCAATTAATTAATTTAATGTAATTACGAATTTTGTATTTATATTTAATTATTTAATTCATTTATTTGATTTAATAACTTGCCTTGTATATATGATTTTATTCCACACCATATTTGGCCACCATTATGGTGGTTAATTGATTTCCATAAATTACTTTATTTATTTATTTAATTTAAATCTGAATTTCGAAATTAATTAATTAATTAATTAATTAATTTAATCAACCCATGATCACCTTCCTTTTTTGTACATACTTTCCTCTTTTGTTTTTCTTCTCTTTTTAATGGGCTCCTCCTCCCTCATTCACACTTGATCGATTTTTGGTGGAGAGGAGCCCGATTTCTGAGAGGTTTCTTGTTGAAGAGGGGCCTAACCTCCGATTCGGTCGGTGACAGCGATTTGAGCTTCGTCGAGGCCATCATGGCATGTCCGAACCCCGAGGTGAGATCCACTTTATTTCCCGTCTTTTGCTTAGATAAATCGTAGATTTCATTTTTGCGTAGAAGTAGTGAGTAGTTTTAGATTAAAAATCCCAAAATTTCCGCCACACATTTTCACGTCCGAAACCGATTTTTCATCTCATTTTTGTATCCCTCCATCTTCACGTTCTATCTCACGCAATCTTCCACCTCCGACCACGTACGGTGGTCGGAGACTCGGATTCATCCCTCACATATCCACCGGATCCCCATCCATACCTCCTATTATTGTGCATAAATAAAAAAGATAGAAATTCATATAAGTGTTTTTCTTGTTCATCTCACATGTTTTTGCAGGGAAAACTTAAAAAAAATAATAAAACTTTCGTTTTTATCTTCCCTCTAACATTTGTTTTGCAGGTAAAATAAAAAAAATACAGGTTATATACACAGTTGGATTTTTTTTATTTTATTCATTTTTTTTATTTTTGTGATGCATATACTCCTCAAATTTATTACAATTTTAAAAACTATAGTCCAAAATAATTTCACATAATTTTACAAACATTTACACAAATTTGAAAACTATTTTGCAAACATTTTTCAGACAGTATATATAGATTTTCAAAATAATTTTTCACACAATTTTTCCAAACATTTGCAAATAGTTTTTACAAAATAATTTTATCACACAAAAAGAAAAATTTTTACAAACCACAATATTTTTACAAAGGTTGAAAATATTTTTCAAAATTTTTCAAATAGTTTTCAAAAGATTTTTCAAATAGGTTTTCAAATAGTTTTCAAAAGATTTTTCAAATAGGTTTTCAAACTACTTTCAAAATACTTTTCAAAATATTTTAACCTGATTTATTAATCAGTATATACAAAAAAAAATTGAGGAAATATTTGCATATTTTCTTTTTTTTCTTTTTTAGTTAGTAAGTTAGTTAGTTTTTTTTAGTATTTACACGGTATTTTAGCCATATTAAAGATATGAAAGTTCATATACACGAGATGATTTATTCAGAATGGCGCTGTTGCCGGGGAGCACGGCTTTGTAGTCATTTTTCTATTTTTGTCTCTCTATATTATAATTGTTTTCTGACCTTCTCTCTCTAATTTTGTGCGAGGTACTGCTTGACGACTTGAAGTTTACTTTTTGAGGATCCACACAGGAGGAAGAGCAGGGAATTGAAGAAAAATTTTCATTTTATTTGAGAGAACAATTTGTCTTGTAATAGTTTAGGAACTTTTCAACTTTGGACTTGGACACTTTTCTCGGGGTCTGTTTCGTCAAGTGTCGGTGCACTTGGGGGACCTCACCGTTGTTTTTCTCGGTTTTGTTTTCTCGTTTTTTTATTATTTTTGATTCATGCAGAATTTGGCTCATAAACTTAGGATTTTTATTTTGATTGTGACGTAATTAATTAAGGTCCCAGCCTAATTATTTGCCTGCACCTATAGATCGATAACTGGACTTAATTAATTAAATCACAAAGAAAAAGCTAATTTAAGTTACTTGAGAGGTCATGTGCCGCTAGAGGCCGTATACAACGCTGGTAGGATCCGTTGTGGCGGACACCGATCGGCATCAGAGACCGGACTCTGACCTCTCTTGTTGACTTATTAGTTATTGTGCTTCACGCGTAGAAATCTTTCACCTAAGGCCGTTTTCTTCGTGCATCATATAGTTAGTTTACATTCTGTTTTTAAATTATGCGCGGACCATATTGCATGTAGAGTGCTGGAGTAAGGTACACATTTTATATCTCTGCATGCATCATCGTGTTTGACCGTGCATTGGCTTTTTCGACTTCCTCCCCCTGTTTTCGACTCAAATTATTCAAAGAGGAAATCAAAAAGCTCGTTAGACGTTTATTTTTGAAAAATTCAAAAAAAATAGAAAATCAAAAATTAAAAAAATTTGGGACTGCTAATTGAACTCGACCATTAAAATCAAACGTAATTGAATCATATCATTGTATTGGGAGAGCAACCCCCTCATTGTTTGCGTTTTTAATTGCTCGCGTACACACTAAGGAGTAGTGTCCAAATCTTATTCAAGCCTCCTAAGTGTTTGTACAACTTTATTTTATCACCTAACTCTTAAAATTGAAAAGATAAAGACCAAATCTCACGGTCAGATTTGTGTTGAGTTGGTGAATTGGGGGTTTGCCTTACGTTTGTATGTCTTTGGTGTGAGTCGGTTACGATCATTCTTCTATCATTAGCAGTCACCTTCTGTCTCTATCCCACCCTCCCTCCCTTCTATCTCTCTCTTCGTTCCTGCCTTCTCTTTCGTTTACTCCCTTATATCCCTCCCTCCCTCCCTTCATTTTCCTCGCTTCATGATGGGTCGCTTTCCATTCCAGCCGAATTTTACGGCTTCTTCAATTCATGCCCATCATGCCCGCCCACTCCCTTGGGAGGTCGGAACCCCGTCTGATTTCCCATCTTCTCCCTACCCATCCTCCTATTCGGGACATGCTGTGAGTGACACCCGAAGAGACCAGATTGACCATATACGAGACACGGGTGCTCACCTTGCTGAGATGAGAGTGCATCCCATAGGCAATTATATGGCGCAATTGCGTGATTTAGATGACTTCTATTCTGGGATATTGGATGAGTACATAGATCAGGAAGCCCAGTCCGCTTCTACCTTGAGACCCTTTGTTCTGGATTTAGAGTTAATTGATCTATTGCCCAAATTTTTAGGGGAAGTGCACGAGGAACCATATTTGCATATCGATGAATTTGAGGATATTTGTAGATCACGATCATATCCGGATATCACTTCTGAGGAAATGATGTTGATTACCTTCCCATTTACACTTCAGAGTAGAGCCAAGAGTTGGCATAGGTGATTGGGAAGGAAGATTACTACATGGGGAGATTTACGATCATTATTTTTGCAGAAATTTTACCCCCAGCGTAGAGCAGAGATGGTACGATCTTGTATTCGTGATTTTTCAGTTAACCCCCAGAAGACATTGATAGATTCATGGTTGAGGTTACGAGAATTTGTGAGGCGATTTCCGGATCATGGATTTTCAATGACTGACCTTATCCATATCGCCGTGAGGGGGAGGACCGCAGAGCAGATTTCATATGTCATTACCTCGTGTAGTGGTTTACACCACTATCCCGACTTGGATTTAGTTGCGACCATCTTGGATACACTTTCTGATCTTACATATTCACGCGATGATGTATTTGGGACAACACATGAGGGAGAGGTGACAACTGTTGAGTGTGCGATATATAATGCTGATCTTGACATCACACACCGATCAAAGGATATGGATGCTACTACTTCTCAACTGATGGATGTGTCGCCTATTTTTGTGAGTTCCTAGAACCGGACATTGGTTGAGAACCAAATGGATATACAGTCAGATTTTGAGCCAGTCCCGCTCTTTCACGTAGAAGATTCTTCGATTCTAGATCTGCTAGGATCCCAAGAGATAGAGGAGGAACCCACATCTCAACCATCCTTTGAATCTTTCCAGTATCCATATGCCGTTGATTCAGTGTCTTGTCTTCAGGAGATCTTCTCAAATTCAGAGATATACTTGGATTCATCTCAGCAATGAGAGCTTGATGAGGGACCGATTTTAGATTTTACAGACCTTGATAGTCCCGTATTTGAGCCTTATATCCTCCCATTTGATGAGGTCGATATATTTTTGGAGGACCTGATTTTTGACAGCATTGATCCCAAGTTCCCTGATGATTCGGCATTACTCCCCGAGGGTTATTTGCGGGAGGATGCCATGGACCATATAAACTCGATTTCACTTTCTGGGAGTGTATCCGATCTGACGGATCACGAGACTGAGTATTTTGATATTTCTGATAATGAGTTTGAGGATTCTTTCCTCGACGACCCTCGCGAGGATGACCCGATCTTTGAGGTATTCGATGACTTCACTGATTTTTCTACATTATATACATCGGATGTCAGCCTTTATAGCGAGTCTCCTGATCATGACCTTCCATATCTATTCGAGACGGTGATTAACGTGGAAGATTCCCTGATAGATCCTTCTTTCTCCACGTTTGACTTCTCCAGCTCTACCCTTTCACTCCATATAGATCTTGAGCCGACGATTTCTTTTGTCCTACCGGAGCCCGATTTTATCTTCTCACATCTTGACCCGGTAGCAAACACCCGCCTGATTGTTTATCTGGGTGTTATCATTTACTCTGTTGATCTCGTTGTTGTTCTCCCATCGAGACTGCAATGACAGCACGGTATTCGCCTGACAGATGCCGTCCTGAACCTCGATATGGCGTTATCCTAACATTTGCGCCCAGCTGGGGGCGTAAACTCTAGCGCTTGTTGAGAGGCACCTCAACATTGATCGGCTTACATCTGTATAGACCATTTGTCCATATCATACATTCTTTCTGTCTCACACCCCATCTCCATTGCATGATCATTCCATACTTAGGGTGCACTTTACCCTAAGTATAGGGGGATGTCAGACTTGTGATTATTCGTTTAATTCTTTTTACATCTGTTTTGCTGCCTATACTTAGGGATATTTTACCCTAAGTATAGCGGAGGTAGATTCTGTACATTCTACTCCTCGGTTTTCTCCTTTGTGTACAGTCTGTTATACTTAGGATTACTTGATCCTAAGTATAGGGGGATCACCGACTTCTATTGATTTCATTCTTTCATTCGTCGTTGTAGTATATTATTCTTTTCACTTTTCTATACACGGCACGAGTTATGTCTTTCTTTTCAGCTCTTTGATCACTATGAGGACATAGTTCGAGCTAAGTATAGGAGGTGTCGTATATATGGTATATATACTTTAGCCATAACTCGTACTTTCATATTTTTTAATATGGCTAAAACACTGTGTAAATACTTTAAAAAAATCTTTAAAAAAACTTGTCAAAAAAATGAATAAAAAAACCAACTCTGTATATACTTGTATAAATTACTCAAGTTGTAAATTCTCGCATCTCATTCTTGTGAAATAATCAACTCACTCTTATGTAAATATGAATCTTTTCCCCTATTAAAAAAAATTCTTGTATATACTTGTATATATTACTAACTTTTTGCATAAAAAAACTTTTTGCATGTGCATCATCATTTTTCAAAAATTCATAAAAATTTCAAAATTTTGAAAATTGTTTCACAAAAAGATTTTTGTTTTCTTTTCCTTGCATGTACATACTTTCTTGCATTTGCATTTGCATGAGCATTTTTCAGGATGATTTTGACATTTAGACTAAGTCTGAAATAAATTTGAAGAATGGAGCTTAGTTGGACCTTAATGCACTTAATTTCAGAGGAACCTTATAAGATTTGGAGTTAAGACTTTTCAGGTCCTAGTGACTTAATTCTTTGAGTCCATAAGACTATGTTCACATGTCATCTTGATGAGTCTAAGTAGAATATTTAACAACACACACATGATTCTTTCAGACCGTGGCTTACCTTGGACAATGCACTTTACACGCAGCTCTTCATGGATGAGGTAGTGAGGGGGCAGAATCTTTTGGCTTGGGGTAGCATACGAGGGTAGTACATCCAGGCGGAACCTCTCGTCCTCCTTTAGGGAGGGAAGTGCGTCTCAACATAGTCTGGTGATGTTGAGGTCTAAAGACTGGAGCTGTGGGGTTGCAATAATGCTTCAAAAGAGGGATAGTCTACTGGCTCAAGAGGAAAAACTCTTTTATGTACATGCTGCACCTTGTATATATTATCAAAAAAAAGAAAGAAAGAAAGAAAATGCAAAATCTCCAAAAGTGGACAGGCCTGATAGAAAAAATAAAATGTCTGCCGGAGTGTATATACAAGTGACCATTCTCTTCCCATCCCCTCTTCTTGAGCTGGTTCTACTTGAACTTAGAAGGGAATATCCCCGCTCCTCGAGGAAAGAGTTGCCAGACCGGGTTATTAGAGTTACCTTGTTGAGAGAGGTCGTTTCTTTGTTACTTCTGAGATGAAGAGCTATATTCACTTACACGTACAAGAAAAGATTCATAGTCATAAGAATTTGTATATTTAGACTTGTTCTGATCTGACTGTTGAGGAGACCTGAATAAGAGTCTTATGGAACTTAGAGGCTGTTAGGTTTTAATTCCATTTCCCATTAAGGTTCCGACACACTAATAATCCAAAGGTCCGATAGAGCTCCAGACTACATTTTTATGAAGATAAGTTTGAAAGTCAACATTGTTCTAACTTCTTTCCTTTTTCTTTTCTTTATTTTCATTTTCACTTATTTTCCAAATAAAAGTTTGCTAAGAGACTAGCAAAGGTAAAGTATAGGGGAATGATGAATCCACGATTCATCGCATTTATTCTTTTATTTTAGCATCATTTCCATAGTCAAATACCTGTAAATACCCATTAATTCCATAAAATTACCATTTTGCATGCATTTATTAAAATTACATTTTTAACACTTTTTGTGCATAAATAAAAGAATAAAGAAGAAAAGAAAAAGAAAAGGAAGTATTTATGCAATAAATACAGACTGACCCGAACCCCGAGAGAAGGTCATGACTTGACCTGATCGACCAGGAATAAAGTTGGGGGAGATAGGGTCTTCTGTCAGAAAAATCAAAAATATCTTGTAAATATCTCTCTTGTATATTTGTACAAAACTTGTATTATTTTATTTGTATATAATTTGACCTCAAATTATTTATTTATGTAAATAAAAGTTGTAAATAAAATGTGTTGTAAATAATAAAAATATTTGTAAAATAAAATATTGTATATATTACAAATAATTACACCTTGAAAAAGCCACAATGCGATAATTGAAACATCAATTCCGGCTCCATACGAGCTCAAATTGAACCAAACTCACTTCCATCATACTATAAATTAAATTATCTTTTAAATGGTTGTGGTTTCGTATTTTTTGGAGTTACGGTTAAAAAGTCGGTTTTCTGGGGTGTATTGTGCAGTTTACCCATATACTTATTGTATATATTCATATTTATTTTTATACATAATATATATAATTGTAAATATTATTTTCATTAAAAATAAAAATTAAAAAAATAAATCTTTTATGAAAAATTATTTCCTTATTTACATCTATGTATATTGTATTACATGTGTATAATACTTGTATATAATTAACTTCCTTTTATAAAATTTACCAAAAAAATTATTTATCTAACTTTAATTAATTAATTTATGTAATTACGAATTTTGTATTTATATTTAATTATTTAATTCATTTATTTGGTTTAATAACTTGCCTTGTATATATGATTTTATTCCACACCATATTTGGCCACCATTATGGTGGTTAATTGATTTCCATAAATTACTTTATTTATTTATTTAATTTAAATCCGAATTTCGAAATTATTTATTTATTTATTTATTTATTTCATTTAATCAACCCATAATCACCTTCCTTTTTTGTACATACTTTCCTCTTTTGTTTTTCTTCTCTTTTTAATGGGCTCCTTCTCCCTCATTCACACTTGATCGATCTTTGGTGGAGAGGAGCCCGATTTCCAAGAGGTTTCTTAGTGAAGAGGGTGCCTAGCCTCCGATCCGGTCGGTGACAGCGATTTGAGCTTCGTCGAGGCCATCATGGCTTGTCCGAACCCCGAGGTGAGATCCACCTTATTTCCTGTCTTTTGCTTAGATAAATCATAGGTTTCATTTTTGCGTAGAAGTAGTGAGTAGTTTTAGATTAAAAATCCCAAAATTTTCGCCACACATTTTCGCGTCCGAAACCGATTTTTCATCTCATTTCTGTATCCCTCCATCTTCACGTTCTATCTCACGCAATCTTCCACCTCTGACCATGTACGATGGTCGGAGACTTGGATCCATCCCTCACATATCCACCGGATCCCCATCCATACCTCCTATTACTGTGCATAAATAAAAAAAACAAAAAAATGCACTGTTGATTTTGTTTTAACCTCTATTTTGTAGGTAATAAAAATAAAGAAATTAAAGTAAAAAATACATTTTTTCTAACATTTCCTGCAACAACAAAAAAACAATAATAAAAAAAACAAAAAATAATAAAAAAAGGCCGCAGCCTCCAGGCGCCCTTAGCCACCGGCGGGCCGCTCCAGCCGCCCTCGTCGCTGCCCCGTGGTGGCCCTGCTACCACCCTCCAGCGCCGGCCGCGCCTCCGCCCACCGAGCCCCCTTCCGCCGCACAGAGTCCCGCGCGCGTGGCCCTCTCTGCAACCGCCTACTGTTCCCAGCGGGACCCCCACCTCACTCCACCGCGCGGGTCCACGAGGGCGACACACCTCCAGTCCACCCTTCCTGCTCGTCGCGCATGACCGGCTCCTGCGCAGCAGCCGCGCATCTCCATCAACCTCCGTGACGCGCACCTGCTCCCACCGCGTGCGAGCTCCCAGATCCGCTGCAGCCCGACCAGACAACGTCTCCCTCCTCTCAACCTCCAGGCTGCGGCCCTCCGCAGCCCCGCGACCCTCCGTGCCATCGCCCAACCAGCCGCCCTCCGCGCGCGTGGTCCCCTCGCGGCCGTGCGAGGGCGGCCCACCTCCAGCTTTCTCCACGCGTGCAGCCGCACGCTCCTTCCCAGCGGCGCCGGCCCCGCTTCTTCCCTCCAGATCCGCCACCGCGCGCCTGCTACCGTGCGCGCATCGTCGTTCGCGCCACGCGACCTCCTTCCTCAGCCGCTCAGCCGCGCCCCCACAACTTCTCGACCGCGCCCACCACGTGCAGGCGGCGCGCCTCCCAGCACCATCCCCGCGCTCCAGACTGTCCAGGCGGCCCGTACATCCATAGCGTGCGGCCGCGCCTCGCGCCGCCATCCCGTGCGCGCGGCTCCGTCCACGCGGCACCGCCCCTTGATCCTCTCACCCTCATTGGTGGCGCCTGTGCTCCAACTCCCCCTCCCTTGGCAACGAAGAACAAAGAACCCTAGGGTGACTTGGGAATAAAAAAATCATATTGGAAACTTTACACTTGTGCCCCTGAAAGTATTCCGAAATAAGAAACAAGCCCCTGCTACCTCCAAAGCACATGCCACACATGTGACTTACTGGGTAAATTGTGCTTTTTCTCTTGCAATTTAATTCTGTTATATTTCATTACAAGAACTTTACGCAAATTACATTTTAGTCCTTGTATTGCAGGACTTTAACTTTGGATTGTTTTCTTAATGGAATAAACGTTTTTCATGGTCAATAAATTTTGCGAAAATTTGTGCTTGCTCCTGCTATGGTGTTTTCCATTGTATAAAATTTTCATAGTATTTTGAGTTTATTTGATATATTTAAAAAAAAACAAAAACAGTGTCTTTTTCCTCGTCAGAACTTTGAAAATTAAAAAAATAGAAAAATTGCCTAAAAATCCAAAAAAAATTACTTTAGGTGCATTTTGATCTCTTTTATTTTCTGACAATTTTTTGTACATTTTCCATTTATAAAACTCCAAAAAAATTGCAAAATACGAAAAATCTTAATAAAATTGTAGAAAATTGTTGAAAAATCTGAAAATTCTGATCTTGGTCTCTGATTGTAGATAGTGTTTTCTAGTTTTTGCTAAAAATAATCCCCATGAGTTTTGAGCCTTAAAAGCTTTTTAACTTGCAAAATACTCCTATCAGTGCACTGTTTGCTTTATTTTCCACTGTTTTATTTTTTAGAAAATAATAAAAATATCAGAAAATTGCGAAAAAATTACCAAGATATTTTAATATATATTAAATTCAAAAATATTTTCTTTGGACTTTTTTTGTATATTTTTGGTTATTCTGAAAAATACAAAAAGAACGATTTGCGTGTGTTTTTATCACTTGTGAATATTGTGCCTTGTTTTATAAAAAAAATAAAAATAAAAAAACCACTAAAAAATTAACTTTGAAATTTGACTGCCGAGTTTTTCAAAACGTGCTCCTTGTGTTCGACCCTGGTCGCTATACCAGGTAAAAAGAATAGCGAAAAGCCGCTTACATTG
Organism: Ottelia alismoides; assembly: GCA_037367405.1. Classification (NCBI taxonomy): domain Eukaryota; kingdom Viridiplantae; phylum Streptophyta; class Magnoliopsida; order Alismatales; family Hydrocharitaceae; genus Ottelia; species Ottelia alismoides. The sequence continues at coordinate 521,464 of JAZKJV010011865.1, forward strand.
TTTTCATTGATTAATCTTATTTCGAGTGGTTTAAAATACAAAATTTTCTCGATTGACCGCGCTTGGTGAATTGGGTCACAACGACCATCGTTTATTTACATACTTAACCTAAGTCTCAGGCGTGTCATCAGTTAATTACATCCACATCCAAGCTATTTTATATATGTACTCTTCTCTTAAAGTTACTATTTTGAATAACTCTGTAATATAAATTATTAAAAAGTATATGTATAAGAATATGAATGATGATGCAACTATAGCTATTGACATGTATGAAACTATTATAACATATCCTCAAAAAATGTATATAGATACTAAGAGGATAAAGAAATATGCAAATAAAAACATGCTAATCGGATAAAAAAGCTACATGTACTTATATATAATTCTACAATAATATTTATATATAAAAATGAATATGCAAATAGCGATACCGATATTTACATATAAGTTTGAAATGTGTATCCATATCTACTTTAAAAGATATATGTATATATATGCCAAATCGTTGTAATGGATACAATGGCAGATTGAATATAGTGTATCAATACTAATCTTTATTATTTTTACAGAAACAAATATAAACAAGTATATCATTTTAATTTTTTAGGATATGTATATGGGTCAAAGTAGTAGCTATAGGTTCATTTATGCATGTTGGCTCCTACCATAGCGAATGCAACTAAATAATCCATATACATCTTTTATTGTATCCATTTTAAGCAGGTGTGTGTGTATGTCACAACTATAAATACAAATAACAAAATCGATTTTAATTTTTTGACAAAGATGTGGATATGTGTATCTTTTTCATTTTTAGGATAGATATTGATAATCATAAATCAAATATGTATATTATCTCCATATATTATGTATCAATTCGTAATATATTCAAGTATATGTTTATACACGCAATAATATATGTGAATACAATAAACACACATAAATTAAGTATATTATATATCAATACACATATCCAAAAAAGACACATAATATTGTTAGTATCCATATTTTAAACATAAAAAACTATATATAATATATAGTACATTTTTATGCATATATATATTCATATCCGCTTAACATATATATATATATATATATATATATATATATATATATATATATATATATATATATATATATGGGGGCAGGGAGCCTGCACCCTGGGGTGTAGGAAACTCCCTGCACCCACCCCATTTTTCGATTATTTTAATTTGTTTTTTGAATTAAAAATTGAGGGAGATTTACTTAATATGTTGAGGGGAATACGTGTTTCAAATGCAAAACAAACATTCATAACATATTCATCTAGACATGGTCGATTTCAGAATTCTGAGACCGTTAAAATTGAGTAGTCTTGATGGAGATGCTAGAAGTCTCAAATTAAGTTGAATTTGGAATGACAACATGGTGATACATGGTGATCTAAATCTCCAAAGGTTTCATATCAAAAAATCAAAAAATAATGAAAAATTAGGCCGGGTGTAGGGAGTTTCCTACACCCGCCGGTGTAGGGTCCTTTTTCCCTATATATATATATAGGATATGGTACAATAGTTTCATATATGTCAATAGATGTAGTTGTATCTAAATCCATATTCGTATCCATATACATTTTCAATAGTATATATAACAGAGTTATTTAAAATAGTAACCTTAGGAGGGTATCGATATAAAATGATTTGGATATGGGTGTAATTAACAAATTGCCACCTCAAGTGTCGATTGATGCTTAAAATATAAATATTTCAAATATATACTTATTTATTTAATTTTGTTTATAGTGATCGTCATTTTAAGAAAAAAATTCCCACTCAAAATAGTCTTTTGATTTTTAATAAATATGTAACAATGAATAAATACATCTATGAATTCTCAATGATAGGGCATTTGAAAGCCTGCAATGAGGTGTTTTCAGTGTTTATATATTTTTTAAATTAAAGCCAACATAATTCAACAAAGCTAATAGTTGCAACTATTGTAGAGAGTTCAAATATGAATATTTTCAACAAATTTTGGGGAGCGGTTAGGCACACAGACCATGTCTAACAAAGAAAATATTTCTTATCAAGTTAGTGAAACTTGATAAATAGATTGGAAATATTTATTACAGTTTATTCACGTAAAAATCCAATCTATGCCATTAAACTACATTGAAATAAGAGATAAAGCGGACAACAAACTGTACCGCTGGTATTTTTGAATTGCAAAACCAATTCTTCCAAACACTGTATCCATGGACTTAGGAATCAAAACATTACTGCTCAAGTTTTTTTTGGGCCCTCTTCAAAAGCTCAACAACTTCTGATGCTAAGAAACCAAAATTGTCAAGACCAAAAAGGATGAAGGTATGTTGATTCTCAATACACGTTTTCGTGCTTCACCATTTTTGCTGAGGCATCTTTAAAGGCAACATGCCCCGCTGTGAATGTCCCGCTCTTCAATCTCACCAGCGGAGAAACTCCTGTCAAATCTACAAAAGCATGTTTCCCTTAGACCCATCCAAAAATCAGTATATTAGCAGGTCTAAGTGTGGATCTTCCCTCCTGCAGATTGGTTAAAAAGTCCACAGACGCTTCTTTCTTAGCAGCAATACATGCACATCTGAGTACATCAAATAAAATATCTCTAACAAGATCGTGCTTGTAATTAAAATCCGGAAGCTCCGTACAATGGACTGCATGATCTCCGAAAGTGTCTACGCATGCTTTATGACAAACTGGACATATCTCATTAACTGAAAATAAAGGAATCATGAGGCGATGTCTGAGGATACTGCGATACTCCGCCTGTGATATGTACAGACCAAGTCCATCCATAGGAATAGCAAAATCTTGAGCATGATTAGCTTGAAAACACTGAAAAGTTACCCTCTGTCTAACAACCATGTCAAATTCCACCTCCATGTTCTCAATTATTTTGTTGCATCTAAAAATATTTTAAAATAATTATATTTATTTAATTAAATGCAGTGTGTGTTTATTTTACTCCGGCGAGTCAACCAACACATTAGGTCTATAGATCACTAATCCTAATGCCTATCTACATGCTTATGTGTTTTAAATGGATTTTTTTATTTTTAGCAGCTTTTAAATTTCATCTTTTAATGGATTTTTTACATTACGGTCTCTAAATAAGTTTAATTAAACCATAACCCATATATTGGTAGAATATACATAGGTCGTGGTGCAATCACGAAATTGTCGAGGTCGAGATGTAACTGTACAGAATTTTAGGGGCCTTGGTGTAAAAACATTTTAAAATAATTCTATTTATTCGATTGCTACAAAATCACCCAAAATTAAAATTACGAACTTCCAAAAAGACGCGCTGTCGGTTCGAGTCCGTTTTTAAAATACCGGTATTAATTTAGGGGCTAAAATAAAACGAACAGATAAATCTGATATATGCCCTCATATTCGGAGACTTTATAAGAATCAAATGTAATTTTAAATCCCTTTCGTTATCGCTATGATAAACAAAAAGACGAAGAGGTGAAATCTCCGAATTACCCCTCCGTGGACGAGAAAGATCCGTACGCGTTACGGCTGCGCTCCAATAATTTCCATCGCATTAGGGGGAAAAGGAGGGAAAAAAAACTTTCCACAATGGCAGACACGTGGGGGTCCCATAGAGGGTTTTCCAATTGCATGGCCTATTTATGTAATACCCCTTAAAAATTATCTTCTTTAAAATAACCCCTTCTATTTTTAGTATACCTTTATAACCTGCAAACTTCACAAGAAACCCGATCCTCAGCTATAGAGTCTGCAGACCCTGCAGTAGGGACGTGGGCTATTCGATCTTGATCGAGCGGTTCCCACGTACTGTGCGAATTCGTAGGAAGCGCTCGATCAAGATTGAGCAGCTCACGCCCGTACTGCAGAGTCTGCTGCAGCAGACCCCAGATCAGAGGATCCTCTCTATGGTCCTTGTAGAATAACATCATTGCTTTCAATGAAAGCCGTAAAAAAATCACAACTCCGCAGCAGTCGATTAATTATCAATGAACGATCAAATGCTCCTGAGTTTTATCTTGCATGACCTTAAATAAAAGAAAGCACGATTATCCTAAGGGATCGACATGGTTCGATCACAAGGGCAACACGTCTATATCTATTGTTTTACTCATCGTTTAATATTTACACTTCCAACACTTCAGAGAACAATTTAGGATGTATTAGGGATGATTATGCAATTATTTGAAGCACAAGAATATTTGTTTAGTATGTGATATTTACAATAGTATGCATAAATATCATTATAATATCTCTTTAATTTTACAAATTTAATTTAGGCATCTTTGAACCAGACCCCTAAAATATTGTCCACTTATACTAAATATACCACAACACCGTGCCATGGTGTAAGATTACAGGGGTTACAACGGAACAAACAAGATTTTAGGGCATAATTGTATAAAAGGCCCTTTCAATTAAGTTAATAATTTGCCGAAAGTGGGGAAAACGAAGGGTGCCGCCGTGGCCCTATTTGAATCACCGCCTTTGCGTGGGTGAAATCTCTTTCCGCCCCTCGGCGACTCCTCTCCTATCTCCCCGCTCTAGGGTTTAAGTTTAGGCCTCTCGCTTCTCCCAGATCCCCCGGAAAGATCCCATCTTCCGACCCCTGGAGCCCCGATCCGACGAGATGGCGGCCGTGGCCTCTGCTGCTGATCGTATCCTACTTTTTTTAAGTTTTTTTGTGTCTGTTGATGTGCTGCATCGGCTGCCAGGGGTCTTTGATTCCGGAAGTTTTGATTATTTTTCCTTTTCGTCTTGGTAGGTATTCTGACGTTTGTTTGTTTCGGTTTACTGAGGATTACGGCCGTGGCGTGGAAAATTTTCCTGCGTGAATTGGGGATGTCTACGGGTCTCTGGATCTAGGGTTTTTAAAATTGTAGTCCGGGTTGTATGCCTCTAGAAGCAAAGTGGGTGTGTTGTCGTTAGAAAAGTTGGAATTTGATGGAAATTCCGTTCTTAGTTCAGAAATAGCAATTTTTGGCTAAATTTGTGTAGGGAAGTCAACTGTCATTTTCTTTGCCGGAAGTCTTCTTTCACAGGTCAAAGAGTATTTTTTAATGATTAGATCAAGAAAGAGAGATATTTAGGTTTTGTTTCCTTCATGTTTCTGGTTAATTATGACGGTTTTGTGAGGGAGACTTAGCACTCTATCATTTAGGATATGTGTAGTGGTTTGTTTGTACTAATGCTCGTGTTAGGGATGGAACTATTGCAAATTGATGATATATGGCGTCCTTGTTGCATTGGTTTTTCGGTAGGACGATGCTGAATCAACAACTCCTTACTGTATTGTTTGTCAATATAACTGCTTGTTGATGAGTGGCTGTTAAATCCATGTTGCCTTGTGTGGCTGTTAAATCCATGTTGCATGTTTTGTTCGGTGATATTACTGGTATATGCCTTTACCTTGACTTACTGTCCACTAAAGCTACTGATTTGATGCAAAAGTTATCATTGGATTCGCAGAGCAAGACACATGATGCTCCTGATGCTGCAAAGAAGGTTCCTCCTTGTTTTGTGGCTTATACAGATATTTTAATACGGCAAATTTTCTGTTTTTGAGATTTGGAAGTCCTATTGTGTTGAGAACGGATAAATGTTAACTATTTGTTGGGCATGTGAAACAGCCTTCAGGTGTTCAACATGGACAAGAAGTTGCAAACTGGCCGATGCCAGTTTCTGATAGATCCAATACACCAGTCTTACAGGCTTTCCTTGATCCGAATGTGTGTTATACTCCTAATGGGCACACCTTTCCAGCTTATTATTATGGTGGTAAGTGTATAATGCCTCCCCTTGAACTAATTCCAATCGTATCTATCAATTCGATAAATGATTGCATGATGTGGAAGCTTGTAGTGAAGTTGTTCACTTTTTTAGTTTTTTTCTGTCTTGGTTCTGTTCTGTTAAATTTGGTGTTATTTAATTTAAACTTGTAATATTTTTGTCCCTGATATCACAGGAAATGATTGGGAGGAGTATCCTAGATATCTGAGCCCTGGTATCGAAATGCCGCCACATGTAAGATATTTTTGAATTTTTCCGGCATCCGTTTTGAACTTGTTTCTTTTTGTTTACTCTTATGCATACAGCAGTGAATGTGTTTTTGTATATAATGATCTTTTAACATTGTTTTGATTTCTGCAAAAGTACTAACTTTTGTGGGGAATTTAATACTGAGTTACATTGTTTTCATGGTATTTATGTCGACGTATATTTTATCCAATTTGTGAAGTAAATAACCTATTGCTGCATTCATTTGTTAGTTTGATTTTGCCTTGAAATTGACCTAGACTTGTTTGTCTAGTTAATCTCTATTTGGGGAGATGATAGTTGGATAGGTCTGGAGTCTGGACGAGAACTTTTAGTTTTCTGTAACTTTATCACTTTTCTGTGGGCATTGCGGAAAATTTAACTTTTTTTGTTTTGTGGTTTATGGCGTGGACCATCAGATAATGGTAACCGTCATTTTGTGAGTAGAGATTGCAAACAATCTGGATTGATTGCAAAATGTTGGATATGTAGTAGGAAACTTGGGTGCTGTGAAATTTGGAAGGATATTTTAAAGGGATTGGACCATTTAATTTGGTTTTAATTGCACTTGCTTGATGCAGTGTGTGTGTTGCAAATGTGATTTTAAGATGAGGAGGAGAAAACATGCCAGATATCGCATGTTCTGAAGAGTGCATGATGTTGGATTCCACAAAGAGGACATGTTATGAGAGGCAATTATAAATTTCTAACTACATCAGTTTGCCTCCTATTTCTTCAAGGTGATGCATGGGGCTATTTTAGCATCTGACACTTATATAATCTGAACAGGTTTCGAGTGACCAATATTGATGGTTTATTCATATTTTTTCTAGAGAAAGTTGAGTTATAAGTGGCACTTTTCTTTTTGTCCCTTGTTGGTCAACTAAAAGCTTATTTCTTTTTTGCCCTTTGATAGTCCTTATCTTTGTTGTAATTATATCTTCTGTGTGTATGAATTGTAAGAAAAAGGTTTATACAGTTTCCTTGCCTTTTTTTGATTTGATATTGTAATATGTGCATGCTCAGGCACGGGGTAGTTGTTCTTACACGCAATGGTGAGAGGGTCTTACCTAGACCTTAAGTTTTCTCCTTTTACTGTTTGCAGGGTCTTTATGGAGATATGTATCATGGATATGCTTATCCCTCCTATGGTGCATATGGTCCGGGCTCCGGTGTTGCCATGGGACATGATGGTCAGTTATATAATGCTCAACACTACCAATACCCCGGCGCATACTACCAGCAGAATGCACCTGTCTATGCAACTAATGCATCCACCAAGCCTCTTCAGCCTAACAATAATTCTACCACATCTGCTGCTGAAAATCCTCCATTACCTGTCGATAAGGTGAAACCCAGCTCTGATGCAGTTTCTGGTAATGCAAATGCTGGTAATGGATCCTTGTTGAGTAAGCCTGTTAAAAGTTCTATGCCAAAAGGATCATATAACAGGGGCTCAATGGCAGGGATATCTCCTCCTAGTTATCAGGATCAGAGATTTGCTTATGATGGCATGAGGTCACCTGCGCATTGGGTGGATGCTCCAGTTTTTACCGACATGCAGCATCAACTTCCCACTGCAAATAGTATCTCAAATAATATCTCTCATGCAGGAAGCCTGCCAACCCCAAGAAATCAGAACACCCATCATCTTCCTCCTTTTATGGTAAGTTTTTCCTATGAGATCACTTCATTTGGATTGAGGTCGCATCTCAAAACAGTATTATTGATCAACCATGGGTCAAAGTGTTACTGGTGTCATTGGGATGATTTTATAATTTTTGTACTCATCAGATGTTCCAGAGTTGTCGGTTAACCTGGTGGCTTTTAAATGGTTTTCTTATTGGTTTGTCATGCAAACTTTTGATCAGCGGTTACCCATAATGTATTCTTTCTAATGACAACCTATACCCGGATATGTATTGCGTGATATCCTTTTTTTATCCCAGTAGATTAATTTTTTTCTTATCGGCTCCTCTATAATAATGTTTCCTGTTGGATGCTGGTCTTCCTAATTTTCAGGCTTGTTTTGGAAGAATCTTTTTTTCTTGAAGTCAATGTTTTGTAAGAAACTTGGAGCGATTTTTTTATCAAATTGTTTGTGGGATGATGACCGATATATGCGGGGACCTATTTTTACTTTAATAAACAGATATTTGATGTCCATTTTACCATTTTCCAGGCATCCTCTCCTCAGGGACCAGTACCAGGATTTGGTCTAGCTAGCCCAGGTTATGCCAGGGCGCTTCCTCACAGTCATTTTTATAGTCAATATGGTAACTCTCCAAGAAATAGGCAGCCATTTGGACCTGTCAATGGTTTGCAGGCCAATGATCGGAACTGGTTTGCCAACGACAGCAGGTACAATGTCAGGGGTCGAGGAGTTGGTTATAGTTATGGTAACAAGAACATGGAGGTGCTGAATGAGTTGAACAGAGGACCAAGAGCTGATCGCTTCAAGAATGGTCAGAAAAGCTTGGGTTCTAATGTTGTCATTGCGGTTAAGGATCAGGGCTTGCCCACTGTTGGTGTCAACGAAGATTCTGGCTTTCCTGACAGGGATCAGTACAACCGGGAAGATTTCCAAGAGAATTATTCAGATGCAAGATTTTTCGTCATCAAGTCCTACAGCGAAGATGACATCCACAAAAGTATCAAATATGGTGTGTGGGCAAGTACACCAAATGGCAACAAGAAGCTTGATGATGCATACAAGGAGGCACAGGAGAAAGCTAACACGTGTCCTATATTTCTGTTCTTCTCGGTACATATGTGTGATGTGTGTGCTCCCTGGCATCCTCATGCTTGTGCGATTGCCCTAATTTTTATTATTTTGATTTTCAGGTCAACACAAGTGGCCAATTCGTAGGTGTTGCGGAGATGGTAGGGCCAGTTGATTTTAACAAGACTGTCGATTACTGGCAACAGGATAAATGGAATGGCTGCTTCCCCGTCAAGTGGCATATTGTGAAGGATGTACCAAACAACACCCTCAAACACATCATCTTGGAAAACAATGAGGGTAAGCCGGTGACAAACAGCAGGGACACACAGGAGGTATGATTCCTGTCCAGAGCAGCTGTTATCTAACTGCTGTAATCAGCTTGTTATCGCAATTTGTTTTCCTGATCAACAGGTGAGAGTAGAGCAAGGTAATCAAATGCTGAAATTGTTTAAGGATCAAATCAGTAAGACATCCGTTCTCGACGACTTTGGATTTTACGAGACTCGACAGAAGATCATGCAAGCAAAGAGGGTAAAGCAACAATTTCAGAAGCAGGCAAGTCATACGATCTCAGTTTGTAGCTTTTTCACAATTTAAGAAGTTCTAGAATCTCCATTGATTTAAAGTTTCACACTTTACTTCAATGAGATTTGTGATGAACGGATCATGTTATGGCTCTGGTTACTTGTGTATTGATTGGTTTGGATGCCTGCTCACAGGTTTGGGATGGGAAAGCAGCAACGACACAGGTTTGGGATGGGAAGGCAGCACCTACTCTTGCCAGCATCAATATCGATGATATCGCCAAAGCAAAGCAAAAGATTCAGAAACCCTGGGAACCTGTCTCAGTCGAGGCCGAGGAGACAGCCAAGTGAGCTGGTTTACGGTGAAAGGGTTTCAGTAACGATTTCGTCCAGTTACTGGAATCCTGTAACTGGTGTCGACGAGCCGCATTATGTCGTGAATATCCAAAGTGTATTTCTTTGCAATTTACTATATCCCAGTTGCCCTTTTTCGTCTCCCTATTTCTTCTGCATTCTCTTCTTCCGTAAATGGGTGTAAGGTGGTGCGTGGTGTTCGTTCTCGTCTATTCAACGTCCTCTATAGCTGGTTGTATCCAACATCTTATTATCTTAATGAAGGGTAGGCTGGTATGCTATGCGGTTGTTCTCTCCTGTTCTCTTTGCCCTTTGCGATTATTTGAATTCTCATCGTCGGCTGATGATGTGATGTTTTCCAATCGATAGCTGTGATGTATTCCTGATCAACTCATCCTTCTATGCACATGCTTGGATCAACTTCGGTCCCCAAAGACACCTCTGACCACATTGCCTCATATCGTGCCATCTGATTGCTCTCATGGTAGCTGTTACAGACGATCTCTACCGACCATTGGCGCCACTAAATCCCTCACCATTGTGCTGCATTCCGTAATAATCAGCATGATGAAGTTGTTGATGATCTATACCAAGTAGAGAAACCCACAAACATGCGTACCGAAGAATGTGTTGTATTCATCAATTAGAACCATTGCTGTGTTCTGTACATAAACCGATGTACAAGTCGGCGGTCCATGGATTATAACTTTATACGGCATGGCATACACAGAATGATCAGATATGGACAGGAGTCTGATAAAGCCTCGAATCTCCTCGCTGACGGATCAGCTATGGAGACAGCCTTGACAAGTACTGGAGCCACTCTTCCGGTATGCCTTTACATGTCCTCAATGTCTTCATTACTGAGCTGGTCAGAGGAATGGCAAGAATGTAGTGGTCCTTTGGAACCTGAAAAATTCTAACAGAGAAACGCGTTAGGAATCAGCAGACATCTACGCACTCTTGAAGCGTATCGATTTCTATACAAGCTGGACGGGAAACCTTCGGGATCTTCGACAGCTTCATCTTGGCTTCCTTGACCTTCTTCTGGCCTTTCCTTGAATTGCATCTCGCGCAAGCGGTAACCTGAAAGAGAACAGAATCTAGACCGTTAATGTGATTGTGAATTCCATGCAGAGTCTATACAGAATCAAATCAAAAACCGAATGCTAGTTTACATTAACACTCGAATCTAATACAAGTGTTTGAATACGAATCATGCTTCGATACGTGAGGCTACTGACTACAGATGAATGAGAACAGAGATCGATAGCATACCAGGTTCTCCCACTTCCACTCGCCGCCACGGGAAATCGGTATTACATGATCGATAGTCAGATTGTCCCGAGAAGAGCAGTACCTGTCACGGAAATTTGGCATCATTGATCCATGAAATCCGACTCGAACTGAAAATGAACTGTACAGTTTGCTCATGTTTAATATCCAGCAGGTGTAGAATGACTCGAAAATTCGTGTTCCATCTGCGCGATTATGTTTAAACTGGTGTTTCATTGGGTCGCCATTGCGCTCAAGTGCAGATAATAGCCATAATTGCATCAATAGAGTACTGCGCACAAAAGTAAATCGCAAAATTCATCCGATACATGAACATGAATAACAGATGAACATAAACTTAACAATGCTCAATGAAACTAATTACGTTTATCACTTGTATTGAGGGATCAATCCTCCTATTTTTTTCTTCGACATTATTAAATCTCATCAGATACATACACGACGAACTCAAAATTCTTGCAACTTCCCTAGCATCTATTCTAAGGAGTTTCCTATTTATCATTGCAATATCCTCGTTGCAACATTATCCGGTTATTTCCACAGCAATAGATACGACAACACTCTTTAGTCAAAGTAAGCGGCCTCGAATTGTACATGGGCAACTTTTTCTACTTGCAGGGGTTTTGGCTCTGATACCATGTGCGATTTCTGGATCTTAGACTCAGGTAATCATCGAAGAAAACTTAATTATAACAACTTGTTGGATCAGGACCAATCAGACCTCTCCTAAACTCAAGTTATCGTGTAGTACACCTCCTCACCGGAGTCACCGCACTCGCATTTTATAAGTATTGTACGTGGTACTATTTGAGGATGTTACGTGTGACCTCCCAGACATAGATATCTAACCATTATCAAGAAAGACTAGACCCGCCAGTTTATTGGGTTCGGACAAAATTGAACTCGTTGACAATCATCTAAAATGGTTAAGCTCAAGTTGTTAAGCTTGTATTCGCAACTCTTATAACCAACTCTCACACTTACTAAGTACACACATTTCCCTCCCTATATTCGCAACGTCCTTGTTTTGATATGACCCAGCACTTATTCTCAATAACAGAAGCGAGTGTGCGCTCCAAGTAGTATTTTCCTCTGATCTCTTCGTAGGATGGCTCCATCTCTTCGGTGACCCTTTCCGCTATTATAGAAACCTCTGATTCCAATTGCAACATCCTGAGATTAGATCTTCAGACTGTTGTTGAGAGAAATCGAGTCTGACAACTTATTGGACTTGTGAACAATTAGGCCCGTTGACAACCACTCAAAATGCTTAAGCGTAAGTTATCAAGCTTTGATTCCCCGTTCTAACACTATATGAGTATCAGATGTAAAACTATATCTGAGGTGTTACATTACGGCTCAGAATATGGCATAAGTGATAACACCATAGAAGCACTTACTGGCAAACGTAGCCGTCCCTGTAGAAGACGCCTTTCCGACTGAGGTTATACTTGATTCTTCTCCTCTTTATAACCTGCAACAAGTTTGGCACCTGAAAGAAGACACAAACTTTGAATAATCTAAAATCATTCCAGATTATAACTTGTATTTTTCAAATTGGCTAAAGAAAAAGAAAGGCCACATCGGCTTAAAGAGACATCATACCCTGAGGACGGCTGGAATATAGAGTGATCCTCGAGGCGATGAGACGGTCTGATCGTAGTACTCAAGAACATCAGCCTGCAACAGAAAAACGTAAGAGGACTATATTAGTAGACTGATTTTTCAGCGGATTTGATGTACGTAGATATAAATTTCTCCATAAACCTGATTCCAATATAATAAAAATAAAATCTAATTGATACAATTTAGTATTTCAAATGAAATGACTACTGTTTGGTATTATTGGAAGCAAACACTGTCAATGTCCTTTAAGAATGAGCTTTCAGCTGGAATTTATTTCATATACTGTAAGTTGTAACTCATAAACGAATTCGTCGAAATACCATCAAAAAATCCCTCAAAATAATCCAAAAGCCGAAATCACTGTAAAAAGCTAACTTATCAGTTCGATCCGATTGTGCAAATACTGACAAACAGAGTCCAAACCCAAACAAATTTGTATACATAACCTCTCCCTGCATATCTGGTTTGGTTCAAGGATAGCATAAACGTCATCGGTACTATATCGAGTTTTTCCAAATAAAAACGGTTTGAATGAAACTCAGCAATCTCACCTTCTCCATGAATTCAAAACATATTGCTCGCTTCCAGCATACGACATTAACCGGCCTGGGCAATATCACACCATCATCATATAATACTTAGCAAAATCTTTTGCTATTTGCTCACATAGAAAAACAGATCCACTGTGATTCTCTGAATCACATGTTGTTCAACGCCAATCCATAATAAGGTAATTATAAGTGATACCAACTGATATGAAATCTTGTCCAGAGTTAAGAGGCTTAAGTCGATATATGCAAACATCACAGATCGATCGTACCGATTGTGCATTCGAACACCCACAACATGTATTTTAAACAGATCTTGATCGATCACGTAAGTATCAAGGTAAGGTGTATGATCATAGTGTGTGTTCTTCCAGCAAAACATCTTCTATTACTTTGTGTTTTATTCTTCTGTATGATGCAATTCCCAACATATTTCAGCAGAAATTACAGTATTTACACATGAATGGTAACTGGAACAAAGACTCGAACAAACTAAATGCACATGATTTTTGCATATAAACATATAAGCATATGCACATCGCACAGAACATTACTATGGATACAAACAGCTAAATTCATGTTTTAATGGATTCCAGTTGAGAAAATAATAATCAAAAGAAGTACTAGAAAGATTATATGCATGAAGTTGAAAGCCCTAGAAAGATTAAAGAACCTGTAGGACACATCAAGAACAAGACCTCTGAAGCACGAGAGCAGATCATCCCTCTCCTCTTCCTCCTCCTCCACTTCACATCCATCACCGCCCACTTGATGATCCTTTGAGCACTCCTCCTCGCTCACAGGTCTCCTCCCCTTCATCCCCACAGCAGAGGCCCTCCCCCTCCACCGACGAGCAGCACCCCTGTGGAGCCCAGCTGGGGGCACCGCAGTAGAGGGTGTTGAGCCTGTGGTCGTGGCCGAGAGGGGGGGAAGGAGGGCAGCCCCATGCCTCCGTGGGCTGCTCCTGTTAGCTTCGCCATGTGGGTGCCTTTATTCAACCCAACTTTCTTGTGATCTTGGGAGGAGGGAAAGGGAGTTTGAGAAGCGTGGGGGACTTGTAGTTGAGAGCCACATGCAATTGGTAGCAATGTTATTAAATTGGACCGGACATCGAACCGAAAAACTTATCGAAATGGTTGAATCGATTTGAACCACTTAATCAAATCGGTTCAATTAGATGATAACATCATCATTATTTAAAGGGATAATTACACCCATGATCCTGAGTACTCTCGCAATAACATTTATAACTTTGTATAATCGCGAATTGCATAAGAAACCTCAAATAGTCACTCCGTCTCACACCCATAACCCTCTGTTAATTTCATACGTTAACTCAACCATATAAGTGAGTTAATCTAACCAATCCACCCATGAACGGTTAGGATTAATCAAAATAAAAAAAGGAAACAAATATGGAATGTAGACGGTGTGACAGGGAGGTTGTACGGATCGACCGTGGCGGGTGGTTCCAGCTGGAGCTCCTTCGGCAGGGGGAACCCTCGAGCAGGGAGGCAGCGGAGCTCGAGGGCCCTCGAGCAGGGAGGTCGCGGGACTCGAGGGGGGCGTCGAGCAGGGAGCCTGTGGTGCTCGTGGGTGGGGGGGAGCAGGTCGGGTGGGCGTGGAGCGCCGAGGGGGAGGGGGTTGGGGGCTGTGCGGCATCGGGCGGGGGGAGGAGATGAGCAGGGGAGCTGGGGGACGCACTGAGGGGGAGGGGGTTGGGGGCAGTGCGGCGTCGGGTGAGGGGAGGGGATGGGCAGGGGAGCTTGGGGGAGGTCGCAGGTCGGGGCACGGAGCACCGAGGGGGAGGGGGTTTGGGGGCAGTGCGACGAAAGGGGGGGAGTCAGGGGCTGTGCGGCGAGGGGGGTGGGCGTCAGGGGGGGGGGGGGTCGGGGGCTGTGCGGCGAGGGGGGGGGGGGGTGTCGGGGGCTGTGCGGCGAGGGTGAGGGGGTGTCGGGGGCTGTGCGGCGAGGGGGGCGTCGGGGGCTGTGCGGCGGGGGGGGGGGGGGGGTCGGGGGCTGTGCGGCGGTGCTCGGTGGGGGGTCGGGGGCTGTGCGCCGAGGGGTGGGGGTTCGGGGACTGTGCGGTGTCAGGCTGGGGGAGGGGTTGAGCAGGGGAGCTGGGGGAGGGTGCAGGTCTGGGCCGGGGGGGCTCCTTGTGCGGCGGTGCTCGGAGGAGCTCGGCCTGGGTGCAGGCGGAGGAGCTCGGCCTGGGTACAGGCGGAGGAGCTCCGCGGTGGGAGGACCGGCTCGACGGGGGTGCGGGCGGAGGAGCTCGGCGGCGGGAGGCTTCCTGGGGTACCTCGGTGCGGGGTTCGGGGGTTCATCTTTTGTAAATACAATGAACATTAGGGGTATTTTTGTCTTTTCCAACGGAAACCGTTAAATATAACAGGCATCTCTAACGGAACATAACACAGGGTTATGTTATGTAAGAGTTAAGCATTACTCGGGGTTTCTCATGTAATTCGTGATTATAAAGGGTTGTGAATGTTATTGCGAGAGTACTCAGGGTCATGGGTGTAATTATCCCTTATTTAAAATCAGATTAAATCGGACCCGTGAAGAAAAAGTTGTTGAACCGATTAATCAAACTGAAATGAAATAAAATATATACAATATACACTTAAATATACTTGAAATATTAATAAAATACATAGATAATGTATATATTTCACATTATACATAAAGTATTTTTCTTATACACCATCAAATATCATAGATATATATTATTTGGACTATGTGATCTATAACATGATAATAGTTTAATTATATTTAAAACCCAATACATGCAAAAAGTTGTGTTCGTGTAGTTGGTAGAAGTTTAAACTAGATAACCAAAGGTCATGGGTTCAACCCTACTATCAGAAATATTTTTAAATAATTTAAAAATTAAATACAGTTCAACTTCGGTTGAACCTGATTAAATCAGGTCAAAAAAATAAGTTGAACCGGGCAGGTTAACTAAAATTTGAATAATCGAACCGAACCAGCATAGACCGATTAACCAGACCGGTTCAGGCTTGGTTCACTGGTCGGACTGATCGAACCGGTCGATCCATTTCGATTTTCAAATCCCCGGTCCCTTAGGAGGGTCGTCCGATCTCGATCGGACAGTCCACTGTAATACAACACATGTTGTATTACAAAAGACATTGGTATCCCCACGAGGGGACTTTGGAATATCTCTTCTTGCATCTCGATCGGGCGATCCACTGTATTACAACACATATCTGTATTACAGCAAACAGGTCGATTACAACAGTTCCAAGACTGTTAAAATTTCTAAGACCGTTAAAACTACATGTTCTAGATGGAGGGCATGTGAGTCTCTATTTCTGACGAAGTTGGAATGACGTGTATGAGGGATATATAGATGAATATACATTGTTTTATTTAAAAAAACGCACTGCCATTTAACCCATATATATATGGATTAAATGGGGCTGCCCCTTGGGGGAGCTAACTTGGCTCCCCCACCTCATTTTCCCTATTTTTTTTATTTTTTTTTGAAAATTTCTTTTGTGGAATTCCATCACTATATCTCTATATTATGCCATTCAAATTTCGTGTGAAACAAACTCCTATGGCCTCCATCCAGACAGTCATTTTTTAACAATAACAGAATTATTAAAATCGAACCCGTCTGGATGGAGGCCGTAGGAATCTCTATTTTACGCGAAACTTGAATGATATAATATAGAGATATATTGATAAAAATCCACGGAAGAAATTTTCAAAAAAAGGCGAAACGGCGCAGGGGGGAGCCAAGTTAGCTCCCCTCTAGGGGTAGCCCCATTTTACCCTATATATATGGGAGGAAAGAGAGCTTACTTCATAAAGTAGGTAACTTTTCCTACTTCATGACCATTTTTTACCTTTTTTTTTGGAAAATACTATAATAGATTTTCATTGCTATATCCCTATACTATGTCATTTAAATTTCATCGGAATCAGAGACTCCTATGCCCTCCATCTAAACATGCAATTTTAACGATTTTAGAATTGTTGTAATGGCCTTGTTCTGTATGGAGGGCATAGGAGTCTCTGATTCCGACGAAATTGGAATGACGTATTAGACGGATATAGTTATGAAAATCCATGGTGGTATTTGCCAAAAAAATAAAAAATTGACAAAAAATGAACATGAAGTAGGTAAGGTTGCCTACTTCATGAAGTAGGCTCCCTTTCATCTCTCTCTCCCTCTCCCTTCATCCCTGACCTTCTCTCTCCTCCTCTCTTTGTCATCTCAACCTCTACTGCAACCCCATTGTCTGCCCTTGTGGAGAAGAGGATCCTCAGTCCTTGTATAGAAGCTCTTCCTTTTCCATCTCTGGCCACCGACATGCATCTCCCCTATCTCATCCTCCTATTACTCAAGTATATCTCTTGTCCTTTAATTTTCTCACGTAATAGTTTGTTTTTTGTTTTGATTCACAATGAGTGTGTACGTTCATTTGAAATACACTGTAGGTATTGTTGAAATGCCAAAAAGATGTTGTCTAATTAGATGTACCAAAAAGAATTTATTATGTGATTTTTTCAGTAATACGTCATTGTTATCATATGTTCATTATAAATGCAATTTTTGTATGTGTGTGTATGCGATGAATATGTGATTCGTAACTCTAATTAGCTAAAAATAAAGCTTCATCCTGAGTAATTATATTCATTTAAGAATTTATAACTCATATTTAACAATTATATACTTGTAAATAATTTGCATAAATTAGCATTCCATTCTGCTTTCATATTAACTTGTTTATATTTCATCTAGCTTCACCTATTTTTAACTCATTCACAGTAACTCCAATTGGCACGAAACTAACTTCATTGTGTACATATCAGTAATATCAATAAATGAAAAATCTTAAAAAATACTAACTTATATATATATAATGAACCCAAACCCAGATTCTAGGATAGAAAGACGTAAAAGTTGATATCTCTCATATACAATCTCCAATTTTATTCTACTCACTTTTGAATTAATGTACATTCAATTATCTGTAAATCAAGATCAGATTCAAAAGAATTATATTCCATATGTGAAACTTAGATTTTAGGACCGAACTATATATTGTAAATATTTTACTGCTTTTTTGAGTTGCTATTTCATGTACATATTTAACTCTTGTTTATTTATTTTCTATTTGTTTATTCCATCTCATGTTTTCAATAAATACATAAAAATAAAAATCAAAAAATCAAAGAAAAATACCAATTCTTACTTGAGCACATTGACCTAGTCATCTGTAAATTTCACATCCCAAAATATTTCTAGCATTTTCTCAAGTAATAAAAATACGAAAAAATTGCATTTGTATCTGTTGCATTATTATACAACATATTTGATTTTTGTGTCCATTTATTCTCTATAAAAATCAAATAAAAATTGCAAACTAAAAAATACTTTTTATATACATAAAATATCATTCATAATTCATATCTTGCATTGTTGAGTTCATATACACTTGAGTCCTTCATGAACAGTGTAGGGTGCATTTAGATCAGCATTTTTCATTTTGATCATTTTTGCATTCAAGGTCATTTGCTATTTTTTTAATTTTCCTTTATTTTTGTGCATTGGTCAAGTCAATATGGTCTAACACTCATTCATCCACCGTACGCCCAGTGATAAACATGAAATTTTAGCCGAAGTCGTGTCAATCCACAAGGCGGATAGACAGTCGCTGATGTGACCTCAGACAAAATCTATGTTTGATCAACAATTAACCCACAACAAGACTAAAGAAATGAATAACAAAAATATGGATTTAAAATTTATTATAATTCTACAGATACTATATATAACGTAAGTACGTGTAGAGGTCGAACTCAGGGAGCAAACTGTAGGAGGCAAAAGTAATGCTCAAAACTTTTATCTTTTATCTCTTATCCATTTTATTATTTTTGTGGTTTAATTTTTATTTTTTTTATTTTTTATTTTTGTTATATTTTTGTATTTGGTTTTTAATTTTCCAATTTTTATATTTCCTTTTTTATATTATTTTTCTTTATACTATTTTTCTTTTAGAAATAATATAACATATATAAGGCTTTATATATACAATATATAGTAGTATATTTATAAATACTAATAACTATAGAAAAATACACAAAATAAAATGATTTTGGATTTTTTTTATTTTTCTTTTTTTATTTTTCTGGGATTTTTGCTACTTTTTATGTATTTTTAAAGTCAAATATCCTAAATAAGGGATAAATAAAATACACAAAATTGATTCGAATATTAAAAATAGTAAAAAAAGACCCAAAAATACCCAAATCAATTTTAATATATAAATATTTTTAAAAAAATATAAAATAGAAAAAAATATATTTTTGGATTTTTATAGGTTTTTTTAGATTTTTATAAAGGAATTTGGGGGTTTTCAATTTTTAGGATTTTTGTTTTATAATTTTTAGTGATTTTTAGTCGTAATTAAAATAGGATAAAATAGACTACATATACTTTTTTGGAATTTTTAAACGTATTTTAATATTTTTTGGTATTTTCTAAATTAAACATGGAATAAATATGATCCTTTTCATTTTTAATAAAAAATTAAAATACCAAAAAATGCAAAGTAAACACGTGGCGTGAAAGCATAAGGTACGAGGTATTTTTCCCTATTTTGTATATTTTTAGAGCACATTAGGTATTTTTAATAAATAGATAAAGAAAATAAAAATATAAATCCTGACAGGGGTATTTTTGCAACAAAAATTAAATGCAGTGGGCTTGGTGCAAATTTGCCAGCGTAATAAACATTTATTTAATTTTTAAAGGCCATTTCATAATTGCAAAACTCGTCAGGGCTTACATGCAAAATACCCAGCTCACGTGGGACGACACGTGAGCTGAGCTGGATGGGACCAAAAATGTAAATTCAAAAAGTACAGGGGTCTATTTGCAAAATATCCATGTATTTATAACGCGGTATTTTATTTACAAAATTAAATAATAAATACAAAATGTACGGTGTAGAGTATGCAATTTACCCCATTAAAGGCTGGATCGAATGGCGGGGTGCGATTCACTTAACCACGTGTTAACATCGTATCAACACGTACCGCTTCGTAGATCGACGTCTGAGATAAGATCGCGTGGCGCGATCTGACGGTGGAGACGTGGTGTGATCCAACGATTCTGATCAAATCTAGGGCGCCTCCCCAGATCGGATGGCTGCTGATTCGCTCGAAGAACAGGGAAGAAGGTCCCTGCCTCCGAGCTTCGATCGTCGATTTCTCCATCCTTCGGCGGCCTTCTTCGAGGGCGATGGTGTCCACACCTCCGGGGAGGTCTTTCGCAGCGTCTGAGGATCAAAAGAGGCTCCAGGACCTCACGGTGAGGTCAGACGAGCTCGAGGAAGAAAGGTGCCTCCAGGTACCTACAGTGAATTGCAATTCGACCCCAAAGGGGTCCTCTGGGCTGCCAACACCTGCAGTAAGCTCAGACAGAGAGAAAAAGGGGGTTGGGGCCTTATTTGGTCGAGGGGAATGGAACGTTGAGCAGGCGGAGCTCTCCGACGGATGGCGGCGGAGGGAGAGCTGGGGTCCATATCCACGATGGATCTGGAGGAGTGAGGGTGCCTGAGATGCTCAAGATGCGAAGAGGAGGGTTTTGGAGGTGTTGGCGTGTCAAAAAACCATTGGGAACAAGTGGAATGAGGTTCGCTCTAGCAAATTACGAATTAACGATTTCAAGCTAAAACACTACTCTAAAGACTAAGATAATGACGTAATTAAAATGCATAAGTAAAAATCTAACTAAAATATGGAAAGGTGCAGCTCAAACCTTCCTAGGAGGAAAGGGAGCAGGACGTCGTCGGAGCGCCGCCTTGAGTGCACGCCTCCGCCAGCCGAACGGGACGGTTTAGATCATCCCTTCCATAGTTTTATGGTTGTCTCCAAAATAACTGAATTGGAAGGGACAATCATACTCGTCCCCTATATTACTCAAAAGAGACGGATATGGTCGTCCCCTCCGGCCATAGAGGAGACTATCGTGACCGTCTCCTATATCTAGAGGAGGGGACGGTTGCAACCATACCCACCAAAAACTTTGTTGGAACGGTCAATGACTGTCTCCTCTACTCGGACCGAAAGGGACAATCTCAACCATCCCTTCTGACTTCCAATAGGGGACGTTCGTTTTTTGCGCCGCCCATGGTCAACTATGACTGCTTCATAGGGGACGGTAGCATGACCATCCTCGTTACCCAAAAGGGATGGTTGTGGACAGTTAAGGGACAGTTTTTGACCGTCCCTTAAGGTTAGTCTGCTTGTAGGGTAGTAGGTGATTGATGGATGATAAGTTAGGCCCAACCGTTGATAGACCTTGGGGGGACTCCACCTCAAAATCTAGTCAAAGTCTAGTTACGACGCTGCAGGTGCCACGAGTATATATGGTTCACTGACGTTTCCGGATATGCAGCTTTTAAGAATGTGTTTTTATCGTGTTGTGCGTTGTAGGCGGCAATCGGAAACGATCAAGAAAATACCACAAATAATTTATCCAATTTTCAATCTCGTGGTTTTATGTTTATTTTACTTGGCAAGTCCCAAGGTCGATCACAAGGAGGCAAAGGAACAACCTAGAATTAAGTCTATCAAAGTTCGAGTTCGGTTTTCGAGGCGGTCTTTTTTTTTGGAATTTTCAATGCAATAAAGGATGCAAAATGCAAATTTGGCCTTATTTTAGGGACTAAAATGTAAATTATATTCAAATGATGTCCGAAAAATACGAAACTTGGCCTAAAATATGATGAAATGGTTGTACTATAATTTTTGGGAATTTTTGGATGCAATATGAATTTTTTATGGATTTTTAAATGCAAACAAAATGATTTTTAATATTTAATTTTAATAAATATCAAACCTACTTATTTTCAAGAATCAAAATTATCTGAGATCTATCACTATGTAACGGATCTTAGAAAAATCCTAAATCTCGAAAATGTGGGGTTTAATACATATTAAAAATTAAATACTAAAAGATGCAAAATGATTTTTTTCAGGACAAAATATGCATGCAAATGCAATCTTTTTGGGCACAATGTTAAGAATAATTAACTCTACAATATGTGATTTTTCGGGGATTTTTAGAGCAACGGTTAATCAATTATCAATTTTCGAGCAGAAAATGGGTAAAATATGCCAATTTTCACACAATAATTATTTATTAATTAACCATCAATCACAAAATTACCCACAACATGTCAAAGCGTAGAGGATCAATTAACCAACATCATGCAATTTTTGGATTAAGAAAATAATGTAGATAAGATGTTTCAAAACACAATGGGAATGCAGGGGTACAGATGCAAATAAGTAAATCAAATATAAAAGCAAGAGGGGGGGCTTTTGTGTAATTACCAATAGTAGAAGGGGGTACTGCTGCAAAATTTCCAGTAGGTCACGTGCTGTGCACGTAACCTCTAGAGGCGGGGCTGATCTGCAAATGGGAGAACCTTCGGGGGGTTCTGTAAATTGCCCAAGGGACACGTGCGCAATACGTGACCCTGGGGTGTTGCTTGCTGGGGACGTTCCCCCACGCACGTGCGAGGGGCGTGCAGGGGGCCTCGGGCTTCGAGCCCGGCCTGCGGCTGAAGACTGTAGTGGCGGAGGGGCGGTGGTCGACGGCTGGCTCCGGCCAAAGCTCGGCCGAGCGGAGGATTGGCTGGGCGCCGCCGACTGCGGAAGAGGGGCGGAGCCGGCGTTGAGGTGCTGGACGAATGCGTGGCCGAAGCGCAGAGCTCCGGTGTCGTTGCAAGCTGCTGGAGATGGAGGTTGGCGTCCGGCCAAGGCGGAGGTGGCGAGGACGATGAAGGCGCGGACGACGAAGGCGATGAAGGCGGGGTTGCAGTGGCTGGAGGAGCGGGTGACCGGAGAAGGCGATGAAGGGGCCGACACACGGCCGTGGGGCGTCGAGGTTGCAGCAGCGGCGACAGAGACGATCGACGGCGTTGGGCGGAGAGCGGAAGAGAGAGAGATAGAGGAAGATAGAGAGATAGAGAGAGAGATAACCTGGAGGAGGTCGGCTCGACGGCGTGGGCGGCCGGAGCGGGCAGCTTGCTCGGGGCGGAGCTGCGACGAGGAGTTGGACTCCTCGGATCATGCCGGCGACGAGGGCCTTGCTGCTGTCACGACTGAAGGCGATGTGTTGCGATGAAGATCGGCGGATGATCGTGAAGACGACGGTGGCGGTGCTTAAATAGGCGTTGGGAGTTTGCCGGAGATGGAAGGTCCTGGGCGATTGGAATCGACGAGATTTTGAGGGCGGCGGCGAGATTCGAGGGAGATCGGGGGCGGCGAGGGGATTGATCAGAGAGGGCCGTGATTTACGGGAGTGGGATGGAGGGGAATCGGCGATTTGTGGCGAGATTGGGGATTCGCGGCGGAGGTCCCGATTGGGAAGGGGACCTGGGAACACGATGAAGGTGGGCCGTCCGATCGGTCAAGATCGGACGGCCCAGATCTCGCCACGTGGCGACTAAAGGAGAGAGGGGGAGGCGCGCGTGCGGAGCATGTGCCTTGGAGGCACGTGCGACGCACGTGTGTCCGTTTTTTTTTATTTTTTTAAATAAAACGAGTATATAAATACGCCAAAATGGCTGACACGTGGCGGCACCAGGTGTTGCCACGTGTCAGCACCACAAAATTCCGAAAATAAAACATTTGAAAAATCGGTAAAAAATAGTAAACGACCTCAGATCGAAAAACTTTCTTCACGAAAATTGCTCGTCTCGATGAGATCTACAACTTTCATGAAGACATCAACACCAAAATTGGTCATTTGCACAAAGTGAATTTTTGGGGTATCCTATGTACATAGAATACCTTGATTTTTGGGTTTTATATTTTTTTGTCATTTTTAAACAAGATAAAAATCTGGAAAAATTACGGTAAAACCAAAGATAAATAAAGACACCTTAATCTAATTTTTTTTGGATTTTTATTAATTGAGAAAATATATAAAATACAAGATCAAAAACCGTGAAAATAAACTATGTACAAAAGAGGCCCATAACCCAACTTTCACATATGAGCTCCGATTCACTTGAACTTGGTCTTGTTTTGAAGGTAATTGAATGCACATTAGTTTAAAAGTGAGTAGGATAAAATCGGACACTGAATGGGGAGATATGTGGCTTTTAGTCCGAAAATCCTGAAATTAGGGTTTGGGTTTTTGGTCCGCTTATTTGGGTTAGTTATTTTTTTGTATTTTCCTTTATTCTTGTTAGTGATATGTACACAGTGGATGTGGTTTTGAGTCATTCGGAGTTAGCATGAATGTGATAAAATCCGGGAAGTTAGGCTTATTTACATGTCATTTTGGCTTGGATTTTTGGCTTCTTATTTTATGCAGAATTTTGTGCTAAAATATCATTCTTATGGAAACATGCATGAATGCTAATTATGCAAAATAGATGCAAGAATGCTGTTGATTTTGAGGGATTTGAGCTTAATAAATGATAATTTAGAGTTATGAATACGAGATTCATCATCCCCCTATACTTAAACCATGCTCGTCCCTGAGCATCAAAAAGAAATGCCATGAGGTGAAATGAGATTGGGTTCCATACCAAGACCATGAGCTGAAGGTGAAAGTGAACCTTAAACTCATCCTTTGGATTATTTGTGTGTTGGAACTTCTGTGAGACTTAGAATTTTAAAATCAACAGCCCCCTCAAGTTCTACACATCATTGCTACAGTTTCGGCTCAGAAGTCATCTTAGATCAATCATCTTCCCAAAGTATACCCTATGAACATTGAATAACCGACTCTTGTGTGTGAAATATTTTAGCTCTTCTCACCCAGAATGCCGGACTACCGCGTAGCCTCCTCTCCAATAACTCGTCCTCGGGGAGTCAGGTATTTCCTTCTAAGGTCTGTCGCGCTGTGTTCACAATCGAATTGGGGGGAGAAGATAGAAGAATGAGAAAAGAACTGGAGGGTGGCCAGTGTAGTCACCTCTCCTTGTGAAGATGGCCAGTGTAGCCGAGTCTCCACCAAGATCTGCAGGTTTCTGGAAGCTTGGACCTTTTTGGTCAGATTTTATTTGGTAGTTGCTTCTTTGTATTTGGAATTTTTGGTGGTTCTGCTTGGATCTTGTTGTGCCCCCTACGGATATAGAATCTTTTGTTTCCGTACATTTTTGGGGTCTTAGAAAAAAATTGTGCCCAGCCGTCCATCCCTTTTCCCGAAGCTTTATTTCAACCCGTATTCCGGTCTTTAGATTTCCACGCTACCAGAAAAGAAACTTACACAGTCTTCCAACATCCCGTCTGAGTTGAGCTAGTGCATAGTGCGAGAGTACAAATTAATTCCTTATTCCAGAGTTGTATCCAGAATGAAGAGACCAGGTTGGACACTAAGAGTCAAACGTTGTACATTGTCATGTGGAACTCAAAGAATTAAGTCAAAGACCTGAAGACTCTAAAATCCTATTTCTCGGTGAAGTTCCTCTGAAAATTAGGTGGATTAAGGTTAAGTCCAGACCACTCTCGGTTTCGGCTCATAACTCGGTTCAGAACCCAAAGACTTTTCACATATGCAAATGCGATGCTTGATGAGATGCGAGTGTGTGAAATGCAGACACACATTTTTTTATTTGTGATTTTGATTTTTTTTATGCAAAGGATTTTTGTTGTTTGTTGTTTTTTATGCAAAGAAGCCATTTTTTTCAAAAATTTTTGGGTACATTCGGTGTTAGTGGCAAAACATTTTTTTTCAATTTTCAAGAAAAATTACCCACCCCGTAAATACATATAGACTTACACGCAAGTACGAGGTATGGCTAAAATATATACAAAGTATATATACAGACCCCCCTATACTTAGCGAGTGCTGTGTCCTCAGAGCACAAGAAGCGTAAAGAAGACATAGCTCGGGCTAAGCGTAAGAGAGTGAAAAAGAAAAAGATTTACAAAATCGCCCCCTATACTTAGACTGTGAATAGTCTAAGTATAGAAGAAGAGCGGAAAAGAAAAGAAAAAGAAATGAAGCGGTCAGGGTATGTGAATGAGGAGGGTATATATAGGTGGGTGGCGGTTCCCCCTATACTTAGGTTTTGGTCAGCCTAAGGGTGGATATGGAGTGAGCTAGAGATCGGAATGAGATGAGGGAAATGGTATATACATATGGTATCGGTCCCCCCCTATACTTAGGCCTTGACCTAAGTAGAGGAAGAAGTTGTACAAGGGGATCGATGTGGTGGGGAGGGAGGGTGGGTCTGATCTGATATATCGTCTATGTCCTTGCTCTGTGTGAAATAGATGACCTCAACTTGCATTGTATGTTCTTTGGATGATTCTATATATGGCTTCAGTAATTGTCCATTCACTGAGAAAGGTTGTGCATCATCTTTGAGTTCTGCAATGTCCACACTTCCATTGGTATGCACATCGATGACAACATAGGGACCCGTCCATTTCGATTTCAGTTTCCCATGAAAGATCTTTAATCGAGCATTAAACAACCAGACTTTCTGCCCAGGGACAAAGGATTTATCTCGAATGTGTCTATCATGCCATTTCTTGACCTTGTCCTTATAAATCACACTGTTGTCATATGCTCGGTTTCGGATTTCAATTAGCTCATTCAGATTTAGGTCTCGACATAATTTCCCAAGGTGACAACTCCAGTTCAACTTTTTGATTGCCCATTCAGATTTGTGAATCAGTTCTGCAGGAAGATGGCATGGTTTGCCATAGATCATCCTAAAAGGTGAAGTACCGAGTGGTGTTTTATAAGCTGTCCTATAGGCCCCAAAGAACTTGATCCAACAGTTTTGACCAATCCTTCCTATCTGGACGAACCAACTTTTGAAGTATACTCTTCACTTCTCTATTAGAAACTTCTGCCATGCCATTAGATTGTGGATGATAAGGGTTGGCTATTCTATGTTCAAATTTGTACTCCTTAGCCAAAGATTTCATTTCCCTGTTCACAAAGTGGCTACCTCCATCAGAGATCAAAACTTTTGGTATCCCGAACCTTGCAATGATATTATCCTTGATAAACTTACAGACGGTTTTGCTGTCTGCGGTTCGGGTCGGAATAGCCTCTACCCATACAGACAAATAATCAACCGCTAACAAGATGTACTCAAATCCATTGCTATTGGGAAAGGGACCCATAAAATCAATCCCCCATGCATCAAACACATCACAGAAAATCATAGGTTGCATGGGCATTTCGTCTCTATAACCAACGGTCCCTCCCATCCTTTGACAAATCGGGCAAGACCGTACAAAATCACTAGCATCACGAAATAAGGTCTGCCAGTAAAATCCACATTGGAGTACCTTGTGTGCGGTTCTCTTTCCCGAATGGTGCCCTCCAGCCTCGAGAGTGTGGCAATGTGTGAGGACACTCTGGTATTCTTCCTGAGGAATACATCTTCTCCAGACACAATCCGCTCCTTCATAAAAAAGGAAAGGATCGTCCCAATGGTATTTTCTTGAATCCGACTTTAGTTTTTCAATCATTTTCTTTGTCCAACCAGAGGGAACCTTCTTGGAGACAAGATAGTTTACGATGTTGGAATACCATGGGGTTGAATCAATAGTGCAAACAGATTCGTCTGGAAAAGTCTCCTTAATAGGTCCAGTATCAGGATAATCATTTTTCTCAATTCGGGAAAGGTGATCAGCAACAACATTCTTTATTCCAGGTTTATCTTTGATCTCCAAATTAAATTCCTGGATTAACAAGATCCACCTCAAAAGTCGTGCCTTGGCATCTTTCTTATCCATGAGGTATCTAATTGCCGTATGATCTGTGAAAATTGTCAACTTGGAGCCCAATAGATACGATCTGAATTTTTCAAGGGCCCAAACAACCGCGAGCATTTCCTTTTCAGTCACTGTATAATTTTTCTGTGCAGGATCCAATACTTTGCTCGCGTAGTGAATCGCATAAGGGATTCCATCCCGTCTTTATCCAAGCACAGCTCCGACCGCAAAATCCGATGCATCAGTCATGATCTCAAAGGGAAGAGACCAGTCAGGAGCTTGTAATATCGGCGATTCACATATTTTCTTTTTCAGGAGCTCGAAGGCCTCAAGACACTTGTGATTTACAATAAACTCGGTGTCTTTTCCTAAGAGCTCAGTCAGTGGGCGGGCGATCTTTGAAAAATCAGGGATAAACCTTCGATAAAATCCAACATGCCCTAGAAAGGACCGCACTGACTTGACGTTGGTTGGTGGCTCAAGTTTCTTGATCACATCCACCTTGGCAGGGTCGACCTCCATTCCCTTTCTGGAGATGACATGCCCCAACACGATACCCTCAGTCACCATAAAGTGACTTTTCTCCCAGGAGAGTACCAAATTAACCTCCCTGCATCTTTGGAGGACTCGGTCCAAGTGCGCTAAACATGTATCAAATGAATCACCATGGACCGAGAAGTCATCCATGAACACTTCCAGGAAATCTCCCACCATTTCGGCAAATACGGCAATCATGCACCGCTGAAATGTGCCTGGGGCATTACAAAGCCCAAATGGCATGCGCTTGAAAGCGTAAGTACCGAAGGGACATGTAAATGTGGTTTTTTCCTGATCCTCGGGAGCAATAGCTACCTGATTGTAGCCAGAGTACCCATCAAGAAAACAGAAGAATGCTTTCCCTGCAAGTCTCTCCAAGATTTGATCAATAAATGGCAGTGGAAAGTAACTTTCTTGGTCGCGGCATTCAGGCGCCTGTAATCGACACAGACACGCCATGACGTGGGTACTCGGGTCGCGATCTCAACCCCCTCCTCGTTGGTGACCATCTGGATTCCCGACTTCTTTGGGACGACATGAAGGGGGGCGACCCACTTGGAGTCAGAAATGGGGTATATGAAACCTGCTTTGCACCATTTCTCTATCTCTTTCTTAACCACTTCCCGAAGATTGGGGTTTAATCTTCTCTGAAATTCACGGGAAGGCCTTGCATTATCCTCAACATAAATTTGGTGCAAGCAGAGAGCAGGGTTGATTCCGACGAGATCCGACACAGTCCAACCGATGGCTTTTCGATTTCGCTCAAGGACTTTTAGAAGCTTAGATTCTTGATCCGAGGTTAATGATGAGCTAATGATCACAGAGAATTTATCTTTTGGTCCGTTGAGAAATGCATACTTCAGGGTGGGAGGGAGAGGTTTCAGCTCTGGCAAATCTAAATCATCAATCAAATCTGGCTGAAGGTCTTTTAAGTCTGGCTCAGTGATTGTTGGTGGGTGATCATTCTGTGATATGCTAGCCACTGATCTTGAAGGAAAGTGAGTCGGATCGCAAATGTAGTGCGGTAATTCAGCCAAAGCCGCGTCCGACTCGTCATTGATTTTTTTTGAAGAGGATGGGATGGACCAATCCGAAAGGAGTTCTGTGTCATCAAGATTGTACAGGTGTTCAGATTTGTCAGGTAAAAGATCACACGCTGTATGGCGCATTGTTTCTTGTTCTGATGCGATGGTATCCATGTGAAGATCTGGCAGTTGGTCCCAAGGTCCGGTAGTGCTGATCAGATTACACTCAGATGTTTCAGCCTCTTCAGTGGTGGATTCGGAATCGGGTCTTTGCCATTTTGTTTGTCTCATTTCCAGATCTACTTCTCCGTCTAGGGAGCGGAATTTCATCATTCCAGTGCCGTAATCGAATACAGCCTTGGCGGTTCGTAAGAATGGTCTTCCCAAAATGATTTGCGACTCTTTCCAATGGTTCGGGGTCTCCATGTCAAGGACAGTGAAGTCCACTTTATATTCCGTACCCTCAACCATAATGATAACATTTTTTACTTCTCCCGTAGGTCTTTTAGTAGATTTGTCAGCGAATTGGAGTATAGATAGCGATTTCTGAAGAGGTCCTAACTCCAATCGGTAATATAAGGCTAAGGGAAGAAGATTGATGGAAGAACCATTGTCAAGAAGTGTGTGTGCGAATGCGATACCACCAATACGGCTTTCCACATAATGAGCACCCAGATCTCTTTTCTTCCTTGGTAAATGCTGGTTTCTCACGCATTTGGTAGTGGCTACTGTCAGAACATGAGTCTCCACAAATTGGTTTGTTTTCTTTGTGCGGGTCCGGGTAGGAGTACATTTCATTTTCAGATATTTCTGGAATGCAGGGTTACTGGCCACATATTGATCAAAGGGCACTTTTACGGTGATGTTTTGTTGACAAAACTTTTCCATCACTGGGTCACTCTAGATAGTTTTCTTTTGTCTTCCCTTCTTAAGCGCATGGGGAAAAGGAATGGAAGCATTTGAGACAGGAGAGAGAGATCCAGAATTATAAATAAGAGCATCTTTATTGAATTTGGAGTTCTTATTACAATCATAATGTTCTGGATCATGTTGCTGAAATAGTGACAAAGGTATTTTTGCAGCAACTAGAGGTTCAAGATCCTCTTTATTCTCCATAAATGCTTTTCCCTTCCTTTGGGCAGAAATCCTCGGGCGTCCTTCGTCTTCATCCTCAGAAGTATCCTCCGGTCGATCTTCTGAGTCATGTTGGTCAGCTTCCCTTGCCCGGTCAGGTACGACCACGGTCCTTCCGCTCTTGAGGGACATGGCATTGATATTGTTAAACGAAAGGGTCTCGTGTTCAGATGTGGAAAAGTCTGAGTAATATACCTGATTGTTGTGTTGAGATGATTGAGGTTTGTTCAAGCTATTGGGGTTAGCTTGAACTTGAGCGGGAATGGCTGTGACAGGGGCTGTCTGTTCTTCCTTCCAACGGGATAGACGATTAACATCTACCCGTGGATCGTACAGTTCACTCCGGAAGCTGCGAATTTCCTCCAGCATTTGTCTTTGGATATCAATTGAGTCTTCTGGAGGTTTGGATGATCGAGATGCTTGATTTGGAGCTTGGTATTGTTGACGATGTTGTTGAGGTTGGTTCTGACGGTCGTGTGGCTGCTGCTGCCTTGAGGGCTGATTGTGTTGTGGAGCGGCATTGTAGGAGTTGGGTGGACGTTGATATTGCTGACGGTCCCCCAGATTACCCTGTCGGGTATTATCCTGTGTGTACCAGATGCCGTTTATCTCGAAAGTCAGAGGCGGGGCTTCTATGACTGTCTCAGCTGGAAGAGGTGACTGTTGGGAAGGTTGGACGTAGGATTGGTCCTGAGTCCATGGTTGCGGTTGTCCAGAGCCTGGTTGCTCTTGGACATGATGCACATGATAAATTGGGACCGTAGGAGCAGTAGGCATCCCGATCTTAGACACCTTCTCAGTGAGTTCCTCCATTTGTTTTGGAAATTGAGAGAGTCGGTTGTCGATGTCGTTCACCCTTTTATCCACAATTGTTAATTTGTCTGTGATGATGTTCATGTTGGGCAGCAAGTCCTCTGCTATTTCTGCGACCGTTTGTTTCCCTCCTTTGGCTTGATAGTTGTTCAGTGAATCGGTGTAAGATCTACTAGCAATTTGTGAACGGCTAGTCTCCGCCATTTGCTCCAGTATTTTCCAGAAGGTATCAGCTCCTCGGGATGTGTAGTTTCCTCCACAGGCAGCGCTGACAAGACCCTGAGTCCCGTGGTTAAGGCCACAATAGAGGGATTGGACCAGGATGTTATTATCTAGGTCATGGCAGGGACATTTCTGCAGCAGATCTTTGAATCTATCCCATGCATCACAAAGTGGTTCATTTGGCATCTGAGAGAAGCTAGTGATGCGAGTCCTCATTTGATTGGTTCGACTCAATGGGTAGAATTTTTTTAAGAAGAGGTTCTTGAACCTATCATAGGTGGTCACCGTCACTCCCAAATTTTTCACCCAGTAATCTGCCTTACCCTTCAAGGCGAAAGGTAATGCAGTGAGACGGATATAGTCTTGGCTGACTTGTGGGTGCCTCTGATTAGAACAGATTAGCTCCAAATCACGCAGGAATTCATAGGGCTCTTCATTCGAATTACCATGAAATTGTGGTAATTGATTTATGAAGTGTGGCTTCAGTTCATGGTGAACCTCAGGTTGAGGTGGCTGCAAGTAATTTATGACCCTATATTGCCCGGGATTATATGCAACATCCATTGGTGGTTCTTCCTCTGCATGCATTCTTTCCAATTGTTCCCTCATCAAATTTTGCTGCTGCTCAGATGCAGCCAGTCTTGCGAGAATCATTTGCATCGGATCTTCATTTTGGTCATCTTCAGAATTGTTCTTCTTCGGAGGCATTTTTTGTGAAGTCTTCTTTTCACCTTCAGATTGTGAAAAATAGGAGTCAATAGTTTGAAGAGAATTATAAGATGAAAAGTCCAGGGGAAGGTGTTCCTGAACCCAAGGTGGTTCTGAGTAAGAGTGGTTCAGATCATTTGAGACTGGAAAGTTTGTGGTAGTCAGAAAGGGGTTACCACAATTTTCCATTCTTGAATTTCAAGAGATTATCAAGAGATGAATGGATGTTGATCAAATCAAACACAATACAGAATTCTTTTTCACCAACTCACACAGTGAAGGTCGTAAGAGTTCGACCAATTTTCTTGTCAATTTTAAATGGTGAAAAGACAATCTTGTTAGCGAGATGAAATTTCAGATTTGGGCTCTAGTCTTAAGTGTCGTCTCTCGCTCACTGAGAAAAATCAAATGTCGGGGTTACTCTCCCGCAAAAATTCTTGATTTTATGGGTTATTTGAGATCAGATATATTTAGCAGTCCCGATTTTAATGAGGTGATCACTGAAAAATTAGATGAGCACAAATACACGTCTATCGTCCAGTCCCAATTTCCTTTAAAGTTATGTTATAAAACAAAAGAGAGGAATTCGAGAAAAGCCGATGCACGCGGAAAACTATGATGAATGCTCAGTTAGAAGACTTACAGTGAATCCTCGCAATCTCCATGTGGGATGCTAGACAGAATTTAAAAATTATTCTATATGATGTGCAAACCGATGGAAAAACCGCACCTAAGCAGAAAGTTCTATTAGCGGGAAGAATTGATTTAAATTTGGCTAAGTTGAACGATCTATGTGCGTCTCAATTAAAGTGCAGTGTGGCTTAAGATCCTACGAGCACAAGCAAAAATATAAATGCTCTGAGAGCCGTATGTGCAGGTCTATCCTAATCGCCACTCAAGTCGGGCCCCACCCTCGCCGGAGAGTGAAACAGGCCACGAGACACCACAGAATAAAGTTTAGAGGTCTTTTTACACACGCGAGAGTCCAATCGGACACCGCTATAAATGAGCAGAAATTAAAAATGCAGAAATTAAAAACCTAGACTCTACTCTCTCTCTCACGACTCGACTCGATCTTAAATTAATTGCGGTTTTTTTGGTGAAGTTGCGTCGGTTATTGAAAACCGCTCCACGTACAAGGTAACTCGAAAAGAAAATAAGAGAGAAAATGTAAGAGAGTGACTCACGAATATATATAAAAAATAAAGGCTGGAAAATAAATTACAGGAAAATAAAAAATGAAATTTACAAGGAAAAATTCAGGGATCAGACTACCCGAATGCGGAAAACCGAACAAAAATTTTCAGACAAAAAAAATCTAAGCCGTTTGCCTCCCCGGCAACGACGCCATCTGACGTTTCCGGATATGCAGCTTTTAAGAATGTGTTTTTATCGTGTTGTGCGTTGTAGGCGGCTATCGGAAACGATCAAGAAAATACCACAAATAATTTATCCAATTTTTAATCTCGTGGTTTTATGTTTATTTTACTTGGGCAAGTCCCAAGGTCGATCACAAGGAGGCAAAGGAACAACCTAGAATTAAGTCTATCAAAGTTCGAGTTCGGTTTTCGAGGCGGTCTTTTTTTTTGGAATTTTAAATGCAATAAAGGATGCAAAATGCAAATTTGGCCTTATTTTAGGGACTAAAATGTAAATTATGTTCAAATGATGTCCGAAAAATACGAAACTTGGCCGAGATGTAAAATATGATGAAATGGTTGCACTGTATTTTTTTTTGGAATTTTTGGATGCAATATGAATTTTTTATGGATTTTTAAATGCAAACAATATGATTTTTAATATTTAATTTTAATAAATATCAAACCTACTTATTTTCAAGAATCAAAATTATCTGAGATCTATCACTAGGTAACGGATCTTAGAAAAATCCTAAATCTCGAAAATGTAGGGTTTAATACCTATTAAAAATTAAATACTCAAAGATGCAAAATGATTTTTTTCAGGACAAAATATGCATGCAAATGCAAATCTTTTTGGGCACAATGTTAAGAATAATTAACTCTACAATATGTGATTTTTCGGGGATTTTTAGAGCAACGGTTAATCAATTATCAATTTCCGAGCAGAAAATGGGTAAAATATGCCAATTTTCACACAATAATTATTTATTAATTAACCATCAATCACAAAATTACCCACAACATGTCAAAGCGTAGAGGATCAATTAACCAACATCATGCAATTTTTGGATTAAGAAAATAATGTAGATAAGATGTTCAAAACACAATGGGAATGCAGGGGTACAGATGCAAATAAATAAATAAAATATAAAAGCAGATGGGGGGCTTTTGTGTAATTACCAATAGTGGAAGGGGGTACTGTTGCAAAATTTCCAGTAGGTCACGTGCTGTGCACGTGACCTCTAGAGGCGGGGCTGATCTGCAAATGGGAGAACCTTCGGGGGGGGGTTCTGTAAATTGCCCAAGGGACACGTGCGCAGCACGTGACCCTGGGGTGTTGCTTGCTGGGGACGTTCCCCCACGCACGTGCGAGGGGCGTGCGGGGGGCCTCGGGCTTCGAGCATGGCCTGCGGCTGAAGACGGTAGTGGCGGAGGGGCGGTGGTCGATGGCTGGCTCCGGCCAAAGCTCGGCCGAGCGGAGGATTGGCTGGGCGCCGCCGACTGCGGAAGAGGGGCGGAGCCGGCGTTGAGGTGCTGGACGAATGCGTGGCCGAAGCGCGGAGCTCCGGTGTCGTTGCAAGCTGCTGGAGATGGAGGTTGGCGTCCGGCCAAGGCGGAGGTGGCGAGGACGATGAAGGCGCGGACGGCGAAGGCGATGAAGGCGGGGTTGCGGTGGCTGGAGGAGCGGGTGACCAGAGAAGGCGATGAAGGGGCCGACACACGGCCGTGGGGCGTCGAGGGTGCAGCAGCGGCGACGGAGACGATCGACGGCGTTGGGCGGAGAGCGGAAGAGAGAGAGATAGAGGAAGATAGAGAGATAGAGAGAGAGATAACCTGGAGGAGGTCGGCTCGACGGCGTGGGCGGCCGGAGCGGGCAGCTTGCTCGGGGCGGAGCTGCAACGAGGAGTTGGACTCCTCGGATCACGCCGGCGACGAGGGCCTTGCTGCTGTCACGACTGAAGGCGATGTGTTGCGATGAAGATCGGCGGATGATCGTGAAGACGACGGTGGCGGTGCTTAAATAGGCGTTGGGAGTTTGCCGGATATGGAAGGTCCTGGGCGATTGGAATCGACGAGATTTTGAGGGCGGCGGTGAGATTCGAGGGAGATCGGGGGCGGCGAGGGGATTGATCGGAGAGGGTCGTGATTTACGGGAGCGGGATGGAGGGGAATCGGCGATTTGTGGCGAGATTGGGATTCGCGGCGGAGGTCCCGATTGGGAAGGGGACCTGGGAACACGATGAAGGTGGGTCGTCCGATCGGCCGAGATCGGACGGCCCAGATCTCGCCACGTGGCGACTAAAGGAGAGAGGGGGAGGCGCGCGTGCGGAGCACGTGCCTTGGAGGCACGTGCGACGCACGTGCATCCGTTTTTTTATTTATTATTTTTTTTAATAAAACGAGTATATAAATACGCCAAAATGGCTGACACGTGGCGGCACCAGGTGCGGCCACGTGTCAGCACCACAAAATTCCGAAAATAAAACATTTGAAAAATCGGTAAAAAATAGTAAATGACCTCGGATCGAAAAACTTTCTTCACGAAAATTGCTCGTCTCGATGAGATCTACAACTTTCATGAAGACATCGACACCCCAAATTGGTCATTTGCACAAAGTGAATTTTTGGGGTATCCTATGTACATAGAATACCTTGATTTTTGGGTTTTATAATTTTTTTGTCATTTTTAAACAAGATAAAAATCCGGAAAATTACGGTAAAACCAAAGATAAATAAAGACACCTTAATCTAATTTTTTTGGATTTTTATTAATTGAGAAAATATATAAAATACAAGATCAAAAACCGCGAAAATAAACTATGTACAAAAGAGGCCCACAACCCAACTTTCACATATGAGCTCCGATTCACTTGAACTTGATCTTGTTTTGAAGGTAATTGAATGCACATTAGTTTAAAAGTGAGTAGGATAAAATCGGACACTGGATGGGGGAGATATGTGGCTTTTAGTCCGAAAATCCTGAAATTAGGGTTTGGGTTTTTGGTCCGCTTATTTGGGTTAGTTATTTTTTTTGTATTTTTCCTTTATTCTTGTTAGTGATATGTACACAGTGGATGTAGTTTTGAGTCATTCGGAGTTAGCATGAATGTGATAAAAAACCGGGAAGTTAGGCTTATTTACAGGTCATTTTGGCTTGGATTTTTGGCTTCTTATTTTATGCAGAATTTTGTGCTAAAATGTCATTCTTATGGAAACATGCATGAATGCTAATTATGCAAAATAGATGCAAGAATGCTGTTGATTTTGAGGGATTTGAGCTTAATAAATGATATTTAGAGTGATGAATACGAGATTCACATCCACCGCCATCACAATATACACAACCGTCTGTGGTACCTCCTCTACTTCCACCACAAATTGGCAAGATCTCCACAACTATTGAGAGCATTTTGAACTTCATGAGTACTAATAGGTTGTGAAATTAGTGTTAATTCTTGTGTATAAATAAACCATGTTGTTCATTTGATCTGTGCTTATTATTTTATATATAAAAACTAATTATTTTGACATAATTCTTTTTCTTTGAATAATTTACTAACTTGGCAAGGAGAATAGACTCAATGTGCTAGAATCCTGATTTATTATTTGGTAATTACATATCTCATATTTTATTTACATTGCATGATAGAATTACAAATGAATTTTAAAAATATAGGGCTACTCATCGGGGTGGAAAGAAGGTCGTCGACTGTCACGATGATCATAGTGACAAATACGTGGAGGAAGACGACAATGAAGACGAGGAGCAACCTAGGATGGAGATGCAGTGGTCGGTTCATCACGGAGTCGTCATCTGCGAGAGGGATGTCGATGCAGATGAGAGAGTAAGGAGGGAGAGGCAAAGGGATCGACGAAAAGATAAAGGGAAGGGGATCCTTCATAGATGGAAGAAGGGGCATAACATGTCAATTTCTTTATCTTTCCAACTTTTTGTCATTTTAGACTCGTAACTAAAATTCTAGTTTTCACAACTTCTTGTTATGAACATTACGTGGAATTTTAATTAGATAATGGGCATGTGACCTAATTACGTTGTGCTCAAATGTCAGGATGTGCTTGAACGTGAATGTGGATTGTTGTATTCGCTTGAATGCACATGAATGTGAACTGTTCTTGAATGTGAATGTCATGTCGTGCTTGAATAGTTAATTGGTTGTACATGCACATGTATGCCATTTTTGTATTATTCTACAGGTATAGCAAGGGGAGAGGGAGAGGATCGAGGGAACATGATGAGATTTGAACGTCTTGTAGGCATTGCTTTTTTTTCTGGAATCAGAATATGCGACTACATGTGGTTGTGTATTCTGTGATTTCTTTATATTTGGCATGAATATTTACGAGCACGGACAATGCTCACATAGTACACACACTTTTATGACTTAATGTGGTCGTAACTAGACTTGCGGCCATGGACATGCAACTACAACATATGTGACTACATGTAGTCGCATATGCCAAACATGACTACAGTGCAACTATAATGCGAGCAAAATGAGACTACATTCATGCTCGCATTATATGTAGTTTCTTGTAGTGAGTTGATCATGTATTGATCAAACATTTGTGCCCCCAACTTCTTATCGTTCTATCACGGGTACCCCTCCATTACTTTGTTCATTAATAAGTTGAACTTAACCATAGTTTAATCAAAAAATGATGTAGTTAATAGGACATATCAGGAAGAAAAGCCCCTACCTCCCTATCACTCTTCCTCCCTCCTCCTCACCCTCTAACCCTTCCTCCTCCTCTGACCACCTCCTCATACAACCCCTTCTCCTATGCCATTCCCCCTCCAACCTCTCCTCTTCATCCTCCCTAGTCCCTTGAGTGCACCCTTCCGCTTGGCTGTTGCGCAGAAGAGTAGCATCAACATGTCGACGACGAGGCCACGAGTCATGGTTGAGTTCTTGAACCCATCAGCACCATCCCTCCCACATCCCAGCAGATATAGGGGCAGAGGAGAGGAGGGTGTGGAGGAGTAGGGAGGTTTGGGCGGAGGGAGGAGACTGTACGGGGGCTGGGCGAGGAGCTAGGACGAAGGGGGATTGAGGAGGAGCGAAGGTGTGGGGGCGGTTGCGCAAGGGCCGAAGGTAGGAGCTTGGGGTGGAGGGAGAGGCACAGGGGCAGGGGAAGAAGCTCAGGGCAGAGGGAGGAACTCAAACCTGGAGGGGGAGGTGCGTGGGGCGGGGGGAAGAGCTTGGAGCAGAGGAAGAAGCTCAGAGCGGAGGGAGGAGCTCGGACACAGGGGGCACAGGGATGGAGGAGGAGTTCAGGGTGGAGGGAGGCGCTTGAGGTCGAGGGGGAAGACTGAAGGTAGGGGGAGGAGCTCGGGAGTGGAGGGGGAGTCGTGGGGGTGGAGGGAGGGTTTGGGGGGGTAGGGGAAGGAGGCGGTGGAGGAGCAGGAGGCTGGGAGGAAGGGGGGGAGGGAGGATGGAGGAGGAAGAGGAATGGGATGTAAATTTCAGTCTAATTTTTAAAAATCAATTCTCGATGTATCCCTAAAGTAAACGTCTATTTGCATTTAGGATGGACAACAACTAACCTGAGGGCACAAGTGATAGAATGATAGAAAGTCAGGGGACAATTGATATTCCCAAAAAGGAGGTGCATAATTGAAAATGTAATATCTCAAAGGGCACAACTGATAAAAATCCTATAAATATTTGAGACTTTTTGCATATGCCTATTAGAAAAAAATCATCTTTCTCCTTATTTGTATTGTAAACATCTTTCGTCTTGTCCATTTAATATGCTTTTGCCATCCTTGTAGAAGAGGTCTTAAGCAGCTAAGTAACTTTGCTTTTATTCTTCATTCTCCGAAATGTTGCTCTTTTGTACTTCATACTTGGAATGAAGTCATCATGAAATTTGCAGTACTATTTGCAGTCACAAAGTTATTATCATTAAAACATTAATACAATTAATATGTAATCAATGTCCTAACACCCACCTTATTTGAAGGACTGCATATACATAGGCACGCACATGCACACACACGCATATGCATATAAATGAAATATTTTTTATTCAGATATTCTAATATGGATCTTTTTGTTGTCACCATATCGAAATCTATATTTGATTCATACTTGATCAATATTCGAATAGGATATCCGTAATCGATTCAAATTCAGATCTTGTATTCGGATTTCGATTCATCCTATTGATGTGAAAGGATCTATGAGCTTCCTGCTTGTTACCGAAGGTTTTCCACTTAAAACGTTCTTTTTGTTCTTTAATCTCCTTGAAGTTGTGGGTATGCAACAACAATGGTGAAAGCCAAAAGTATGCATATTATCATCATTGTTAATTCTTGGACAAGTATTAGATCGATGGATTTCCTCTTGATAATAAAATTAAGATTTAATCCATAAACTAACTTGAGACATATATAATGGTAATCTCAATTCTAGAACACAAAGTGGCGTGTGTCCTTTTCAACAATCAAAAAATTGTAAATGGTAAATTTTACGTTGTATAGAAATGATGAGCCGAAGGTTTTGTGAAAAAAATAACACGCGTTAGATATATATGTATATATATATATATGAGTAATCCTATGAAAGTTAAAAACTGTGAGAGCATGCATTCTGAATCACATGATTCAACCAGGAGAGAGGAGATAGAACCTAGTAGTCCAGAATTTATTCTCCCATGCTCACATTTTTTGCTCTCATATGATCACTCCTCTCTCATTGTGTGTGTGTATATATACACATCACAAAGATTATCATCCACAATATTAAATTTTTTTATAATCAAACTAGCCCTAAGAAAGTAAGAATAACCTCCCCATCTCTAAAAACCCTAAACCCTTCGGAAAACTCCCTCTCCCCACATCTTTACGCCGTCAGATACGACGACAGCATGCGTCCTCCGAGGGGCCGCGGCGGATTCGGCGGTAGGGACGGCGGTCGAGGCGGTGGCGGGCGCTTCGGCGGTAGGGACGGCGGTCGAGGCGGTGGCGGGCGCTTCGGCGGTCGCGGCGGTGGAGGACGCTTCGGCGGGCGCGGCAGCGGCGGCGGCGGTTACCGCGACGAGGGCCCTCCTTCCGAAGTTGTAGGTCGTAATCCGAAAACATGCTGGTCCTTGCAGTAAAGTTTGGATTTCTAGGGTTTTCTTGAGTGTTGTTTTGTCTTGCAGAGGTGTCAACGTTCCTCCACGCATGCGAGGGTGATGCTGTGACGAGGCTCACGAACGAGAAGATACCGTACTTCAACGCACCGATATACCTCCAGAACAAGACGCAGATCGGGAAGGTGGACGAAATCTTTGGGCCTATCAACGAATCTGTAAGGGCTCTCTTTTCTCTTTTTCTTTTCTACCCCCATTTTGTTCAACCGTGTGTCTTAGTGTTCGTTTGAACTAAGTGTTTTCTTGGTTGGAAAATGGAGGAAATTCGTTGTAACTTTTTTCATGGGTTTGAAGTATTTTCACTGTGAAATATCGGATTTTGATAGGGAAATGTGTTCGCAGTAGGCTTTTTTTGTTTCGTTTTCAATAGGTGACAAATAACTGGAGATTCATTTTAGTTTGTAAATCCTTCTTAAAAAACTATATTTTCTTGTGTTCTCAACATGTACTGAGTATTGAGTAAACAAAAAATTTGATCTAGAAACTTAATTTTTTCACCCCTTTTACCAAGTCTTGTGAACCATATGGACTATACAAAATCTAAGGTTTATACATACACTACAACGATCAACAGACCACTTCTCTGAATAGACATATGATATCCTAATGTTAGTGCTTGAGTTTTATTCCCCTTGTCAAGTCTTGTTTTGCTCTGAATTTTGATTCTACTTTAAAATATTTCAAAAGTTGTTTCAAATATATTTCAGTTTTTTTCTCATAATATTGTTTACTATGAGATCATTTTCAAGATGTTTGATGTTCTGTACTCAGTTGCTTTGATATCAAACCCTGGCAACACTCTATTCCAAACAGTTCCAGGTTTAAAGTGATTATAAGGTATATGTTTTTGGTGTTGGTAAAATTTCGCTCCTATACTATAAATCCCAGGTGACTCAAATGCTATGGTTTCAATAATAAGGCAAGCCGAAAGCTATGTTCATATCTTAACGCCATTTTTTGTTGTCAAGATTTATTCCAAATTAAGCCTGATATAAATATGATTTTGGACAATATTTAATTTACCATCAAAAAAAATAGTCAATTTAATTGGCTCAAGAAAAACAATATTCAATTCAGTCTTGATATGAAACTTAAAACTCCATGTTTATATAGTTATGTGTGTAAATTGGCCTATTTTCAGCTTAGGTTTGAGTTTTGAAGTTACATCACTGCATATGATCACGTCCTTTTCAAACTATAGTCAGATCCCTATAATTCTTTTTTTCACTATTTTTAACTGACAGAGTCAAGTATGTTGCTACTTTTAACAGGATGCTGTAGAATTTGTTTTTCTTACAGGATACTTATTGATAGGATTCATTCTATGTTCAGTAAATAATAATTGATATTGCTTATACACCTCTATATAACCTAGTTTCTCCCTGATTTCCTTCTTTTTGTTGCATAAACATGAAGATACATCTCTACCAAAGTAAGCATTAGAGAAATCACGTGTGGCCGTTTTTCTCTCATCGTCATAAGAATAGTCTTTAATGATGATTTGCTTTCGGTTGCCTGTCTTTATTTGTTAAGATATTTGTGTTTGTCTTGTAGTACTTTTCTATCAAGATGAACGAGGGGATCATTGCGAGTTCATATGCTTCTGGGGATAAGTTCTACATTGATCCCGCAAAGCTTTTGCCTCTAGCGAGGTTTCTTCCACAGCCAAAGTATGATGAATCTTCCTATCTTTTTTTTTGCTATATTAGATGTTATGAGTTAATGATGCGTCCAACATAAAGTAAAAAAACAGATTATGATGATGAATATGCATGTTTTTATCGTGCTTGCGTCAAACAATTTGCGAGGTATTTTTTGTTGCTATTTTAACATGCCCAATGTGCGGCTTTAATTTGTGTTAATGGAGTCTATTCTTGTGACATTGACACCTCATACACAATCAGCTTTATATCTATGTTTAGTTCAGGAACTGCTTGGCTGAACTTTCTTTATGAAGTTTTTGCCATGCAATTTACCTTGTTCACTTGTTCCATCACAAAGTCACTTAATGATGGTTGAAAAACAGTTTTTACAATGTTTGACATTTTAATTGGACGCGTTAAGTTTCGTTTGATTTGTCTATTTTTAAACTAATGTATTTGTCACACTAGCAGTCTTATTACACTCTTGTTTCTCCACGCCCATAAGATGATTTATGTACTGCTAAAGCTAATGTGCTTGTAGTGTTATGAACGTATGACCTGAAGTGTTTTTTATGAATGACCTCTTTCAATCCATCCTATAGTTA
The DNA here is from genome assembly GCA_037367405.1 of Ottelia alismoides. Lineage (NCBI taxonomy): Eukaryota > Viridiplantae > Streptophyta > Magnoliopsida > Alismatales > Hydrocharitaceae > Ottelia > Ottelia alismoides. The sequence continues at coordinate 564,321 of JAZKJV010011865.1, forward strand.
GCTTCTTTATAGTAGTAGTTGCAAAATTGCTGCATTGTGCTGGTGTTTAGTTGCTTGAACCTTTGAATCACCTTGGACTTAAGCACCAAATTAGTGTTGCAAGAAACATATTAAGCATGAATTTGTTTGTCCGGACCCTGTTAGAAATGAGCACCGAAAAAGTGTCCACAAGTAATCGGTACAAACATCCGGTTTATATGAACAGAATCTAGTTGACTGCATGGATGAATTGATTCAACATAGAAAGGGGACTGTAGAACTCAGAATGTATGCGTAGAACTCTCAAAAAATATTCTAATTATTCTTCTGTATCGTAACAAAAACGCTTTTTATTGCCCGTGTTTGTGATTCATTTGTCAGAAGTGCTGCCATATTAATTTAACACTGCTTTGCGGCCTTTGCCTGTCTAGCTTGTTTCTGTCTCTCATCCACATTGTCATTGAAACGCTGTTCTGCCCCCATTTGTACGATCCATTTGGAAAGCGATGTGTGGTGAAATGATATTTGAAGTGAATCTTTCTAAGACATTTTATATTGATCATTTTCAGGGGCCAACCACAAGCGGCTGGTGGTCGTGGAGGCTTCAGAGGTGGCAGGGGAGGTGGCCGTGGTGGCGGTTTCCGTGGTAGAGGGGGCCCAAGGGGAGGAAGAGGACCTCCTAGAGGCGGTGGTCGTGGTTTTGGTGGTCGTGGTGGTGGTTTCAGAGGACGCGGAAGATCATAGAGAGTTTGCTAGGTTCTTTAGTCTTGCTTCATTTTGTTAGTCATTGTGCATCTTTAAGTGTTATGGTTTCTTTCCATAGTGGGATGCAGGATTTTAAGTTATATCGAATTTGCCAATGCGGAACCTAATTTATTTAATCTTATGTTGTATGGATTTCAATTTCTCCTGTTACGTCTTGCCTTTATTTTCGCAGTAATGGATGATGGCTTCAAACTTCTATCTAGTCTGCCGTGGTTCGAATGTCAAAAGATTTTTTAAAAAGGGATTTTTACCTGGCAGACCCTGTAATCTTTTGCAATTACCGCTACGACCTTCGAAACATCCTAATTCCTCCCTCGACCCTGCAAACTTGCTAACTCTTATCCTACCGTTAAAAGTAACCGGATTCTGTTTTAATATTTTAATTTATGCCTGATTTATTTATCGAATTTACATCAATTGCCACTCTCTTTCAACCCTCCTCATTTCCCACCATCCAGAACCCACCACCTCTTCGAACTCCATCGTCCCCGCCCTCCTCCCCGACCTCTGATTTCAACCGTCTTGTTCTTGCCCTCCGGCCTCGCTCTTCACCTACACCTCGTGTTTGCCCTCTATCCCTGATTCCGTCGCAGAAGCCCTCTGCGACTCTCCTGCCTGCTGCACGAAGCCCTCCTGCACCTCACCCCCACCCCCCGGTCACCCTGGAGCCCTGGAGCCCTCCGCTCGAAAGCCCCTGTAGCTCCCCTTCTTCCCCGAGCCAACCCCCGGCTCCTCTGCACCCTTGGAGCTCGAAAGCACCCCCCCCCTTCGCCGGACCTCCCCGAACCCTTGCTGCCGGTCGAAAGCCCCGCGGCTCCCCTTCTTCCCCGCCCGCTCCCCCGCCCCCTGCGGCTCGCCTGCCGCACGAAGCCCCGCACTCCCACCCCCCAGGTCTTCCCTGCCGCTCGAAGCCACGAGCCCACTCCCTCGCACCTCGCGACTCCCCTGCCGCCGCACGTCGCTCCAGCCCCCTGCACGCCCTGCTCAAATCCACCCACAAATCCGCCAAGGCTGGTCCCCTCCACCCCTCCAGCGCTCGAACCCCCCGCACCCCTGGAGCCCTCCCGCAAGCGGCTCGAACCCCCCGCACCTCTGAAATTGGTGAGATTGGTCTGGAGGTAGCGGACGACCTTGGAACTCGTGGTGAATCTGGTGGAATTGCCCTCCTTTCCCTGAGATGGATAATACATGAGAGGTGAGCGAAGAGTGGGAGGGAGATCGAGGGAAGGTTGGTGCGGTAGTGCTTCAGTATGGCGGCGGGAAATGTGGCCGCCGCCGCCGCGCTGCTGCTGCTGGCGCGGTAACGGTCGTGCTTCGGTCGAGGGAGGAGATGCAAGAGGAGGTGCAGTTGGGGGAAACCGGTAGAGGAGAAGGAAGGGAGGTTTTTTTTTCTCTTGATTAATTCTAGCCGTCCAATCGTGGATTGGTTAGATTAACTCGTTTTTAACTCCATGAGTTAACTTTAGATGTGTCAATCTAACGGTAAGGTCCGTGGGGTAAGACGGAGAAAGTTTGCAGGGTCGAGGGAGGAATTAGGATGTTTCGAAGGTCGTAGCGGTAATTGCAAAAGATTACAGGGTCTGCCGGGTAAAAATCCCTTTTAAAAAATGAACTGCCGTATGCTTGTTGAAATATCTTTTCACCCCTTTGATGTTGTCAGATGGCGAACATCTTTGGGAACTTCTCAAGAAACATCAGGAATCTTGATCTACTTCATATGTTTTGATAACACTTTACACTTACCGAATGGAAAATGGAGTGTTACATAGACGAAATGACGCATATCCATAAATCCTTGCCTCGAATATATAGTTCTGAAGGGTCAAGCAGAGTGCATTCACTGCGCGCAGGCTTGCCAGGAGCTTTGAACTTCTACAAAATATATACTAAAAATTAACTAATTGTTTCGATATATCTTCACCCCTTCGACATTGTCCCCTAATGTCCCCACGTCTGCCTTGATCACCCAGACTATTTCTTTTTAGAACGGTGCGCCGCTGACCGCCTTGGCCGGCGGTCGTAGGCATATCATGATTAGTGTTAAGTGAGGTCGATCGGTGATCATCTCATCGTTCCTCATTATTCAACAAATACATCGACATGTCTGCTAAAAATCTAGGAACAAACAAGCAAGATAGGTGTTCATCAATGATCAATTCAATCACGAGGGCTACGAGGATGGCTAAGCACTCCTAGATAGAAAGCCGGGATGGGGTCATATGTAATATGAATTGAAAATGATGACCTTCAATACATGGTTGTCAATCGGATAGAATGATTCTTTTAAATGCTTGTACCATAGTAAGCCTTATCATGTTATATCGTTGATATATCAGTACCGACGCGTAACCGATACATCACTGATATGATCAGTACTTGCTCTTCCAAGGTTATTTTCTTCACAATATCAATCCAATTTGGGCGATATGGGACCAATATATCAACAATATATCATATCGCTATTACCCACACTGCTTGTGTCCACAATTAAAACAAACAAGGAAAGAGAAGTCCATAGGATTATGACCGAGGGAAGATGCAAGCACGAGAAGATGATGTCGTAAATATTGCTTTATGTTTAAGCTCGGGCAATGAATGCAAGAATGGCCCCAAGGTTGCGGGTATGTCACAGGTATGTCAAGCGTTTACGGGCAAAATGATGGTAAGATGCCAGAAGAAAAGGACAAGAACATGGGAAACCTCAAGAGTATGAAAGACTCCTCACGTCACTACCTCACTCAATATTTCACACGGGTCTGAAAGATCAAAGCTAGTTTAAGAATACAATCAGAGCAAGTGAACCCCAAAAGAATTTTAAAACAATGGTCAACCCATAATATTTGACCTAGTCGCCGATCAGGGAACCTCATCTTAGCAATATTGTCCCTAGAAATCATCACTTCGGCAAGCGTATTATACCAATGAACATTCATTTACACATGGGTAATGGTCAACAATCCTAAGATGCCTCCCTTGGCAAGAGGTAGAAGGCAGACTGTACCCTAACTAGTCCGTGCTTGCTTATCCTATTAATCGCTATCTACATCTTATTTCACCGCCAAGTCACAAACATTATGAGCTTTGTTAAAAATATCTCGAGCCAGCTGACTTCATAAAAGACGAAGCTCACAACAAAAGAGAGTTCACAGAACATATCATGTGTCTACTCACTTGCGGAAACATACGCAAGTCAATCGGGTAACCAAATAGGAATCACCCAAAGGACGAGTTCGACACTAGAGTTCAACAAAAAAAACAGCCAGGCTTACTTCGCCTTCTACGATTGAATATAACAGAAAGTATAAATTAACAGATATAAAAGAAAAGACGTAAAATTAAAATAACTTGATGTCTCTAGAATAAAGAAAATCAAATCCTGAACAACATTTCAATAAGAGTAAGAAAAGTCATAACTGATGGACATCCAACATCGATACCAAGACAAGCACCAAAAAAACAACACTAGGCTATATGATGGCCAGAGAAAGTCCTACTCCATGACAAATGAGGTGCAAAATTGTCAAAAAAAACTCGAGAGCGCATGATGAAATATAGTAATCTTCGGGAGCTCATCGCTTCTTGGACACACCAACAGTCTTTCCCCTACGTCCAGTGGTCTTCGTGTGCTGTCCACGAACACGCAGGCCCCAGTAGTGCCTCAGACCACGGTGGTTCCTATCCGCATCAAAACCGTATAAGAGATATGAATATAGATAAATATTACTGTAAGAAAGTTGCGCAGTTATCCGCCAATTTTCCTACTAAAAAGTTAGCATAAGCACCACACTAACCATGCCAAGCGTCTCTCTTTGATAATATTATATCACTAATTAATTTTACACGATAATCATTCAGCATAGAAGTTCTAGGAAGAATATAACCCATATGAAAGCATCATAACATGATACTAGATAGAAGGATTGCTTTAGAATACACAAATCAGATAGCTTGATGCAATAGAAGACAAACAGTTTAAACTTAAAAATGCTTGCTTGGTAATTAAATATAAAAAAATAAAAAATGTGATCAAGTTCATTTTGTTACTATACATTATCCGCTAGCCACCTAGAACGTCAACAGTCAGCTTCTTAGAAACACTTTAGCCTACGAAATTCTATAATTCAAACATAGACACATGAAAATTTTAGGCAGTATAATCAGATTGGATGTGTACTTAATGTGTACTTAACATTAAATAAAAAGAACAACCACTTGCATTGTCAGACATAAAAATCATGAACCCAATACAGAAGTTTTCAGAAGATAGATGCAAATATGCATCGGTTATCTGTATTCATTAATTATAAGTAAACAAAGAAAGCAACTCTTGCTATGGTAGGTATTTAAGTAAATGTTTCCACAAACCTGATCTTCTTCAGACGTTCCAGATCATCTCTAAGCTTCATGTCCAAAGCATTGGAAACAACCTGGGAATACCTTCCATCTTTATAATCCTTCTTCCTGTTCAAAAACCAATCTGGAATTTTGAACTGACGAGGATTGGCAACAATTGTCATCAGGTTCTCAATATCAGCAGCAGAAAGCTCTCCAGCCCTGAAGAGTAGGCAAACTTAGATCTCTTGGTATAAAACATTAATATAGCCAAGAACCTCATATTTATTAGACCATATAAGCTTATGGGAACTAAATTTATGAATTTTAGACGCTTGAAAAGGTGTAACAAATGATACAATTTAAAAATAAAAGGGAAAGCAATAAAATACAAGCAACAGCAAGAAATCTGTGCAAGAATAGGTGTAGATTACGACAATACAAACAATAAATCAACAATGTTGATCCATGAGACGCAGACAAAAAACCAATGCAAACCAAATCCATTTCAATCTTGCTTGACCAATTCTGAATATAGAAACATTAAAGACATATGGCATATACCACAAATTTTAAGGGACACACTTTGACAGTGACTTAATCAGGTTCCTATGGTTTTGCCATCAATAGATAAGTTAGAGATAAAACTTATTAGTTAAAGAGTGGATTTGGATGATTTTACTGATATTACATTGCATGCTGCATATTGATGCCTTAGAAAGTAAAAAACACTTAATAACATATACAGCATTTGCTCAAAAGTTTGCTGACAAAAAGAAATGCATAAAAAGAATAACTTGCAATAAAGAAATTTAACATCAGTAGTAATAGGAATGATAACACTAAAAACAGTATCCGAGCTAAATAAACGGAGAGCAGAAATTGTATTTAAGGGAACAATAACATCATAGTAACATAAATTCTAAATAGTATCAGGCATCTATAAATTTTATATCATGATCCCTTAAGCTTTCCATATCTAGAAGATATATCAATATTATATCTACATTACATCAACAAAGATATTGATATGAATCGAGCAATATATCACAGATATGTCACAACAACTGATGACCTGATGTATTACAAACATGAAAAAAGTATTAAGGAAATACCAACAGAATCACCGGAGATAAAGGTTGAAATTTTCAATATATAGTTTGAATTCTTTTATTGATTCCAGATGGAGCTTTCACTTTATCTGAACAAATATTGACATGAAAAATACTCTAACACATTAAATGTGTTTAATGAATACACCCCCCAGCTCCAAAGAAATCTCGAGGACATCATGATCAAGCTAATTCTATTGAAATCCAGCTCCAAAAATCCCTACTAGGAACGCCATGCAAAACCACAGCCTCATTAACAGATCAATATTATACAAGTTTCTAGGATGAATAAAAGTTTGGGTAAAGCTGTATGGCCAGGTACAATTTTCCAACCTTCAGATCCCACTATTCCAGAGCCAAGTCAAACATCAATCTCATGTTCACCCAAACATTGCTCAACTGGTGTTGGCAAGGCTGACCCATGTTTTAATCGGCCAAACAACATTTCCCAATGTGCGGGCATGGACCCCATTTGTACGCATCAGGCTAATTACAAAGGATCATGTGTTGTATACTAAACTAAATTGAGGTGCAATTCAATACCATGCCAGATATGCTACTCATTCTAAGTACAGGTATCACCTTGCATACTAAACTAAGAGCAGGTGTCAGATTGATTGAAGGAAAAACGACATATTTCAATGCTACTCAATTCTTTAATCACCAACCATGGTAATCTAACATGTATTGTACATCTACCACAAACACCATAAAAGTGCAGCCCGAGTAAACTGGAACATTTTATGCAAATGATCCACCACAACCCTGCAGCAATACAATCCAAGAACACATTTCGAACACAAGGAAGGGTCCAATTCAATCTCGTACGCAAGCTCTGCAGATACAAAGCTATAACGACTAACAGCAGAAAATTGCCACAAGCTGTCAACTTAGATTCAGTTTATGCCATAAAGAATGTCTATGTAAATGATACTCGCCATTTCACACCAAATCAAACTTCTTTTACTTTACAATAGCCGTTTATTACAATAGTCATTCTATTGAAAATGATCAGAGCAAGAAAACTTATTTTAACACCGTCTCAAACACATTGATCCACATAAAGTTTACAACTCGAACACGATTTCGTGGCACAAAACTAAGCTTTGCTGACATAAAAAAACGGCTGGATCCAAACAAGTAAGAACAAAAAGGGTCAAATTGGACGAAATGTATACCTCTTGTTCATGTCTACATCGGCCTTCTTGCACACGATGTTGGCGAACCTGCGACCAATGCCCTTGATTGAGGTCAGCGCGTACATAATCTTCCTCTTCCCATCCACGTTCGTGTTCAGGACACGGAGGATGTGCTGGAAGTCCTCGTTCGCCACTAGTGCCTGCGGAGAAATCAACCCATCGATCAAGATCGCAACTTTAAGAACAAACAATCGTAGATCAGAGCATTAGAATCTGAAAGTGGTGGGGGATCGAGGCGAGACCATTGCCGCTAGGGTTTTCGGCGGAGGTGTCGGTGGGGGAGGTGGCGGCGAAACGCGGAAACCCTAGAAATGTTAAGATTTGGATAGAGAGGGAAAAGTGCGGGAGAGTTCTTCGGGTCTATATAGTGCTGTCGGGTCGTATCGATAGGATCCGGTTAGAAAGTAGGGATCCATTATAGACACCTCGCTATAGCTATTGAACTAGTGTATTTGCCCGCCCTTCGCGGGAGGTTGAACGAAATACATTTGTTTGTAATATTTTTAAAGAGTTTTTATCACTTGTGCTCCTCCAAGATATCGCAATATCAGTTATGCCCTTATCTTTTTGGTAATATCAGTTGTGCCCCTCACTTCTTGCCGTTCTATCAGTTGTGCCCCTTGGGTTAGTTGCCATCCATCCACAGTGCAAACATACGTTAACTTTGAGGATATAAGCGGAATTAATTTTTAAAAAGGGTTCAATGGTCATTTAACACCCTCTTCCTCATCCTCTTCTTCTTCCTCCTCTTCCCCCATCCTCTTCCTCCTCCTCAACCTCCTCCTCCTCTCCACTCGGAACTCCTCCCACACCCCCGGCCTGCCCTCTTCCTCCGCCCCAGCCTCCCTCAGCCCTAGCCTCCCTCCGCCCCTACCCCGACCTCCCCCCACCCCCTGCCCCCCCTCCGCCCCGACCTTCCCCCGCCCCCTGGCCTGACCTCCCCCCGCCCCTGGCCCGACCTCCACCCACCCCCTGCCGCCCCTCCGCCCCAGCCTCCCTGCCGCCCCGACCTCCCCACACACCCCGCCGCGCCTCCACCCCAGCCTCCCTTCCGCCCCGACCTCCCCCCACCCCCTGCCGCCCCTCCGCCTCGACCTCCCCTCGTCGCCTTCCCTCGCCTCCCCCTCCCCCTGAACGTGCCTCCTCCTGCCCCCGCCGCCCCCGCGCCCAGGTCGCCCTCTGCTAGCCGTCGTCGAGAACCTGGAGAGGAAGGGCTGAAACATGAGGGCTTTCATTATTTTTTAAGTTAAGATAACTTTTTTACTAATTGATTCATAAAAGTTCATCAAAAAATTCAATAAAATTCGTCGTTTGATCCGTAATGAGTGATATATCCATGAAAATGCAAAAATTTTAGAGATTCGATGAACGCATGAAGGTGTCACTAAGAGAGAGAAATTATGAAGAGAAAGAAAGAAAAACAAATGGAGGAGGAAGAAGATAAAGAAGTCTGGACAAAAAAAGCCCTCTTAACTGCACCAAGGTTTGAAAAAACCATGGTATGACAACTCATTGACGGCCAATCTGACGGAAGGGCACAGTGATAACAGAGAAAGAAGTGAGGGGCACAACTGATATTACCAAAAAGATAGGGGCATAAAACTGAAATTACGATATCTCAGAGGGGCACAAGTGATAAAAACCCATTTTTAAAAGTATAGAAAATAAGCAAGATATCATATTACAACTTTTTTTACAAAAATAGATAAGTAAATAGAACATCTTTGGAATATTCCTATTGTATCATAAAATATCAATTCACATAAAACAATTATTAATCATTGATTATAAAACAACGGACTTATATTTATAAAAAAACTATATTTTTTTTAAAAAGATGTATATACTATCATTACTAAATAAGACTTTTGATAACAAATTAAAACTATCCAACCGCACTATATGCACGCAGTTTATTTCAAATATAAACCACACATTTAACTAACATACATCGAACATTATAAAATTTATATATTAAAAAAGGATTACACAAAGTAGAGCATATGTTAAAAAATTTAAAATATCCATTCATTATTTTTTATATGTTTTTATATATTTCACATTAGTTTTATCTACGTTGCTAGTTGTACCACAATTATATCAATCTATGATGATGGATTGCCAAAATATACTGTAAAAATCCTTAAGAATTTAAATTAGATGATAAATAATATGTGTATATATATAAGATTCATTCATTTGATAGATATAAATAAAATGAAATTTACTATCTATATGTCTCCTTTATCTCATAATATGATAGAAAATAAGTCAAATATGTGTATATATATTACATTTTAAAATTATTTTTAATTATATTTTTAAATTATTTTTAAAATATGTTATCATTAATATTTAAAGATTCAATATTATATCACTTATCCTTTTCAGTATTTTAAAAATGTATATTAATTGAATTCTTATTAATTTTATTAAATATTAAATTATTTTTATTATGTAATATGTATATACTAATTCAGAATTAGTTTCAAAATTTTTATTATATCATTTGCTATAAGATTTGAATCTATGAAACTAATTTTATTTTAAATTAATTGTTAATTACTATTGAACTATAATATGTTAACATCATAATAGATATGTTTAAATGTTTAAAAATAAAAAGAATAATTTATTTTTGAAGGATAATATAAAGAGAGAAATTGAAGGAGAGGCAGAAAGATTTGTAATTTTTGCAAAAAAAGTCTAAGGAGAGAGAGATTTTTAATATTATATGTCAAGAAGATTTAAAATGTGGTATACTTTAAAAATCCATAAGAATTTAAAATAGAGGATGAATAATATGCAAAAAAATACATATATAAGATTCATTCAATTGATGGATATAAATAAAATGAAATTTACAATCTACTTGTCTCTTTGATCTCATAATATGATGGAAAATAAGTCAAATATGTATACATATATTTCATTTTAAAATTATTTTAAATTATATTTTTTAAGTTATTTTTAAATACATCATTATTACAATATTTATAGATTTGATATTATATTCACTTTATCTTTCATTATTTTAAGAATGTATATTTATTGAATTCCTCTTAATTGTATTAAATATTAAATTATTTTTATTATATACTATTAGTTTCTAAATTTTTACTATATCATTTTACTATAAGATTTTAATATATGAAATTAATTTGATTTTAGATTAATTATTAATAACTATTGAATTATAATATATTAGCATCATAATAGATATATTTTAAATGTTTAAAAAATAATTTATTTTTGAACAAATAATCTAGAGGGAGAAATTGAATGAGAGATAGGGAAATTTTCTTTATTTTTTTCCAAAAATAGCCTAAAGAGATAGATATTTTTAATATTATATATAAAGAAGATTTGAAACATGGTCTAATAAAGAAATTGTAGAGAGAGGGGGGAAAGAGAGAGAGAGAGAAATTACATATATAAAAAAGGATAAGATGAGTGGGGGGAGAGAATGAAGGGTGGGGTTCGTATATATATCGTGGAGAGGGGGGGGGCGAGAGAATGCGGTATCGTGAGAGAGAACGGGAGAGAGTGAATAAGTGCAGGGAGAGAGGGATTGTATAGGGAGTCATGACACGTGATTTGAGGGAAGGAGAGAGAAGGGTGGACAACGTGAATTGAGGGAGTGAGAGAGAGCCATCCGATGTAATTGGAGAGAGGGTGGGGAGATAAAGGGAAAGAGGCATGTGGCTAGAGGACAAGGTAAAGGGAGAGTGCGAGAGGGGATGAGAGATGGTAAGCACGGGGAGGATGTAAAGGAGCCACGTGGCTAAAGCTGAGGAACAACTTAGCTTTAGTAAGAGTTATAGATGTGGTTTCTATGAATATGATATTTTAGCCACATGGATCAAGCATGGGAGTTGAAAATGTTACTTGATAGAAGTTTGTCATGGATATTGAGATGTGGATCTGAAGTTTAGTGATGAGATTGAATCAATTTGCCACCTAGATGTCAACAAGATGCATTATCATCCATGAACGACTTACTGTGACGTCCGTCCCCCTCTAGGATCCGGGTACTCAGTAAACCAATCCACGCACATACATTCCACATTCGAATATTTGACATTCACAAAAGCAGGAGAAAATAGCAACATGCATTGTAATTTATTTTTTTCCTAGCTTTGCAGTTAATATGTTCACAACAACAACCAATATTTCCATTCATTCATTCCATACACCAAATTCCATTACATTCCCTTGTCCATTTCCATGTCCATAAAAATATATATGTAAGAATAAATATAGATGTCCACAATTATACATTACATGCCATGTCTCTCAAAAAGAAACTAAGTACATAAAACAGTAAAAAAAACTACCAACCATTGTACCACAAAAAGGGTGAAGCTGCACAAAAGATGGTGCCTCCACTAGTCAATGTTGCGAACCTGCGGATCCACACATAGGTACGTTATGAGCAAAGTTGCTCAATACGATATAAACAACTATACAACAACAAGCAATATATAATTTAAATGTGTGCAAAAGAACAACTAGTTAACTGATCTCACAAAAAATTATATTTTTTTATTGTTTGATCTGGATATGAATATGAGTAACCAAGCTTGGTGGATAGTATGTGGTTTTGGTCTTGATGAGACCTCATACTATGACTCTAAGGCAAAGAGGATGTCTTAGGGTTGGGGTGCCTTTGTTGGCATGCGATGGGTACAATGCATCCTGACTAAGTTTCCAACACGTCCACTTAGACCCACTTCACAATTGTACTTCTGATTCACCATTTAGATTCCAATCTGTGAATCACCGCGACTAACCCAATCAGCCTTATACACAGAAGAATTATATCTCATCCCTACTTCATTAAATCAACTTATTTCCGGAACTCCCTTCTTAACGCCCCCATTCGGAATACTAACCAGTGTGACCTACATTAACAAGCACACAAGTGTTAACTCTAAGTGAACAAGCGAACCACTAGACCACCAACCATGAATACTTGGCCCACGCTCGAGCACTGGGCTAAAGCACGCAAGTGCCGAGGCCAACGCCGTCAGATTAACACCTCGGTGTGCCAAGCAACATGTCCTCCAACCATCGCAACTACATGTTGCAGCTGGGATCACGATCATCTAGGCTTCTACTTGATGCCCCAAGGCTGCATGCCCTCCCTGGGTGGCACTACTCCATCTACCCGTTCATCATGAATAGATCTTAATTATTTAAAACTGTTAAGAATCATTTGAATTTCAGGAGCGTGCATGGGAATGATCAAATCGATAATAGACATTAATCAACATAATCTATTTCTATGTAGCAAGACCTGAAATCAAGAAGGAAACAGAGAGCATTGTTTTATCAGAAGGACTTGATGTGCACTTGAAGATCTACATACATGGCTCCAAGGTATGGACGCCATTAAGGTTGTGGATACAAGAAGGCCACACTTATGGAAGCTATCAAAAAAAGTACCAGGTTACTTTAGTACAATTACAAAAATATGACATCTGATGCAGCAAGGCAGGAAAATCTCGATAACCATGTTATGTGGGTGTTTATGTTATAAGTTACAGGCAGAGAGTATCACACAATGAATATGATACTATCATTTAGCAATCACAGTAGGTAGATACTCCTTCAAGAATGCATGAAACCAAGTGCTCAAAACATTGAGATTCCCACACAATTTTCAAAGTCATTCTTCGGCTAAATATACATTCAATCATCCCTTCAATACAAGGGGAAATAAGGTATCACCTTTGATTTCAGAAAGCTAAAGACTAGCTCAATTCCATTCCTAAAATTTTACATGGTGATGAGCCATTGGAAGCAATGTCATTATCTGCTTGCTCGACCAGCAGTCTGCAACTTTTTATTATGAACAGAATTCTTGGAGTTACCACTTTCAGAGATTTGATGATTTTAATGGAATATGATAGAAGATGATGATGTCTGAATAGTAAGTACATACATGAGAATTATTGCAGTGGGTCATCCTCATATGCTCCAAAAGAAGATTTATAGTACACATAAATACAGAGGATCAAGGTTTGGACCACTATGGAATGAACTAAGATGATTTTACTAATGGATGACACTTTATTGACAATCTGTTGGTGTATACAACTCTCAGATGTGCATTAATAATATTCTCATTGTTATATCTATTGCATGTTGGACCTTGTATGTCTATTTCTAAATCTCCCTTCTGATTACACTGGGAAAGACAATAGTGCTAAATTTTAAAATAAACATTAATTACTAATACCGGCATTGCCACATGGAACCGTGTTGCAAATAGATTGGATAATGATGCAACATGCATTGGAATTGCATAATTATTCCAACCAATGGCAGTGATGCTTTGGATGATAAGTTGGATTCGATTCACTTAGAATTTCAGAGCAGCAAACTATAAGTGATTGTATTATTTGTATACACATTTATTGTACATAGGTTTGAACTCCAAGAAATTTCAGAGCAGCAAACTGTATGCAATGCCATACACCGTCAACCACCAGATTTGATGGTATGTGACAGTCTTATCAAATCAACCACCCATTGCCTAGATACTCAACAAGCTGTTGTACATAAGCATGAAGATTAATAGCATGACGACAATAAAAACAACTAACGGATTTGATACAGAAAGCTGATAGAAAACCCCAATATGAATTTGATATTGGAAGTTGCAGTCCATATGAAGGTTTGGATATTCACATCTACCTATACGTATACACAAATCTGCAGATCTTGGAGAGAAAGTCTTACTGTGTGGACTTCTATTCCAACAACTACCAGTTTATAGTGCTAGTACCCAAAAGAATAAGAAAGAAACAAGAAAACCCTACCATCGTAATTGCTAAGGCTCTAGATGATCCAACATATAGGTTCAAAATCATGTGAAATCCACAGCAAGAGGGAAGGGGACCTCGTACCTCAAGAAAACTTGCACCTCGATTTCTCCTCCCGCGGAGAATGGCGCACACAGCACTCCGTCGATGACGAGAACCGCACACGATGGTTGCCTAGACCTCCTCTACGTGATTGCAGTTTTGAATCGACGATCCGTCGTGCCTCAACAAGCTCCGGCGAGGGGGAGAGGGAGGAGAAAGAGGGCAAGTCGAAGGAGGTAGAGATTTGGGGAAGAAGGGCCGATTTTGGTAAAGGATGAGTTGCTTTTTATCGGGTTCTAACCCGGATTCGGATCCGAATTTGGTCCGGACCCCGTCTTGCTAAATTAACCGTAACTCGGGCTCCCGGACTCGAATTTTCATATTCTTGGACTCGTTGGAAAGTTCTCGACGAGAACTACACAAAATGGACTACTCAAATAAATTTTTTGAATACTGGAATAAAAACATATTTGCAATTAAGCTCAGATCCAGCTGGATTTTGCAGTTAACCCTCGTTCGAGTTTTTGGATTCTTCACACTTACATATTTCAAATCTTTCATCGTTTACAATTAAAGCATCAAATTAGACAATCTACCTTCTAAGTTTCAGCCTAAGGTATTAGTTGCAACATTTGGAATACAACAATATTTGGAAATGGTTAAAACATTGGCATTGCTTTCATTCATTTAGCTACAATAATTTGATGATCAAGCATTCAAATGTGAATAGGAAGAGACTGAACAAGCTAAATATGCAATTGAATGCTAATTGGTCAAGTTAATTTATTGCAAGGTACATGTTCGTATGCGGAAAAGGAAAATGAAGGATAGGGATTAACAAAGTATATTCTTCATTTGTATTAAGTTGGATGGATGGAATTTAGAAAGATAAGTGATAGTTACGCTTTATTCTCCATTTGATTTTGAAGCATGAGATAAGATGTAAATAATACGTGTAGTTGTGTGTGTTTATTTGAAACTTGAAAATAATTTATTTATGATTGGGTTCTTGATTAGTTTTAATCGTTGTCATAATCACAGAAATTTCGATTTACTTCATCTGCTAAAATCGTGAAATATAACAGATGGAAACAATCCTTTATAATTATTACATCATTTGTAAAAAGTGCATACACATATAACATTGGCATTGCCCTCGCTATATGATAATGACCACAAATTTACTATATCATAATATGACGTACAAACTATATAAGGCAGAGATGATCGGTATGATCACCGTGAAATCTTCAAAACCATCTATTCTTAACCGATTCTTCGATTTTGCAAACATATCCTCACCCTGCATCTTGATTATGACCTTGTTTGCATTTACTAATTTTTTTTGTGAAGGGATATAATTTACAATTAAAAATGCAATTAGTCAAGAACATGTAATGCAAAATTTGATCGTATTTAAGCGAAATTTGATCGTATTGAACATATAATGCGAAATTTGATCGTATTTAACAAATCTACATCTTCCTATAACACACAATGAACTCGCATCTAATCTTATCTAAATGAGTTTAAGCTCGATACTGTATTGTGTTTCATTGTGAATTTAGTCTAAGTAAAATTACCTTAATAACAAATTACGAGTTTTGCACAAGAAAGGGAGAACTGAATAGTGCGAATAAAATTATAAATAACAAGCACAAATCAAATCACATGAGAAAATAATAAAATTTACAATGAAAATGGTTTTTCTTACTTGGAAGCTTGAGTGAGTAAACTTTTATAAGCTAGTGCATCTTCTAAAATTTTCCATTTTCTCTCATTGAGGTAACCTTTTGTTTGCTACTTAGATGGTGTAGCATGCTCCTCTTTTGTATATCCCTTCATTTCACGCACCCAAGAAAGATTTCTTCTCCTCGAGAGAAAGAAAACCACACCTTTGGACATTTAAATGCACGTGATACAAAGAAAAATACATTTTTAGTACATAATCGTAGAGTCCATTGTTTATAAAATCTCAAGGACATGTTAATAAGGCTCGGGGCAGCTCAACAACAAGATGAACAATATTAAGCTTGAGGTGAAAGTAGCAAGAAAAAATGATTTTGAGCTCACAAGCTTATTCTTATAAGAGATATTTTTTGAATTAATAAATATAACATATGTTACTTCGTTGTTGTATATCAAACGTTCTTGGTTGTCCTAGTGAGGGACCAACCATGGGTGATCTTCCTACGAGGATTTCTTATGACATTTGTCATGAAACTTTCCTCGTTCTAGAGAACCACACCTTGTCCACCCCTCACTTTTGACCCTTTCCTCATTTCTTGAAGAACATCTTCTTTGGAACTTCAGAAACTAAATGTCCAATTCTCGCATGCGACCTATGACATGGGGTGTTGATCTATACTTTGTGAATGGCCATCCTTTAATTGGTGTCATTATATTTTGCATATCTTGGTCATTGCTCCCTTTTACTACCTCTATTCCGTGATCTTAGTACCACACATTCTTCAGCACTTCTCCATCCCTAACCGGAGGACCCCCTCAGTAGCGTTAAAGTCAAGCCCTTCGAGCTTGAGGCAAAGAAGTTTAGTCGTACAACTGATGACAACCCTCTCAAAGGTCTTATGTATTGATAAGAAAGGCTTAGTAGCTGTAGACTATTTGAATATCTCTATAAATATTTTACAATGACTAAAATAAAAATCTATGGATTTAGGTAAGAGTAGTCGACTTAAAATAAATTAGTTGTCTAATTAACAGGTGTTCAGCTATTTCATCAGTAATAAACTGAAATATTCATTTAACATAAAGAAATTTATATTATGAGAAATCAAATAGTTGAAATTAGTTTTTTGTTAGTTGATTGAAAATAAAAATAGCCAACTAATCAAATATATTAGAGAAGTTAGTCAAATAATTGAATGTATTAGAGCATATAAAAAATTATGTTGGATACCATTTAATTAACATAAAAATGATGTTAAAGTATATAAAATAAGCAACCATGAAATGAGTTAGATGATTGAAATACTTTAACTAATATGCATGGCTAATCGATTGAATTAGATTGCAATGAAATAATTTAAGCAATTTTTCAAGGATACTGACTAGAGGACTATTAATCGATTAAGAATCAAATTATTCAATCAAGGACTTTCACTTTTATCTCTTGAAAGATCTAAAATACTTATAAATCAAGGCTCTTCTTTGTGTGAGAATTTTAAATAACTAAATAAATTCCTTGAATTTTTTCTTCAAATGATTTTTCAAAGTTTTTTTCTCTAAAATACTTATATATCAACACATAAAACGCATTGTTTCCCTTATCTTCAATCATGCCTTATATGCTTCTTTTGTTCTTTCTTCATCTTAAGATGTCTTGCAATACTTCATTCTTAATGTATGTTCATCTCTCAATCATGAAATGTCAGTTCTACTAGAAAATGATGTGTAAACTTCTTATCAATCATTATTAATATGTAATATGTCTTTTTTATTCCTTTTTCACCTCGAGATATCTTGTAATTGCTCATTATTAATGTATGTTCATCTCTCGGTCATGAAATGGCAGTTCTACTTGAAAATGTGTAAACTTCTTATCTATCCTTATTAATATATAATAAACCTTCTTTTATTCTTTCTTCATCTTGTAATATCATGTAGTTCTCCATTACTAATGTATGTTCATCTCTCAATCATGAAATGCCAGATCTACTAGAACAATAAATGTGTAAACTTCTTATATATCATTATGAATATATAGAATATGCCTTCTTTTATTCTTTCTTCATCTCGAGATGTCTTGTAATTATTCATTCTTAATGTATGTTCATCTCTCAATCACGAAATGTAAGTTCTAACAGAAAACCAAATGCGTAAACTTCTTATCTATCATAATTAATACATAATATACCTTCATTTGTTATTTCTTCAACTTGAGATGTCTTGTAATTCTTCATTCTTAATGTATGTTCATATATCAATCATGAAATGTCACTTATACTAGAAAAACAAATGTGTAAACTTCTTATCGATCATTATTATATAATTCACTAGCATCCTTTCTTGTATATCTTCGAAAGTAAGGTCATGTGAAATGTTGAGTTTGCACCATCAGAAATGCATGCAAAATCTAATCGGGTATTTTCATAAATCAACTGTAGCATTTATGAAGATATGTATCATATTATATTCAATCATAGACTAGTTTTCTATTATATGCTATATGCTCTTTTATATGTCTTCATCATTAAAAAAATAGAATCTTAAATGAAAAATAGTGAAATCATTTCACATGTTATCCGATTATTAACTTAGCAGAAGTATATAAAGTTAATTGAGAATCTTTTCATATCATTAGTTGTTGGTTAAAACATAAGTAATCCCTACTCGCAGAAGCACATGGGGCGTGTACCTCAAGCGAATAACCGAGATAAATCGAAATCATCACGAGTAATATTATCAAACAGCAAACAACAAACAACCACAAAGCATAAAATGATTTTAACGTAGAAACCTTCAAAAGAAAGGGGGAAAAATCATGGAGCCTTCTTGACCTAAACCACTCGACTATAATTGGTGATAAGTATGTTCTCTTCTATATGTAACACAACCAAATCCTTTTGTCCATGTATCAATCAAAGGAACACCACTAGACAAGATAACAAGAGGAGAAGGAGAAAAGTCATCCAAAGGGAGAGTCCAAACCCGCAACCCTCTTCCAAAGAGAGCCCCATCATTGTGATCTTCTTGTTTCTCCTATCTTTTGCACGAGCTAAGCACTACAAGAGGAGGAGGGAACCACCGGAGATCATCTTCGATCCCGCACACGGATGATCGGACTGGAGTTATGACACAGAAAGTTGTTGCTCTAGGTTTTCTCCATGAGGCATATTCTTTAGCAGTGTCCCGGGATTACAACACCACATTCTTTTTTTACATTAGCAATGTACATGTATTGCAGGGGCTGAGTGCAACACCATATGTCACAATATATGAATGCAACATACACTTGTCTCATGGAAAACATGCGACATGCGCCTAATCTCCTGGAAACTTAAGTCCCTACTACGCGAGACTTCTCCACATCAACCTGCTCATTCACGCACAACGGCTCTTCAGGCGAGGCAACCACTGCTCCCTATCATCGTGCACTGCCTCCTTGCTTCCCTCTTGTCGACGTTGTGTCTCCATGCATCTAGAGATCTTTGGTGCCTCCCTCCCATGTTGTGCATCCAACGTTGGTGCTCCCCTAGTTTTCTCCAAGTCCTATGTGCAAACGAGATTGTCTTTGGTATTAGGTTTTGGTTAATACGTAAATCATAATTGTTATACCAACATATTGTTCTTGTGATGCAGGTTATTATTTTTGTACATATAAACCACTGCCCCATATGTGTTAGGTTGCAATGGAGTTGATTTTTGCACATTTCATTTGAAGGATGATATTGGTGATTCTACGGACTTCAATCTGCATGATTTTGGGTTAAGATCAAGCATTACGTACGGTGAGTTGTTGAATCTAATTCGTCTAAAGTTCAACTTGAACAAGAACAACCATCAAATTAAATTGTCACATCGCAACCCACATGGGGCAATGAAGAGACTACATTGATGCCCATAATGGACGATGATGACGTACAAGGTTTTTATATATGCCCAGACAATTGGAAAATATGCAACAACTGATATTATTATTGAAAGTCAGTCGGCCTTGTATGCGGTGTCAAATGTTGATGACCTTCAAGATGGCTTCCCATTGGGTCCTTCCGTTGTTCATAGCACCAGTGACCCTATATCGTAGTCAACATCAGTTCATGAATTCATGAGCGATGATATCTTGAGAGAAGTTAATTATGCCCTGGATGACATCATCCCTATGTTAATAGACGATGAGTTGGATGAGGACATTGACCAAGAGTTTGATGATAATGTTGTTATTAATGACCAAACAGAAGTTGATGAACCCATTCCCTAAAAAATTATTCCCCGTGTACCATTTTTTGGGGTTAGAGGTTGTGTCACACCTGTGACGTTTGAGAATGATTTTCAAAAGAAGTATGGGCTCGACAGTTTTAGTGATGAACTTCGAAAGGGAAGAATATTCAAGACTAAGGATGATTTGATTTATGTTGTGAAGAAACATCACATCCTTGCCTACTACAACTTCATGACTAAAGAATCTACACCTTGGTTTGGTCTATTCTCTGCACCATCCAATCAAATGGTTGTCTTTGATTTCTACATAGTCATTTCAAGAGATTTGACGGTATGTGGGTGATCTTTAATATTGGAGGCACCCACACTTGTATAAACCCCACTTGTAATTAATATCATCCTCAATTAAACTGTAACTTCATGGCTAGATCAATGTTAACCTTGGTGAATGATGACCCCACTATTTGCTTGTCGAGCTGCAAAGCTCACATTCACAAGTTGTACAATTACTAGGTTAAGAAAAAAGGTGTGGGAAGCTAGGAGAAAAGCAATTGGAATGATATTTGGTGATTGGAAAAATTCTTATGCAGAGATGTTGTATCGTTTGCATGCATTAAAAGCTGCCATCAGGGATTGAAATAGACATCAAACATATGGAAAACTCCTACCCGCTGAAACCCATTGCCATAGCTTTTAACATTGCTTTTAGGGGTTCCACCCTTTCAATTAGGCTTTCAAACATTGTAGGTCATTGATAAGCATTGTTGGGACTCATTTGTATGGCAAGTACAAGCAAAAACTGATGATTGCATGTGGAGTGGATGGAGATAAGCATGCCGCACCTCTTGCATTCGAGATAGTTGATGAGTAATCTGGCCCTACTTGGAAATGGTCCCTTTCGTTGGTTCGCATTAAAGTAGTCGGGATGCATGATGTGCCTATATATATATATATATATCATCTTTGATAGCCATCCTGGTATAAAATCCTCAATGAATGATGTTGATGTTGGTTTCTTACCACCTTCTACGTATTGGCGATTTTGTTTTATGCATGTCGTAAGAAAGTTCAACGGTGTACTCAAGAATGGCTCTATGAAGGTTTTGTTTATGCAAGCTACAACTCTACAAACATTTATCAGTAAGTTTTCTTATTTCATGAGAAAATTGCAGGAATGGAACCCAGATGCAGGTAGATGATTTTCCATTAATGACTGTAGTAGGGAGCAATGGACTCTAGCTTACGATGGCGGCTATATATTTAGGAAGATGAAGACAAATTTAAGTGGAAGTTACAATGTGGTTTTAAAGGATGCAAGATCTATAATTGTGTCTTATACTTCAACGAGCAAGCAGATGAGGCTACTGCTGCTCTCATTGCCGGTCAAAAATTCACTAAAATTGTGGCAGCTGACCTGCACAAATGGAGTGCAACTGCAAATGGACACATGGTAACCTGCACTCAACGCAACCGAACTTGATGTTTGAGGCTTTGAGCGGTGCCCTACACACAGTTTGGCGTTTAAGGTCGCAAAAAGTACAAGGTGAACCTGGGGCAGCAAGCATGTGCATGTAATAAGTGGCATATTTATTGCATTCGTTGTTCTCGCGCTATCATTGTCATTTCCCAAAGGCGGACAGAGATAGATACTTATGTTGGTGAACGACACACATGGGAGAATCATCTCAACGTGTATGAATGAAGGTTTTTTCTAATTAGCGATCGATATATATGGCCTCCATTAGAGTACTCTAAATTGTGTCATCCTGATAAAAAGTGTAAGCGCGGCAAGGATCGCCTACGATCAATCATAATTCATAATGAAATGGTAGTTAGGGATTTCTTGAGGTAAAATACATGTTCATTATATGGTGTCTTGGGTCATAGCAATTAATTTTGTCCTAATAAAATCATACATGCATTCACATCACAAGCTTCTACATCTAATGTGCAACCCTCAGTGAGAATGTCGTACATATTGAGGTGAAGTTCACAATAAAAGAAAATGTCATGGTTTGAGTAAGTTTGTCTTTTTTTACTAAACAACCATGTTGGGTGAATTTCATTATGTTTTGTTGTTTATTTAATACCAATAGCTTATTACTTTTTCTTTCTCTTCTGCTTTCTCATTTGATGGATGTTGATTGCATATGGATCCCGGGCCTCTTAAAGCTTCAGTTTTGACACAACATGGGCGACATCGTTCATGACGTGTCTAAGCATACGATGTAGTAAGTGATTTAAGCATTCTCCATTCATAATAACATATTTTTTACTTATGTCTTGTAACCTTTTATTAAATGTATGCCTCCTCATAGTTGTGTCATCTTCAATGAAAGACACATGTGTGACGTATCCTTCTGGACAAGCGCGTCCGCCTTATGTAGCCCGAGCCAGGTTTGGTGGGGTTACAGAGTTAGATTCAAATGAATTGAGATTTAATCGAGTTAGTTCTCAAATCATCAAGATAAATGGAGCCACTAAAATCCATTATGTTTCATCACTCCTTCGGAATGGAAGTTTCATGGTAGATGATCTATTGTGATAGAGTTAACCCTGAGTATTCTCAATACTCATTCATCCTTCACACTGGAAAAACTGTTATATATATGAAGTTCAAACCCTAGTTTGACTATCTTCATAATAAATCAGTAGATTTCTCATTTAATATTTGGGTGATAATATTAATCATATAGTTTCCAAATGTATATATTAATATCTCGAATTTTTGTCTTATTTCATAAATAAGAGGATCATGCATGGAATTTTTTTAACCCCAAATTATCTCATGAGTGAGCTCTATCTACAGGTTCATCAATTATAAACATGTATGATTCCTTCGAGAGATCATACATCTCATATATATTAACATACACACCAATGCACCGATATATGGACCTTGGTTAGGTCAACAACCTATTGGTATATCAAATGTACATACTCATGCATATAGATGCATATCTGTATTAGGTCAAAGGATGTGTGCATGATCATGACAGTTACGATTCGTGTCTTGATTTATCTCAACCTCATCAAGTCAACTCTTTGACTTGATTATTCCAACACTTCCGAATCTCTATTCCTATACAAAGTACCAGCATCAAGAAGTCAGTTGGAAATCAGTCTGCAGAGAAAGATTGACATATTTTTCTCAGACTGGAGATCACTATTGAATATCATATGTTTGAAGTTAATTGTGTCCTCCCAGCTGTATGGTATTCAATATGGCGGAGATACTGTTGAAACACTAAGATATGGAATACCAAGGTTTGGTCTTGGAGGGTCTGCGGTGTCTGACAAGTCGGATCCAACAATCGTTATATCGACCTCTCTCACGATGCACAATACCCAATCCCAGCTAAATCAACAACAATCAACCCACGAATAATATATAACAATGAAAATATGTGAGCAAAAATTAATTATACCCTTCCAAATGTGTATATAGTGCGCAAGTGTAGGGGTCGAACCACTGAGAATAATGGAGGGTAGATACAGTTATTGCTAATTATTGCTAATTAATTATTAGTATTATTATTGTACTTTTTAGTCGTTTTCCTTTTTAATAGTGGTTTTAAATTATATGTGTTTTTTTATGGATTTTAAGTATTTTATATTTTTTATATTTTTAATTTTAATTATTATTTTCTTTTAAATTTTGCATATTTTTAAGTTTCTTTTTGTTTTTACAATAATATATACTTATATATAATAATGATGTTATTATATATTATATATTATATATTATATAAGTAATATATATAGTATATAGTATATATAGGCTTTTATATTTTTAAATATATATACTCAAAATACAGGAAATAAAATATTTTGTGTTTTTTATATTTTTCTCTATTTTGGTATTTTTCTATAGACTTTATGCTAATTTTTATGTATTTATTGTATTGAAATGTAAAAACAATGTACAATTTAAATATCTGAAGTTGTTTTCGATTTCAAAAATAGACACCAGTTCAAAATTTCCCCAAAACTAACTTTAATAGATACTATATATAACACAGAAAACTAAGAGACAGAAGTTAATATTTTTAGATATTTCAAGAATTTTTACTGATTTTTATAATATGTTTATGGTTTTGTGATTTTTTAAGTTTCTATTTTGTATTTTTAGCGCCTTTTGGATATATGTAATATAATATAATATCAGTAATATATTTTTTGGTAATTTTTGGAGGATGTTTTATATTTTTATGGGTTTTAATAATTAGATACGGAATAAAAACATTTTTTTAATAATTAGGAAAATCATGTAAAATGATAAATAAAAATATGGGTATAAATAAGCATCATATCAGGCATGCAATGTAATTTCCTACTAATTTAATAAAACTATTTATTAAAAAGCAAATATAAGAAATAAAAATTGCATCAGACAAGCGACCAATTTATAATTTAACTAAACTTTTAATGCACTAAAGAATCGATCCAAGAACTACAAGGGTGCACTACCTAATTTTACATGGATTCACATATCGCAACACGTGAGGAAGAAGGACCTTTATGTAAATAACAAGAAGTTCTAGGAGTCCTCATGGAAAATACACATGAAAGTTTGCATTATATAGCTTATTTACAATATTAAAGCTAAATACGAAAGGCGACAAGGGTTCTATGTAATTTACCCCTTTAAGCACGCTCATCAACGACTCCATGCGCTCCACGTGGCGATACTTAAGCGGATCGGGCGACAGAGGAAGCATACCACTTCTTTATGATCCAACGATTTTGATAGAACCTGATGTTGTGTCTTGATTGAATGACACTGAGGTGATATAAATGAACACCCGAGAACAAAGCATGGGCGCCCCTTCAATCTTTGATTTCTTCAAGCCTCGACTGTTTCCAGTGAAGCTGGCCTGCTCAACAACCTCCAAGGACTTCTCCACATTTGTAGGGACTCTTAATAGAGTACAAATCCCATTGATGGGGACTTGGAGGGGTCTTCTTTTTCCGCAACTTGGAGGCCCTTCTCCATCTTCGATTCAACATCTTGGGAATCCCTATGGTCATGATTCCTGCACCAAAATGTTAAGGAGTTCAAGGGATATCTCTCGGATATGTCCTGATTCTTGCAAAATCAGGGTAGCAAATGACAACAATGATGGAGAAGATGGAGAGGTTTGAAATGATGATGGAAACAGCTCGAAGCAAGGGTGGAGTCACAGCTGGCCTTTGGCCGGAGCTCTAAGATCTGACGAACTTAAATCTTGGAAATTAAACTAAACTAAGGATTGATTGCATGAAATAAAACCTAAACTATGATGCTGGAAAGAAAAATACTTTAAAAATGTGAGAAAAGCAGCTTGAACCTGCGGGAAAATAGAACAAATGAAGCTTCATATAAAGGGGTTTCCGGTGACGCTGGACCGCCTCGACTTCTTCTTCTCCACGTCGACAGGGTTGGCATACCTCCGGTTGTCACCATGAGCTCCACTCATGACTTCCCTTTGGGGTTATGAAGCAAGAGAGGGATCAAAAAACAAAGATGGATTTGACTTCCCTTTGGGGGCTCGATTGCGTGCCGATGGCGAAGGGTTGGTGGAGCCTAGGGCTCGAGCATGAATTAGGGTTGTGGCAGCCATAGGATGGGTGAAGCTCGATGGAGATGAGAGTACGGAGGATGAGTAAAAATGGGAGAAGGTGGCAATCTCATGGGTTCCGATATAAGTCAGAAGAAGAGAAGGACAATTGACCAATGGATCAACTATCGCTGGCCTATGGTTGGTCCATGTAGACCAACCAGAAAGGTAGGATTAATTCCCTTATTTATTTGATAAAAAATAATAAATCATTTTATTAATTAAAATTCAAAATATAAAAAAATATTTCTTATTTTATGTACTATTTTACGAGTATTTTATTTATTTTTACAACCTCGTTTATTATGTGTTAATTTTACAAGTGGATACATGTGTATAAATACATAAATTTGACCTATTTTATTTTTATTTTGTATTTTTATTAATTATTGTCATATGTACATATTTTATATATTTGTGATATGATTAAATACATGTGTACATATTTTTATTTTATTTTTATAATTTTATTTACATACTTAAATATATAGAGGTATATATAATATATGTATAGTATACCTATATAGTTTATTGTATTGTATTTTGAATGACTTTTTATGTTTATGTTTTTAATAATATTTAAAATTATTTAAAAATATAAAAAGAGTAAAAATACAAAGAATGAATTACATGAATAAAATGTACATGTATATGGTACAATGGGACCCCAGAAAGCCAGCTTTTGCGTCTTAACTCCATTTTAATGGAATCATCTTCATTAGATAGATAATTTAATTTTAAATACAATGGAGATGAGTTTGATGAATTCTGAGTTCACATGGAGATATGTAAAGTTCGCTTTACGGCTTTTTCATTTGTGTGCTCCAATTGCACAACGTATTATTTTCATGTGCAATTATTTTTATAACTTTTCATGTATTTTTATATACAAGTTTCATATCGAACATTTTATTATTTGAGGTGTATAAAATGTAAAATAAAATCAAGTAAAAATAGCTCATTTGAGAAGTGAAAATTAGGGTTTTTAATATACATTATAGACCCCTATTCCTCCTACTTTATTTCTTGTCGACCAAGTCAATATTGACTTAGCCTCATGGTTATTTAGTATCTTTGATAATTCATTCATTTATTTCCCTTTTCTTTTTCTTATTATTTTATTTTGAATATAAATACAAGCATTTATGTATTACTTTCAGATTAATAATGAATGTTATTTTGTATAATTTATCTATATTTACATGTGTTTTGATAAGAATTTAAATGTGAAATGGAAGAATAAAGGTAGATGAATTGGTTATTCATCAGGTACGTAACCTTAATTGTACAAAGGAACCTTAATAGCAAAGTGCATTCATATTTATTTATTCATTTAATTTTAGATGGACATGATAAAATAATAACTTTTATTGCATTAAAGGATCACCAAGGGCTTATAAGTCCAACAATCTCCCATTAGCCCTTAGAGCCGTTCATGTACAACTCTCAACCTCATATTTTTTTACATTCTGGTCGAAGACCTTTTGAGTCAAGGGCATGGTTAGAGGATCAACAATGTTGTCGGCAGAGGAAACCTTGGTGATCGTGATATCACCACGCTTCTAGATCTCCTGGATGATGTGATATTTTCTTACCACGTGTTTGTTTTTTTGATGCCACCGGGGTTCCTCCGCTTGTGCTATGGCACCCATGTTATCGTTGAGTAACGAGATGGGAGATTCTGACGAGGAAACTATGCCAAGTTCCAAGATGAGCTTACACTATCACGTTGCCTTTTTAGCAGCATCCGATGCAGCTATGTATTCTGCTTCGATTGTTGAATCAACCGTGGTATCATGCTTCGTGTTTCTCCAGCTCACAACACATCTGTTCAACTGAATAAGATCCCTAAGGTTGACTTTCTATCATCAACATCTGAATGGAAGTCCGAATCTGTATATCCTAAGACTTGGAGATCATTATCTTCATAAATCAAGATGTAGTTTTGAGTTCTTCTTAGATACTTGAAAATTATTTTCACCACATTTTAATGTTTCTCTCCATAGTAAGATTGGTAACAACTTACCACTCCCACAGCATGGCAAATATCTAGTCTAGTACACATCATATCATACATCAGGCTTCCAACAACCGATGCATAAGGGTATCTGGCCATGGCTTTCTTTTCTTCAACATTTTGAGGAGCCATCCCTTTGGACAACTGAATACCATGTCTTAAAGGAAGGAAGCCTTTCTTGGAATTATCCATACTGAATCTTTCCGAGATTTTTTTGATGTATCCTTATTGTGATAGTCCCAATGCCCTGATGGATTTAAACATTGACCACAAGAGAGAATATCTCATTGTAATCGATGCCTTCTCTCTATGTGTGTAACCCTTGGCTATGAGTCATACCTTGAAGGTCTCTACCTTCCCATTGGTCCTCTCTTTCTCTTGAAGATACATCTTCACCCAATGGGTTTGACCCCTTAGGTGGATCTTCGAGGGACCATACACCATTCTTGTGCATGGAGTCTATCTCAAACTTCATTTCTAGCATCCATCTATCCATGTCACAATCGCCTGAAGCTTAATCGAATGAAGTTGGATCATCACCAAACTCTTCAGATACATGGAATCTATACATCTCCAAAAGTCTTTCTAAGAGGTATGATCGTGTTATTGTCAATTATCTCTTCAGTTTCTGGATTAGGAACTTTATCGGTCTCACTAGATTCGATTAGTTCCTTAACTTCATTATTTTCTAGACTTCTAAGGAATTCATCTTCTAGAAAGTCGACATCTCTAGAAACAAATGCCTTTTGAGCCTCATGATCATAAAGTTGGTATCCAATACCTTTCTTTATGTATCCAATGAAGTAGCACTCTATAGTGCGAGATTCCATCTTGCTTGCATCCACATTTTTTGCATGGATGATGAATCTCGTATTCATCACTCTAAATCTCATTTATTAAGCTCAAACCCTCAAAATCAACAGCATTCTGGCATCTATTTTGCATAATTAGCATTCATGCATGTTTTCATAAGAATTGCATTTTAGCACAAAAATCTGCACAAAATAAGAAGCCAAAAATCCAAGCCAAAATGACCTGTTAATAAGCCTAACTTCCCGGATTTTTAACACATTCATGCTAACTCCGAATAACTCAAAACCACTTCCACTGTGTACATATCACTAACAAGAATAAAGGAAAAATACAAAAAAATAACTAACCCAAATAAGTGGACCAAAAACCCAAACCCTAATTTCAGGATTTTCGGACTAAAAGCCACATATCTTCCACATTCAGTGTCCGATTTAATCCTACTCACTTTTGAACTAATGTGCATTCAATTACCTTTAAAACAAGACCAAGTTCAAGTGAATCGGAGCTCGTATGTGAAAGTTGGGTTTTGGGCCTCTTTTGTACATTGTACATTTTCGCGGTTTTGATCTTGTATTTTATGTATATATTTTCTTAATCAATAAAAATCCAAAAAAAAATTAGAATCAAGTGTCTTTTATTTATCTTTGATTTTTCCATATTTTTCCGGATTTTTTATCTTGTTAAAAATGACATAAAAATTATAAAACCCAAAAAATCAAGGTATTCTATGTACATAGGATACCCCAAAAATTCACTTTTTACATTTGACCGATTTTGGTTTTGATGTCTTCATGAAAGTTATAGATCTCATCGAGACGAGCAATTTTCGTGAAGAAATTTTTTTGATCCGAGGTCGTTTACTATTTTTTAGCGATTTTACAAAGGTTTTTAATTTCGAATTTTCTGGTGCTGACACGTGGCAGCACCTGGTGCCGCCACGTGTCAGCCATTTTTAGCCTTTTTATAAATCGTTTTTAATTTAAAAAAAAAATAAAAAAAATAAAAAATAAAAAAAGGGACGCACGTGCGTCGCACGTGCCTCCCCAGGCACGTGCTCCGCACGTGCCCCCACCGGGGCCCTCTCTCTTCACCACGTGGCTCATCAGGAGCCGTCCGATCACGCGCGATCGGACGGCACCTGTGCTTCTCCTTCCTCCGGACCCTCTTTCCTCTTCGGGCCGCCGCTGCTCCCCGCCGCGAATCCCGCGCCGCCCCCGCGTATCTCGCCAGCCCCGATTTCCTCCATCTTCGATCCACAGGCAATCGAATCCTCTCCGATCCCCTTCCATGTTCGCACCTTCGATCTCCGTCAAATCCCCCTCCCGATTTGCTTCCAGGACCGGCCAAACCCTCTCCTATTTAACAGCCTCCGCCGCCTCCTTCAACACGATCCGCCGACTGCACGAAAGCGATCCCCGCCGCGGTGACAGCGCCGGCGAGGAGCCTTCACGGCGAGATCTGAGGGTCTATCGGCCCTCGTCGCACAGCGGCCCTCCGCCGCACTTGCTCTGCTCCGACCTTCACGCCGTCGAGCCAACGCGCCATTATCTCCGCTTCGCCGCCATCGCCGTTCACCTTCTCCAACACCACGGCTACTCCGCCTCGACTTCTCCTTCACCGACTCCACCGTACGCCACCGTCTTCTTCCTCGACGACCGCCGGCCGTGTGTCGGCCCAGGAGCTCCTTCTTCTCCACAGCGTCAGGAGCCATCGACCCCATCGATCAACTCCGCCGTCTCCGTCATCGCCTCCAGATGCGCCTTCATCAACACCCACCAGGCTCCTCCATCTTCTCCGCCTAAGGCCGTGTGTCGGCCGCTACCAGCGAGCTCCGCCGCTACAGCCCCCGCCTCGACGACGCTACCAACCCACCTCCACCTCGTCGCCGGCCGGGCCCAAAGCCCGAGGCCCCCCGCACGCCCCTCGCACGTGCGTGGGGGAACGTCTCCAGCAAGCCACCTTCCAGGGTCACGTGCGTGGCACGTGATCCCTGGGCAAATTACGAAGAACCCCCGGAGGTTTCCCCTATTCGCAGAGCACTCCCCGCCGACCAGAGGCACGTGCAGTGCACGTGCCCTCTGGTGATTTTGCAGATACACCCGGAGATTATTGGTAATTACACAAAAGTCCCCCCCTCTCTGCTTTTATTTATTTATTTATATTGCAATCAGACCCCTGTGTTCCCCCTTAGTGTTGAACCTTCTCTCTATATTATTTTATTAATATAAATATAGCATGATGTTCGTTAATTAATTCTCTACTGTTTGACATCTTGTGGGTAATTTTGTGATTGATGGTTAATTAATAAATATTTGTTTTGTGAAAATTGGCATATTTTACCCATTTTCTGCTCTGAAATTCATAATTGGTTAACCGTTGCTCTAAAAATCCCAGAAAAATAACACATTGTAGAGTTAGTTATTCTTAACATTGTGCCCAAAAAGAATTGAATTTGCATGCATATTTTATCCTGTAAAAATCATTTAGCACATTTTAGTATTTAATTTTTAATAGGTATTAAACCCCACATTTTTGAGATTTAGGATTTTTCTGAGATCCATCACCTAGTGGTAGATCTCAGATAATTTTGATCCTGGAAAATAAGTAGGTTTGCTATTTATTAAAATTAAATATTAAAAATCATTTGACTTGTATTTAAAAATCCATAAAAAATTCATATTGCATTCAAAAATTCCAAAAAAATTACAGGACATCCATTTCATTATAGTTGACATCTCGGCCAAGTTTTGTATTTTTCGGACATCATTTGAACGTAATTTACATTTTAGTCCCTAAAATAAGGCCAAATTTGCATATTGCATCCTTTATTGCATTTAAAATTCCAAAAAAAGACCACCTCGAAAACCGAACACGAACTTTGATAGACTTAATTCTAGGTTATTCCTTTGCCTCCTTGTGATCGACCTTGGGACTTGCCCAAATAAAATAAACATAAAACCACGAGATTAAAAATTGAATAAATTATTTGTGGTATTTTCTTGACCGTTTCCGATTGCCGCCTACAACGCACGACACGATAAAAACACATTATTAAAAGCAGCATTTCCGGATACGTCAGATGGCGCCGTTGCCGGGGAGGCAAACGGCTTAGATTTTTGTCTAAAATTTTTTTTATTTCGGTTTTCCGCATTCGGGTAGTCTGACCCCCGAATTTTTCATTGTAAATTCCATTTTTTTTTCTGCAATTTATTTTCAGCATTTATTTTTCTATATATATTCTAGAGTCACTCTCTTACATTTTCTCTCTTATTTTTTTTGCGAGGTACCTTGTACGTGGAGCGGTTTTCGATAACCGACGCAACTTCACCAAAAACCGCAATTAATTTAAGATCGAGTCGAGTCGTGAGAGAGAGTAGAGTCTAGGTTTTTAATTTTCTGCAATTTCAATTTCTGTAATTTTACAGCGGTGTCCGTTTGGACTCTCGCGTGTGTAGAAAGACCTCTAAACTTTATTCTGTGGTGTGTCGTGGCCTGTTTCACTCTCCGGTGAGGGTGGGGCCCGACTTGAGTGGCGATTAGGATAGACCTGCACATACGGCTCTCAGAGCAATTTAATTTTTGATTGTGCTCGTAGGATCTTAAACCACACTTCACTTTAATCGAGATGCACATAGATCGTTCAATTTAGCCAAAAATTTAAATCAATTCTTCCCGCTAATAGAACTTTCTGCTTAGGTGCGGTTTTTCCATCGGCTTGCATTTCATTTAGAATAATTTTTAAATTCTGTCTAGCATCCCACATGGAGATTGCGAGGATTCACTGTAAGTCTTCTAACTGAGCATCCATCATAGTTTTCCGCGTGCATCGGCTTTTCTCGAATTCCTCCCTCTTGTTTTATAACATAACTTTAAAGGAAATTGGGACTGGACGGTAGACGTGTATTTGTGCTCATCTAATTTCTCAGTGATCACCTCATTAAAATCGGGACTGCTAAATATACCTGATCTCAAATAACCCATAAAATCAAGAATTTCTGCGGGAGAGCAACCCCGACCTTGGATGATTTTATTTTTCTGAGTGAGCGAGAGACGACACTTAAGGATAGAGCCCAAATCCAAAATCTCAGCCCGCAAAATTTTTTGCCAAGATTGAATTATCACCAACTAAAATTGAAAAGATAATCAGCCGAAATCTTACGGCTTCATTGTGTGAGTTGGTGAACCCGGGGTTTGATTTGTATTTGTATTGGTGTGCGTGAACCGATATCGAAGATCAATAGCCGCACATTTGATAAATTTTCTGTCCCATACAATCATCTCTCTCATCTCTTGATTTTAATCTCATCATGGAAATTTTTCCAAATTTCAGATCCAACCCATCATTTCTCGCAACTCCTTCAAAAATGACCGAACATCACTATGAAAACAAACCTGTCTCGGTTTGGCCCAAATCAATTGCATCCTCTTCTTTCAATAATCCTCCAACATTTGTGGGAAAATTTCAACCGCAGATGACTTCGACCTCATTAAATCCTTTCTCAAATCATCCAACCACACCATCTTGGACTAAACCGTCTTATTCTCACTCTCTCGCCAATGAAACATTTCAAGATCAAAATCTCTTTAACTCCCATGACTGGCAGAGAACCCAAACCCAGATGGAAAGACATGCGCTTAATGATCATCATCGTTGGATTGACCATGACAGAACCTTTGTCAGACATGATACTCATACAGAGGACTGGACTGAAATCCTAGACACATATAAACCCTGTATGTCGACTCCAAAATATCAAGAGCTGACCAAACATGATCAAAGAACCGAACTCTACTCAGACCAAACACACATGCCTGTACCAAATGAGCAGCCTCCTTCCATAAATTTTGAGGAGAAATTTTCAAGAAATGATCATATAATGGATATTCCAAGAAATTCTCCTCTTTGCACGTACAGAAAAATGGAAGACGGAATCATTGAACAAAATCCGAGTGCTCCTATGATCGATCATGGACAAAATTGCGAGGATAATGTTTCGAGGATAAAAACAAGATTCGAATTGATGGAGGACAAATTTCAAAAATTTGCCGACCGAGTAATCTCATTCTATGGTGGATCGGGTGTAAAACTAAATAAGGAAATGATTGAGTCCCATGATGAAAATTTTGAGGATATGCAAAGACCTAGGGATGATTCCAACATCAACACTTCTGCTCATTATTCCCCTAGGAATGACTATGCCTCTGACCCAAACTCTGAATATCAAGGCCCCATCTCATCTAAGGAAGACACCACATCGCCACACCACACAGAAAATACAAAAAAAATTGAAAATCCAGAAAATCTCATAAAAATTGAATCTGAAGAAGATCTGAGGAATTTGGATCCTACTTTACGGGAAGCACTGGAAAAATACTTGATTTTTAAACTTCCCATTATAAAGGCCATTGAACACTTCCCTGACCTTAAGAAATTTCTAATGGACAGATTAATCGTCAAAAAGTCAGGAAGGATTAGAACAAAAACTGAAAGACATATCTTGTCAATGGCCTCCTCCTTGGTGTTGAGGAGAAAAACCAAGAGCCGCATAGTGAAGCGGTTGCACAGATTTGACTGCAAAATCAAAGACACAATTTTCACACATGCTCGTATTGATGACGATTCACCGATCAATATCCTCCCGACCTCTGTATTTCAAGAACTCAATCTCGGACCAATTCGGAAGGTACGAGAGATTGTTCAATTGGCAGACCGATCGATAAAAAGGCCGAGAGGAACCATTTCTGTCATCATGAAATTCCAAGGTGCTCCGCTCAAGGTAGAATTCACGATCATTGATATTGAGCATCAAGGAGAATTCTCCCAGTCTCCAATCATTCTCGGAAAACCATTCTTGGCATTGGCCAAGGCGAATATCGATTGCGAGACGCGGGAAATAAATTTTACGGCATTGGAATCACTACGATCTGATACAGTCTTTGAGGAACCACGATTTTCTGAGGTAACCCACGAAGTCCCCAACAACCGCAACCATGAAACGGTAGAAGAGCCCTACCCCGCTGCTACACCTAAGATTGCGCTTGTTAATGAGACTATTGGTTTAGAGACTCTCCCCGATATCTCAATTCCCGTAGATTTCAAAATAGACAAATCCTTCTACTACGATCCTGAGACATTTGCATGGTCGCACCCTGGAGCAACATATTCTGATTATCTTGACCAAATCCTCCCAAATCAAAAGTGCACCAACATTCAGGAAACAAAGAACGAACACGTAGCCCAAACACCGACCAAGGAGAAGAATTTTAATGGCTATTCTTCTGGGTACTCAAGTGAACCGACATCTTCACGAAACAAGAAAAAGAAAGTCACCTTTAATCTTTCGGAAGAGGAATCGGTTGATGATCCCTCATCAGGTCCGGAAAAGGTAGTCTACATGAGTGAAGTCTGTTCGGCATCTCTAAAGCCATATCTTCGCAAGGATCCAAAATTTGATTCTCGTTGGACAACTCCCGTTCCTAATTATTACTCATCCAAAGCTGATGCTCCTACCTTCCACAAGTACACTGGAATTATTTCTTATGAGCTGACTGAGACTGGAGCATCTGAATATTCATCGGAGGACAAACTGATTGATCTTAAAAAGGAACGAATTTTGAGGAAACAATTGAAGAAACAAAAAGACATGAACATCTGGAGTATGTCCACTTTCAAATACTATTCCTCTGAGGATAACTCTGATGATGGTTACTTTTCATCTGACTCAAATATTTCATCTACTATCCATCATGATATTTCTGAGGATGACACTGATAATAGTTGGGAATCATATGCCTCACCTCCGACTCATCATTACGATCTCCCACCGCAGGCTCACAAGAAGATCAGCCGTAAACCGCCTTAATCATCGGCTACCCACCCTCCCTCCCGACCACATCGGTCTCCTTGTAAAGCTTCTTCCTCTACTTAGGCCAAGGCCTAAGTATAGGGGGGGGACCGATGCCATCTGTATATACCATTTCCCTCATCACATTCCGATCTTTCGCTCACTCCATATCCATCCTTCTTCTATACTTAGGCTGACCAAAGCCTAAGTATAGGGGGGCGTTTTTTGTAAATCTTTTTCTTTTT